>CM057812.1:46011969-46676969 GCA_030067965.1 Latrodectus elegans
AGTTTATAAAATAAAATAGAAACATTTTTTAAGCTTTTTAGCTATTCTTTGCAATATTTATTGAGTTTCCTTCCTAATACCAATATATTCTCTTTTATATTAGATAATATTCAATATTACTAAAATTTTTTTCATCTTAGCTAATTCTCATCTTAAATTCATTGAATTTTTTAATGATTCACTTTTCTAATGATCTATCCTATGAATTATTACTGATGAAAATTGCATTATAATTATGTTTCATGAATCTTATTTAGATGTCTATATTTGATGACTACTAACTTCAATGAGAAGCAAATGTGGGTAGCCATACTTGAAAAATTAGCTGAAAAAAGTGAAAATGAAAATAATTCTCAAAAGGTTTGAAAAAAATATTTTTATTACATAGATTAAGAACAAGTTTAGTTTTCTGTTGGGTAATTTTTATCAGTGTTTGATACTAAGGAGTGAAAAAAAATAGTAAAATATTTGTGCACATTTGTTATTTATAATTTGTGCCTGAAAAGTCTGCATTTCAAATGTTATTCATATTTGTTTGAATTTAAAATCTTTGACCATTTCCTTTGAAATTCTAAACTTTATCATTAATTTTTCAATAATCAGGCTTTTCAATTCATCTATCTCCTGAAAATATACAGCAAAGAAATTATTTTTTGAAATAGTAAAATTCTCATCTCGTGAAACAATTTATTCTTAATGTAAAAGAAATGGAAAATTGTGAATTTTTAAGATAGTGCTATGTAAAAATTTAAAGAGATATGTTAAGTATTTTTGAAGTAATTCAAACTTCTTGAAAGTCATTAAATGTAATAATTTTGCATCATCAAATAAAATTCCATTGATGAATATATATAAATTTTTGGTATAATTAAATAATGTGCAAACTCATTGCTTTGTTAAATAAAATTGATTGACATTAGACATTGATTTGACTTTAGAAATTTAATCATATATAGTTGATTTGTTGGTAGTACATGTAAGAAATTTTGCTAAGATTATGTGTGAATAAAAGTAGGTGGCATCAAAAGAAGATATGGTTTGGTGTCAGAATTTAAATATAGGTACTTTCCTACAACTTTTTGAAGGTTTCTACTTCAGTTATATTGAATATTTAAGGAACAAATTAAAGATTCTACTGTAGATTAATCAATTTTCATAATTTTAGCATGTGTTGAAAGTTGTTAAAGAAAATTTCACTATCTGTTGAAATATAATGATTGCTCCATAGTTGCGATTAAGCATTTATTTTGGCAGCAAACAATGATTTTATTGAACAAAATTATATAGCATTTTTATTACTGTTATATAAGTAGTAAAATAGGAAAGGTTCTCAGTTAAATGAATTATATATCTACATTGAATAAAAAGCAAAGATCTCAAATGTTTACTTATTTGTATTGCAAATTTTATTCAAATATAAGAGGAACTTAAACTTTATTTCAGTGCATTAATTTCCTTATATATACTTTTTAATGATTTAAAGTACAATTTCAAATCAAAAGCTGTTGAAATTTTAAAAAAATACTTAAAGAGAGTGAGAATAGAACATGCTATCCTGTTTTGACCGCATTTTATATAATATCTTTTAGTTAGATATTATATCTCTTAATACTAATGGAATCTGCTTCTTATAAATTAATATGAAATAGATAAGATTCATTCAGTTCAGATAATATTCATTAATAATATAAGATTCATAGATAATATTCATTAAAAAATAAGGAAAGAAAGTTTTCCAAGGTTTTTAGTTTTGTTAAGAAAAACAAGATTTTTCATTACCCTGGAAATATTTTATTCATTTTTTAACTTAAGTTTTATCATTGAAGAAATATTTTACTTTAAAAATTTTATTTATCATTTAGTTATTTACATACCTATAAACAGGAAATATTTTGTATTTAGAAATTGGTAGGGACACCTGTGTGGACTCTGAAGGAAAATAAAGAGATTGATATTCTTTGTACGAGCATAATTGACAATGATGTAAGTGTATATTTTTTTTAACTTAACAATTGTTTTTATTATTTTTATATTTTACTATTCGCTTACTTATGATTTATTTTATAGGTTATCCTTTTAAGTACTACAGATAAACTATTTATACTTTCTTCAAATAATGATGGCACATTATCTTTATTAAAAAAAATTGATGAAATTTCCTGCACTTATCAAATAAACATTCTTAAAAAAACTGGAATTGTTATGTTTATAAGTGGTAAGAATTATTAATATTTATATTTCTTCATTTAAGTAGTTTATTGCATAATCAAATTGTCTGATTTATTATCAGTATTTTAAACTTAGGAAATTGTTTAGTGAAATTTTATATTTCTATGTTTTGCATTGCTTTATAAGTATTTATTATTAGAAAAAGTTGTGTTAAGATGAGTTTTGTAACTTCATTAAAAAAAAAAAAAATTCTATCAAATAGAATTACTTTGGTTAGTTCTAATAAAATTTCTGAATTTTATTAGAAAAATGCAATGTATATTTTATTCCAAAAATATTTTTTATATTAATCATTAATTTAGATATCAGTGGTTTTCATTGGTTATTTAGACTTGTGAATTTAATATGGTGACCAACAAGCTAAAATAAACCCTTGAAGTAATTTTAGTTGACCACAAATCTCCAAATTTGAAGAGTTTTCACAATTTTTTTTATTAATGACTTAAGAATTGACCTTGCAAAATTTTGATCAATTATGTATAGTTAAGTTAATATTAACAAGTCCAATATCTGTTAATTAAGTTGGCAGTTGAATAGTTAGAACTCTTATCTTCAATTCAACAATTTTTTGGTTTGAATTTCACCTCAAGCATGAATGCTAGTAGTAATTTGGACTCAGTTTAAAACTGTAGGTCTTGCACTTATTAGCCCTTGCATGCAAAAAATGACCATTGTGTGACAAACCATCTGTCATTATAAATCATAGCTTTAGGAAATTCATCTTGTGATTAAAATCAATTACCTTGTAATTATTTTATCAATTTAAAATTAATAAAAATAAGTGTATTAAAAATCATACTTTAACTATTGTTTACTAACTATGCAACTTTTATAAAATGCAAAGAACACATTTTTTTTATCAATTTCTGTATTTCAGATTAAAATTTTTTATAACATTGTCGATAAAAAATGTGGAGAAATTTGAATAAAATGATTTCACATGTAAAGCAATTTATTAATAGTTTAACATAATTTTTATCTTTGAAATCATCAACACAAAAAAATACTTTAAATATTTTCTATTTTTCTTTCTTTTTTATTTTATATTTTCTTATTTTATTCTAGCATAATTAATCCATGACTCATGTTGTCAGAATGATGAGTTGAATGAATTGTAATTAAATAACTTTTATAACTATACATGCCAGTTTCAATAAATGCAAGCATAAACCAATTTCATGATATTAGGTATTTTGATGGCTGAATTTTTAAAATATACTAACTGAGGGGGAATAGCTAAATTAAAGATCTTATTTAACATTATAAATGGCAATAGTTAAAACTTGTGGTGTAAGATATATTTCAAATGCATTATTGTAAAATTTACAAGAAATAGCATTAAAATTGCCTGTAAAATATAAAAGATATAGTTTATACTATTTATGAAAATTATTTTTTATTTTTTGAAGTTTAAAATTTGATTTGTAAATTTTTTGTTTAGCAATTTATTTAAAGTCTATATTATGAATTTAATGTGGAAAAATATACAGAACCTAAATTTTTCAAACATTATAAAATTTAAGCAGAATCTTATAAAAGTTAAAATTAATTGGTTTAAAATATTGAAGGATATTGTAATACTAATTTATATAGTAAAGTGAAACTTAACACTAAATAAGTTTTTATTGTTTACAGGAGAAGATAGACAACTTTGCTGGGTAGAATCATCAGCGCTTTCTTCAAGAATCTTCGATTCCTCTGGTCAACGTCTTGTTATAAATTCTGTTGCTGATATCAATAATTGTCATTTATTTGCTGTTGAAGAACAGGAAAATCCTGATAATCCTTACATTTGCAGTGCCACTTCACAGATAATATTGCTTTGTCAATATGATACAACATCAAAAGTGTTCCATAAAAAGAAGGTATTTTATTGAATTATTCTTTGTATTTCTAATGTCTTTCTTTGCTTAAAAATCAAAGAAAGACATTAAATGTAAAAACTGAGCTTATTTATGTAATGCATTTTAAACTCCTTTTTTCCCCCACAATAGTTGAGTTTATGAAGTACTGTGTATTTATGAATATATCTTTAATATTAAATATTTCAATTGAATACCACATTAAGAAATCAGCTTTTATATTTTTATTGATTTTAATAATTTTTAATAATTAATTTAAAATGGTGAGAAATATATATTCAAACTACGAAGGATACAGAAAAACTAGTTTGCTACTTTAAGTTTGACATTGCATGGTATAAAGAAAAGTTGAATAAAAGGGAGTAATTATTTACAACTTATTTAAACTTAGAAACTAGATATTAACTTGCATAATTTTAAAAAAAAAATTTTTTTTAATATTAACACACTGTGAATGCCTACAGCATTTTTTTATATTTTTAAATAATGAGACTAAAATTATAATGGGAATTTCTAATATATTTTTAATACTTTTGAGGATTACTGAGGAATACAATAGAATTAATCCTCTTGTTTTTTTATTTTATATTGATAAAACTGGCTAAAAGTCATTAAAACGAATAAAATTGATAAACAGAACTTTTATCAAACTTCAATATAATATTTATAATGTCTTTTGAATATTTTAAAATAAAATTTATATTTAAAAATTCTATTTTTTTTATTTTAATAGGTAAGTAAGCAAGTATTATATGAAATAAAGTATATATATATAATAAGGAACTACCATTCTTGTTTTTTAATTTTTAAATGCCATAACTTGTTGAAAATTTACAAAATTTGTTTCAATGATGAATTTTAATTAAATAATGAATTCTTAAACTATGAGTAATTTAAACTATAAAGAATCATTTGCAAAGTGAATGAAAAATTAAGATTATTTAAGTGTTCTTTTTTAATAGTTTGATTCAATTATAATTTTTTTTCTTAAACCATAGATATTCATATTGAAAGAGTTTAATGTATTCATATTGAATTGTTTTAATATTAAATGATTAGGTTGAACTTTCTTAAACAGAAAACTTTTTTTTTTTTCTAAATGATTGAAACTTTGGAAAAGACTGAATTCAAAGATAGTATTGATTTAGCGTAAAATTAGTTAGAACTGGCATTTTAATTGTTTAAATGGTATTCTAATGATAGGAAATTTTGAAATACATGATACCAAAATTTATTATCGAACTGGTGATCGAAAATGTAAAGGCATTTACTATAACATACATTTCACATAGTTAATAGTAATATTAAAGCAATTAACTCTTTATATATATAATTAAATGAATGAATAAAACTAGAAATTAAGATAAATGAAATATTAAAAACTTTACAATTATGTTATAGAAATACTAATGACCATAAAGTAATATGAATGTAAATAACAATTCTTTTTTATTTCCATAATAGATAATTTGTTTACTAATGCTTTGGTTGCAATTTTTAAAGTGTACTAATTTTAATTTGGAAATGAAAGAAAATGTAACGTTTAAACACTTAAAACATAAAAATTTACCAGAAAATGAATTGTATTAAATAAATTAAAAGATAAAATTTTGCTACTAAATTTTTTTAAGTCTAGTAACTAGTTTTGAACTGATAAGCTGGATAATGATAATTAAATATAATAAGCTGGATGATATGGATAATGTTTTAGAAAATATGAAAGGCACTATGCATTATAAAGTGCTTATTTTATTTTAATTTTCCAAATCAAGTATGTTGAGAACATCAAATAATTATTATTTTCATATTTCAGATAATTAATGTGAATGAACCTTGCAGTTGCATCCTTTTCACACAAAATTTTCTTATTTTTGGGGCGGATGTATTTTATGAATTAGATTTGGAAGATCATTCAGTAAAAGGTAAGCTTTTATTAAATTCAATGTTTGAGATCAATTGACATATCCTGCCAAGTAAAACCTCAAGAAATAAAAGTTTTTTAAGAATATAAAAATTAATTCTGTTCTATCTTATTTTACATAATTAAAAATTTTGGGTCTATTTGTCTTTGACAATTGAAGTTAAACAATGCAAATATTTTTTTGCTGTGTAATCGATAATGGGATTGTTTTGGACTTTGTATTCTAAAGTGATCTTGAAATGGTAGAACAAGTTTTACATGATGCCTATTTGGAAACCCCTCAAGCTGACACAAAGCATTGAACACACAAATGTTTGCAAAATCTCAAGAGCTAATTTAACTTTAGATGCAATTGTGAGTGAATGCTTTAAATAATAAAATATTAATTACTTCTTTAAAAAATAACATTTCATTAAAAAACACCTTTAAAAACTTATATATGAATTAGACTAAAAGTTCTCTGTTCATTTCCCCCAAATGACTAAAGTAATTTGGAAATGAAGTGATATCTTCTCATGTTTTAAATAAAAAATGAAAATATCTGATACAGGTGAAATAAAATATCTGATACAACAGTTAATGTTTCTAAGTCATTTGATGTTAATTAAATAATGGTATTTAGTCTTTTCATTAGTTATTTTAGCCAAAGAAAAATTATTTATGATCCAGAAAAACGATGTGATATTTTTCTTGAAAGGGTATTTTTACCACCACATGCGAAGCTTGTGCATCATTTCCTAACATTGAATTTGCTTCCATGTATCTTCATTTCTAAGATTATTCATAATAAATCCTTATTATAATTGAGGATTAAATTTAAAAATTATGGTAATAACAAATTAATGATTAGACAGATAATGTTAGTAAACAATACAGCACAGTGAAATATTATTTAAACATAATAAAATGCATAGTATTGAAATATTACTGTTAAATAATTTGGCAAGGAAAAATAAGAGAAAAATGTTGAACCTACCTGTTTCTCAGTCCTCCAAATCTGAGAAAATGGACACTTGGAAAGATCACCATGAACAAGCAGCACATAGATCCATGCCGGTTAGTTTTTACTGAAAAATCTCAAATGTGAGAAACATAATCCCAATCTCATTTTATGATAGCTGAATGAAGAAAAGTTGATTTCTTAAAAGGATGCATTCAAATTGAACAGGGTAACCATTTCAAAGGACTGCTAGCCTGCTTACTGTAAGATTGTAGTTTCCACACTCTCATTTGACTAAATTTTTATCACTAACAAAAATATTTATTTCGAAAGACATTATTTATAAATTACATGTTAGAAACATGATACAAAAAATAGTACTAGTATAAATGAGCTGACATTGTAAATCTTAGTTCTCATACATCCTAGGGGTTGTTTTCTTCCACATAGGGAAGAATCCAGTCAGTGGAAAAAGTAAGTTATCTTTGGACTGGCGGTGTCACTGCAGAATCAGATGAAATTTCTGTATGGTTATTTGTTGCGACTGGGAATCTATTAGGATAGCATAAGTGGTTCATTCGTTTTACACAAACTATTTTCAAAAGTATTACTTGGTGCTTGACATTTCTGGACACCTAAAATGTCCTGATCTCCCCCTTATAAAAATAAATTTTGTGTAATTTTGATTGTATTTGAAAAAATTGAGGAGTGTTAACATTTCAACAATGGGGTCTTAAATACTAATACATCAATATGTTCGCAAATGTATCCTCTACCAGAAATATTTTGGTCACAGACATCTCTAGTGTCCTAAAATTTCCTATAAGAGAGAAATACTTTTGAATATAAAAGACAGTAAAAAGAATTACAAATTCACCTACTGTATATTGTATATATCTGGAGGCAGAATGAGTTCATTATCATTCTAAAGGCAGTACAAGATTAGTAACTGTGAAAAATGGGGAGAAAACAAAAAAATACTTTTTTTTGTAGGCTGGAATGGATTAGTTGTACGTATTGTATAGCTGTACAATATGCTTTTTGGAGAATTTGGAAAAGAACTGTCATGTAAATAAAGAAATTTATAGTATCAGCAATTTAAGGACAATTGTTTGTTCCAAAATTTATGAAATGACGAAGGTTATTGTCTGGATGTATGCCATTCTAAAAGTGCTGGTAGAGGTTCATAAACTTAGTGAGTTTGTGGGTCTTTTCATGTGTCTTACACCTATAAACATGCATTATTTTTTTAAATAAAGCTTTTTCAGAATGAATTAATTATTTATCTTGACCTTGTACTTTAAACTGTCGATTTTGGTTAAATTTGCACTCAAGCCTAAAAATTGATTCTGAAATTGATAAATTAAACCATCAATCAAAATTTGAAGTATTTGAAAAATATAAATTGTTTATTAACTTTGATTTTCAACTTCATAAGTATTACATATTCATTTTATATATATTGTGGCGAATTTCTGTAGGAAATTTGAGCAATAATTTATCTTTAAATTTATGCATATGTTTTTATGTGCTCTCTTTTTAATATCATCATAAGAAATGTTTACTTTTACCAAGTACATTGGTAAAACTTTGTAACTTAATATTTTTCTTTAGGCTTTTTAGATGGAAGTGATGCTTCATTAGCTGGTTTAGTTTATGGTGCTGCACAGTTTCGAAGCTTTCCTGTTGAAATTCTAAAAATTTCACAACACAAACAAAGTGATGAATATCTTCTGTGTTTCCATGGTAAAAATATTACTATATTGCTTAAGTACAATTCAATTGAACATGGGGGTAAAATATTTTCAACATATTCCGTAATATTGTTTGCTTTTAATGTCTACAAGAAAAAATAATAGTAGTAAATAATGGGATTAAGTATTTTTTTATTCATTGTAGAGATATTTATATAATTGTTTAAATGACTTAACATATATAATTTATACAAAATTTCTGTTAAAGATTGTAATGATATTCTTTGATTGTTTCTAGTATTTTCTAAAAACAATTTTAAATTGTTATCAAATTTGACAACTTTACTTTTGATGTTAGTGTAGAAACTAAAGTTTTTCCCTGGTTTTTGTAATATATTGTCAGAAATAATTAAATTTTGTTTGCTTTATTATGTTTAAAGAATCACGTCTTTCATTTCAAATCATTAAATTCCATGGTTTCCAATATATCTAAAAAATATATTATTTAAAAGCAGTTTGAAGTTATTCATATTTCTGCTTTTCATTACTTAAAGTATAGAAAAAAATATTTATAATTTAATTTTTATAAGATTTGACTTATCTAATTTTTTAATGTTTGCCATTAATATATTATTATTATTTACTTATTATAAAGTGTATGTAAAAATTTTTGATTAAATGTCTAGATGTTTAAGAATATATTGTTGACATTTCAAAATTTATATTTTTAAATTTATTAGTGAATATAGCACACAAGATTAAAATAAATGTAATTTATTATTTTATTTTTGTATAACTTTCTAAATATTTTTTATGAAATAATTTAAAACTTCTTTTACAATGTTGTTTTGTAAGACTGGTCATGTTAGCTTTTTCGAATGAAAATTGTTAAAAAATTTAATTGTAATGAAATGCTTATTTTGTCAAATTAAAACTGAAACTGATATCAAAATAATATATCTTTTATGAATTTTATGTAATAGGTAGCAAATATTTTTTACTGTAACTAATTCTTTATAGTATAACACAAAACATTCTATAGAAAATTTCAAAAAAGTTATATGAATGCAATTGAATTTTGTAGTAAATTATAATTATTTTATATAATAATACTTAAAAATTTACTATGGCTAAAATTTATTTAAAAAATACTTTATTTACATAAACAAATGATTTAATGTCATTTTTTTTAAAATAAAACTAATCGTCTTGCATTAAAAAATTGTATCCTTAATTATGCGATTTTAGAAATGGGAGTCTTTGTTAATGATCAAGGTAGAAGAACAAGATCAGATGACTTGAAATGGGCTAGATTGCCATTATCATTTGGTGAGTATTCTTATTAGATTTTATTACTTATTCTTAAATTTTATTTGTTTGTCTACATATTTAATTATTTACTTGTCTCAGTCTTGTTAAAAAATAAATAAAACAGCTGAATTTGTTTAGCAATTTCTTAAATGCTCTGCTCTTGCCTAAGGTTTCTGAAATCTAGACTCTTAATTAATTAATTTGGTTTTATGTAACCATACTTTTACTGTAAAATTACACAATGTTCTTAATTGCTCTATATAGTGAAATGTATATTATAGCTTTTCTACATGTTGCTACAGTATTATTGAGGAAAACTGCATGCCATAATGTGTTTGTGTATATTCATGAAGGATATAATATGGGGAAAAAATTGAAATGTGGAATATTTCTTTGAGAGGTTACTCTTAAAAATATCTTGCTTACAAATTTTTAACTTGAAAGTTTTCTTCTGATAAGTTTTTCTTTTTTTTAAACAGAATTGAAACACCAAATATGTGCGAGTACTTGATTTAAAATTTTTTAATATAACTACTTTGTATTTCTTGCAATGTTTTTTAAATAATTTGAAAATGTTTCTGCTATACATTTGCTAAATTTGCCATGACTCATATTATTCAGCATATTACTGGGAGATGTTCTTTTTTGGTTCTAATGCCATAAAACCCAATCAAGAACTTATTGCTCATCAAATGTAATTAATGAATCACATTCAGTAAATCTGTTTTAGTTATCAACCTGAGAAAAATAATTCATATTTTACAATGCCTGTGTTTAGGTACAAGAAAGGTATGTTGGTACAACAACAATGTTTGCATTGTTCCATGTTTTAAAAAAACTTTACTGGATGTTTTTAATTAAAAATAATTTGATTCCGCATAATTTTTTTTGTAAGTAAGAATACTTCAGTTTTGTTATAAGGAAAATTTCTTAACATAAATGTTTACATACATTTTGAAATTTTATTCAGAGAATATTTAAGCTTCTGAAAGTTCTCAAATATATTCATTTCAGATTTATATATTGTTAAATAATGATCAATACAATCTCTCTCTCTCTCTCTTTTTTTAAATTTTATAGAAAAACTATATTGAAATTACATTTACATTTCAAATGTTAAATTTTTTGATGTAGGGAATAAATTCACTAATGTTAAATAACATGCTTATTCATTTTCTGTGTGTTCTTTCTTACCACAAATTACTATTGTCTGTTTTTTATATCAGGGGCTAGAAAACCGTATTTTAATTCATGATTAAAGTATTAATTTTAATGAAATTGATTAGTAGCAACTTCAGTCTGAAAGTTAAGGTGAGAGAATTATTGTTGCCCAATCTACATAGAGTAAAGCAATGTTCCCAGAACAAGAGCAGTAGTTAAAGTAGATTTCTATCTACTTTAACTACATTTTAACCAGTAATGCAACTTGACAGTCAGAAGCAATAATTATACTTTTATAAAAATAGTTTCTATCCAAGCATGTTCTTCTGGGCATGAGAATGGCAAAGACTTCTGCTTTGAATACAGTTGTATGTTTTCCCAAAGGAAATGACAACTTAGTAACATCAGCTGGATAACAAATACCAGTCCCAGTGCTGGAATTCATTTTTGAGCCATTAGTGCTTCAGTAAGCACAGTTCTCATTGATGACAACATTATTCTAGTCTTCTCGCATTTGATTGTATGAGGCTTATCAGAAGCATATTTAATAATCATTTAACTCGTTGGTATATTAATAAAGGATGAATAACAATGTCAGCATTAAGGCTTCCCCAAAGCAAAAAATTTGAGTAATCCTTCCACTGACTTGCCGAGCTGGCAGCAGAATGATTAGCACTCTTGCGTTTGGTTCAACAGTATGTGGGTTCGAATCCCACCTTAGGCATGGATGTTTGTAGTGGTTCGGAATCCACTTTAAGCCGTAGGTCCTGGTCTAATTAGCCCTCGTGTACAAAAAATGACCGTTACAAACAAACAAACCTTTCACTGACCTGTATTTTTAAGCATTTTCATGCAAATTATAGCTTTTGCTTTATGGAAAGAGAGTACATGCAATAATTATCATGCAAAAGCTTAAGTAAAGAAATGGGAGTTGTTTTAATACAGCCAGAGATAGCTACTCAAAACAACTTTTAGAAGTTTTATTAAGTCTGTTTAGCAGTTTCATTTTGGAGCCATAAATAACCAGACCACGGAGCCATAATAATGACCCAAATGATCATAAATGCATAGTGTAAATCCCAAATGATCTTAGTGTAAATCCCATGAATAATTATGGGATTTAGGCCTAAAGTGCTTTCAAATGTATTTCTACGTGACCAGAAAGTTTTTTTTTTCAATACAATGAATGCTTGTTCCAACTTAAGTTCATGATGAAAATTACTATTAAGAATTTAATCTCTTTGGAGAAAATTAATTCTTGACTGAAAAAAAGTTATCCTTTTCAGACTTAGAATCTTTTTCTTTGAGAAGGCCATCATACTAGTTTTTTCGAGGATTCACTGTTAGATCATTATTACATCAAGCCTCAATTTGCTTAAGGACATTAGATGTGATGCTAGAGATGGTTTTGTCAAATTTACCTCTGATGATAATAAATAAATCATTGGTGTACTTAATGGCAATTATGCCAAGCTTATATTGGATCATCGTGTTTCCTCCTAAAAGAGAAGCACTGACAAATTTGATATTGAGCAGGTTTTTGATCCAAAATCAATGAGTGACATTAACTCCCTTCCCAGCAAGTGATTGTAAAATAGCTTCAATAATCTTCAATATTTTATCAGAAGCATCTTCACTGACTAAGAAGACAGCTAAAGCAAGTTCCTTAGCCTTAAAGTTCTCCAAAATGAAGAATAGATTGAAGATTACACTATTAGTGAATTTACCTGGAGGATATTCGTATTGGGAATGTTAGAAAGTAGTTTATCCACTAAGCAAGCTCTTCTGATATATCTATTCAATTGCCTTTAGGAGAAAAAATGTTAAGCTAATAGGTCTAAAAGATGTGGCTTCATAATAATTATCTTTCCTATCTTAGAAATGAAAAGTATTTTTGTGTATATCTAGATAGAGTATGTATATGACCAAAGACTATATATACACCCTAAAAATTTTACAAAGAATAAGGGTAACACACTGGACTCCTGCAATCACTAGAGCCCCTGGTGCAATACTACCCATTCCTGGTGATAAGGTATAAAGGGCATTATAGTGCATTTTGTTCTATCATAAATTTTTTTTTCTTTTTTGGCAACATCACATTTATTTCTACTTTAATTTGATGTAGAGAATGTAAAGGTAGGAGTTCCAGTTATTTCTTTGAAATCTGGAAAGTGAATTCTGAAGAATTCAGTCGGGGTCTACTTCCTAGATTCTGAAAACTTACCATTTGGCATTTTAAGGTTATTTAGACATCAGTTTGTCTTAAGGCATTATTCTAACAATTTTTTCAGTATCAGACACAATCATAATTTTAGTACAATCACTTTGCTAGGAATTCCTTTTAGAATTCCTGATAGCTTAATTATAAGTGGTTAGTACCAATTTATACCTCTGCTACTAACCATTCTTCTTAGCTCTATTAAATAGCTTTCTACATTGTCTCCACAAATCTTAGACCACAAAAATAATCTTGGGATTAATTAAGGAAGCATTAGCGACCCTCCAATTTTGATAGTATGCTTGTAGAATGGCATATCACAATTGAATCTAAATCTGCTCCTGAAAATAACTTACTGAAATCACTTTCCTTGATCATGACTCCTGAATCTTTTTTTTATTTTTTATAGGAAACACCAGTTGGGTACATTTTGGGTTCTTACCTAACACCTCTAGTCTGTTTGCTCCTAAAACAGACAAGCTAATGTATTGGTGGTCAGATGAAATTACTTTATCAGATGCTTTCCAATCATTAATAAAGTCCAAACTCTTACTGTTTCATAGAGTAAAGTCATTAACTTCTCTTATATTTACAGCAATAAAAATAGTTTCATTATCTTTATAAAGGATGAATAGGTTATAAAGCATAATGTATTCTAGAAGATCCTCACCATGTCTGTTGGAATCACTACTTCCCCACATAGTGTGGTGAGCATTTGAGTCACGTCTTGTGCTGTGTTTCTTACTCAAATTAAGGTTAACAATTTGCACATTGTCCATATTTTTATCTTCAAAAAGAAGATAATAAAGACATAAGAATAATTTCATCTTTGATTCCTTGCAATAAACAAGATACTTTTAGTGCAATGCTATTCTCATTTAAGTAATTAACCAGGATATATATTTAAACTTAATCTTTTTTTAATCCGTTTTACTGACATAGTGGTAGATTGGACATTATTTTCACACAATATTGGCTGCTGCTTGAAATCTTGTTGCAGAATATTTGACATAATTCTAGTAATATATAACTATAAATAATTCTATCTTCCCATTCACAAATATTTTAATTCCTATAACTTGATCTAGATTTTGCTTTTCATTCGCCATAAAATTATCGTTTGTGTTATTTTATTCCCTTATACACTTTATGGTAAAATCTTGAAAATCATACATTTCCTATTCTGTGACCATTAAGCATTTTTAATTGTAGGAAAGTAATAATTTAAAGGTATTATAAAAGTATATATATATATATATATATATATATATATATATATATATATATATATATATATATATATATATATATATATATATATATATATATATATATATATATTTAAAGCATTAAAAAAAAGTCAAAAGTCAGAAATCGTACAAGTATTATTTGACCTTACTTTGTGGTCTATCATTTCCCAATAAGCAATGTGAAAGCTACTTCACCGATATTTATAATAGTATATATGCATATATAAATATTTTTTGTTTTTTTATATTTAGTAAAAATTATTTAAAACATGTTCATTAGAAAATATTCTGATAAAAGAATATATATATATATATATATATATATATATAATGTTACTCTAGATTTGTAATGTCTTATGTTTAGTTATATGTACTTGTATTTAATTTTTAATAATATCCATATAAATATTCTTTTTGTCATATTATAACCACTACAAGAAATAACATAATTATTGGTATTATTGTTTATAAAGGATTACTCTCTTTCTCTCTCCTAAAATGTTTGTATATTACTCTTGGTATTTAAAATTTGTGTACTTGCTATTGGCTACTAAAAAATCTTTAACTTTTCTTTTAAAAATTCTAATTTATATTAATTTCAGCATTTCGGTTTCCTTACCTATTTGTCATTCATTTCAATTCAATTGAAGTAATGGAAATACCATCTCAAGTATCTTTAACTGTGTAAGTATAACATTTACTTTACTCTAACAAAAAATATTATAAAAATAAACATAAGAAATTATGACATCAACAAATTAAATACAATACAAATAAATAATACATTGATCTTTAACTGAGCTGGTGCGATCTGATTGTTGACTTGTTAGCACTTTAACTTTCACTTCAAAAATTTGTGGATTTTTTTTCTTACTTTGAATAAGACTTTTTATTGGTAGAGAATCTACTTTAAGTCATAGCTCCTGATTCAAAATATCCTTAACAGGCAAAAAGTGATTGTGAAAGAGCAAATTAAACTACAACTTTATATGATAAGTTTTTTGGTTAAGATTCCAATCTTAGGCATGGATATTTAACAGTGATTTGTAATACACTTTTAATTATAACTCTAAATTGTGAATTCCTCCTCCCAATAGTTTAATGATGTAATTAGTTTCTGAATACATTAATTTGAATTTTTTTTACAAATAGCATCTAGGGAATTCTTTTCCTATTTATCATATGAATTCAATTCCTTAACTTAAATGTGATTTAATTGAATTTTATAAATATTTAATTGACATGTTAAAATTTGTTTTAAAATTTTTCACAGGACCAATCGAAGATATATATCAGTGCAGAATCCTCAATTGTTGGGATCAGCCTATGTTCAAACAGCTATTTTAATATCTTCCAAGCAAGACCATATGACAAATGTAATTTTAATTGATGGTTCCTGCATTAGAAATTCTGATATTGAATTACAAACAAATGGAGAATCAACTTCTAATAGTCCAAAAAGGTATGATTTAGTTAGTTTCTATAAACCAGATATTTTTATTGTTTATGTAATTTTAACATAAATTTTTTATGTTATTGAGTTTCTCTCTGATTTTGTAGTCTTAACTGATGCAATACTGCTTAAATATTAATTAGCAAAAGTCTAGATTCATAAGATAGATCACTTAATTAAAAATATTCGTTTATGTAATTAAGTGATCTATTTGCTAAAACAAAGAAAATCCTTCAGATCTAAACTTAGTCACTTCATCATGTGATATTTTGGAAATTCCTTAATGTGATCAAGATATTTTGACTTTCTTTATCATAATGTTTCCATAAGGCACCTGTTGGAACTATTTAAAGATTAAGTTTATTATTTTTATCTGAATTTGAAGCAAAAGATATTTTCCCATTTCTGTTTTGATATTAATTATTGCAATGCGCAATGTTTATTTTAGCCTTATCCAACAAGTTATATATTACGAGGCTACATTCGCTACCTTTAATACAAACTGCTAGTCGTTCTTAAATATTGAAAAACTTCATCAATTCTGCATGATAAATTTGCTGCTAGAAGTACATCATTCAGAACAAAATTATAAGTCTAATTAATAAAAATAATACTATTTTTAAGAAGAGTTGCACATTATAAAAGTATTTTGTAAGTTCCTTATTTATTCTATCAATACTTAAGAGTAAAATTTAAACTATAGTAGGAAATGAATATTATGTGATGAGCAGATGAAACAAAAACTGAAGCATTTCTATTTTAATTCATTGTTACTGGAAATTATTCTCTTTAGAAAAAAATCTTCGACATCCTCAGTGACATATATCAGAGATGAAAATACATTTCAAGTGAACTAAAGAATGTAAATGTAGTAAAAGTGAAACTAATATTTTCATATGAAATTTTTATTTCTTTATGAGGCAATATTTATTTTTTTGATCTATCAAATGTAAATTTTGAAATTATACTTACTGAAATTTTCTCTCATATCATTAAAGAAACATTGTTTTGTTTATTTTGATTTATTTTTATTACAATAAATATATATATAAATTATTTTTATTACAATAATATATCTATTGTAAAACAATTAAATTTGAAATGTTTTTGATTGTATAATATTTAATTTATAATTATTTACTTATGATTTGCATTTCTTATAAAAAAAATTGCTATACGATAATTTTAAAATCATTATGTTTGTGTAAAGATCTGTTTTGTAAGTTAGATGTCCATCAAATATCTACATCAATTTTTCATAAAGTGAGAATATTAGCTTTTAATAAAATTAAATATCATATTTATTGTAAGAATATTTTTTATATGTTAAGTTTAGGATACTTAGTGGTGTAGTGGTAGTGCTTTATATTCTCACGACATTCCCGAGGTTCGATCCTCAGGCTTAGCAGTGTTGACTCAGCCTTTCATCCTTATAGTGAGTTGATAATACTGTGCATCAATCAGTCTTGGGAATTAAATATTTGGTCTTTCGCTTAAAACTGACCACCTAACTGGAACACTTTACACCCGAGGGCCCTCTGTCATGAAAATAGATATGGGCTCTGTAACCTTGACCTCCATATGCGATGTTGTGTCACTTAGTTTGGTTAAAATATTATTTAAAAAATGCAGACATACATTTAATGACAGAATTAGGTACGGAGTGGTTTTTGTTAGTAAATATATTTTACATACTTTATGATATTACTGTTACTTATGAGAATGATATAATTTTAAGTTTTTTGAACGATTTATAAATAAATTAGATCAGTTTAAACAATTTAAAAGTTAAACAATTTATAGTTAAAACAATTCAAAAGTTATTCTTGAAAATGTTTATTTAAAAGTACAATTTTTGATTAAACAGTATTGATTTACATTATAATAAAAAATATAAAGTAAGAATTCCATAAGATTAGCACTATTGACTACTTATTACTATAATCAAAAATTAAACTGCCCATTCAAGGTTCCCTGTTGCCGAGCTAGCAGCTGAATGGTTAGTGGTCTTGCCTTCGGTTCAACAGTTCGTGGGTTCGAATCCCACCTTGGGTATGGATGTTTGTAGTGGTTTGGAATCCACTTTAAACTATAGGTCCTGGATCCAATTAGCCCTCGTGTGCAAAAAATGACCATTGAGCGACAGACAAACCGACAAACAAACCAAGGTTCCCTGTCTGCAAAAGAACTGATTTTGACAAAGCTAAGGAAATAAGGGCTGGCTTATGACTTTGAAGTGTGCCACTCTAATATCAGAAGAGGTTTGTGGCCTCATTGGCCATTCACTAATAGGCATCTTCTTTGTTAGCCTCTGTTTGAGTGGTACTTTCACATTCATTTTGTTTTGTTCTATATCAACGTTTTTAATTTAAGAATCAATCCTAATAGGTTAAATATCTTACCTACTACCTGAACTATGAAACGTTTTGTATTTTTTATTTGAGACAATTCCAGGGAATTTGGTATCTGCAGTTATGTAATCTCCAGGAGTGTTCCACAATTCAAAGGTATTTTTAAAGTTTATGGAGGGGTTAAAACAGGATTCTCCTTTTCATTATTAATCTTACAAATTAACATTATTTTCTTGCTAATGGATTGGTAATCTTACTTTTTTAAATATTTCTTGCGAATATTTAAAAAAGTAAAATTACCCATCTCTGTACAAATAAATAAACTCATCTGCTTAAACTAGGTTAAAAAGTGTTCCCTATTTATGTATCCTTAAAAGTTTTAAATTTGAACTTTCTGAAATTTATTGAAATTTTAAATGTGAAATGTGCACTTCAAATTGGTCAACCATATTTACTGTATAAGAATAAGATAGTAGTTCCTTTTTATATCACAAAAAAGTCTTAATAATTATTACCCATTTTGCTCTCTTTTTTTCTGTTAATTTGTTAATTTCTTAAATGGTTTGAAATTAACATAATTTACAGTGGAAATTTTTAATCTATTGAGTCAAGAAAGGTAGAGTGAGCTTTTATTTCTGAACTACTATTACATATGAAATTAGATATTACTTATAATATTTGTAGGATAAATTATTGTATTTAGGAAACATTTTTCTATACAGTGTGATGAGATGTATTAAAAAAAGAAAATAAGCCAGGGAAACATCTATATTTTACTTTTATCCTGATTTAAGTGTGTCAAATTGTGGAACAATATTTAATTTCAGAAGAATCTGTTCATTTACAAGAGGAAGTGCCTGACAAGCTCCTAAACGAGCTATTCTTCAATCCTAGAGCTCATTTTATGTTCTCCGCTAGATGGCATTTATGACAATTTTCAATCCTGTTAGAGGAATGAGTATACTATCCATACTGAAATAAAATTGAACTATAAAATCTATATTAAAATATAAAACCTGGAATATTCAAGAATTTATAAATGTATCATCAAATCAAAGCCCCAATTACAAGAAGAAAAATTTATTTATAAACAACAAATACATATTCTATAAAAACATAATAAAAGAATAAGTGAAGTGCTTATGGAAGCGCTTAATTTTCGTCACTGGTCCTCGCCTTTTTCGTCACTCTTTGCTCATTTTCAAGTGCAGATCATTTACAATAAACTGTCCAAGGAGGTTTGTTTCTTCTCACCTTTTTGGATATTGCAAAAATGAGTTTGGCAAGTTTCGTTGGACTACTATGATGCACAATGAATTACAACTTTTTTGGGGTGATTTTTATCCACAAATTCTACAACTTTCTTCCATATTCCCTAAATCTCCTTTACTCTTGCCTTCGGTTCAACAGTTCGTGGGTTCGAATCCCACCTTGGGCATGGATGTTTGTAGTGGTTCGGAATCCACTTTAAGCCGTAGGTCCCGGTCTAATTAGCCCTCGTGTGCAAAAAATGACAGTTGAGCGACAAACAAACAAACAAACAAACAAACTAGATCTCCTTTACATCTCTTATAAAGATAACCTCCTTCATCTCTGGCTCCTCTTCAAACTAATTTTTCGTTTAACCACCATATGCTGCTGCGAATGTAGATCGTGTAACTCCTCGGTTGTGAGATTCTGAGACTGTCCTTGACGAGTTCATTCACATCTCTCTCATCCACTTCTAGACCCATGGATTGTCCCAGAGAAACAATCTCTATCACTGACACTTCGGGTACCAATCCTTCCCAGGCGTTTTCAGCTATGGCTTTCTTTCATGCAGAGGTCAAGGTCCTTGTAACATCCAGCTAGGCCTGAATAATAATTTTTAGGCTTATCATGATGTCAAACTGCTCTTTCCAGAACTCTCGAAGGGTAAGGTTTGTGTTTTATGTCACCTCAAAGCAGCGCTGAAAAATGTACTTGGTGTACAATTTCTTAAAAATAAAAATCATCTGCTATCCATGAGCTGCAGGATAAGAGTGGTGTTGGATGGTAGGTAGAAAACCTTTATAAACTGAAACTCTTTGAGTAAATAATCTTTGAGATTTGGTGGGTGAGCTGGGCTGTCAGCATTGTCAAGGACAAGGGCTTGCATGGGTAGGTTGTTTTCCTGTATATATATTTTTAATAGAAGGGCCAAATACCAAGTTTATTCACTCCACAAAGAATTTCCTGGTGACCCACGCCTTAGGATTTGTCCTCCACATAATTTGCGATTTTTCTTTTAAAATCTTGTGTGACTTAAAGGCACTGGGATTCTCTGAATGAGAGACTTGATTTTGCAGTTGTCACTCACATTGGTGCATAGGTCTAAAGTTACTCTATCCTTCATGAGTTTAGGACTTGACTCTCCTCTACCATCATGTAAGTCCTATTTGACATCCTTTTCCAGAAAAGCTGTGTCTCATCACAGTTAAAGACCTTAAGGGGATGTATCCTTTGGCTTCTGTCAATCAGTTCAGAAAACGTTTTGATGTAAGCCTCATTTGTCTTCACGTACGAACTTGCTGCCTCACATTGCCTGACGAAGGAGTGAATGACTGTCCTTTTCCTTAACTTGTCAAATCAGCCCAACTGGATTTAAACGAGCCTTTCGATTCCTTGTTTGTGGAAGTGTGCGAGATCTGCTTCAGCAAATCACTGTAAATCTTTCGTGCCTTCTCCCATATGATGCTTTGGGTTAAGATTGCTCCTTGAAGCTGCGTCTCTGTCACCCACACCATCAGTAATTTCTCCATCTTTTCATGGATAGAGGTCAGGAGCTTAGAAATTACTGTAACACCCTTATCTGGCATTATACCCTCTATCAACTCCTTCTGTTTAAGCACAATACACATAATTGATGTGCTTCGCCAGTACATCCTTGCAAAGTCAATTACTCACACAACTTTCTCATGTTTTTCTATGATTTCACATTTTAATTTAAAAGACACCATCTTCTTCTTCGGACCCATGGTTATAAAAATGAATGTGATAATGTTTTGTAAATGTACAAAAAGCCAAAAACGCAAAACCAATTTGTATATTTAATATTTAAATAATTTTAATTAATGTATAATAATAGGGTTCTCAGAATTTAAATTACAACTCATTAATGAAATGTGGATAAAAATTTTATTAACTTATAAAAAACTTAAATATATTTATATAATATGCAATCTAAATAGTAATCAATGAAATATCAAATTCAAATACCTCGTTATGCTTATAAAAAAATTGTTTAGTACTTTACTATTGCAGTCACGCAAAGATATTTACAATACTATTTACTATATATACTTTAAACGGTGCTTTGACTTTATTATATTTATTTATAAATACAAAATATTTATGTTAAAAGTTATAAGAAAATATTAAAAAGAAAGAAAAATATGTTACTGCAGTGTCAACCACACGACTTCATATTTCGACAGATTTATTGTATAAAATTGTAAATAAGAGGAAAATCTGTTGAAACTTGATTTACATTTTATCACTCATATACTTATATAATTTCTCACTTGCACAAAGCTTATATTTTCATCATTTTATTAAAAAGGATCAATAAATAATGTAATTTTCCCTTTATTTCAAACATTATTAAATGTTGGAAAATGTAATATATGAAAAGTTTTATTTATTTTTTATTAATTAAGTTTGTACTTACTCTATTATCATTATTTATTAGCAACTATATAAGAAGTATTCCTGAAAGTGAAGAATTGGATTTTTCATTTACTTCATCAATTGAGCAGGGTTTTGAACCGTTCGATGATCAACCAAGACTTTCTGAAGAATCTGTTAGTTAGTTTGTAACTATTAATCACACAATTTTATAACGTTACTGTAAATATAGAATCTATTTTCTTATAACTTTAATATGTGTCCATATATATATCTAACCTAATTTTCTTATATAGCTATTTATCATTTTATTCTGCTTGTGTATAATATTTTTATATTGAATTTAAAAAATATGAGCTATCTGTTTCTTTTGTAAATAGTTTTAATTGCCTTTTTTTAATAAAATCTTTGTGATTTGCATTTTAAATAAAGGTACTTTTTCAATATTCTAAAATTGTTTCTTTTTTCCCCACATTAATACAGTCCGAGCAGTTGTCACAAATCGGGGTTTATGATGTATTAATTTCTAATATGAATTATTTATAGAGATGGAATTTATAGTTGCGGTTTTAAGGGTGCTTTTCCTAAGTCTCTAAAAGTATCGGAGTCCTTTTAAAAGTTATACTTTTTCTTACGTATTTAATTTTAGAAAATAGACTCATGATTTTAGCATTCCTAACTATTTTTACATATTAAATAAAAATGATGACCGTAAAAATTACATGACACTGTTTAAGTAGATGCAAACGATTAACTTTTCAATGAATCTGTTTAAAATAGGTAGCAATTGCAATTATTACAATGTGCAGTTGGAATTTTACTGGTTTCTTGTGCACTAATAAGAAGGAGAAATGTTATCAAAGCGCGTTTCTGACTTTGGGTAAAAGTCTTTGTAATTTACTTTTTGCCGTGTTTCTTGTGTCGCAGTATTTCAGCTTGGTCTAGATCCTACAACTGTTCACTATATAGAATCGATGTGTTTAGGATGGTTAAGGAAATCTCCTGTAAGTGATATTGTCCACTATCATTCCTTTGCTTTATGCACCTTCATTGACATAAATGTACAGTTGTGATGAAATTTTTTATAGTTGTGATGACTTTTATTATATATAATTTCTCATCTTATTCATTATCTGTCGAGAGTTTTATACAATAATTCACATTTATCTTAAGAAACCGTCAACATTGTTTTCGTATCAGCAATTTGTGGTTTTAATTCCTACCTCAAACGTAGATCTCTGTAGTTAATCCTCATTAAATCTCGAAATCCTCATTAAATTGTAGGTCCTAATCGAATTGGCCCTTGTTTGCAGAAAATAACCGTTGCCTGACAAGCAAACCAAACAAACATACAGCCATGACCTGAGTATTGAAAAATAGTTCTTTTCAAGACTAGTATTCCATGAATATTTCGATGATGTTTGTAGCATGACCTTTTATCTTGATCATTGTTTCTTTTACCCTCGACTTGCTTTTAAAATTCAAAAACATGAGCGCTCATTATAGTAGATTGCATTTGTAGTGATAAAAAAATTACTTAATTTAAGGAATATATGATAGACAATAAAATGCTATGCTTATCTATGTCACAAAGAATATTATTTG
Source organism: Latrodectus elegans (assembly GCA_030067965.1). NCBI lineage: Eukaryota > Metazoa > Arthropoda > Arachnida > Araneae > Theridiidae > Latrodectus > Latrodectus elegans. The sequence continues at coordinate 46,035,613 of CM057812.1, forward strand.
TTCAAAAAAACAACAAGCTCCCAAATTTTAACTATAAAGATAATACTTTTGAGATTGTAGCATTATGGATCTTTATCCTGACCATTGCTTCTTCCACCCTCGACTTACTTTTAAAATTCAAAAATAGCGCATATTAGAAGATTCATTGCTGCCAACTCTATTTATTTTATCGGGAAACTCCTGATTTTTCAGAATTTTCCCAAATTTCCCGATAATGAGTGAAGATTTACCAATTTTTGGCAATAGCAGTGAAAAAATTAAAAAAAATAGCTGAAATTTTGCCTGAAAAAGAAGTCAATTGCACTCTTTATTTTTACCTTAGTTTCGAAATTACTAACAAAAAATTGTTGATTTATCTTTATCAGAGAAGTAAAGTTTCCACTACTGATTTATTGAATAGCACTTTACACACTCTTTAGCAGTTCGAAAACTTGTGTTAATAATAAAAATAAATTTATTTGGATTTTCATTGATACAAGTTTGCAGCTACTATATATTTTAAAATATACTGTTAAATTTATGGAATATGAAGTTATTAATGAAGAAAATATTTTACACTGTTCAATATGTTTAGGGATATTGAAAGAACTGAGAGAAATATTTTATAAAAATTCATCAAGTTGTCGATTTTCAATAAGTGTTTGGTTTCAATGGCTGTGATGTCTCTGTGAGACGTTATTTGATCAGACAGAAGCTTTAAATTTTTGATGGGATAGAGGGAGACCAGCTACAGTTGAAAGTAGCAGAAACCATTGCAGTTTAGTTTCACGTAATGCGATTTTTAAGGATCTGTTGTTCAGAGACAGGAAATGCCGCTTGAAGATCAAGCTTCGTGTGCAGACATGCAACAACCCTCAATGAAAATCAATATTTTAACACTAACGGCTTGGAGACCCGAACTATTAATACCATTCTTCTTGAATTCACGTTCACTTAGCTAGTAGCACATTTGTAGAACTTGAATGCACATTCACTTAACAGTTTCGATTCTAATGGGCCGAAACCTGGTGAACGACTTAAATCAGCATATTTTCTGATCAGAAATGCGGTTATGTTAGCAGTAAGTGTCACACGGAGCCCTATGAGAGAGGGCAACTAAGTATGTAAACTGGAAAAGAAATGAACTTCAAAATATTCATTTATCTGACAAGTTCCGTTTTTCTATGATCTTGATAATAAGTGTATTTTCATTTAGTGGGAACGCGCACAAGAAATATCTTTGCTTTCGTCCAAGGAAGTATTAGATTTCGTGGTTGGGAAATGATGTTCTTAGTTGGCATTTCCATTAATAGGTGAAAGACCTCCAGATCATCTGAAATGTATCTGCGATAAAAGAATGCGATTCTTAGACCTTTTATAAATTCTTAGTTTGCAGTTATCAGAGATGACTTGATGTTAATGAGCAACAATAGTAGACCACAATGTGATCATTTAGTAGATAATTATATTTTTGAGAAAGGAATCATACGATTGACATTGTCATCGCCTTATTCGACCTGATGCCAATACAAAATGTTTGGGACATTGTAAGCAGAATAGTTGTTGGTTTCCTACCACCCCACAAAATCTGCAAGAACTAGAAAGAGTTATTCTGGAAGAGTGGGTTGTTCTGGAAATGTGAATTCCAATTCCTTATTAAAAGTTCATGAGTTTCATGCATTGCGGTCGCTCAACTTTGATGGTGGTCCAAGGAAACCATACTTCCTAGAAAAAGTATTTTCCTTCAATGAAATGCTTTTTTTATTCGTTTTTTCACATCTGTAAATTTTTGTTTTTTTCTTTCGTACCTAATTGCTTCATGAAATGGAATTTTTTCTTTGATAAAAACATATGATTATATATCTACTTAAATATACTATATCAAGAAGTAATTCACCATCATCACGATAAATTCATGACCCCAATTTTCCTCAGTTGTTTTCAGAAGAGTACAAATAATTTCATTTCAGCTTCTCCTCAAAATTTTATAAATTTTAGATTCTCATGTGGACCACCATTCCTTAAGAAAAGATTACAAGTGATATTGAAAATATTTAAAGGGAATAAAAGGGGGATTTCTATATTACAAGTAGTTTGAACTTGGGCAAAAGTTGTGGCTTCACCATTTTTATAACAGAGTTCATGAAAATCGTATATTGTATTGTTATAGCATTTTTGTCAATCGATGGTGATAAACTATGACCAACTTTTTTTTTATCAATAAAGCCCATGGAAATGAACTAATCTCAACATTTAATACATAAAGAAGCAAATAAATGTTTAAATAATTTTAACCTATTCAATATAATCATTAAAATTGATAAATTTAAAATCTTTTAAGAGCCCACTGTTTGGTTCTACATTCTTTTTATCAAATTGCCATTTGGTGCGTGCTTGCAAATTGTTCCAATAATGTTTCCATGATTTCCGTACACTTTGCACAAATTTAGTGATTCTTTTGTATTTATCAAGTCTATTATTTACTATAGAACACAAATCTGGTTCAACAATGTCACATATTGCTCGCCCTATTAAGAAATGTCTATGTGTAAGAACATCAAAATTATGAGCTTCTGATGAAACCCCTTTCATCATGTTGTTGTGAGAAAGGCTGCATTTCCGATCTATGCAAAAAAGAGTGATGCTTTTTGGTGACATTTGACACATATAGAATTAGAGGAGCATTCATTTAATTTGTGGTAATGAATTCAGACAGTTTAAACACAAATTTTTAGATTTACAAAAATGAAATCGTTTAAGTGCTTTTATTTTTAGAAATAACTTACATTTATACAATGAATGATTCGAATCACAAAGAATGCAATATTGTGAGGCAGATTTAATCAAAAATGTTTTACGTTTATAAGATAGGAATGAGTTTTTTCCATTAATATTAATAGGGTTTGAAAACTTCAGTTTTGAATCAAAACAAGCAGCTCTCAAGTTCTCTAATATTTGATATCGTTTTTCTAAAAAAATAATGAAAGCTTCCCAAGTTGGCACCTCATGAGAATCAACATATAAATAAAATTGTCTATGAGTTTCTTTATCTAGTTTAGCACAAATTAAATTTATTAACAAAATGTCAACAAATTTATTGCGTTCAAATTCCAGTGCTTTCAAAGAACGGATGTTTTTCTGCAAATTGTCAATAAGCATACGAAGCTCAAAAGGATTTTCTTTGGTTAATGGTTTACAATTAATTATATTTTGAGAATAACTTTCAACAGATAGTTTAGTATTCTTATAACGAAGCGTGAGAGCTTTAAACAACGATTGATAATTATCATTTGGCGACTGCACATGTTTTGCAGCTCCTTTAAGGGAAGCATTCAAATAGTAAAATTTTTGAGAGTCTGATAATGTTGGATTATTTTTCAATTAAATTTTGAAACTCTGTTGCTTAAAAGAATTCCAGTTATTAAATTGACCATCAAATTGTGGTAAAAGAAAATCAGGTAATCGAATATTTTTTTCAACACAATAACTTTTGTTTTAAAGTTTAATCGATTTGTAAAGAAAAAGTTTTGCACTGACCTGAAATTCTTGAATCTCTTTGTCAATTTTGTCCAGAATTTTGGAACTAGTTTAGTATTCCCATATATTTGCGAACGCGGCGAATTTTTTTTTTTTTTTTTTTTTTTTTTTTTGTCGCCAAGCTAAGCGCGCATAAATTAACAAGGGAAATTTCCCGAAGTTCGATCGAAAAATAAGCATTTTAGAAAATTTAAAAAGGAAAATAAATATAAATGATGGACTTACTTGATATGAAGTTAAGCTAATATGCCGATTGGCATATTTATTTCGACATTTTGTTCCTTGTCACCAGTGTCACATTTCAGTTAAATAAAAAAAAAAAAATTCTAACTATACACATTTTATAAAATTTAAAAAAGCATGCATATTTAAAAAGAAAAAAATATTTTTCTAAATATATACACTTTATAAAATTTAAAAAAAAGGCATAAAATATTTTTTCAATTATTCAGGCAAAAAATATTTTTTCAAATATATACATTTTTTAAAATTAAAAAAAAAAAAAAACATGAAAAAAGTATTTTTTTTTAAATATATACACTTTATAAGTAAATAAAGATGAAACACGAATACAATAAAAAAGTACATGTAAACAATCGAATTTAAATGAATAAATAAAATGTTTAATAACTAAATCAAATAAAAAGAAATAATATAAAAAAAATTGTAAAAAAGAAAAATTTACGATGAGTGGACTCTGGCGATAACGAAACATAACTGAGGGAAAATCTCCTAATTACATCAACAGCAAACAGAAAACAAATGGCTTCCAATTGCAATAGAAACGTAGAACAAAGAAACTCGAAGCGAAACTTAAATAGCTATTACCACTGAAAAAAACACATATTTAACGTAAAAATTATGTAAAGCACGAGAAAAATAAATACTGGCAACCAAAAAAAAGAATAGTAAAAACTGAATTTGGCAACACTACAATAAAAACAAAAACTGAAATCGGCAACACTACGATCAAAACAAAGGGCGCCAGACTTGGCGAGAAATCATATATGGGGATACTGAACTTATACCAGAATTTTTTCAGCTTCTTTAAATACTTCGCCAGTTTCTATTTCGAAGTATTCCTGTTTTATTACTTCAGATTTGGTTTTAATATCTTCCAATGAATCTAGAACTGCTCTTAGTTCAGTTTCTTCCAAATCTTTTAATGTTTTCGACAAAAGTTTAGCTGATTTGGTTTGAGTATTGCCGCGTTTTCGATTTAATATCTTAATGGATGATATAATTCCTGTTTGGTTCTCCGACTTGACGTACCAAAAAATATAGTATAATGATTTAGAATAATTCAATGCGATTAAAATAAAATTTTATTTAGCAATTAACAATTGGGGTAAAACCCGCTTTCTAACAAGCTAACAAAGAAGAACTAGTGGCTGTACGAACTACGACAAAAGCTTCCTCGGCCTTTGGGGCTGTTGGTGAATTTGGCGCGAGGAAAAATGAGCCAACTTTCAAACCGCTGGCGCCAACACCCACTATTTATAATAAGCGAAGTTGCAGCAATTTTTAAACTACTAAAAAGCAGAGTTGAAATGGTAAAATGCAGACAAAACAAGCTATAAAACAAGCAACTCAAGCATTGCTTTTGATCAACATAAATATAGGGAGAAAAAAGCTGCAAAAATTTTGTTCTGGTTATTGCTTCTATAAGTCAATATTTCTGAGTTTTTTGTGTAATGAATCTAAAAATAAAACAGAGGATAAAATAACATCAATTTAATTCAAAAAATTGACGCATCAAATAAATTTTTATTTGAAAATATATTTTAAAAAAAAGAAGAAAATTTTTTTTCCAATATAAAAATTATTCATTTGAACAAATGGTGTTAAAATACAGAAATGTTTTGGGCTTTAAACTGGATTGCATCAATTTAACGAAAGATTTTAAAATCAATTTCATGAAACAATTCAAGAAAATATTTTGTACGTATAATCGACTCTGTTTTGACATTATTTAAAAGGAAGTAATTGACAGTGCGAATGCATAGTTCAACTATCAGTAAGGTAAATAAAATCGTTTTAACTAACGTCACCATGCCATCCACTAATTCAAGTAGGGATTTTGCAATATCATTTATATACCAGATTTCAATAGAATGCTAATTGTTTGAAATTCAGTGTAAGCTCTCCAGCTTTTAATGGTATGTAAAATCCATTAACTGCAAAAGGGATGAAGTCAGAAGTGTACTATTAGATTATCTTAAAATGAGACTTCCATCTGGAAATATGAGGTCAATATTTGTGCGTGTGTGTGTGAAATATTTTCATAGATATTTGAATGTATATAGGGAACACTCTTTCTCTCTCTCTAACGAGATGAGTGATTAATTTTAATTTTGAAATCCAGCATGAAATTGAAGAAGCAGATGACTAAATAATAGCTTTCAGACAAAGTTTTCACTTTTTTTTAAATATATTATTTGTATTTGAGACTACTTATAGTGAGTGATATTTAATGTGTCGTTAAGAGTCTCCCCCTCATTACCTAATGTAAGGCTCTACTTATCGTCTCTAGGGCTGTTACCATAGAAACACTGAAGCCACAAAAGACAGGTGATTTTCAACTGGTGAAAATGATAATGATCTTGTTCAAATATCTACTACAATTCTTTGAGTTTACGAAATAAACACTAAAGGGACTTCAGTGTGAAATCATCACTTAATAAGAAATAAATTTTTAATAAAAGATATATTTTAATAAGAATTTATATATTTCTCTCTCTCTCTCTTTTAATTATAAATATTAGTCAATCTTAGAGAAAAAATATTCGATAAACGATACATGGATGAGGAAGAGCATAAAAAAAGTGAATTTTCTTTTTTTCTATGCCCCTCCCCCCAAAAAAACTCATGCATGTTCCCTAACAGCTTGATGAGTCACATGCGCTGCATAAATCGCAACTTTCTGGTACCTGTTGAGGAGGAAAAAATATAGTCAGAATATTTCTTAGCACGCCATTTAAAATGCACTTGATTTTACTAAGGTATAAGGATTAAGTCGACTCAAATTCAAATTAATGTCCGAGGAGATTATCAGAAACCATTTAGATCAAGGTTCAGCGTGATTAAGAGGTAGAACTGTGCTTTAAGAGGTACCAACATGCTTTCTGTATCTAACCCTGAGTTCAGCTTTAGTGCTTTAAGACGTAGAAGGTCTCCAGATTAATCCTAGCTTCTGTTGAGTAATGATAGATAGATTCTGCACTCCTGCATGTCTATAGGGAAGGGTGCACGTGAACTTTCTGATCTTAACCTTTGTGATATGCAATATGTTTCACTAGCTATCAAAGGTCTTCGTGGAACTCTCCGATACATTGAGATTTTTTTTTTAAAAAAAAAAACCTTACAGATTTTCGGCCGTGACTTACGTTTACAAATAATGGGTTTCATCTTTTTTATTCTTGTCTAATTAACGACACTAAATTTCTGATAACGTTATTATGTTTTTTTACTGATATCATGAATAGTTAAAATTTTCGCTGTGAGAAGAATCCTTTTCTCTACGAAACAATTTTTATTCATTATTCTGTTACAGCTTTTTTCCTTTATATCATTTATCATGAATATAGTGAAAAGGAATTTTAATATCGAAAATTAGTGAAAATGATTTAGAATTAATATGTCAAAATAATATTTGATAATTACTTGAATAAAATATTATTTTTAAAGTATATCCTAGGAATTAAATGACTATTGTTTTAAGTTTTACTAAGAAATTATTGAGTTGTGTTGTTCAGCTTATAGATTTCAAATCAGAAAACATTATAAAGCATAACGCCTATTTAATCATGAGCCGGATTTGGCTTTTATGTTAATAAAATAAGTATTTCAAATAATACATATATACTTTTATATAAATTCTATAGAACTTAGAAATTCCCAAAATAAATTCAATTAAAGAAAATTTAGGACATTCTAGATTTCTCACATAACAGTTGGAAGAAGCACATTTGGTATTAGTTTAAGTGCTGCTTTCTATTTATTGAATTTACTATAAATAAGCAGTTATATAATTAAAAGACAAATATCTTCAAAAGATCACAGTTTTTAACATCTAAGAAATATATTTATTTACAATACAATATCAAGAATTCATTTGGCTATTTCATAATTTAAATGTATCACTTGTTAAAGTCTTTATTTCTTAGTTATGTCCCTCGCATTCATCACACATTTCATGTTCACAATTTTTTTGGCAATGGTTTCTCGAGGTTTCTTAGAAATCCCTTTAAAAATTAAATAATTTTTTTCAGTCAAAACATTAGAAATGGAGATGGCACATTGGAATTTAGGAATCAACTGATTTCTCGAATAATTTCCAAGTTTAAAAATTTGCAAAAACTCGAATTCTAGAACATTTTTTTTGCAAATCGAATTTCTTTCACTGTCTAGCTTTTAATCACTATAAACTATTTAGTTAAAATATTTTTAAAAAAGAACATCGAACATTGTTATTTTTGAATACTTACTGAATTAATATTGCATTCCTGACGAACATGAGCTTTAATAATATAGATAATAGAGTTACGAAAACTGTTTTACCTTTATGTAGAGATTAAGATGTTATTTTTATCTTTTTACATAAGGTATATATATATATATATATACGAAGTAGGAGTCTAAAGGTCCCGGACTAAGTCTATAACGTAAAATTTTTTGCAGTAGTAGAGCGTTTTTGTGTTACTACATTCTTCCTCTCTCTTCTAAAAGTGGTTTGTCCCAAATCACGAGGTTGAACACTCGCTGCGGCAATGTTTTTTGTAGGCAGGTGCATTTATTAATCGGCGAAGGAAAGAAATGACATCAGTTGAACAGAGAATCAATATCAAATTTTGTGTTCGCTTGGGAAAGAAAGCAATGGAGACTTTCGAAATGTTGAAGAATGTGTACGGAATTGAAACCTTATCGAAAACGTAAGCTTTTGAGTGGCATCGTCGCTTCAGAGAAGACAGGGAAAGAGCAAAAAATGACGAATGCTGTGGCCGTTCTGTGACTTTTCACACAAATGAAAATACCAAAAATACCAAAAAGATATCTGTGGCGGTGCGTGAAAACAAGCAGCAAGCAATATCCCAAATAGCAGAATCAGTTGGAATATCAGATGCCACATGCCAACACGGATATTGACTAAGGATCTTAACATGCACTGTGGGTGTGTCAGCACCTCATTCCCCGCATGTTAAACGTAGACCAAAAGTTAATTGGAAAAGAAATGGTGGGAGACTTAGTCTTAGATATTGACAAAGATCCTTGGCAGAATTTTTACTGGGGACGAGAAAGAAATCACCTTAATCTCCACGGAAGCAGAAACTACTTCAAAATATCATGATCCTGTCAAGATGGGTTTAAAAAAAAGAGATTTCTTCAATATCCAGGACATTATGCATCAGAAATTTATCTCTGAAGAACGCATTCTGAATAAAGAACTCTACGTCAAAATCTTGCGTCGTTTGCGCGAGGCATCTGGAAGAAGAGACTAAAAATATCGGCAGAGCAGTCATGGGTGCATTTGGATGACAACGACTCTGCTCACCGATGCCTACTCGTCAATGACTTTTTTGCGAAAGCAAGAACAACTATTTCACCTCATGCTCCTTACTCACCAGATCTCGTACCCTACGGTTTCTTCCAATTTCCTGATCTTGCAAGACACTTGCAGGATCGTAGATTTTAAACTGCAACTAAAGTTAAATGTGCAACACAGGTCTAATTAAAGGACATGGCCAAAAATGAGTTCCAAACATGCTTCGATGATTTTTACAGGCTCTGTCAAAAATGTGTTGTTGCACAAGTGTCTTATTTCGAATGAGGATATGTTTCTGCAATTTAAAACATTTTTTTTAAGTTATATATTCAGTACGGGAACTTTTTAATCCTACCACGTGTAGTATGTATGTATATATATATATATATATATATATATATATATATATAAAATAAAATATTGTACATATACATAAACAGATTTTGACTTAATCTTTGATAATGGGTTTTCAAAAAAGTTTGTAATTTAAGCCATTATCCAAAATGGCGTGAATCTTTGTAATACAGTAGTAGCGGATATGATTGCTGAACATAAACAGCAGAATGTGAACAAATATACAGATTTTATTTTTAATTTCGAGTTTATTTTTTGGATACAGCACACACGTTCATTTTGAAAATAAGATTTTATGTGTATGCTTTTTTTAGTAAATATAAATTCAACTAAATAATTTTTTTTTAGATGAAATAAATATTTATCTATTTCAACTAAAAAGTCTTCTTTGGTCCTGTGATCTGTATACAAGGGATTTAAAAGATATGACTGAGGAAAACTCAAAATTACTAAGAATTAGTTCGAATTCGAGTTGATCTCGTGATTCTTATCCATTCTTCACGTGCTTTAAAGTAAATAAATAAAATTCCGTCCGCATGGTTCAGACGTTTGTGGATCTTGCATTGAAGGCTGTCTCTTCCTCCGCTTCTGAAGGCGCGGTTTGTGTCTTCTTCTGAAGCAGGGCGAAACGGAGTTTCGATGCCTGTGGAAAGAGATGAGGATGCTCTGGAGAAAGAGACGTGGAGATGCTGGAACCAAACTTCCTGGAGGATCGACTTCGTCGTCTAGGGTTTTGACGGAGAGTGGATCTCCTGTAAGCAGCAGCCACTGCTGCCTGAACCTGTAAATATTTTTCATTTTCATATGACATCTTATGGAAAAATTTACTTACATGCAAGAGATATAGAATATAATACATAAAATTAGTTACAACATACATTATATAGTAATCAGCTTTAAATCATAATTCATAATAAGAATTTCATATCACGGGAGCAGAAGGCCACAATAGCCTGCCGCTCGAGTAATGTGAAATTCGTTGTGGTTGGTTAGGGCGCCGTTTTCATTATCAGAAGATAAAGAGTTAAAATCCTGGCTTAATCGAAGATCCGTCTTGTTCGCCAACGGCAGCTGGGGCACGTTAAAACCGTGCGTAGTTACAATGTCCCCCAAGTGAAATAATACATGGGGGGGGGGGTGGCAGGCCAAGTATTGGGGATCTTCTGTTTGATCTCTGCTTCAAAATCACGATGACTCCAACCAGGCTGCTTCTATCCAACTGGTAGAGCCCAACTCAGGGCTAGGTGTAGGGAAGCATGCTGGTGCAACAACATCAGGCTAGCACTAAGTATTCACAAAGTTTTATGAATTGAAAGAAAATGTTTTTATCAAATGAGTAAAATTTAGTACGAGTTTATAATGATAAACAAATAATAAACCAATTTTTTACTAAATTTGTTAAAATTATCCCATGATCTAAGTTTGTGATTCTAAATATTGTTTAATATGGAAAATTAATGTTTCTGTTTTTGCACGCGTACTAGTCGAAAAGTGGTGCTTGGAAGTTACTCATGTTTTTTTTCTTCAAACGCGTAGATATGATCACAATAAGTATTATATATATTAAAAGACTGTAAAAACTATATACGCTATGACTGATAAAAAAAACTGTATAACAACTTATATGCTATGACGATTCACGAAATAGTATGTATCTTTCGACTAAAACTAGAGCACATATCGTGATTAATGAAATATTGTTATTCTGCCAATAGGCTTCAAGTTTAATTCTAACAATTGTTAAAGAACAGAAAATATATTTTAAAGCCCCATAAATGTTAAAAGAAAGTTTTGAGTTGTATCTCCACAATAGCATATGCTTCAGTATATATAAAGGAATATTCATTTCCGTGCAATTAATTCTTAAAGTAACTTCAGTGGAGGAAGTATCCGAACAAGTATCTTTGCTCGTTTGTAGTTTGACGGCTATTTTTTGCTCTCGAGCGTTAGAGTAACCGGCAGGTATGACTTAAAGTGGTACCTGAACTACAATAAAAATTTACACCTGAGGTAAAAGTGGAACCCATGAACTGTAATTCTGAAAAATATAGCGTGGTACCACAGCTTATTGGGAAAAGTTTTTTAAACTAGCCTTAAGCCAGAATCGTAGAAAAGTAGACAGTGATTTCTTTTTAATGATGCTCTAAAATAAAAATTGGGAAAAGAAAAAAAAAAGTAATGAATAATTTATGTTTAATATATATTAAATTGCGCTGTGTTCAATAAATATTGGACAGATACCGTTTACTCTTAAGATCTGTAACCACAAAATACTTGATCAATGAAAGGTCAGAGTACACCAACTCCCGTGTGTATTGCAAATTCTGCGTTTTTAAATATACTAAGTTCGTAAAGAAATTACTTTACTTAAGAAATAACAAAGAGAAACCGAACGATTAGAGACAGAAATTGTAAGAATTCAAGACAGCGAGTTGATTACAGAAACCAAGTATTTTTAAGAGTGAAAGTTGTTATTTAAAAATTAGGGATTTAAAGGCTTATTTTAGCTCCTATTGATAGGATTATTTTAGCTCCGATTGGCAAATAGATTTATAAAGCTTTACTGATTCGTAGAGCTTTATAAGTCTATTTTAAAATAGGAGCTAAAGTTCCTATCCGTTGCACATTCCTGTTTAATTATTCCTTCAATATTCTATGTACATCTTCCTCTGGCGTTGAAACAATTGTTATTTTTTTCCTCTTTTATCAGAAGAAAAGTTACTTTCTTTTAAAAGTTACTTTCTTGTCTGCTTTGTAGAATTATTTTTCTAATATTTAAAAAGTTTCTACCTCATAAGCGACACTCAGTGACTAAGTTTGTAAGAAATTTCGAAGTTGAGTAATCCAACATTGGTAGAACCTTCTGAAACCCAAATAAAATGTCAATTTTTTTTTATTTCATTACGAATATCTCTTATTTTTATCAATTGTTTCTCTAGTATCTTATGGAGAGTACAGAATTATTAGTTAATCAATTGCTTTTATTTTTCTTAATTAGTTTTTATTATTTGACATATATGTAGATGAAATATTAAGAAATATCAGCACGGGGGCCGTATAATCTATGATTCCAAATTCTGAGATTGGCGATTTTTTGGCAGATTTTCTTATGTATCTGGCAACCTTATTTTTATTACGTAATACATATGGAGACCTATATAAAGTATGCAGAAAATTCTATTTTGGTAACCCTATTATTTACGTCATCGCGCACATCACGATGCGTCATCTTGGCAACATTTCTTTATCGCCAAAAAAATTCAGAATTTGGAATCATGGATTATGCGGCATCTGTGCCGAATATCAATCATGTTGACCAGTTTATCTTTTTTCTCCTACAATCAACCAATCATCCACTACATGCATATACGAGTATATATTCATATAATATAATTGAGGAATACAAAGTTTTATTATCTATGTAACTGTCCTTAAGAGACGGATATATTGTTTTGGTTTGAATTTAAATAGAAAGTTTCCACTTGTGGAATAATTTAGAAACTTAAATATTGATAAAAAGAATAGAAGGGATTTATCATAAAACATAACATTAAACACAAAAACGTAACATTAAAATTAAATTTAATAAAAACAATATAAGAAAAACTAATGTGTATGGAACTTTAATATCAAATTAATTCATGAAAGAAATAGTTTAATATACTATTTCTTTCATGAATTAGTATCAAATTAATTTATGAAAGAAATACGACAAATATAATTAGGCGCTTGATTAATTTTGTCACCAAGCTTGCAATGCTATTTTTCTTCAAAAATTACTTTGATAAGATTCACATATGATAATGAGCATTGTATTGTATTGTTATAAAACTGTTTTTTCAATTTATTTATTTTATTTCTTGATGTGCTACATATCATACCCGGCATTAACTGTGTGGAACACCTAATAAAATGTCGGAAGTGAACCGACATTTCATGAGGAATAGTAAAGATTAGATGGCTTAAAAATCAATTTGGCGTTTTAAGGCGCTTCAATATTCAATTCCCATTGCTCATTCCTGAAGTATTTTTTTTACAGAAAATTACCAGTGTTCTCAAGAAAAACTTAGTAAACTGCCTAGGACCCATCTTGTTTTCTATGGATGATAAGTAAGCCGCGCGTAAAAATAAAGATAAAATCCATTTATCTTTGATTGTGATCGAACCAGAATCTTGCCTCTTTGAAAAGTGTGGCTCTACCATTAGAGCACTGTGAATTCTCTCTGCCAATATTTGATTCTACATAAAAGATATCCAAGCAAATTTAATAATGGCATCTGAATATTCAACGTATAATGTATCTTCTGGGATATAGATGATGGGGAATACCTTATAAGACCATGTCGATAAATGTGTACTTAAAAAGTATTAATGTAACCTCTATCTCCGATTGTTGAATTGTGGGTAACTTCAAAGTGGGATGTTCTACTCCGAATTACGTAGTTTACCATTAGGCTTTGTAAATTTTCACCATTTACATTGGCAAAATTTGTTTAATAGTAGAATGATATATAAATGCAAAAAAATATTTTTTAGTGTTATGATATTAGATATAATCGCTGCTGATTTAAAAATATAAAACATCGTTACTGTTGATTCATAAACTATAATTTGTTTGAAAATTTTCTCTACCCAATTTTAAAACACCAATATAAAAGATATTGAAACGAATGTTCTTCGTCAAAATTTTCCCTCTTTATCATAACATCTTTGACAAACTGTAAGCATCGTTGGGTATTCTGTATCGTGATAGTTTTTAATTTTTAAATGAATTTAAAGTTTTTCTTTGATTTGATGGTTTGGTTGCTCAGTAATTTTTATAATAGAGGGGTTATTTGACCTGGACCTACTCGAATTAAAATTCGAACATTACATGTATCTCCACCAGTGGTGGGAATCGAATCCATGGATTGTCGAATTCAATTCTATTCTGATAGCTCTTCATATCCCAGCTTGGCAATTTTTCAAGTGAAAAATATTATGAGACAGATATTTTTTTTATTTGTGATATGTTTTGAGAATGGAAAGATTTATGACATGAGTAGAGATAATACTTTGCATTATTGAGCAAGAGAGAAATAACCGATAGAATAAAAATTAACTTAGAATCAAAAAGAGATAAACTAATATTCCATGAAGAAATATTCAAAATGGATTATACTTACTTCAGAATTTAGAAAACAGTATAATATTGCCACAAATAACCCCTAAAAGAAACAAAAAAGTGAAAATATGTACATTTTCATTTTATTTAATTTTTATAAAATTCATACTTTAAAAAATAATATTAGAATATTAAAAATATACAATGTAAATGGATAAAAATGCATATCAACACTCACTTTGTTTTTATCTTTGTTTTGTTTATCGTAGCTGACAGCGTGGTTTATTTTTTAAAGATATTTGTGTGTGTGTGTTTGTTATATTTAAAATAAATGAAATATATACTATATTTCAGTAAATTTTTTATCTGATTGTCTGTTAATATCTTATGAAAAATACATTTCATAGAATTAATTCTATATAATTTTTTATAATTTTGACGAATCGCACATAAAAATTACTTTCATATTTCCTTATAATATTTAACAAATTTCTAAAAATATGCCCTGTAAAAAATAATTCATCTTATAATATTATAGACATTTCATTAGACAGTTTGCATGACGGTAATTTTTTTTTATAAAACTTCTTTTTTTTTAACTTCCTATGTTTATTAGTCCATGTTTTAAATTTTTATTTTTATTACTACATTTATATTATACAATAACATAATGATATGCTAAAACTATTAATATATAGCTATTAAGTAAAATAACATATGTTATATAATATATGATAAAATGTAAATATTATAAAATATTTTATCATATAAAAATTTAAAAGTCTTATTTAAAATATTTTAAAGATATAAATTACACATTTTTAAAGGGCAAGCAATAATTTTAAACTTTGAACTCACGAATGTTTATTTTTTCTCAAGATTCTTTTTTATGCCATTATAGCCTTATTAATTGTATGTGTGAATACGTTCTTTCATTTTCTTTTTCTTACACACAAAAACAGATTACATAAATTCTGATGTAACAAACAGATATGTTTCAAATCTAAGGAAAAAAAGTGTTCTATACTATTTTTTCATTAGCTAAAGTAAGAATTATCAAAAATTTCTTTTGATCTCTAATTAATCATGCTAGATTTCATTCTAGCATGATTATTTTATTTGTGTAAATCTCCACTCGTATTTATCTCAGTCAAGAATTACGATTTAAAAAAGATTCCAAAGCCTTACTAATCTCTATGTGTGAGGTGAATTAAACCCACGTAATATGCCACAATATTGAAAATTCAAAAGTAATTCAGCAGCCGCAGAAGGAATTCCTTTTGGAAATTTTAAAAGCAAAAATACTGAAAGTAATAGTTATCATAATTTTGAAATAGATTTTGCACTAGTTTGTTTTATATTTAGTTTTATCACCTTATGATTACAACGTTATGATAGATAAAATATAATCATCGAGGATGAGATGTAATGCTGAATTCTTTTTTTCCCTTTTAACTGAAAAATCTTTTTCTAGTCTCTTAAAGACGATTATCTACTAAAATTACCTAGATAATTATAACATAGGATTTGATTGGAAGATGAAAAATAGCACAGTATAATCCCTGATTCCCAATTCTAAATTTTTTTGGCGATGAACAAATGTTGCCAAGATGACGTATCGTGACGTGCGCGATGACTTAAATATTAGGGTTACCAAAATAGAATTTTCTGCTTAATTCTTATAGGTCCTCTATATGTATGATGTAATAAAAACAAGGTTGCCAGATACATAAGAAAATCGACCAAAAAATCGCTAATCTCAGAACTTGGAATCATGGATAATACATCACCTATATGCCTGAAAAACTAAGATAATAAAATGAAATATCTACTTGCTTGTTTTCCAATTTTCTTTTAGAAAATGTCAACTCTTTTAAATATGGGAAATTTTCAAACATATATGTCTACAGTGGGAGAAGTGTTTGCAATACAGTGAGAGAAGTGTTTGCAATACAGTAAAAGAAATGTTTGCAATACAGTAAGAGAAGTGTGAATTTTTAACTTGTTTTCATTTATTCACAATCCGTATTTTATTGCACTGTGATTTTATCTGCCTATTTTACTTGACTGGAAATATCAAAGAGCAATTAATTGGTAATTATTAGAGAAGAAATTAGAAACATCAGTAATGAAAAACTAATTACAGAAAATGAAAACTCCAAGCACAAGTAATCATTTAACATATTTATAAAGAAGCTTCTAAAGTAAGGGCACCAGAAAAATTTAATACAGGAAATTGGAAAGATCGGAAAGAAGTATAGATCAATGGATTTAATAGAGAAAATGAAATTTCCAGCGTAGTTCAAGCAGAAATATTACTCAACAAAATCTAAATGCCCATTTCAGTAACTATAACTATTTACTGAGATAAAAATGAGCATCAATTTTATTGGTTGCCACGATTAAAAAATAGCTAAATTCTGCGAAGGTTAGAGACTTTCATTTGTAGGAAAAAATCATCAAATGGATCAAAGGATAAATCACGGTTAAAGTTAGTGAGAAATATTACTTTGAGTAAATTTTGGGTACAGATATGCTATTTATATTTAGAAACGATATTACTTTCACTATTTTTATGCATTAAGAGCTCATTTGAGAAAATCAATAGACGAAATTCATCTCTAGAAATTGAATTATACTTTACAACTTATTTATTATAGTAATATAACTCAGTAAGAGGGGAGGTAAGTAAAGTAAATATTTTATTTTTGTAATTTTATCGTTTTAACGTCATTCAAACAAATTTCTAGCTCTTTGTTACACGAGATTAAGTTTTGAAAAATTCTGTAGTTATATTATTTTTTCTATCAGAATTAAAATCGAACTTTTTTTATAGTTTAAGGGTATAGTTCATATTTTTTTTAATTAACAAGTAATTTTAAATGATTTCTAAAGGGACTTAACTAGGTTTCACCATGAAATTATGAATAGATGTTTAAAAATAACTTTTGTCTTTCTTCCAAACATTTTGTTATTTATCTTACCAGGATTTGTTTTTGCGTTTCAGCCGCCATTTTGTTTTTCTAATATCAATTTTCAGAAAGTACCACTTTTTATCCATTATAGTTTTCAAATTTTGCAGTTCTTAGTTTTTTTATTAGGAAAAAGTTTCTATTTAGACCATAATTAGTTTAACTTTTTCTTATTTCATATATACGTTATTGCAAAAAACTTGCATTTGAAAATGTCGATATTTTGCGGTGAGTTTACTATGTATTTAAATACGTCGGAAAAAGACTAAGTATTTGGTATTATTCTCTACGTTTGAACTATGAACGATACATATCGACTATTATCAAAATGTTTTGAAAAAAGCATAAAAGAGAAACCGAGGCTCAATTGGGGATCGCGAGTCAGATATTAAATATTTTGTTCTGATACAGCTGAAATTACGTGGCATTTACTTATTATATTCTGAAATATTACTGTTGGTCAGTCTTTTTCATGGTTTATGCAAAGTTTTCTTAAGTTTTAATTACTTATCCAATATCCTAATTTATGCTAAATGAATACTGCAGTGAATCGGGGGAATTTTTTTTTAACTAAATGGACAAATTTCGAGTACATTAAAATATTTTATTTTTTCCAAGAAAATTATTCTTAAATGCTAGATTAAAACTGTGAAAACAGCACTCATTTGAATTACAGACAATGAAAGTATTTTGACTCTTTAAAAATGAATGATTAAGGGGAAAACAATTATATCGTTAAAAACATGAGAAACAAACACGCCTTATTATGTTATTGAATTATTCATTATATTATTGTAAACTCATACCCACATATGCCACCGACGAAGAACATGTAAGTATAAAGATTTGCCAGCTAAAAATTTATTATGTAAGAAGTTGTAATGTTGTACTTAAATGTTTGAAAACAATATCAATTAAAACATTAAGTAGGTATTGCTGTGAAACCATTGTTCGGTTCTGAGTTAAACTCAACATGTCAAATTGATCTTTTTAGTCATAAAATGAAGTAGGGAGAAGGCAGTAGTGCACCAACAGATAAGTTGAATGACAAAAGACAATTACAACACAGATAACTACAATAAAATAATAACATTAAAGAACATTTCCACTGATTCTCAAGATAATCTATTCACCTAATTTCAAGCAAGGCAGAAAGACGTGTGACTAGAATATGCACCGTTTGATCCCCAGAGAGCGCTCATTTATTCTAATCAAGAAGATCTATTATGTAGAGAAGGGTAAAAGCAGAGACAGTGATATTTTAATCTATCCTAGATTTGGTGTGGATCTATCTTCTCACTGGGATGTCAATTAGAAGTCCAAAATGATGCATCAAGATTATTTAACTAAGTTTGTCTGTTTACAACCTTTGAAAACTTAGTTGAAGTACTAAAGTTGAAGCACCTTTATAAGATATTTTACATAAAATATTTTTCAAATTAGGTGCTGCAAACATATAGTATTTAGAAAATAAAAAATAGCAAAGAAATTCCTTCATCAAGTCACATCCGAATAATGAGCTTTGGGAAAGGTGTTCAAATTGTTTATGGAAAACCTCACCCATTTCATATACAATGCTCAGTTGGAAATGCCAATTAGGATATATAACATATGTTACGTTTATGCATTAACGATAACTACTCAAATAAATGTAAGATAGCTTGGTCTTTTGCAGTTTATCAAAAACATTATACCATGAAGGTCTATACAACAACCTTATGAAAACATGTTTGACATTAAATCAAAAGAAGCGATAGCATCATCCTGTTTGGTCTGACAAGTAAATTTCATGTATTAAACAAGTCGAAGAAAAGGAATTTTGGAAGAAATTTTGAGCAGTGGCCATATTCAAAACCATATTTCAGGTAAAAATATTGAAAAAAAAAACTGCTACCTATCATGTTTTTTATATTGTGATCTGATCAGGTTTATTACTATAAAAATATGAACTGTCCCGGAAAAGGATATTCTACAGTAAGTAGCTAAAATGTTTCGATTCTCAAATATGTTTCTCATGTTAAAAATGGCGATACGATATGAATACACAAAGTCTTTGTTGCCAACCGAAGTTGTACAAAAGGCCGATATTTGTTGGTAATTGTTGTTAGAATAGAAAACATGACTTTTTAAAGGGACTCCTGTGCAACTTCAGTGGTCACAAACAGTTCAAGTTGTTGCAATAAATGATATTAATCACATAATTAAGTAAACTTTTTATTTGTATTATTTTCTTTTATCATTCAGATTAATGTTGAGGTTCAACACTAATCATTTAGATTAGTGTTGAAGTTTATTTACATGGGCTATTATTTAATTTCTTTCTATTTCGTCATAACGCATTTAAAAGAGCATCATTTCCGCTTACATTTCTTTTATATTTTCAAACTAAACATTCCAAAAATTTTTTTAAATTCTTTAAGCACATTAATTAATAACTTATAAACATGTAAAAATCTTATTTAACATATAAAAATACAAGTAATTTTAAAAAAATACTACTTTTTTGTTATTTTGCACAAAAGTTTCGTAATATATTTTGAATGATATTTGAATAAGTGTATGCATTAATATATTGTATATAACGTTGATATTTGAATAAGTGTATGCATTAATATATTGTATATAACGTTGATATTTGAATAAGTGTATGCTATATAAAAACAAATTTGAAACATTTTATCAAAATTTCAAGCAAAAATGAATGAAAAATAGGAATTTTCATAATGAATTTATGTTATTTTAATTTTTGATAATGAATTTATGGATTTTTTTTGATGAAATGTAAATCAGAAAAGGTTACATCTATAATATAAACTTTTACTTGTAAAGTGCTTAAAAAGCCTTAGAATTTTGTATTTACTCAAAAACTATGGCATTATGTTCAATACTGCATAGGTTGGATTCTTAGCGTGGGCTTTTAAAAATGTAATAAAACCATATTTTATTCTGTCATGGGAGTTTATTTCCCTGTGAATTCAAATAATGTGGCTAAAGAAGGAATTTGAACCATTGTATAGGTGTCAAATTTTTTATTAGTTAAACTTAAAACGAAATTATTAATGCTTAATCCAAATACAACTGCGATTATTATAAAGAAAGCATAACATCGAGTATTCTTTATCTACAAAACAGAATCTAAAGCTTCTCGTAAAAATAACCCCATGTCGTTTTTTAAATCTAGCACTTATTTAAATTTTTGAAGCCCATTTATTTAAGTCTTCTTACTAAATATTTTAAATAATATCGTTGTGAAAATTCGCTTAGATTGTGATGAACCTTTTTTCTCACCATGAATGGTCACTGCTCACAATATGAAAGTCTTAAAAGTTATGTCACCCTTGTGATGTTTTATCGCACCTGAAATATGGCTTGAAAAAAATCTCTGGAATATTCGACATTTACCATTTATGCATGGGGATTGTCGACATTTTGTGTAAGTCAAAAGTAAAGATATTTAGCAAATATTTAGGATATACACCAAAAGACTACGTGCATGTAGACGTTTTTCAGATTTTGGTCTTTGATAGTGACTCATATATATGAAGGAATGTTTTAAAGTAAATGGGTTTTTTCTTTAAGATTGTTGAGAAAATCAATTTCTCAGAACTATTTTCTTCTTATCATCACGAAATTCTGAATTTCTTATACCATTTAAAAACAGACGTGTAATTTGAAGATTATTTGCCATAAACTTGTTGTAGAAAAGTTTTCCTTAGCAATTGATCTAAACACTAAATAAAGATTTGTTTGCTCTCATTGTCTGTTTTCTGCTATAATCAGAGGGGTCAAGTCACATTGGGCCAATAAAGGGATTCACGAACATTAAGCAACAGGTACCACCCAAGTGACATTTTAAACCATTTGAACAAAAAATTTAAACGTTCTTACTATATACTTCCTGACACACTACACCATCTCAGCGTCGGAAAATTATCTAATGCGGGAATTTTAGAGACAGACT
This sequence comes from Latrodectus elegans, assembly GCA_030067965.1. Taxonomy (NCBI): domain Eukaryota; kingdom Metazoa; phylum Arthropoda; class Arachnida; order Araneae; family Theridiidae; genus Latrodectus; species Latrodectus elegans. The sequence goes on from CM057812.1 coordinate 46,057,062, forward strand.
ATATGCTTTCTAAAACATCAAAGAATTAAAATTTATGATTAACCTGGGATGATTGCAATACGGCATTGACCAGCATATAGACTTGTTCCAATTCTGCTCTTGGGTTGATGCAGAACAGAAGGTGTGTGATGCCCAAAAGTGGAAACAAGAGGGCTGTAGCTTTCATAGCTTTCCTGCAAAATAAAAAAGAAAACGTGAATGGGTGAATTTTATCATCTGGAGCATTGCCAGCGTAAGCTCAACTTCAAGGATATATATTCGCTTAATCCAATAACAGTAATGAGGGAAAATATAAGGAATTGCAATGTCTATTTTGTGTATTTGAAAATGGTAAAGCAAAAGTTTAATAATTTATTAACAGAACGATATTTATTTGTATGAACAGCACGTAATTATAATTAGTAGGAATACATGTTATCGTATCATTTAATTAATGAATGTTGTTGTTACTAATGACACTTGGACAAGCCTATGCCGTTGGCCATGAGAATTTAAGTCAGTAGGGTGCATCTTTCGTTTAATCGCAGCACCACGAAGGTGGAAGTACGACTTTGCTCTTAAAATCCTCCGATAGATGTCACCACCAAAGGGTCCACTCCCTCAATTTTAACATTGATCGGAAGGGAGAGGAAATTTTCTCCTGACTTTAGCACCCATGGTAACTGCTCAACGACCGACCACAGGAATTTCGATTACACAGATTTAACGAGCACGTATATCGCATGTACTCATATTAAATAATGTATTTGCACATCATTAAATAAGGAAACTTGATTTATTGTGCACGAAAGTGAAAAATTTGTGCTAGTCAATTCTCATCTCCAAACAAATGAATTGAAAAATTATGAACAATTTTATAAGTATTCAGGGTTTTCTTTTCGCATACTCAATTTTATTATTATTATTGTTATTATTTTATAAAAATTGATATATATATATTTGCTGTTTAACATGCAATATGAATAAAAAACTGGAATAATATAAAATATCAAGGTCTAATTATACCTGTAAGATCATTTTTACTTCTAAGTACACTCTTTATAAAATAGTTTGGAGACACATGTTTCTTTGTTAAAAAAATGTAATTACAAAGAGAAATATTAAAATATTTTTTATGTTTTCCGGACATTGAGTCTATAAGGCAATTAAAACTAGAACGCACAAAGAAATTTAATCAGTGCTATTAATTTGACCGAATAATTTTAAGTCTTCACAAAATTATATCATTATCAACTTACACCTTTTTTTATTAAAGGTTTATTAAGATATGCCATCTTTAGTTATAATGTTCTCATAAATCCTTTTATACACTTTATTCATCTATCCAATTTTTTTTTTTTTTTTTGCACTGAAATGCTTTGAAGCTTTGGGAAAATGCCACATTGTTTTGTTTCAGTTTCTTTCGAACTTTTTTACTCTATCTTATGACTGAAGCGCCAAGAGATATAAAAATAATAGCGGTTTTCTGTGCATCAAGTAGGAAGATGCTCTGCCCAGAGTAAAATGCGTAAAAAATATCCACCCTTAACTAAGGTTTTCATTTCTATGACTATATTTTCATTATTATAAAAATGGAATAACATTGGGGCTGAGCACACAGAGAAAGGAAGTCTGAAATACAGTATACATACACAATTACATATAAAGATATACGATTACAAAATTACAAACATATTAATCTTGATTGCATACTAAAAAAAAACTTTATATTGTAATACATAATACTTTATGTACGACAAAGATAATATGTGATTTCTTGTGCCTCATTTGAATTATTTTTTCCTCATTGAAAAGTGTCCTGGACTGAAAAACATGATTTGCTTTTGAAACAGCTTAACAGATAATCAAAAGTTGCACAGTTATTCTAACATCCACTGCGCATTATATGTTCAAGGGGAATTTTTCATATTAATTGAAATAATATTTGAAAAATGAATTTTAAAACTAAAACAAACGTATTAATTTAAAAAGTTGTACAGTTATTCTAACATCCACTGCGCATTATATGTTCAAGGGGAATTTTTCATATTAATTGAAATAATATTTGAAAAATGAATTTTAAAACTAAAACAAACGTATTAATTTAAAAAGTTGTACAGTTATTCTAACATCCACTGCGCATTATATGTTCAAGGGGAATTTTTCATATTAATTGAAATAATATTTGAAAAATGAATTTTAAAACTAAAACAAACGTATTAATTTAAAAGTTGTACAGTTATTCTAACATCCACTGCGCATTATATGTTCAAGGGGAATTTTTCATATTAATTGAAATAATATTTGAAAAATGAATTTTAAAACTAAAACAAACGTATTAATTTAAAAAGTTGTACAGTTATTCTAACATCCACTGCGCATTATATGTTCAAGGGGAATTTTTCATATTAATTGAAATAATATTTGAAAAATGAATTTTAAAACTAAAACAAACGTATTAATTTAAAAAGTTATACAGTTATTCTAACATCCACTGCGCATTATATGTTCAAGGGGAATTTTTCATATTAATTGAAATAATATTTGAAAAATGAATTTTAAAACTAAAACAAACGTATTAATTTAAAAAGTTGTACAGTTATTCTAACATCCACTGCGCATTATATGTTCAAGGGGATTTTTCATATTAATTGAAATAATATTTGAAAAATGAATTCTAAAAGTAAAACAAACGTATTAATTTGATAATTTATCACATTCTACAATAAAGTGAATCCCTAATTACTATATTGCGTTACTATATTATAATTATATTTACTAGTTGAATAACCCAATTACTATTTACAATTACAAAATTACTATATTGCGTTATTTTTTCTGTATCATAACTTTTATTATATTTTATTTAATTTGACTGTGAATTTTTTTTCACAAGAATTCATATTTGACATTTCTATCAAATTAATTATTCATCGCTTAATTATTTTTTTTGTAAGAAAATTTGGCTAGAATTACTTTCCAAAAATTTTTTTACGAATTTCTTGTAAAGATTCAGAATAGTTTTCTGATTAATTGTCTCATTTCTTGCTTGGAAAACGTGTATAAGAAATAATACTTTAAAAACATCAAATATACAGGATGTATTAAGTAGAAAAAAAGGAGAAAAAAATCTTGTTTTTAGAACATTTAATTCTTTGGCATTAAACAAAATGTTATTTAAAAGGAGATAAATTGCTTAGTTTCTTGTTTTTAAATTTAATATTTTTAGATTCCTGTTAATTTTGAAAGCCTTGACAGAAAAAAGATAGTAGAATTTTTATTCATTTCATAAATCATAAAAATTTGGTAAAAAAATTAATGAAGTTTCAAAGCTATTTAATTCAAGTCCAGTAATGAAAGCAATTTATTAAAATGAATTCACAGATTTCTGTGCAGTCATTTAAATTGTCACAAATTTAAAAAAAACTTATAAAGCAATTATAAGATTATATTTTAATATAATATATTAACTTTCACTTTTAGGTAGATAAGAATGTAATAGGAAAAAGTAATGCATACTTAATTTGTTTAGTTTCGAGAGCAACACTACTGCGCATTTTTGTCACCAAAATTCGGATGATATTGACTAGAAATACGGCATTAACCTAAAAAGAATTCAATTTATCACTTTTTAAATGACCATAAATCTGTTTTGAAAAAAAAATGAATTGTTATTGAAACCAAATCTTTTTACTAAACATAATATATTAAGAATAAAATAATTTCTAACATATGTTAAATGATAAATTATGTTACACCAATAAAAATAGTTTTATTTCTCAGAGATTTATATATGATATTAAATAAGTTTGTTCCATTAGGCTAATTATAGTATCAGAGTGTAAATTTACAAAATACAGGGTGATTTTTTTTTAAAGTGACAATGTTTGGAGCGCCCTGTAGCGCTAATAGACGAAATAATACCGAACTTGGTATTTAGACTAATCAAGACACGGAAAAAAGGATTCCGTGAAAAAGAATTTTAGTTCCAAAAATCGCCGCTAGAGGCCATTTTTTTGGCTTTTTAAAATGTATAAAATGTGAAAAAAGAAATACTAACACATACAATCGTACAGTTAAATTATTAATGTTTATTTACTACATTAACTTCCCAGGAGAGGAATTAGACCACATTCAATGTGAGCACCGTTCTCAGAAATAACACCGTGTATTCTGTGCATAACGTTCTCCACAGCCGTGCGTAACATATCACGACGAATATTCCGCGATGTCTTTGTTATGTTGTCCTTTAGAATCGATAAATTTGATGCTCCAGTAACATAAGCGCACGTTCCGATAACGCGAGAGGCATGGCCACTGGAGCTCGTTTACTGCAGCTGAGATTATTTGTCGGAGCTGTCTACCACTTGCTTTTATAGCCCCTATTACAGGCACTGTCATTGCATAACATTTGCATTTGTCTTCGATACTCGTGTTTTATGCTAATTCTCATTATTGTAAGCTATAGCAGCGCTACAAAATACCCTAGCGGCGACATTTGGAACTAACTTTTTTTTCACGAAATCTTTTTTTCCATGTTTTGATTATTCTAAATATCAAGTTTGGTGTCATTTTAGCTATTAGGTCGTGCTACAGCACGTTTCAAACACTGTCACTTTAAAAAAGATCACCCTGTGTAAGAAAGTTTATCTGTGCGTATAAGATTCAGCAACCATCATAAATTGTCTAAATTTCTAATTATTCTAAAATTTCTAGAATATTTTTCTTAAAATTAAGACTAGATTGCATATTGAAGTATCGGAATTTATTTCCCGATTATTTATATAATGCAATCACATTAACTTGCATAACATTTGATTATTTTCATTGTGATTTTTTTTGGAGTCATTATTTTTATGTGGAAACCGAGTTTTGTTGTAATGGAATAATTGATAAATTACGCTCAATATTCATCGTTATATTGAAAAAGTTAATTTAGCACCAATACCTTGAAAACTGTGAAATTTGCAGTTGTATCATTAATAAGCGCTTTCGTTGTTGCGTCACAAAATTCTACCTTTTCGTTGCAATTCTCCATTATTTGGCAATAATTTTTAAGAAAGGAATTTCGTATTCTAAATCAACATTTTAGTTAGATTAAAAAAAAAAAAATTACAACTCAAGATTTTAGAATAGTTGCATGACTACGGCTTACTATGACATATTAGTAGTAAGAAGATGCTTGGAATAGAAATACCCAGGTTCATATTAAGACCCTGTTAACAAAGCAGGTGGGTTTTATTCACCTGCTTTCTGCATGGTATTGGAATCGGATGTTTTAACGTTTTCTTGAGTGAGACACTTGAATATAATCCACTATCTGTGAAATACATTTTCAGAATGCAAAACGCATTGTATATTCAAATGTATCAAAATGGTTTTCGGGTATAAATTTATCAACTTTACTTGAGTAAGCTTAGCATCAATTTCCTTAAATAGGGTTCAACCTATAGGAATTGCAAATTCCGTAAATCATGCTTATTAAAGTGACAAGACCCTGAAACGAGCATAGATTTTGTTGGGGGAAGGGGAAGAAAAAAAGAGACGGTTGTCCTGTTTCTTCCTTTTTTTTCGGGGAGGATGTTTGGAATATTTTTAGAATATTTTCCTATATAAATAAGACCCTCTATCTTTAGAAATTTGAAGCGAGACTGATGTCTAAAGGGCTTATAACATCATTCAGCTTAAAAGTTGAATTAACCAATACTACTCATAAGGCAAAAAATTATTACCTATTATCTAACATATCATTAGATGTATTGTAATGAAAAAAATATTATATCCAAGAAATAATAACTTGAACTGTGTTAGTAGAATACCTTAATTTAAGATACACAAATTGAAATAACATTTTTGATAAATGTATACAATTGGCAAGTTGTAATATTTTTTGAAAATTGGCTCTTCAAGCTACTAGATTATTTTCAAATTTTATTAATCTATTAAGACTGAGGAAAATTTCAACTCCAAAAATAATAATAATAATTAATGTTTAAGAAGAAAAGATTAATAACCCATTAAGAGAATATATAATTAAATGTACTTATTAATTATAGAATGAAAAAGAACTAAAAATTGTATTGCTAAAGTTTATTTATATTAATTTAGCAGTATTGATTCAGTCTTGATACTTACACGTGTCTTAAGAAATTAATGAAATCATTTAAACAATTAAATACAATGTTTAATTTTAAGTCAGTTTTCTACAAAAACAAGATTCCCATCAATTTGTCCATTTTCTAATGTTTTTTGCCATTTTAAAGCATTGAAAATTTTAATCATAGACCCATAAAATAATAAGGTCATTTTGTAAAGGGGAAATATATAAAATCGATCACCCTCTCTCATTGGTTACTTTTAAAAATTATAGATTGATGTTTATTATATTATAAACTAGCTATGTATTATACGTCAAACATATCATAAATAAATTATAATTTCTTATATCAATGATCTAGGCTGTTTTATATATGCCAGACATATTTTAAATTAATGATAGTTTATTTAACATCTTAAATCAAAACAAATATAAAATTTTTGATATAAATTATACTATGCACAGAACTTAGTATAAGTCTTAATGATTATTAATTTCAAATTTTAATAACTCATTATGTCATTGATCTAAATCGTACTACACAGAAAAACTAAATCCTTTATCTATTTAAAAATTAAGTTCTGATTTGATTTGTATAAACGTTTTTGACATCTGATCCTAAAAATATGGTAATCGTAGTACCTTAAGAACGTTATGAGGTTACATAATCAAAATGACATAATCGTCATTTCGATTATGTCCGTTACATAATCGAAATGACGAATTTGGCATTTTGCGCATATTTATAAAATATGCATACTTACAAGTAATGCAATGATCATTGGACCTGTTATGATCCATACGAATGGTGAGAGACCATAACCTCTCCAGCAGGGACTTTTACAATAGGCTGTCATTAGTGACATCCAAATCAAAACACACAAAAACGGTATTCCTAATAGAAAGAGAAAAAGATTGCTCAGTTAAGCTAAAATGTGATATGATTATTTACAAATGGAAGATAATGTAATGTATAATTCCTATGTTATAAAAAAGATGCTAAAATAGAGTAAAATCCTTTTGGAAGCTGGATTAACAATGAAGAGTAAGAAAATGTTCTCTTTATTTGCAAGTATTCAGGATCGAAATTTAGGCCATTCATCCCTCTATTCTGAAGGTAAAAAAACCAACAATGAAACGAGATATTTTTTAAATTGAGATACATACAATTGCCACTAATACGAACAAACTCCCATACGCATGCTGTTAGATCGTGAATATACCGTCTGCCAAAGAATATTGAATTGAGATACATACAATTGCCACTAATACGAAGAAAACTCCCATCTACATGCAGTCAGATCGTGAATATACCGTGTGCCAATGAATATTGAATTGAGATATATACAATTGCCACCAATACGAACAACACTCCCATCTACATGCAGTCAGATCGTGAATATACTATCTGTTAATGAATATTTTGTCACATTACAACCTGGGACAACATCTTACATACGACCATGAATCATATCGTAAAGTATTATCCAACATATTAGTTTGTTCAATAATAAGTAACTGCTTGTATTTGCATTCTTAAAAAGTAATTACTTTTACCTGAATTAAATCATTTCCTAAAATGAATAATAATCCATCACTAAGCAAAGCAAACCTTCATGTGTAACGTTACAAATTGGTCTTGTTTGCCATTTGTGTAGTCCAAGACAAGTTGTAAAAAGTCCATGTGATGGGCGTAAATTGAAATCACATATTCCCGGTCCATAGTAGCCTAGTGGTTAAGGCATCAGCTTTCCATCCGGTACGGCTGAATTCGATTGCCAATGAATATTATGTCACATTGCAACTTGGGACAACATCTTAGGGTATGATACTACCATGAATCATATCGTAAAATTTTGTTCAACACATTATTTTTTTCAGTAGTAACTAACTCTACTTGTATTTGCATCTTTGAATAGTAATTAGTTTTACCTAAATTAAAGCATTTTTCCTAAAATGAATAATAATCAATCACTAAGCAAAACAAACCTCAATCTCGTTACACATTGCTCTAGTTTGCAATCAGTGTAGTCTGAGATAAGTTATAGAAAGTTCATGTGAAGGGCGTAAGATGAGATCACATATTCTAAGTCCGTTGTAGCCTAGTGGTTAGAGCATCGGCCTTCCATCCAGTTGAGAGGAGTTTGATTCCCAGTGCCGCCAAAGATCCACCGAATACTTAGGATATACTGCTCGCTAAATCTGGGGAATCGAAAATCTTGTGGTCGGTCGTTGAACCGTTACAATGGGTGTAATGGTCTTCAGGAGAATTTCTAAAGAAAATTTCTTTCCCTTTCAGATCAATGTCAAAAAAGAGAGATTGGATCCTCCGGTGGTGCCATCTATTGGATGAGTACTTAGAACAAAATCGTACTTCCACCTTCGGGTGCTCTGTTAAACGAAAAACGCATCCTACTGACTTAAATTCGCATAGCCGTCGCCAAAGCGAGCTTGGCTTATCTAAGTATCATAAGTAAAAACACAACAACATATTCTCTCTATGAGATTCGGGCTAACAAGAGCTCCCGTTTTTGATGGTATCGATCAGCAGAATTGTGCATAAATCAACTTCCAGTCATTGAAATCGTTCTCAGAGTATGTTAAATACAAAGAGAGAGAGAGAGAGAGGTATTAAACTATACTACTATAGATCGTTGACATTCTGCTGCTCCGCGTTTAACAGGCACTAATTCTTGAATTCATTATACTTATATATATATTTTTTTTCATTGTTTGTAGTTCACCACATTTAAACCAGACTTGAATATTCTATTTATTTGCATAAATTCAAGATTTTAGTTTGTCCCACTATTAGCTATTTTTCTTTTAATCGGAATTATTTATTATATTACTGAAAATTTTTACCATTAATGTTGCAATAAAGTTTCGATGGTAGTGTTTGAGAACTCATTTTATTATTTCATGTTAAATTTTTCTTAGTATGATATTTTGGTAATTATTAACTTTTTACTAATTTCTATTTTTTATAATTTTTATTGAAATTTCTATCTGTTCCTGTTTCTAAACGATTGTTTTAGCAATAAATATTGTTATGTGAAATCAATTTTTTTTATCAGTTTTAACAAAGCATTTTTTTATGAGTGAACTTTTAATTAAAAGAGGGCACATATAAAAAATACACATTATTGCAAATAACAGTTCTGCAACAAAAGGAACTGTAATAAAGAGATAGAAAATATGCCATTTATTGCTTTGATTTGAATATGAGATTGATAGCAATACATTTTGATGTTCTGATATTAAGGTTTATTTATTTTAAAAACAGATCTTTTAGAGGACTTATTTAAAATATTTTTGTAAGAATTTTCATCCTTTGTTTACAAATCAGTTATAAAACAAGTTCTATTATTAAATTCTGGCTCAACAGAATAACAATAATTACACAGCTCAGAACTTTAAATTGACGTGAGCTGATGAGAAATGTATTAGCTTGCTTAGATTTTCATTAAGTAGAGTCTATGGTAAAAAGTTTTTGGTAGTCCTTAGAAGTCTTAGGCCTGAATCAAATGGGCATTTTTAATGAAGTATATAAAAATTAGGTGAATATATTAAATTACAAACTCTTTGGTGTTTAACATATACTGTAGAATACTTTGTATATATTACAGACTGAATTTATCTGAATCTTCCTTTTTATTTAGAAACATACTCAAAAGTAAAATAAAATTGAGGTCCATGAAAAAATGTTTTCCAAAAAACCAATTGCATATAAGGAAATCAAGTTTTATGAAGAAGATTGAAAAATCAGTAATGCTACAAAATACTGAGAAGTATTGTAAATTGAAGTATTTGTTGTTGTTTATGACATTTGGACAAGTCAATCTCGCTATTCCTTGGCTAAGCGAATTTAAATCAATAAAGAGCGTCTTTCGTTTAATTAGAGCATCACGAAGGTGAAAATACAACTTTGCTCTTCAAATCCTCCGATAGATGACACCACCACAGGATACACTCCTTCAATTTTGACATTGATCTAAAGGGAGAGGAAGTTTTTTTCAGAACATTACACCTATAGTTACTGCTCAATGACGGACCACAGGACTTTTCATTCCACAGATTTAACGAGCTTGTATATCGCATGTACACGGTGGGTCTTTGGTGGCATTGCGAATGAAATCCCGCCTTTCCAGATGGAAGGCCGATGCCTTAACCACTAGGCTAACATGGCTCTGAAGTACTTTGCTGGGTGAACCATCTAATATCAATGACACAAATTAAGTTTGTACACCATTTTCTAAACTGAATCTTAAGTTATGCAAATTATAGTACCTACCCCATCCAATGGTATGATAGAGTTTAAAAGGTGGCTCTTGCTGGAATACAGAAACAGTGATGCTGCTGTGCAACAGAAGACCTTCCACGAACATCCAATGTATGCACGTCATCGCCGCATACATCTTCAGCACCAGGACGACTTTGCAAAGCCAGTCCTGACCAAGAAAAGCAAAAGAAGAAAATTCAATTAATGCCAAGAAAATTCTTCGCCTTTTATTTAAAATAAAATTTCTTTTTAAACAAAAGAAATAACAAAAATATCCTACGTGATACGTTTTATAAAGATATTGTAATCACATAAATTTGGCAATTTTAATTTTATTAATTGAAGACAGTTACAAAAGTTGATACATCAAATTTTAATTGCTACTTTAAGCAACAAAACGTTTATCAGATATTTTTTAGAGCTATCAAATTATTTACTATAATAATGAAATTTATATTAAAAATCTAAGAACCTTTTAAACTGAACTAAAGCTGTATGCATATCAAAATAAGTTTCCTTAAAAATGAACTATTCAAAGTAGAGAATCTTGGATACTGTAATGAACATATTCTTTCTATCGGTTTTAAAATTTGTCAGATTTTATTTTTATACTTCAAATTACAAGATAATAGTTTCAAAAGTTTTGTGTGTTCTTAATAAAATTAAATAAAATGAAGAAATTCCGTCAGAAAGTATCAAATGCAGTTTAATTGTATATGAATATTAACAGAAGGCTCATATAAAAAAATATCATTTATTCGCAATACTGTTTACTAAATACTTTTGCTTTTAGACGCAGAAACTTCTGTTTATATTCCAAAAAAATATTTTATAGCCTATATAGTAGATGTTTTATATCATAATCTTTGTAATTATGATAGTTTGTGAGAACAGTATTGTTAACAGTAAACTATCATAATTCTAGTCAACCTTAACATCTGCCCGGTCCATTTAAGACTGTAACCCATCGTATAATAATATAAAAAAAGTAATTGTGACCCTCAATCAATTAACATATTCTAGCATCTCCAATCAGGCAGTGAGTTTAAGCCATACTCATTCGAAATACATAAATGAAAATATAATGATAATAAACTAAAAATAGCTGTATATTTATATATATATATGAATAATATATATTATAATATCTGCTTATTCATAGCAACAAAAGCTTCTCACTTAGAAATGTTCTTTTATAGTGATATAATGTAGCATTAATAAATACTAGTGATTTTATAATGTCTTTTTTCTCTATTCCATTTAAATGGAAAAAAAAATTACTTGTAAAGTTTTCACTTGTTTTGAAAAACAAAGGAAAACTTTACAATACAGAATTTAAACTTCAAACAAAAAGGGAAATCTAGAATTATTTAGTTATCAAGCCCGAGAAATTGATGATTATCAGATAAATATAAATTTATGTGGAATGTTCCTTCTTGGAAGGCAGCGAATTCTATGCTTGACCCAATCATAAAAAATCTGACATGTTCACTAATGATGGATAGTGCACGTAAAACAGGTTAAATAGGTTGTGGTCGCAATGTCCTCCGAGTGAAATAATTTCTTTTGTTGGCTGGTCAATTCAGAATTTTCTATCTCTGTTTCCAAATTATGAAGATTCACTTTTCGGAACGAAAGCCGCCATTGAGAGAAAAAGTTGCACCATTCACCTCTTAAGCCATGAAGATGTGTCTCATCTAGCTAATCTAGTCCTCGTCTAACTATTGGTATTAGTCAACAATATACACACAATAAGATTGCATATACAACATGTATACAAGATTGTATTTTTTATTGAAGATGTTTATTCAAGAAAAAGTGCAATGGAGATGAAGGTTTTATAAAATTTTAGCATAAGTTTTAGGTATGAAAAAATGAATCATTATTATAATTTTTGCTCATTTATTGGGATCATTATCGTCAGTTACCAAATGCGTGCCTATCTAATCCAAATGTGAATATACTTTATTAATTAAAAATATTTCCTCAAAGACTAAAGTGTTTTATTTAGTAATTCTCTCTTTTTTAGATAATTTATACAATGCGTTCAATAAATGATTCATAAGCTTTAGAGTTTGATAGAATAATTGTAATTATAATAACTATTAGTTTATCTCTAAAGGAAAGTTTTAGAAGCTACAAAATTTTGATAATGCGCTGTGGATATTTTTAATAGCGAATATCCATGAGACGTTTCTTTAGTTTTACCTTATAAATAACAGAGGCAGTGCTCTGAGGGCACAGGTGCCGTATAATCCAGGATGCCAAATTCTGAGATTGGCGATTTTTGGCGGATTTTCTTATGTATCTTGCAACCTCAATTTTATTACGTCATACATATGGATACATATAAGAATTATGGAGAAAATTCTATTTTGGTAAATCTAGTACTTACGTCATCGTGCACGTCATGATACGTCGTCTTGGCAGCATTTCTTCATTGCCAAAAAATTCAGAATTTGGAATCGGGGATTATACGGCACCTGTGCCGCGCTGAGCTAGATTTGAGATTCCTAACACTTCTGAGCATTCAGTTATATGGATGCGCGAGAGCAGAAAATAGGAATGGAACAATCAAGCTTTGTAATTTAGTAGGAAATAGGAATGAACTTATGATCTTCTACTCCAAACTGTTTTTTTTAACCATTAAACCAAAGGAAATTTGGATTTAACAATTGTTTCTACACAAAAAACATTCTAATTTCACAAACAGTCAAACAAGTTGATTTCTTGTGAAGTCCTTTCCCAAATTTCTAACTTTGATAACCATAGTTTATTTATCTCTGCGTGAATGAATACAGAAAGCTCATAATATATTTTATTCAACGTTAAGCGAAAGAAACTACTTATCCAACCTTTGTTAAGATGGAGGAAGTTGGAGCAAAGAATGCGATTTTCTGTATATACATTTCTGTGTTTTCTGCATCAGATACCAGTCAATATTACTGTAACAAATATAATTAAGTTTATAGGAAATTTTCTTTGTGATGCGTATTTTATCTAATCTATGCAATTAAAATTACTTATGCTGCGTAACACACGTGTGTAAAAATAATTCATATATTTAAAATAACATTTGAGGAAAAGAATCTTTTCTAAATATTCAATATTTAAGATAATAAAGATCATAATTTTCAACAGTTTATTAAAATAAGTTTTAATATTTAGAGGAATACAAAAACAAATTCCGAGGCATAATATACCTCGGCTTGGCACGTCGAGACTAAATTATCTTCGGAATGGGGTTTGGTTTGTTTGTCGCTCAACGGTTATTTTTTGCACACGAGGGCTAATTAGACCGAGAACTACGGTTTAAAATGGATTCCGAACCACTACATACATCCATGCCCAAGGTGGGATTCGATACCACGAACTGTTGAACAAGAACAGGAGCGCTAACCATTCGGCTGCCAGCTAGGCATCTTCGGAATGGTTAGTTCCAGGTTTGATCTTAATAACTATTAAACAATCAGTGCTTTGGTCTTTAGTTCAATCACTTGATTTCCTACTTTTGGCACGCATATCTCTAGTGATTTAAAGTTCATTTTATGCTGTTAGTTACACTCAAATTGGTCTTCATGTGGGAAAAGTGACCGTAGAATGTGAAATTAACCACAAAACTAACCAATACAACCAGTTGAATTTTCTTCAATCAGACCAGAAGAAACAAGGAATGAAAGATATATCTCTATTTTCTGCGCGTATATTGGTCTTTAATTATGTGCTTAGAAATCTTTATAATTCCTTTTCATGTAAAACGAAAATATGCTTAAAAATCGACGAAAGCTTCTTATAGATGACAAAACAGCTTAAAACTGTTAGGTCGTCCTTAAAGTAGTTCCACATATTGAGATTAATTTTATTTACAAAAAAGTAGTTTAAAAAATCTTGACGTTTATTTTTCTTGGAAAAAAAAAGTAGCTTAACAGTAGGATTATTTATTACTCTTACTGGTGTTGATATATTTGAATAATTAATTAGACAGAGTAAATGTTGTAATTTTTGTAAATTGAATTTCCGCAAAAGTGTTATCAAGATTGAAATTAGAAAACAACGCTTTTCAGTTAATAAAAAGAATAATTTTTATATGTTATTGGAAAAAAAAAGTCCTTCATATCGATCAAGATCACACCTTCCAGTGCGGTGATTTGAATCGAAACCCACCCGTTGGAAACGCAAAATGTACTATATGGTGACTATGTAAACAGAGAGCTTCAAATTTAATATTTAACGTGCCCAGCATTCAACAACAATATTTGCTGACAGAAATTTTATTTACTCAGGATATATTTTGACGTTATTTTTAAGCATTCGAATTTGAAATGATATTTCAACATCCAAAACTTTTTGCATTTGAAATAAATAAAAAAAATCATTCATTATATAAAAATCAATGAAGTGAATACTTAAACAGATAGATATCTAAAGAAATATTCTTTATTAAACATTAAAAAAAATTACTAGTTACAAAAAAAATAAATTGTAATTACAAGATAAATTCTTATATATAAATTGAAGAAAATTATTCAATAAATATTTCAGTAACCCTACAGAAAATTTTTTCTAGAGTTTGAATCGTGAGATATAGTTACAAAATATATGTGGGAATGTCTTACCATGAATTTACGTTTAAATAATTGAATTAGTTAGAAAACACAAATCATTATTAAATGAATATTAAGGCAACTCATTATATGAAGTAAATAAATACCCTTCACAGCAGCTGCGGAGGAAAAAAACTTGTGTGTAAGTGTTACAGTTAATCTAAATAACAATCTGATAGTAGAAATTTGACTTTTTAATTGTTTTATCATCATTGGGAGTTTCATTTCCATATTTTCATGTATACAGTGGTGGCCAAAATTGTGGACACTTTTGGAAATTTTTATGTTTTTAAACTTTGTATGCTTATAGAAAATGTTACGTTTCGCAAAATGCAAACTTGTATATATCATTTTAAAGAGAATTTATTACTGAACTCAATACAAAACACAAAATTCAATTATTTGCAGTACAAAAAAAGTTAAACGGTAATAGTTATCGATATGCATTAGATAGTGATGATTGCAGTGAGTTATCAGTACTTAGTAGAGTACCCTTTATTTTTGATTACAGCTTCACATCGACGTTTCATTGAGCTGACAAGAGTTTTAAGCTCTTCTTTCGTTATTACACGATGCCAGGAAACAATTATAGCCTCAATTAGTTCCCTTTTATTTGATGGGCGCCTCATTCGGACAAGAGTTTTCAAACGGTGTCACGAAATTTCGATATGATTGAGGTCAGGACTGTTTCCTGACCATGACAACAATTTAATGCTCTTTGTACGAAACCACTCTTTCGATATTTTGGCTGTGTGGCAAGGGGCAGAATCCTGCTGAAAAATAAACGAAGCATTGTTGGGAAAGAGATCTCTGATGGAAGGTAGAAGTTTTGGTTCTAGAATAGTATCAATGTATTTTCTGGTATTAAGTGTCCCATCGATGACATGAAGACGACCAATACCATCTGATGACATGCATGACCAAATCATAACACTAACTGGGTTCTTCACAGTTGATTGAATGCAGTCGGGATGTAGCTCTTCTCCTATTCTACGTCTTTCATATTTTCGCCCATCACTACCAAATAACGATAGCTTAGTTTCATAACTCCATATAACTTGTGACCGCTGATCATCTGTCCAATTAATGTGTTCCTTTCTCCACTGTAGTCTTTCTTTCTTTTTTTTTTCTTAGCTGAAAATTAAGATAAAGCTTTTTTCGTGGAATTCTACCTCTCATTCCAACATCTGTTAATCTTCTCCTTAATAATATGACATCCCTACAGAAACCCGAGAACCAATATACGTGAAACAAGTTTCATTTCTGTAAACATTTTCCACTTCAGTGTGTTTTTGAAAATTAGTTTTAGTGGGGGATTTTATCTAATTTGAAATACAGACTTTTATTTCAGTTTTTGAAAATGCATTTTACAGAAAAATTATATGAATGAATGTGGGTTGAAAAATTGTAAAATAAATACATAAATAATATGATAAAGCATAAATGGATACAATCAATATATCCTTTAACATCATACTTTTGTTTTACTCTATTCAAGTGTATTCATTAAGATTATTTTTATAAAGAAATAAAGTCTTATCTTCTTATTCTTATTGAATTGTGGTTCTCTCCAATAATTTTAAACATTATTATATAGATTATACAAATTACTTCAAATATATAATTATTTCACATATTTTTCATTTCATGTGGGCTTATGAGTTTCATACATTTGCGTTCAAAACATTTTTTCCCATTTATTTTTCTATTATATATTTAGTACCTCATTGAAGATTGCTTAACTGTCTGAGGGTATTGGAAGTTTTTATAATATCTATTATAATTTCCAACCAGAAAGACTTCTCACAATAGAGAGCTGTTTCCATTTTCCAAAAGAGAAAACTCAATTAATTCCTAAGAACCCATTCCGATAGATGTGCATGCAAATAATAAAACAAAAACACCGATTTCGCATTCTTCAGCAGCAGCTGGGAATGAATCGCAAATTTTAACATCCGAACAGCGCAATCTTGCAGTTAATTAAAAAGAGCTTTTTCCATAAAATATTAAACTATGATCAAAATATTTAAACGCTACCTCTTTTGCACGTAATATTTCGTTTGCGTTTCCGCAATTTGTCAAATTAACTTCTATCCACCAGAATTCGGCTCAAAGCTCCATCATAATCTGTTAAGTAAAAAATAAAAGTTCTGCATTTGCCTTGAACATCACTTCGAAGTATGAACTTCTTACCAACTGTTTTTTTTTCTCTCTTTCTCAAAGTTAGCAATGACGTCTTAAAAATAGCTTTCTTTAAAACAAATAACAAATTGAAGTGATATCATTTATTGGAGAAATTACAATATGCTGTATCAAAAATGTAATCTAGGCAAATGCAAAGTGTGCCAGAAAAAGAGTAAGACCTCACACAGGACTGTTGGATTTCTTAGAAGCAGATCTAAAGACATTAAAATTTAACCATTACAGGCTCGTAGCGCCTGATCAGGTTAGTTGAAGGAAGCTTGTTGAGACGGCCTTAGCCTATAATTGGCCGTAGTGTAATTGAGGAAGATTATATATATATATATATATATATATGCATACACATACGGATTATTTATATATACATAAAAACGACTTTTATACATGATTGTCAGTCGAAGGAGAAGAACAGCAAGTATATGTTCCTTAGCATGGGATTGCCCTTACCATACTACAATGGTTGCTTAACATCGTCTCTCCTTACTCAGCACTATATTGTCCAAAAGTCTGTACACAAGACCACAATGAGCATCTATTTCAGGCGATGAGTTTCTCTGGAGGAAAGCTTCTCATCGAAGCATCTCACACATATTCTATTGGATTTAAATCAACAGAGTTAGTCATTTCGAGTTATATCTTCCCTTTCTATTAGATGATGAAGAGCATGAGCTTGGTGTGGCTGAGCATTGTCTCCTATAAAAGCGAAGTCGGCTTCAGTGGCATCACGGAACAGAACGCACATGGGAAAGGATCACCATCTAGCGATAAAGAACTCCGGTCTTAGAACCTCTGTCGAAAACTTGAACCTCAGTCTGACTGTTCAACTTAATTCCTTTCTCGATAAAAACTCCAGGACCACCTTAAGTGTCTCTTTTCGCAATATTATTAGAATGAATCCGTGTCCCGACCTTTCTCTACATCAACTGACGTAGAGAATCTCTTGAGTCACTAAAACAACTCTCATTTATAAAAGGAATACCACTGCATTGATGAAATGTTCTTTTTGCGCTCCTAACATTACTGTAAAAGGTATAGCCAACGGCAAACTTTCAAAGACATGAAGAATTCAGAACAGAGTGGACGAATATGCTGATATTGTTGAACACTTCTGGATTCACAAAACGAAGACATTTATTTCTCGTTGCTGTACATCATTTGCGAATAATGATACTTGTTGTCTGGTTAAGGGCTCTTTTCACTTGCAGAACGATATATAGATCATCAATTGTAGTTACTTTTCCTAGGATGGCCATCACCAACCTTTCAAACAGCTTTACTTATGGTTTGAAGGCATTCCATGCACACGAAATGACGCTTTTACTGATTCTTCTTCAGCTACACTGTTCACACTATCCCGCTTCTTCACCTTCTTGATCATTCACATATGTGTGAAGTCGTCCATGTGATTTCTACAACCTATTATTCACGAAAAACTCATTTGCGCTTGGAGTGAATGTTTTTTTATTGCATTTCCCATTATTCCTTTCATTATAGTTTGGAGCTGCGACCACATGAGTTATGCGTATGTGTCTTACTCCTGACATTTCTATACGCATGACTTTTCTGCTGGATTGTGTTTTCATTTTATTGATTGCAAAAGAATAATTTTTCTGCAATTTCATGAGGATTTATTTAAAATTCCTATTTATGATTTAGTTTTGCACCCAGATAATTAAATTCATGAACACTTCTTTTTATCTGGATACTGAAGTTAATTGCTGGCTTAAAAACCCAAGTATAAGAGAACTTTCTGTATTTTGTAAGAATCCTATAGTTTATTTCATATAAAACCCATTTTATAAGAAATAGTTGATCAGAAGTCTTCCAATCATGTTTACGTACGTTAACATGTACGTAACAGGTCCACGTGTACATTAAGATAGACAGATCCATCGACTTATTAAGTAATATAAATTATTTTACAAATTATTTTTACATATATCCTGCTTAATTAAATGTTTATTTATTGTGATATAAATAAAACTGGATTCACAAAATAAGTATGACGTTCGCTTATTTATACAGTGCACTCAATAAAGTTGATTGCCTCATCCTCTTAGCTTCAGAACAGCTATTGCTGTTTGCATAAAAGTGGTGTCTAGATATAGTAAAATTGTCATGCATTACTGAATAAAACCACTTGGTGAAAAACAATGGGATAAGAATTTTTGACTCGAAAAAATGCAATGAAATAAAGAGCAAGAAAAAACTAATGATTTACAAAGTCGCAGAGCATCATTGATGTAGTGTAAGAAGATATTTTGTGGATATTAATGCAAAAAATAGAACAGTTAGAACTTGCATTTTTTTTTCTAATTTCTTGCGCTAGAATGTGAGAAAAATCTAAGGAAAAAAATAACTAGTTATAACAATTTATCTTTATTTGAGAAAAAATTCAAACTTTTTACCGCCCGTTTAGATCTTTGTTTGAATATCACATTGCGATGGAAAGCATAGAATTTACCAATGCAACGGGATATTCAAGTGAATATCACTTTACACAAGTAAATCTTGGAACATGATACTTGGGCACAAGCGTCAGTAATGCGTCTTATAAGGTCAGTCGGTGTTTATAGAGGGGTAGCATACTCCTGATGTTTCAAGTATCCTTCAAGAAAAAGTCGAATTGTGTCAGACATGGTGGACATCGAGACATACCTTCGACACTACCATACCCAATTATTTGGTACCCAAATTCCTTGAGGAGGTAGTGCTTCATTGGAGACGCTTTATGAGCAGATGTGGTGTCATACTGAAACTATAGAATCCTAAGATCAATAAGCAGCAGATTTTCTACAAAATCGGACATTGTTTTCTACATCAATTGAAAGAATTGTGCACTCATTAAGTTAACGTACCATCGTAAAATATTTGCGCGATCAGTTTGTTGTAGTGAATTGTAAAACAGATATAAATAACAAATTTATTTGATGCGGAAGTCAGAAAAACATGTAGCATTTGTCAATCCCGATTAATAAGTGCTTTGCCACTAATACGTACATGCTTTTCCATGAAAAGTATACGTCCTCCATCTATACTATATCTGCCAAAAGTGTTGCCTGAAGCTCTATTTGTTTCACGATGAAGTTGCATACATATCGCCACTTTACATTCTCATCCAGTAAAATCAGTTGATTAGTTGGTCAATATGAATGAGCGCTTAATTCACTTAAGATTTCCCAAAATTGACTTTTAGAGAAGCTACAGTGTTGACTAATCTCTCTTGTGTTTTCATTTTGAATATGCAAGGGGATAGGCCATTAATAACTCATCCGGTTGTACTTGTCCTACTTAGTTAGTCACGCAGCCTGTCTCCTTCAGACGTCATACAACAGTTAAAAATGGTTTCCTGCGAAAGGATATGGGTCTACAAGAATTGCTGGTACAATTTTGCTTTTAGCGCGTTCTGTTCTCATTTACCATACGGTAACACCCTATCACAATACTCGTCTACAGAAAATACTTCTATGACCATGATCATCAATATACTACAATCACAAGAATATGTCTGTAATATAATAGTCTCTGACGAATGAGCTTGCCCATTATTACGTATTTGCATATTAGAAAAGTTCGTACACCAAGCGCAAATTAAGTTGAGTTGATGCGACAAAATTTTAAATGTATTGTCTAATCTGTTTATCAAGATAATCGGTAGAGAGAAGCAACTCTCGGGGTTTGAACTGAGGATTTTTTCAACAGGAATCACAATGAAAAGACTGCTATATCTATTGTATACTGCAGTGCAACATTGCTATGCCATTTTTATCCATAAGATAATTATTTCTCCTTCCGTTCAAGGTTTTGAAACATCAAATAGAAAGCAAGTTAGAAGAAACGAATACGCGTTTTAACTATTCTATTCTTTGCCTTAATTTCCATAAAGTGTCTTTTTGTATTAAATCATTTATGCTCTACAACTTTGAAAATCAACTTTTTCCCTAGCATTTGATCAATTTTCAAGATAAAAATGCTAAATCTATAGTTTTTAATCAGGTGGAGCACTAGATGGTTTTATTCAGTTGCGTATAGTTATTTTACCTACACTACACTTTCATCAATATAGCTGCAGCTGTTCCGAACTAAAAAAGGTAAGAATAGAGATTTTAGTTGGCACACACATATATTAGGTAGTTACTTGACAAAATCTTAAGAGTCTTTATACTATAATCATATCCGAAAATCAATCGATATCCGAAAAAATATTATTTATAAATAAATAGATTACTATATAAATAAATAGATTGTAATTAATAGTTCAGAATCATATTCAAACTAAAGATTCAAACCTAGTAATTCCTCGATTGAGAAAATGAATGGAATATTCAAATCAACAATATAAGATATTTTAAACATGCTTAACAACAAATGGAATTATGTAATAAATATAAATGATTACGTTTTACAATTTTGCATGATTTTATTCAGTTCTCGTTATTGCAGGATCGCCAAAATAAATAATTTAATGAATTATACTATGAAGTTATTTTTTCGAAAATATGAATATTTTTAACTGTCAATTTATAAGTGTGTCTATATAAGTAAGATTAAGTTTGAGTAATAAGATTCGAATTCTAAACTAAATCAAAGGGTAGGACCTCTTAATTCCATATCTATCTATCTATATATATATATTATTGCAGTCCTCTATGATCATTTACTGAAAAATCACAAACTTGACATCAGAAAGTATGCAATTTCTCAAAATCACAATAAAACTGTTTGTATAGATTTTTATAATTTCTGATTTTGTTGATTTTTAAATCACAATCGAAAGTAACATCAACTAAAATATTATATCACAAACCATTTTTGTCGAACAATTAATTCATAAATTATTCATTAGAAACCCAGTGGAAACGTCAACATACTCTTAAAATGCGTTTGAAACTAAAAATAGAAAGAAGCAAAGTATTTTAAAGTAAATGAACTTTGGAGAGGAATTGAAAATATTATTGTTTGCATTCAATGTCTTAGAAATCACTTAAATTGCACTAGTCTGTCAAATAGACGCCAAGAGGAAAACGCGTCCATTCCTTAGCCAAATAATAAATCAAACGGGAATTGCATATTCATGAGAAGTAAAATGGTATAGGTTAGAAAATTTTAGGTTTAATTTTTTTTCTCTGTTTCTACGAAACTAAACATAAGACTTATTTTTCTTATGTCTCTAGAGCTAATGATGTAAAATCGTTAGTTTTATAACACCGTTTTAAAATAAATTCACTGCTGTGGCATCAAAAAAAAAAAAAAAAAAAAAAAGCAAACTCAGCTTCAAATTTAAGATTTAAGTTATGTGTGAAATTCTTCGGATTTAGAATTCTTTCAAGACACTTTTAATTACGTGGGATGATGAAAATTAAAAAGTAAAAATGCCTTAGCTTTGATTTTTATATTCCATCATATAAATAAACATTTATTACGTAAGCTACCGTTTAAGTTTTTACACATGAACAATAAAAAGATCTACTGAAATTTTTATTCAGGATATTTTTGTAAAATTCACCATTTTTTATTATGGAATAAGTAGCGTCTTAGAAATCGTTTGCATATTTTGTTCACAGTGAGTGTTCTATACAAGCAAGTGAATGACAAAAAATGGAAGTAACTCATGAAGGTTTCTGTTGGATGACTTTTTATAGTTTCGAGAGAAACTACAAAGAATGCTTTGTACCCCTTCGTGAAATTTTTGATAATGAAGCACCATCAGGAAAGACTGTTTACAATTGATTTGAAAAATTTCGTCGTGATTATAAACCGAGAGTGACGTGTAGGTGTAAGTATGATATCCCCCTCTAAGTGATTTCCCGTCAAATCTAACGCCCTGTTTTTTTATTACAGTGTTGCCAAGTTCAGTTTTTGCTACTTCTCACATTTTGTTTTTCTCGTGTTTTACAATATTTTTACGTCATATATATGCTTCTTTTCAGGAGCAACAGGATTTTTAGTTTCACTTCGCATTTTTAGCACAATTTGTATAGTTGCCTTGTTTGTTTATTATCAGATGTAAAGCACGGCTATTTAAATCCTGTTTTTTTTCATTTTTATTTTTTTTTCACTTCGGATGTAGCACGGAATATAAATATTGTCTTTTATATTCACATTTTTTATTTCACTGTGGATATAGCGCAGGAATTTCAATCCTGTCTTTTATATCCATTTTGAATTTTGCTATGCTATTCATGTAGAGCGCCGGACGATAAATGAAGGTAAGAATTGTTACAAATTTATAAATAATTACTATATATGTCTTAAAATATCGCAGACAGATCGGAAATGCTCACATTTTGGGCAAAAATTGCTGTATTTAGACGTGTTATACGTTAAAAGCGGGTTTTCTAACGATTTGATGACTTGGCGATGCTTTGGCGAGAAAACTTGGCGAGTTGGCAACATTGTTGGCGACTTGGCGAGAAATGGATATTTCTGGAAACATCCATCACCTAAGCTCTAGGACCAATATTTAGCGAGATAGCCTAAAAGCTTCCAGAACCTTGGCGAAATTAGATTTCCCCGCCAAGTCAGGTATAAATACCGCAGCTCGACATAGTTAGCAGAGGTTTTGTACACACAGTCAGTTTTGTGAAGACGATTAGTCGTGACGTTAGTTTAGAGAAGCTGTTCTCTGCCTGAGGTATTTAAGACTTGTGATTGGAAGCTGTTACTTATCGTATCTGAGGAATTGTATCTGTACAATTGTGATCATTACAGTTGGTATTTCTAGTGGAATTTTTACGAATAAAAGTCTTGTGTTCATCGAGTAGTTGCTTTCTTCAACTCTCAATCCACACGAACCCCGAAGCTCGGTACAACTGGTGTTAGAAGCGGGGTTGAAGAATTGATGCAGCGTGTCACAAGAAAAATGGATATGGATTTAATGAAAAGTCTTCTCGAAAAATTAACGGAGCAAATGGCTGAGATGAAAGCTGGACAAGAAGAGATGAAAGAAGAGATGAAAGCTGGACAAGAAGGGATTAAAACCGAGATGACGAAAGAGATAACATCTGGACAGGAGGAGCTTAAAAAGGAACTTAAGAAGGACATCGTAAGTGTTAAAGAAGAATTCGCCAACATCATTCAGGAGAAGATGAATGCAATGGAAGTTAAGGCAACTTCAGTTGAAACTAAGGTTTTGAAGGCCGAAGAAAACGTTGAAGAAGCATTAGACAATATGAATAAGGAGATAAAAGCTTGAAGAAACAGATGTCAAACAGACATGAGGAACCCAATATGGCAGTTATGCCTTCCCTGGCCACGATTAAACTCTCAACATTCGATGGAAAATCATCATGGCAGGTATACAAGACCCAGTTTATGATGGTAGCGGAAGCTAATGGATGGAATCCACGGGCCCAAGCTTTTCACCTGGCGGCTGCTTTAAGAGGAGACGCGGCCGATATCCTCGAGACGCTTCCGGAAGAGCAAAGGCACGATTTCCAAGCCCTGTCGAGTGCGCTTGAGCTGCGCTTTGGAGAAAAGTGCAATAAAGAATATAGCAGATTACAGTTAAAATCCCGCTATCAGAAAGCGGGTGAAAGTCTGCAAGAATTGGCTGCCGATATTTAGCGACTTTCCCATTTAGCATTTTCGGACTGCCCAGCTGAGACACGTCAAGATCTGGCTCTCCATCGATAGTGTGCGGGATCCGGAGATACAGAAAGCACTTAAACACGCCGATGTCAAAGATATCGGATCTGCTCTAGTCTACGCACTTAAGATAGAGGCTGCCCAGCAGGCCGCGCGTAAAGACCGGCACTCAATTCGAGCCGTCTCTGCTACTGATACAGACTATGATCTAAGAAAAGAAATTGAAGATCTGCGGCGAAAATTCCGTAGCTTAGAACAGTGTAAAGGTGGCAGAAACACGAAAATTCAGTGTTGGACTTGTGGTGCAGTCGGACACGTCCGAAAAGACTGCCCAAAACCAAAAGATGGTGAAAATGATCTTCCACCACAGCAGGGAAGGATTCAACGAATCCAGAAGTTTGAAATACGTCAAAGGCACTCTTCATGGAAATGCTGATGCTTTATCAAGGAGACCGTGTAATGGAAGCTGCCGATATTGTTCTAGAGTAGAGAAAAATTATCAATTAGTAAATCCTTCGGTACGCCAAGTTACTGTTTCACCGCCATCGAAATCAGACCCATGGAGTGATGAAGGACTTAGAGAAGCCCAAATAGAAGACCCAGATATAAATCCAATTTTTGAATTAAAAGAATCTTCCAGTATGAGACCAAGTTGGCAGGACATCTCCACCTACAGTCCTGCTACTAAACAATATTGGGCTCTTTGGGACTCGCTCCATATTAGAAATGGCGTGTTATACAGGAAATGGGAGTCCGATGATGGACGTAATTTTAAATGGCAGCTTGTTCTTCCAAAATCAAGAATTTCAGATGTTTTGAAAGAATTGCACAGTAACTAGAGGCCACTTCGGAGTAATGAAGGCTCTACAGAAAGTTCGAGAACGCTTCTATTGGAGCAAAACTAGACAAGATGTAGAAAAATGGTGCCAATCTTGTGATGACTGTGCGGCACGTAAGGGACCAAAGAAACGTAGCCGAGGAAGGTTGCAGCGGTATAATGTAGGAGCACCTTTTGAGCGGATAGCATTGGACATTTTGGGTCCTTTACCACGATCTTCAAATGGCAACAAATACATCCTAGTTGTCATGGACTACTTTACTAAGTGGCCTGAAGCATTTTCAATCCCTGATCAAGAAGCGACTACAGTAGCCGAGGTTCTAGTGCAGCAATGGGTTTCCAGATTCGGCGCACCCTTACAAATTCATTCAGATCAAGGGACAAATTTCACCTCTGCTGTGTTTAAAGGAATGTGTCAAATTCTCGGAATAGACAAGACGCAGACCACGCCATTACACCCGCAATCGGACGGCATAGTACACAGGTTTAACCGTACCATCTTAAATAATCTCTCACTTATGGTTTCCAGAAATCAGCAAGATTGGGATTTGAAGCTACCGCTGTTTCTGCTTGCATATCGCAGTGCTGTCCATGAGACAACCGGATACACCCCATCACAAACGCTCTTCGGTCACGAATTTCGTCTCCCTTGTGATCTTCAGTTTGGTTCGTCCAGCGGATACATCTTCATCGCCAGAGGAATACCTTCGAAACCTTCAGGCACGTCTTGAAGATGTCCATAAATTTGCCCGAGACCGAATCAACCTGACTACCGAAAGAATGAAGACAAGGTATGACACAAGAGCGACAGGACATGAATTTCAGGAAGGTGATAAAGTTTGAATGTTGAACCCGATTCGACGTAAAGGACTTTCTCCAAAGTTGCAAGCTAATTGGTAAGGTCCCTACACAGTCCTAAAAAGACTGAATGACGTCGTGGTTCGTATAAGGAAATCATCTTCTTCAAAACCAAAGGTAGTACATTATGATACATTAGCTACTTATCGTAATGTAAAGTAAAAATTAATATACCATAATATCTTTGTAGATAGCATAGATAATTTTAATATTTTGTCTTTTTTTGTATTTGTATTTTTAATTGTTTGTGTATGTAATGTGTTCTGTATCCTCTTGAAATGTAAATTCTTTTATATTAAATTTAGTCTCCTATCAGGGGATTGTACTGCCCGGGACGTGCAGTCCTTGAGAGGGGGCAATGCTACAAATTTATAAATAATTATTGTATATGTCTTAAAATATCTCAGACAGATCGGAAATGCTCACATTTTGGGCAAAAATTGCGGTATTTAGACGTGTTATACGTTAAAAGCGAATTTTCTAACAATTTGGTGACTTGGCGATGCTTTGGCGAGAAAACCTGGCGAGTTGGCGACATCGTTGGCGACTTGGCGAGAAATAGATATTTCTGGAAACATCCATCACTTAAGCTCTAGAACCAATATTTAGCGAGATAGCCTAGAAGCTTCCAGAACCTTGGCGAAATAAGTAGATTTCTCCGCCAAGTCAGGTATATATACCGCAGCTCGACATAGTTAGCAGAGGTTTTGTACACACAATCAGTTTTGTGAAGACGATTAGTCGTGACTGCTAGTTTAGAGAAGCTGTTCTCTGCCTGAGGTATTTGAGACCTGTGATTGGAAGCTGTTACTTATTGTATCCGACGAATTGTAGCTGCATAATTGTGATCATTACAGTTGGTATTTCTAGTGGAATTTTTACGAATAAAAGTCTTGTGTTCATCGAGTAGTTGCTTTCTTCAACTCTCAAACCACCCAAACCCCGAAGCTCGGTACAGAATTGTACTTTAATTATTTTCTGCAGGCATAGAATTCCTAGAATTGTATGTTAAGTATTTAAATTTCGAATAGTAAACGAAATTATAAAATCTTTCTATTTTTTGGAATTATTCTAGATTTGTCTACTTTTATGTAATAATGATTTGTAACATTTTATCGTAAATCACTGAAATTCATAATTTTATTCATTTTTAACTAGATGTTATTAAATGTAATTACTTTTTTTTTGCTTTATTTATTTAAATTCTAAAATTATTTTAAATAGATATTTAATTAATTCTCATTACGATTACTGTTTTCTTATTTACTTGAGCAATTTGAAATCGGGGGGTGGAACACCCCATTTTATTTACACGGTTGTTATTGTTTTTTTTATGTAGTGTTAGGCCTAGTAATTCGAAATCGGGGAAAATCTGGTTTCTTATGCCGGTTGGTACTCCTTCTGGGTTGCTACTTTTTTCGTCGCCAACTAGCGACGAAAAAAGTCGCAATGATCACCAATAGAAGGGGATACCCTACTAGTTCCCAAACTGCAATGTATTCAATTTTTCACAAGCATTTAGCTGTTAAAAAGATTTGTTTTAGATGAATTCTGCACAATTTGACTGAAGTTCAAAAAGAAGCTTATGCAAATTGGTGATAAGAAATAGGAAAAAAAATCCGAATTGATGATGGTAAAATCCGTATACAGCATTGTTACAAGTTAACGAAAATTGGATACATTCGTATGAGCAGGAAACTACATAAAAATCGTCTGTTTGGATGTTTCCAGATGAGCCAAATACCACGAAAATTGTTCGTTCACAAAGCGTTTCCAATAAAATGATTACTTGATTCTTGCTGGAAATACCCCAATTATTCATAAGCGCAATATGTTTCTGCTCATCTGGAAAATGACAGCATTTTTGTTTGATTGATATCCTGATCATTATATTTTGGCAGCACACCTCATTTATGCACATATACAGCTGAAATTATTAGTTAAAATGTCCTCCGATGAAAAGAATTTATTGAAGACACTTGGAAAAAAAATCACACTTTACTTCAATAATACCACTCTGCAACAACACATAATAAATACAGCTATTTATCAGGTTACAGTTGAAATTCACAACTGACAATAACAAATATCATTATACAAAACAGAATTTCAGGGAAAATAATATAAAAAATAATAACACATATTATGTTGTTTACAATTAATAACACAATTACATACATATAAATTTATTTTTAGTTGGGTAAATATCATTCCAATTTTATAATTTTTTATTTTTTATTACAGCTGACTCATGCTGCCACTAGTGTTAAGAAACTAAGATACTTGCCCTAACATATTCTTAAGGAGGATAAAAAAAACTGTTAACTAAATGGTATACAGATATTTGTTTGCCAAAATTTATCTATGAAATCCGGGAAAACAATAAAAATCACAGCATCATTCTTCATCACGACAACAGCTTCCACACACAATGCAAGATAATAGATTATTTAAAGGATAAAAATATGAAACTAAGGTTTCATTGTCTATATTCTCTTGATTTGTTGCCTAAGTACTTTTTCTAATGTTATATAAAAATTGCGTGGGAACCAGTTTTCATTATCCCAAGAAACTGTTGATGTCTTTTAAAATTATTTCTGAGATATTAACTTCAGAGTGGACAAACTTGATGGTTTGAACGAATAGAATAGTGTATAAAAGAGGGAAAAGTTTTAAAAAGTAATAAAACAGTTTGTTCTCCAAAAATTTTTTTTCTTCCTATTTAATTTGTAGAAACTTAAAATGGCAACTTTCAAATCAGGAGACAGTGAAACATTTAACTTTAAAGGCACTGCTTAAAATAGACTTAGAAGAAAAGATAGTCAAATACATTTTAATATTAATTTAGGCAATTTTATTTATTGCTTTTGTATTAAAAACATGTTACTTCATTCTAATCAAAAAATATTTCTAAATTTCATAGATATTTTACTGTTTTAATTTTCATTCCATTATAAAATTTTGCTAGAAATTTCTGTCAAATATCTTTGGAAAAAATTTCAAAGAAAAAAATTTAATATTAAAAAGTAATATAAAGAAAGTGAATTCTTCATAAAATTAAATTTTACTGATTTTATTGAAATAACTAGGATTTAATAGTATATTAAATTGAATAAATATAAAATATCGAATGAGATAGAGAGAGAGAGAACTGTGTTTATTTGGCATTCGTGTAAAATTCCCTCGTCCAGAAAGTTGACGAAAATAGACATCAAATCGTTTCACATTGTTCCTTCAATTGCTTCGTGTTGTAAAATAAAGGCATTTTAAATTCATTATTTTAATGACTACAAAAGTTACTATTTAAATAGAAAAACTAAAAACTTATACTTTATACCGAAAACTAAAACAGCCGTACTATATTCTGTATTAAGTAAGTCAAATGTTTATATTTTTCGCTTGTAAAGTCAGAGAAGTAACAATTATTACTGAATTCTTATTTAAAGAAACACAAAAACTTTACCAAAATTACAACCGAAACAATTTATATAAAAAATCTAAAAATATGAATAACATTTTAATGGCGACCAATTGTATATAGTTGGTAAATAATTTTCTGTTATTGGTGAAAAATTGCACTCTTTGGTGCCATTTTTTTTCTAGTTGATTTACTTTTACACAGGTGCATCTAATTTCCATGTTGGGAAAATTTTTAAACTGAAGTAATGGTTACAATATAATCCCTTATCTTCGCTAAATATAGATTTACCTTAGGATATATTTTTATAATTGCTGTATATATATGCAAATAATTTCTATTTCCCTTTTTGAATCATATTTCAATAAATTCTTACCTTATTTCTGAAAAGTTCCTCCATGAGAGCGAAAATTCCGGGTAATGAAATAGCGATCATCATGAAAGCATGCAAAACGAGTGAAAGCACCAAGTTTTGATGGACTTTGACACGAGAACATTGGAGTGTTCTGTAGAGGAATATACATCAAAAAATAAGCAGGCACATTTTGTTTATTAGATGACTATACATTTGATAAGACAAATTCTTTATTATATTCTTTAGGTGTAATAGCAATTAGGAAGTACAAACTCACATATGTTGTTAATTAGATGATAAAATTAGACAATTCCATGTAATTTATATTTAGATGATTGAATAAGAAATTGTAAGCAATAGAATATTTTTCTTGTGTCTAAAAAAAGCGAATTAAGTAAAATGGAATAGGTCTCAAACAAATACCTTGTTTTTGAATCTTAAATATATATATTCTTCAGTTTTCGAACTTTTGTAATCTTTCTTGTCTAAATCTTAATTCCTTTTCGTCTTTCAGACTTATCAAATACAACTCAACTCTTTCTCCTTCAACGAGTGCAATTATTTAGCCATTAGATACGCGCTGATTGTTGAACAGATTCCATGCATTTCCTTAAAATTCACCATTCTAAAAACTTTAACTATATTATATGTTACATTAGTTCTACCATTCTAATATTAATTTTTTCTTTATTTTTAATTAATTTAATGTTAATTTCGTAATATATAATAACACAGGAAATATTACAATTTTAAATTTTTCATGGATCACTAAGTTTATTACTTAAAATCTAATCAATAAAATTTTTATGTATATTGAATTAAAATTTATTTTTAAATGTATTCATTTCATATAGATAATACTAACAAAAAATCCATGTTAAATAACCCAAAAAATAGCATAATTTTTTTTTATTATTTTCCGATTTGAATAGCTCAGATTCTTTCTGATACTGTCATCGGAGTTTATGTTATGTTCAAAATAAGTTCTCTCTCAAATCATTAGAAATAAAATAATAACAATAATAATAATATATAGAGTAAAAACTTGAAAGAACTGAATGGCGGCAATAATGAAAATAATAACTTGGCAATTAACAAATCCATAAGAATAGGATTAACTATGTTAAAAATTAAGTTACAAATAATGTCAATAGGTGGTGTGTATATGCACTATATGAAATATAAAAGTTAAGAAGTGTAACTTTCAAGCATAACAAAAATAACTTTACCAAAATTATAAATTTCAATTAACTTTCATAAATAAACTATTTTATTTTATATTTCCTTTTATTATTCTTCCTTTAAAATAATTTTAAAGCTAATTTTATAAATATTGACAATAAAACGCATTCACAAAGAGAACAAGATTTGTCTTTTGACTAATATTTAATTTAACTATTATTAATTTTACCTTCATTTTATAAGGTTGGAAAAAATTAAATTGGTTGAGGTCAATCTAAGTTGTTTTACGCAATTTATCGAGATAATTTGTTGGAAAGTTATGTGCATAATGTATAATCCTGATTTCGAAGTTTATCAGTTTATCAATAAAGCAAATATGTTCAATAATCGTTATTGATCAATTTATGAAAATTGATCAATAAATCGAGTAATTTTTACATGATTATTGGCAGTTTTATGAGTGTATTATCGAATGACAAAATATCTTTTGTGAAATTTTAGAATTTTCGTTTAAATGGATGAAGACAATTTCTCGTTCATTGAATTAGAAAAAAATAAGCATAATGCATAATTTTTTCATTAAAGTTTAAAAATTTTTTTAAATGGATATAATCTGTCATAATATTCATTTTCATCTCATCAATATAAATAAAAAGATGTTCCAGACAACATTTTTTCACAAAGGTACCATATACTACGATTATAGCACAGAACACAACTTATTTTTTTAAATTTGTAATTAGTTTTAATAATTAAATTTGCAATTATTTAATTTTGAACTTTTGTTTAAGTTTTTAATAGTTTCAGTACTTTTATTCAATCTTGATTATCGTTTCTAAAATTTTTTTTCGAAAGCTAGGAATTTTTAATTATAAGCTTGTTTA
Source organism: Latrodectus elegans (assembly GCA_030067965.1). Classification (NCBI taxonomy): domain Eukaryota; kingdom Metazoa; phylum Arthropoda; class Arachnida; order Araneae; family Theridiidae; genus Latrodectus; species Latrodectus elegans. The sequence goes on from CM057812.1 coordinate 46,089,348, forward strand.
TAAATAATCATTCCATTTTTAATTGTTTTTCTTTCCTGGAAATAAATATGTTCTTTCAAAATCTAAAGGAATTTATAATAAAAAGGAATTGGGATTTATTACACGTTAAATTAATTTATATTTTCGTTATCTGATTTTCATGAATTAGTTATTATCATCAAAATGTATAACGAATTAGTGTATTTAAGTTTATCTAGTATTTTTGACGAACGATTTCTTGAGGAATTCATATCTTGATTTTATTAGCATGCATTATTTTGTTTAAGTGACGAATTTTAGGTTTGGTTTTAGTTTTCGTCATGGGATTATAGTCATTATCTAGAATGGTTTTGGCTTTAACAAATGTTTCGAGAGTTAAATTTGAAAAATTAAATTTTATCGACTTACATTAATTTGTTGATAGTCATGAATTTTGTTTCATGTCATGAATTCAGTGTAATGCATGGCATTAAAAATCAAAAGAGTATAAAAAAGGGGAAAAATACACACATTTACATAAAATACAATTACAAAAAATATACACATTTGCATAAAATTTATATAAAAAATACGCTTTTTGAAAATTCTCTACTTAAAAAATCTTTCGCATTTTGAGCAGAATGCTAATAAAATTATTTTTATTACTTTATTAAAATTTGAAAAAGGTATCGCTAAAACAAAATGCTTTTTTTTTATAATATATTGATGCTTTTTCAGTCTTTTATAAATTTCTTTTTTTTATATTATTTATAGTTATCATATTTCATTTTTATTTTTATAAATTTATACTATACATTTCATTACATAATAAATTTACAATAAAGATATAAAGGAAATAATCAGATGAAAGATTAATTTTTTTACCAAAAAAAAAAAAAAACTTTTTTAAATGCAATTTTATGTAATAAAATTTCAAACATTAATAATTTATAAACTTTCATTGAAATTAACATTTTTAATACCTTATTATTTCGGAGTAAAAAAGTTGATAATTTTACAAATGAATACACAGACATTTTTGATTTCAAAGTTTGAATAATGTTATATTTTCTCCGTTTTGTTACTTACAGTTATTTAAATTAATTTTAACTTCAACAGAGCAGCTGGGACAAAAGACATTCCTTTGGGATTTCTATACAATTTGATATTAAAAAAAAAGAAAAAAAGAAAAAAAAAACGTATTCTGAGAGAATGATTCAATAGAAAAGAGGGCTACTTACCTGAAAAAGCAAAATATGAAAAGAGTGACCAATAAAGAAGCTAATGAAATGATGGAGATGACTAATATGATGTAACTGATTGTTCGAGGTGAAATTGGGTGCTGTTCTATCTATAGACACACACAAAAAAAAACATCTTACTATTATTACAGAGCTTTACAAATATACTGATTAGTAACATTGACAAAAGATATAATACTGCTACATAATCGCAAAAAGCTAGAATGAAACTAATAAAAAAATCAAACTCCTTTTCGTATTTAGAATTTTATGCATATTTATTGAAATTTTTAAAAATCCTCATGAATATTTATATTTCAAAGCTTCTTAGAAATGTAAAAGTGAATTTTCTCTAAACCCACATGAGAATTTTTGCTATTATTCTATATTTAAGATATAAAACGAAATCATTGGCATAAGAATTTTTTTTTAAATTGGTAAAATTTGTGTGTATAAATGTTTATTCACAAATTATAATGCATATTAATGAGTTGCGTGTATTAATATTTAAATAATATAATAGAGTTCAGATTCAAATCTTTGGTATACATTTATTATACATTCAATTTTTTACAACTTAAAGAATACGTTATACATTTGCTTTTGATAAGCAAATATTTTATTTTATAAAAATGAAAGATATATAAAAAGAGAAGAGTTACTATAGACGTTTAAAGATTAAAATTAGTGAATTAAAATCAATGCAATTAAGGAACTTTAAAAACTGCTCGAAACTCGCTTAAATTCCACATGATTTTATTATTATTCATAACAAAGTTCAACTGTCATAGGGTTTATTTAATGAATATAGAATTTGTATTAAAATGTCTCTTTCATTTGATATGGAAGTTAATGATAAAATAATTATTTTAGGTATTTATAAGTATAATTAATCATTAAAAACATCTGTGAAACTTTTTATAATAGCCGTGGAGTTTTAGCTTTTGGGATGAAGACTTCAAAATTTAGAGACTCATCCAATATTATTTATTCTTATAAAAAGTATTCCACCATTAAAGGTATTGTACATGTTTTCGCACTCAGTTAAGAGCTAAAATTAGGAATATTATACTATGAAAATATTATATGTTTTTTTTAATGTTTATTTTAAGTCTAAAATTATATATATATATATATACATACGTACAATTAAAAAAATCTGCATATACATGCATGATGTAATGTTAAAAACTGAATTGATTTTAGAAAGACGTTTGGCAACACTCTTTGATGAGGAAGATTTATTTGCTTTCTTTACAGATTCATAGAAAAATAGGAAGTTTAATTAACTTCCTTAATTGCGACACAAAAGCTTCACTTAATTTAAAGGAAAAAATCTAAAATCAATAGTATAATTTAACTTATGTGAACCATTTCGAATGGTAAAATCAGTTTAAATAAAGCTGATGCGGTTTTGAATTGAAATCAATCGTATAGAAGAATGCAATGATAATGAAGTTAATTAAGAACCATTCAAAAGAAATTGCGTAATCAAGATTTTTTCTGATGCATGTTTAGCTTGAATTCGTAGATTTATTCAAGTATTTCGTGAGAATGGGTAAATTATTCTTAATCAGTTTGTCAATGTGTAACTATGAACAAATATGCGCTGTGGGATGTATAGATGTATGAACATTTTTCAGCTGGGAACTGGAAAGTTGAGAGAGATTTCAGCTAAGTTTAGTCAAAATAAAACTAAGTATCAGGGGAAGATGTTAGAGTTAAGTATTCTAGTTATGTTATAATGGATATCTCCAAATGTACACTCTAACAACTGAAAACTATTGTTCATGTTTTTAAAATCAACTGATTATTATTGATTTCTGGGTAGACCTTTTCAAAGGGAGTAGTTGTCCTTCCCGTATTGCAAGAGAGAAACCTAAAAATCTCCGAAGCACACAGGCTGAGAAATGTGCACGTCAAAGGCAACAATTTCTCACTGTTCAACAATATCCAGAATCATACCCAAGACATTCCATTTCACGCCGTCTCACCGCTAAACAATGGCAAGCCAATAAAAAAAGTGCTTGTAAAATATATGAAAATATTCGCTTTGAGTATCGAAAAGATAATTTTTGTTTTGATGCGAGAAATAATTGAATTCCCGATTCTATTGAAGTTTTTAATAAAAAATAGCTGGACAGACAAAAAAATTACTTTTTCACAATGATAAATCTATTTCTAATTATAAATCTACAAAGTAAAATCTTTATAGTTTATTCTATACATTTTATAGTATATTTATAGAGTGGATTCCAAATATGTACGCACGAGGTGAATTGAAATCGCAATTCAAACAAACCAAAAAATAACAGTGTTGAATAAATAATTAAGAAAAACATAATTCTAGATCAAGCAAATGCATGCCCTATAAATGTATATAAATAGCCGATATTTCACTTATTTTCCTTGAAATAAACAAAAATTGTGACAAAAACTAATCAAAGAATTGTAGCTTATCATAATTATTATAGTTATAATTTTTAATTTTTGATTCTGCAATATTTTGGAATCTATTCATTGTTTATATAAACAGAAGTTTAAAAATGTATAAAAGAAAAGTTTAATTCATCATCGATTTTATTAGAACTTTTTAAACGATTTCTTAGTAATTAGCTATGAGTGTTAGTCACACTGTACGTTTCTTTTTCTAATTTATATTGTTAAGTAAATAATAGTAATTTAATAAGAATTTGACATTATTTTTAGTAGTCAAAAGATTATTTTTAAGACCTATATTTAGTTAATTTTAGAAATAATTTTTTTGGTTTTAAATTCTCAAGACATTAATCTGTATTTTTATATTCAGAAAAATAGAAACTATTAATAAATTAAAAAAATTAATCCATCTATGTAAACAGACAGCTGTAAGAAGTTGCACTAATTCTTTAATAGTTTTTCGTTGTTATCATTAGGTTGTCATTTTATATAGAACTCATTCTTGTTAGAATTTACTATCTAAATTTCGGAATATAAATAATAGTTATCATCCTTTTTTGCCTTTTGCAAAATGGATATACAGTATAAAACTTTTTAATATGAAAAGTTTTATTTTTATATTTTTTGATGATTTTATATATATATATATATATATATATATATATATATATATATATATATATATATATATATATATATATATATATATATATATATAAATATATCCAATTTTATTCATAAATAGTATCATGCTAAGTATTAAAGTAGAATCCCCAAAGACTTTTAGTCTTTCAGTTCCACTTTTTCATGAGTAAAAAATAATCAAATCGTAGTTCACGTGAAATAAAATATCTCGTTCCAAATTGTTAGGAGAAAATAAAACTGATGTTTCCAGAGATTTGTAAAGAGATTTAAAATTTTAGGTAGGAAATTTAGGCCAGAGATTTAGATGAATTACAAATCCCAGAGATTTGTAATTCATCTAAATCTCTGGCCAAATACCATTTTTTTAATCTTAGATTCTTCTATGTAAGAGTAACTTTCCTCAATTATATTTCCGTATAAATAACGTTTTTATACAAACGAATTGAATTTTTATAAAATGCATACATTTTATTTGCTACTATTTTCTTTCAACACAAAAAACTATGGGAAAGAGATACAGCCATCTACCTTTGCAATGGATATCACGAGCTGTTTCCATCAACGATTGTCAGCTAGGGCAAAGCACTTTCCCGAAAACTTGAGAATCACTTCTCAAAATGGATTACATTAGATATAATCACTCCTCTGAAGACGAGTTATTCGCATAATAATGGAAGCGAGGAAGAATCCGGGCTTAATATTGTTCAGATCTGCTTGAATGCCTATAATTAGGGGGTTTAAATATTGCACGGAAATCATTAGTGAATGATATTCAGGCAGCATCTACCATTAATTACTTGAGAAACATTCACAACTGAAACCTATAGCTCTGATTCTAAATAAAAGCTTTCCTTTGATTATCATATAAGAATTTAAGAACCACATTGACATTTGTCAAATGTTAAATATTCATTTGAAAATTTAGCTTATTATTAAATTTTATTTATCAAAATATACAGATTTATAATTCACAAACAGAATATTGTTTTAATTCATAATTTGTTATTTAATGAGATATATGCGCTTATGAGAAAATGCTTATGCTGATCTGACAGCTGCTAAAAGTATCGAATTATTTTAAATATTCATAATTAGTAAGCTTCAGAAATTCAGAGATTAGATTACTATTCTCCAGTGAAGACTTTAATCTTTGATTATTGTGCAAAATCACAAGATTGATTGATTGATTGATTTAATTGATGTTCATTGAGAGTTTCAGCGGCATTAAATGTTATTGTCTCCATTATTCCAGAAATTTAATTTCGATTTTGAATAAGTCTACCGAGAGAAAAAATCTTGAAAATCTTCTTATATTTGTCCGATTATTCACTATCATTTGTAGTCTTTCCTTGAAAGTCAGATTATTGGCAAAAAAGTTCGCGTTATGGATACTTCTTCTTTGATTTGTATATTTTCTACAGTGAAATAATATATGATATATATCATTACAGATCCTACATATTTAACAAATTTCTGAGTCTGTTAAATTGAAACGATGTAAAAGGGCTGGAGTAATTAACATTCGTGTTCCACAAATCTCACAAATAACGCTTCCTCTCTTCGAGAGGTAAGACAATCACATATAGTACTCCACGTTGGTATATTTCCGATAATGTCGTTATATTTACTAAATAAATATATAGATTCGTAGGGATGATTTATGTAATTTTTGTGGATTTTCTAAGTCTTTGGGTGTGAAATCCAAGGAATATATATATATATATATATATTTCTTTTACTGATTTAGCTAATTTATCAGCCGTTTCGTTTATAAAAATATCCTTGCGGGCAGGAACCTAGATGATCTTTACGAGAAGATAAAATTTTAATTTGTTGCTTGGTATAACTTATTTAAAGATCTTATTGTAACATTTTAAATTATTATAGTGACATTAAAGATCTTATTGTAACTTTAAAGATCTTAGTGTAACATTTTTTAGAGCAATAAGAACAGATTTACTATCCGTGAAAATCTAGTTCGGTACCTTGAAAATCATTAAGTCGTCAATGGCATATTGCAAGAGCTTCTGCTTTAAATATTGAGTTTATATTGTTAATTCGGATTCTAACTGTTTGATATGGAGACCGTGCGGCGATTGCCGTGATGTTAGTAGACTTGGATGCATCAGTTGAAATAATATGAATTGGCTTAAATTGTTCTCTGAGGAATTCCTCTGGTAAAGGTAGTATTTGATGATTTTCGAGGGATCTGTTTTTAAAATCAAAGTCTTCTATATGTATTGAAAATGGAGGCAGGCAATGGTTCCTGTGGAAACACAAACTGTATGAGATAATCTGGGGATACTTCAAATTCTTTTAGACTGTAAAGGAATAAGTTAATCTGTTTATATATTCTAAATTTTGTGATTCGTTTTCACGTGAAATATGGTTATATATTGGTGAAAAATCTTTTAAAGAAAATATATTAATCCAGAAGTTAAAACTGATTTTCTTGAATTGATAACAAATCTATTTAGTACAATAAATTTTGCGGAGAACAACGTTTGGTGTCCATTTAGGTAGACCAAGAACTATTCGGAAAGCAGTAGTATAACATAATTCTAATGGTTAGAGGAGAGAACTTGACTATACTAGACTATTGCTGCTATATAGAAACAGAACACAGATAGATGCGTTGACTAGGTTTAATAAGTGATGTGATCTAGCTCCATACTTTTTGTTTGAGATGACCTTTAGTAAGTTGATTCTTTTATAAGCTCTGTTTTTAAGATCATTTATATAATTTCGGAGATTATTTCTTTTATCAATCAAAATTCCTAAGAATTTAATTTAATTTTTCCACTCATTTGGACCACCATTTGTTGATAAGGACCAATTTATCTCTCCTTTACTCTTGGATAAATTAAGTGCAGAGCATTTTTCATAGCTGATATCCAATTTCCAATATTGGCAACACATATTGATATTATAAAAAGCATTGAAAAGAATTGTTTTTAATCTATCAAGGCAGTCATAAGTACAATAAATAAGAATATCATCTGCATATACTAAACCTTTAATTCCTTAAGATAGAGTCTCAAAGAAATCTGCAGTGAATATTGCGAATAGGGAGATAAAATTGACCTTTAAAGAACTCTCCTTTTCATATGTTGGATGGAAGAAATACATTTGCGCCATTTTATTTGAAAAGAGCGGTTTTTTATAAACTCACATGTATCCAACTTGTAATATTTCCTATAATGCCTAGGTTTAAGCCTTTTAGAATTAGGTTTAAGCATTTTTGAATCATTTATCCATCTATATTAACTAAGTACAGTCCTACAGAGTTGGTTTTGTACAGTCCTATTTTGCCACGCACGTTGAGCTTTTACCTCAGTGGCACGAGAACAGATCACAAGCTTGGCCGTTTTAGAAATGCTTCTTTCTATCCTTAGCTCGAAAACTAATGATCATGTCCTTTTGGACGTCGGACAAATCACTCCGTTTCTGCATTAAGCCAACGACTGCAATGTTTTCCGGAGCTCTCATACACCTTTTATATACGAACAACTGCACTGTGCTGCCACCTACCTTCTGCGATTGGTTATTTAACTTCGACGTCAAAGTCACGTGGTGGTCACATTAATGTGATTGGATAGTGAATAGGTTAAAAACTATTCCTCCTATATTTTATTTAACAAAGTTATATCTTTTTGAAATTTATTTATACACAATTATAATATTTCTCATATTTTATATTTTGTTGCCCAATATTTTTATTGGATAAAGTTCATGTAAAATAATAACATATCATTGTATACGTTTATGTATATGTTCTTTGATTTGCGTAATATGTAATGATATCGTAGTTTATTATGAATGCTAAGATTAGTGACATTTTATCAATAAAAGTATATTAAAAAAAATGAAAATAACAAAATTTTAAGAAGTTTTCAATGTAAAATACATATAATTTTGAATGAATGTTTGCAATTATAATATATTTGAATAGCTTATTACATATAATTATTTCAACTGAATGTAAAAATATAATATAAACTAGAAAAATATTATAAAGAATGTTTTAAATAAGATAATATTTTCCTGTTATAACTGATATTTTAATAAAAAAACTTTTGTCACACAAAGTACGTAATAATTGCTTGATTGCAATTGACAATTTTATAGGCCATAACATCGATAATAAACATTAAGGAAGATCAGCATCAGAAATAGTCGATTCCATCCATACCTAACCATCATGTTTCAAAAACATGAATTTTTAATTTTCGGAAGTCCTTAAGTGTAAGATGTGAAAGCTTGAAAAAGAATTATGGGATTTTGTTATAGATCATGTTCAGTGATAATGAAATGGTCAGCTTCTTTTAACGTTTCGATGGGCAAGAATAAGTTCAAAGCATATTTCAATAATCTAATAATAATCAAATTTTATTTAAAAAATATTGTTTATATTTTGAACTCAAACGAATTTGTAATTTTTATCAAATTACCAAATATATATTTAGCATTAAAAAAAAAGAAAGAAAATTTATAACTTTTTATTTAAAATCTTAAATTTATTAAATAATTAAAAATATTTTTCTTCAAAGATGAAATAGGCCATTAGATGTTTTCTTACTTGAATAATGTGATTCGTATATCAATCGCATGTATGTGACTTTCAAAAGAAAAGAATTGTTTATATTTATTTTCTTAAATTTCATCTGTGGATTTCTTAGAACAATAAGTTATATGTAGCTTACAATTTCTAATAGCCTAAAGCAAAAAAACTTCGTCACAACTTCTTCAACCATTATTGACATACGATATTTGGCTCTTGAAAATTTTCTAATAACAATTCGAATTTCAAAATGAAGGGAGCCTCAATTATTGTTAGAAAATAATGATTGTAGCGAAAACTTTCAACTATTTTCAAATAATAAAACCTACAGTTGTTTTTCCTTATTGAAAGATAATTTGGTAAATAAATATTTTCTAATTTTGATATGAATATAATATATTATATTTAAATTTCATTATTTCAATAATTGTATGTTGATTTAAATGAAAAAAGTTTACTATTATTTTTGTTTTATGTCTCAGGGATAGGTAATATTAGTGAAGTTACTTGTAAACGTTAATTAAGGAATACGAGTTAAGGAAACAGACAAAGAAAGCAATTATTTATTTATATTTTTTTCCAATGGCAGATTGTAGACAGTTACAATTGCAACAGAGTCTATTAATCTATTGTTCCCTGATACCCAAGGAACAGGCCAAAAACAGCGAACTCTTAGCCGCCGAGGCGTTGCTCTGGGTGCACCACAGGGGGTGGGCCACCATCGCACCCTCAGATATGCCATAGGGAACCGTTTATAGGGTAGGCATCATTCAAACTTCATTCACACACATAAGGAAAGGACAAAGCAGGATAGAGAGAGAGAGAGAAAGTACATCCATGCCTGAACCGGGATTCGAAACCAGGACCTTCCTATCCGTAGTCAGGCTGACCACTAGACAAGTTGGCCGGCAGAACGCAATTATTAAATTGTGGGTTAATTCTCTTATCTGGCTAAAGTTTTCGACTTATACGCATATATTCAATTTTTGTCAACTGTAATGTTGTACACGGATTTTACTGTCCCCATTTTGAATTTTTCCGCCATTTCCTAACCTCAATTTAGAAAAGCCTCTTTTTCAGCTTCAGTCAAATTGTGTAGAAAACTCATCTAAAACAAATCTTTTTAACAGCTAAATGTTCTGGCCAAAATTAAATGTATTGCCTTCCAAAAATGCTTCTACCTAACGATACGTGAGATGCCGATCATTTTTCAATCATCTTGCGCACAGCGCCGATGTTGTTTGAAATTACTGCCCATTTCGGTCATCTTTTACGAGATTCACCAGTGACGGACGGACAACCATGACGAAACTCTGCAAACCAATTTTAAGCAGTCTTTTCTGATGGGGCTTCATTTCGTTAATACCATAACGAAATTATCCAGCCGAAACCTTCACGAGTTATTTCCATTTTTTTTTGTCATTCGCTTGCTTAGAACACTCACTGTAAAAAAAAGATACAGACGATTTCTAAGATTCCATCAATTCCATGATAAAAAAAAAAAAAAAAAAAAAAAAAAAATGTATTTTACGAATATTTAGAGGACAAATTTCAATCGAGCCTTCTACTAATCATTTGTAAAAATTTAAAAGGTAATCTACTTATACGTAGGGATCTAGGAAACAGCCCTGGAATTTTACGTAGATGAGAATTTAAGGAAATGGTATGGGATTCAGAAATTAATAATTATTTGATATTCAAAAATGAAAATTTTGAAAAAATAGGGAATTTTTAATAAGTTAAAGCTTTGTAGCATGTAAAATATGTCTTCCAAGTTAAATAATACCGTAAGGATTGCAGGTCTAGTCTGGGGGTCTTCTATTTGGTCCCTGTTTCTAAAATAAGAGGACCTGCCCATTTTTGGAGTCATGATGAGACACCCACTGGGTGTCCCCCCTATAAATTGTCATCCCTTTTGCCCCTTGTAGTGCTAAATCGGTGGAATGTCCTAAAGAGCCGAACATTAGAAATAAAATAACAGTTCTGTACAGAAATATTAAAGAAACTATAATTACTGCATAACTCTAGAGCATGATATTTATTATTCAAATAACAAAACATCCAACACAAGCTATTTATAATAAGAATATAATTGAATTACCTGTTTACTAACTAAACATTTGCTTTGACAAGGGTATAGTTATAATTATATTACTTAAAATAGTTTAATAAATGTGAATGGAATAAATTTACACTTAAAATGGCGAATACATTTGCAACCACATTTCTAAAGGATTTATAAAAAAGTAAGTACTGTTGAAGTGTATTTGTAAATTTCAAACTGTACATGATTTATAAAAAATTAATTGATCAAAGTACAATTTTTTATTAATTCCAATAAAAATATTTTCCTCGTATTTTTCTGATTTTTTTTAACAAAAAGAAGGTTTGTAATAACATTAATATAACTTTAAAAAAATTTAATACGCAAATAAACCTGGTAATTTTTAACTAAATCTTATGAGTTCTCATCTCAATTTACAATAAAAGAAAGCTAAATTGTTTATTTTGTAGAAAATTTCTTCAGCTTATTTAAAAAATATTATAATTACCAAGCTTTTACTTACAAATTTTGATAGTATATTAATAACAAAAGTCTTATTATATTTTGTTTCCATAAAAATAATTTAAATAATTTTAAAATAGTCTGGATTGTATGAAGAAAATCCTAGAATTTTAGTTAAGTAATAAAAGTAGTGCATTTCAAATTTTGTTTGAGTGTATTCACTTATACGATATTACAAATACCACGAATGATTTTCTTTTTTTTAAATTATGGATTAAAATGCACGAAAAAGTATATTAGATAAAAAAAAATCTATAACTTTTTAGAGAAGGAAATAGCGACACACTATGACTTAATAACGCTGTTTGCGGGGAAGACCCTCCTCCTTTCGGCTGCTTAATCACTAATTAATTTGCCCTCTAAACTGAACAGGAAAGATGTCAAGAATTTTCTCACTTCAGTAAGTGTGTTGTGTGAAAGGCATCTTTTTCAAAGACTACTTACAAATTAAAACAAAAATTTTATCATTGTAAGCGAAATTCAATATGCAAGGAAGGGATAATTTTTTGTCTCAGTATTAGTGATGATTACTTAAGTACTCAGTGTTATTTTAGTGCAATGGGTATTAAAAGTAAGAAATCGTTCAAAGTAAAATCTGGTTCTTTTAGAAGAATATTAAAAAATTTCCAGAAATTTTGGAAACTATTTTTTGTTTTAAATCTTTCAGAAATTTTGGAAATATTGAAACACTTTATAAAACAAATAAAAAAATTTCCTTTATTTGTTTGAAGTGTTTCAATATTTCAATAGAAGCAGAAAAATAAAATAGAATAAAATCCTTTTATTTTATTTTTCTACTTCTATTTACGATAACGCTTTAATGTTTATTTTCATCTTTGTAATCATAAAGAGAACAACCATTGGCACAAGTAAATTATTAAGCTGATTATTTGATTTAGATAAACGATTATTTAACTTGTATTATTTGAAATACAATAATATTGAAATATTTGAAAATTAGATGTTGAAACTAACACAATATATCAAATAGATTATTCCGATATTTATGATAACACTAAGCAATTATTTGTAAAATTGTATAAATATAATTTTAGAAATTTAAATATATAATTATTTGTAAACATACTGCTTTTTTATACTTTTGAGAATTTCTGGAGTTATTTTAGATAAATTGAAAAAGAAAAAAGAAACCCCTCTGTATATAGGTTTATTTTGCTTAAGAAGTTAAAATAGTCAGAAAACATGTTATATAGTCAGATAAACTAGTTTAAAATAAAATGCACTATATTTTCCTAAAACTTTGAATTGTCAGTCAAAAATTGTGATGATATTTTCTATGTGGTTAAATCGAATATTTATTCAAATATCTATTTATTAACTTTGGATGTACAAAAGGCCTACATTTCCTCAAGAATATTAATAGGATCATATTTTAAATTTTTGTTCCTTATTCAGTTTTAAGAAAAAAATATTATCAAAAAGAAAGTTATATTTTGAAAGAAAAAGTTAGATGATTACATTTAAAAAGAAGAAATAAAATGCAGTAACTATGATCTTGGAATCTCTCTCTCTCTCTCTCTCTCTGTATATATATATATATATATATATATATATATATATATATATCTATTTATATATATATATATATATATATATATATATATATATATATATATATATATATATATATAACTTAAAATTATAAAATATTCTAAAATTTTCACATAAAACACGTTTGAAAAATTGACTTAAAAATGAAATTTACATGGACTAGCAAAAATGAAAAATCAAAGAATTTTAAAACTGAGGAATATGCTTTAAATATTGGTTTGTTCGGAAAGTTATTTCGTTTTTCATGAAAATGAAAAACGGATAACAAATAAATATCGTATTGCATTGCATATTGTCCATTCTAGTGCAATAGCTTTTACCATCTTTCTGGTAGTAGCGCGATTTCACACTCATAAAGTGGTTGGTTTTTACTAGCAAAAACCTGATCCAGATGAGAAAAACGAAATGACTTTCCGAACAAACCAATATTAATTGTGTTAGGTTAGCTTATTAATTGTATTTGTCTCTGTTAAAGCATTATATTTTCTATACTGGAAGGCCTTATGTTTACCAATATACATTAAATCTAATTGTTTGTTGTTTTTTTTATGATTTAATCAGTGTAGTTTTCTAGAATATTTTATGAGTAAATTTTTTCTAATGAGTTCTAATACAAAGATTTACTTTACGAAATGAAAATTTCACGGCTGATAAGAGACATTAAAGCATTTTAATGTTGTAATTAAAGCATTGGGATGTTTCATTCGTTCTATTGATAAGGATTGTTTCTTTCTAAAGCTAAAAAGCTCAAATTTAATGAGCATCGGATATATATATATATATATATATATATATATATATATATATATATATATATATATATATATATATATATATATATATATATATATATGTATATATATATATATATATATATATATATATATATATATATATATATGTATATATATATATATATATATATATATATATATATATATATATATATATATATATATGTATATATATATATATATATATATATATATATATATATATATATATATATATATATATATATATATATATATATATATATATATATATATATATATATATATATATATATATATATATATATATATATATATATATTATATATATATATATATATATATATATATATATATATATATATATATATATATATATATAAATGACTTAATCGACTAATTTGAATAAATCAATTAAAATTTAGTAAATAAAGGCAATATTTAAATTGGTAATAACAGCAGAAAAAAGCGTTTGTATAGTAAATATTAAATGTAAACAATAAATATGAACAGTTTTGGCATCCAATAGCTTGATATAAGAATTAAGCCAACGCTGTTGCAAGCGTTTGCTAAATCCTCGTGATTCATAGATATAAATATGATTCATAGATCACAATAATATTTTTTTATTATTATCTATTATTTATATAAAATCTATTATTTGTATAATAATTGTGAAAAAATTTTCTATCGTGAAACTTTTGCATTTATTTTATGAAACTCTACTATAAGTAAATAAAGACAATTTAATTTGTCAATTTAACGAGCAAACTGGGAAAAAATATCATTTAAGAACAGATTACAATGATTTCAATAAAAAGCGATTTTTTTTTGAAATAATTTTGAGTGAAAAAAATATTAGAAGTAAAAAAATCTGAAAATTTTTATAAATTAGATCAAATTAAATTGTAACACGTGGAAATATTACTAGATAACATGGCCTGTTGAGGGAATATCTTAGTAAATATTTTTTCAAAAATATTAGGTTGCGGAATAAGTTCGTAGCGTTTTCACCAAACACATTTATTTAAACAAAAAACAATAATTATATCAATAAGTTAATCAATTATATATATGCCATTGCTGTTTACAATTTCTTCACTCCTCTCGACCCATTTGTTGTCGACCATAGACTCAAAAGGCAGAAACTTTTGAATCTTATGATATATGAAAATTTAAGAATTTGACGTTTACAAGATATTTAAACATGAATTTTTAATGGTTAAGAAAAAATATATAGCTATTATTTTGAATTATGCATTATAAATATATTTCACATATATTTTTATGTTAATTTTTGAAAAGTTCATTTCATAGCTCAGAAATTTGCACTGTTTAAATAACATTCAACAATAGCTACATTAAAATATATTATTTGTAAGTTAATGTGCTTGAAAGTATAATGTGCAGATGTTTGGATAACTTTAAACTTAATGGCTTAGAATTAGCAAACTTCAAATAACTATATTAAAATTTATAGTTTCTTTTATGACACAGTAAGAAAAATAATTTTATATTTACCATATTGCATATAATTAATTTTTCCTTAAAATGTACACACGACAAGAAATGTTACATGTATACAAGAAAATAATTTTAGCTAAATATCTGAATTATTAATGTGTTTCTGTAATAATAAGTACATTATTAAAATAAAAAGAAACTCCTTTTTGGTTTTTTAATCAAAACTGGATGCATAGTTTTGATTCCACCATGTTTATGATTTTTA
Source organism: Latrodectus elegans (assembly GCA_030067965.1). Lineage (NCBI taxonomy): Eukaryota > Metazoa > Arthropoda > Arachnida > Araneae > Theridiidae > Latrodectus > Latrodectus elegans. The sequence goes on from CM057812.1 coordinate 46,104,832, forward strand.
AAGGAACAAAAAGTTGTTTTAGAAAATATTATATTACAATTCAAAAAATAGCGGAGTGAAAATTTTGATAATTTTTTATTAATTTGTTTATTTTACAATTCTTTACTCAAAGTAAGGTAATTATTTTAAAATATCGATTGACATCAATTTAGATGTCAAATGAAATTTTCTTCTTTTTTTAATTTCCCTTAGTTTATTTTTATCATAATATTAATAATTTTTATGCTTCATGTTTTGTACCAAAGATAGTGGAATATATGTATTTGATTCATCAACTTGCAGAATATGAACTGGAATGAAATCAAAGAAAACATTTCACTCAAAAATACATTTAAAAAGTTGCCAAAAATCGCCTGGTCTCATGTCAAAGAAGTTGTTGAGTCAGTTTTTAAAGACCTTTTCGTGCACTGAGAAATGTTGGAAAAGAATGCCACAATCAACAAGTAACTCGATATTGCCCAGATACACCACTTGAATGAGGCTATTCGACTGATCGACATGGTCAAACCATACTCCTTCACAACAACGCTAAGCCCCATGTTGCAGAAATCGTCAAAGCCGCACTCCAAGAGCTCGAATGAAAGGTCTTTCAGCATCCACCGTATTCTCAGGACCTTGCACCGACCATTTACCATCTTTTCTGCTCCTTGTCAAACCTATGAAGGGCGTTACCTTTGATAACAAAGAGGTCCTTAAAAACTGGCTCAACATCTTCTTTGATACCAGATCATGCGATTTTTGGCGAAACGGCATTAAATAAATTGGTCGTGAGACGGGAAGAGGTTGTAAACAGCGGATACATAATTGATTAACTTATTGATACAATTATTGTAGTTTGTTTAAATAAAAGTCTTTGGTAAAAACGCTACGAACTTATTCCCCAACCTAATATTTTTACTGTAAGAATTTTAAATTCCATAAAAATGTATTTTTATTCAATTTAATGATATATAACTAAAATTTTTGCAGGAAACAATTTTTAATAAAGTAATAATCATTTTTAGTAATTTGTTTTATATTTAACGCAATGTTTCGTTATTAAGACGAAATAATTTCTATGTAAATTTAAGAACTTTACATTAATGGACAATTTGATGCAATCCAAAAAAATTATGATCACCAAAATAATAATTTTTATTCTTAAAATATTTACACTGTGCTTAAATTATGAACTTGCTATGAAAAAAAAATGTCAATTTTTGTTCTTCTAATCCAGAAAATCAACTTTTTGTGTGTATATATATATATATATATATATATATATATATATATATATATATATATATATATATATATATATCTGAACAAACATTAATTCATATTATATTATTGTGCATTAAATATTGCCTGAACTTTTCACCTTTGTACAAAACAATATTTTTTACTTTTTTGACGTGTTTCACATTTAAAGTTATGTGGTTTGTTTCACTTCACTTCATACGTTTTCCGCGAAATAATAAATTATACGAAATATGATTAGTTGAATTTATTATTTCAAAATTCCTAGTATATTCCTGAACACCCTCAGTTTCAAATACGAAGGAATTTTTGCCTGTACTATGTTATACATGTGTTGGAAATATTCTCAACACACATATATATATAACGACTTTTCTTTAAGGGATCCATTACATTTACTACGTTTGATACAGATAATGAACTTCGATATCAAGTCATAAACTCCAAAATATTGCTCCACTAAAAGCTAACAAAATGAAAACTGGTTCTTACAGGTAAAGAAAAATCTATGTCATTTTATCAATTTTAAGTCAGAGAATCAGTGGAAGAAAATTACATGAATTTTAAACTTCAAAACGCAAAGTTATTCGCGCAATTAATTAAAATACCAATTTATACCAATTATACTATTAAATACCAATTAAATACCAATTTTGAATAAAACATCAGCTGTCCATTATGGGGAAAGAAAAAAACTAATTGTTCGATTTTAAGATATTCATTGGTGTGAAATCTGAAACGACAGTAAAAAAATTAATATTTTGGAATGTGCAAATGGAACAAAATCACAAAAATATTATGGAAATGATTAATCATGAGCATCCTTGGTCATATAACATATCAAACTATTTTGAAACTACTATATTTTCTAAAATAATATTCCACGGAATATGCGTCATTTTGATTCTTTATTCACACGGACTACAGAAGATACCTCTTCTTTCACATGTGATTAATAAAACACTCTTCTTTGTTATATTTTCGGATTTACTTTAATAAAAATAACTATCTATTGCAAAAATATTAAATTTTGAATTATTTTTCCATTTGCATGCTTATGTGCTAATTCAATTATAAATCAGTGTTTCCGTAAAAGATCTGGATTAAGTATTAAGTTGGAATAAGGAACATTTCATTCCGTGCTTAAATTGTCAACAAAATATCTTCATCACGTATTTATAAAAAAAAGTAAAAATTTTTAATAAAATAAAGCTACGCCCTAATTAATAAAACCAATAAACCAATTTAGATTTTTCAATAAATAAAAGAATATATATATATATATATATATATATATATATATATATATATATATATATATATATATATATATATATATATACATACATATATATATATATATATATATATATATATATATATAATATATATATATATATATATATATATATATATATATATAACTTTAGGTATGAATATTATGTAAAGAAATCTCAAATATAAATACGAAAAAATTATTTTCTAAGTTGTAAATATTCTTTTAATGTTTATTATATATTTATTAGAATGTTGCAATTTTTCAAAATATAAAACTACTACATTTAGTCAAAATAACTAATATTTAAAAATTTTGAGTTTAATCTTTCTTAAAAATCTTCATTTGAAATATCTTTTTTTAAATGTATATTAACTGTATTGAATATTACGTTACATGTAGGAAGTATACTCAACATTTTTTAAAAATTGAGGTCGTGGAAAAAGTAATAGTTTCTTCTTCGAAAAACAAAATTATATTGCAAAAAGGTTCAATGGAAATATAAATAAATGTATTCTAAGCAAATTTTAAATATCTACGAATAAAAGAAGTTCCAAAGATCATTATTTCTATGAAGAAGACTTATTCTTCGAAAATATATTGATATTGATTTTTAGCATATGAAAAAGCCACTTTTTCTAGCAAATAATCTTCTATATATTAATAATGGAAACCGAAATTTGAGGGAACAGTGACTTTAAACTTACCTTCGTCAGAAAGATATAACTTATTTCATCTATATTTCTACTTTACTGGGATTTCTATAGTATTATGTTTCTAACAGTGAAAACCAATTTATGAGTCAATTACGATTAATTTTTTATTTCACATATATTTCACGAGTAAAATTTACTTTTTTTTGAAATTTACAAAAATAAAATAATTTCATTTTCATTTTACATTCTATTATTAAAACTGTAAGAAACAATATATAAAAAAGAATTTTATTTAAAGGGTTTATTTCATCCTGACTAAAACTTTATGTAAAATGTAAATGTGAACATTTTCCGCTATAAATTTGCCTCACAGCGTCCTTTTTATCCTGATTACTTCAGATAAAAAAAACATAGCATTTAATGTTCCTAAACGAACTTTTTTAATAAAATAATTCTTTAAAGAAAAGTTGCTTAAGAAATTTGTGATTTAAAAAAATGTTAGTTAATATGACACACACACACACACACACACACACACACACACACACACACACACACACACACACACACACACACACACACACACACACACACACACACACACACACACACACACACATGCTCACAGGAGATAATTAAATTGAAGGGAAAATGAACAGAAATCATAGGCTCTATATTTTATTATGAAGATTTGTCATTCATTCATTTTTTTGTAGGGAAATAGAGAGACGATAGGTGCCCCAAAAGTGTTTATTTAATATTCAAGCAGATTCAGGAAATACAGCACACGTAATTTTTTAACACAAAATCTCTGAAATATAGCAATTTATATTAATATATTTGTCGTTCAACCGTTCTGTTTAAATTCATTGAATGTTATTTTAAAAATGTGTTAATAAAATTGGTAAAGCCAAAAGAGAAAGCAATGATTTCAAAACTTCCAATAATGTTTTAATTTTCATGAATATTTTTTTTTTTCCTTTTTTTTGAGAATTGAAAATTTAAATTGATGATTTTTTATTTTAAATTTAATCACATGATTTCACCCAGTAGTTAAAACGAACCATCGAATAAATTTTATTGAAAAATAAAAATGTATAAATTTCCAAAAAATGTATTGAATTTTAAAAACACTTCCAAAAAATTTAATGATTCAAATGCAGTTATTAAACTCTTGTTTATTTGCAAATATTGCATTGAACTAAAGAATGTTTTTTACGCTAGTAAACTAAAAATATATTCTTTATCGATAACAAATGAATAAATAAATCCATTTAAATATCTCCATTACTATTCATTCTTTAACTCCAATTTTTGAATATTTGAAATCAATGGAATTACACTGATATTCTAACTAAGTAATATTTTTTTTTTAATTATGTTAGAATTTTTATCTATTTATATATTTTTAGGAGTTCCAAATTATGAAATTTGTTTAAATTTGAATATCAAAACGTACGCTGATATGAAAAATACATTTATTTAACTACTCAAGCACATTCGAGTATAAGAATTAGAAGCAGTGATGAATTTTCCTTAGATAAAAAAAACGTTTGTTTGTAATTTAAAATAACCTCTAAAAGCTATTTGATTATGCACAAAAACACTCTCATACACACACATGTACACGCACATACACATACTCTTTCTCTCGTAAATGAATAAATATATTCTGAAATTGAAATTGACAATTTCAATCGATTTTCTGTAATATACTGAAGATATAAAATGTATTTTAAATTACTTTTACAAACTCTTTTACATAGTATTTAATTATTTTAAGATGGATTATTAGGCTCAAACAATCATACTCCTCAGATTATCATCATATTATTTCTGGGTAGAGATTGGAGATGGAACACGAAAATTAAAGCAAATTACAATGCTTTATTTTCATTTTGTTTAACATCATCAAATTAATCTTAATTTCCATAGAATTGTAGATTCAGAAGAATCTTCCTGTTTTTTGGCTGTAAAATAATTTGCAGCTTCAAAGTCACAGTGGAGGTTACAATTTTTCTTCCAGTTCTAGAGCTTTCAGCTAACTTTCACACAAAACACGATTTACAATCTTGGCATTGAGAAATAATTGATTTAGGAGCATCATGATGTCCTTTTTGGAAGCTAGGTTATCAGAGTAAGGAAAGAAAACTTTGTTCACAATTTTTTTCCTTAAACTTTTCCTGAGGATCCGCTTTTGCTGATACTTAAAACACTTTCGAGTTGTTCGGCCTGTAATTAATGCCCCCCCACCCTTTTTTAAAAAGAAATCTCACCTAAATTCAGGACTTTTATGACTGTTTGACCACTTCTATTGTGGCTAACTTTCTAGGTCTTTTGTTCGATTATATTATTCTTTGTAACAATCAAATTGGTCTAAAAATTCACCTTTTGTCAAAAGTCCATCAAGCAGACCTTCTCATCACACAACATGCTATGCCATGTAAGATTCAGTTTAATAAACTTGTGGAAGCGTATGCAGTGTTTCGTTCTCTATTTTTCCAGTTTTGAAGACACTGCCAAGTGTCGATTGCTTGTACATCCAACACACCCAAGTTGCAAAAATCGGACGTACTTACCACTGAGTAAGTAACGCTACTTTTTGCACATTATACACGATGTCTATGATTACTTTCAACGTCATGACCAGATTGGCACAAACTTCTATTGGCTATTAATATTACTAATATAGAAAGGTTTTTGCAGACCAGGTATACTAAGATTCCATTTTCGGTACACTTTATATAAATATTCTTAATTAAAATATATTTATTGTAATAAATTTGCTTCCAATTAAATGTGATGAAATATAAAAGTAGGATTAATTAAGACACACACACACATACACACACATATATACATATCTATACACACACACACACACACACACACACACACATATATATATATATATACATACATATAAACGTACTAAAATTTCGAAACACTTTTATTTGGGGTATTTGTTTTGAAATAAAACTTTTTTTCAATGTTATATTTCCATGATTCATAAAAATCATAATTATACATTAATATGCATTAATGGACTTCTTTAACATGTCTGGTTAGCAAGAAGTTTCGGTCAAAGTATGAAAAACAAGTTCCCGATTCTAGATGTACCTGAATTATTGACAAGTCAGCTCACATAATTTGAATAAGCTTAAACTTCCGCGCCAATTCTGCCTATTATTATTTCAAAAGTTCTTCGAATTAATATTCCCATATTAATTCGCATATATATGCAAGTGCCTCTTATTTTATGCAATGATGAATAAGGATTGAATATTTGCACTGTAACTGAAAAAATTCATATTTACGGACATAAAAATTATCTTTTATCTATGCACACACTCACATTCTTTGTGCAATCAGACGATTGGCATTGAATGCAGATCTTTATTCAAGGATTGTCCACCAATGGAAAAAAGTCTGATTCATTACAAATGTGTAACAAATTATATATATATATATATATATATATGAATGTATATATATGTATATATACATCTATATATATATAAATGTATATATATATATGTATATATATATATATATATATATATATATATATATATATATATATATATATATATATATATATATATATATATATATATATATATATATATCTCTATATATAAATATATATATATGCAGGAAAAGTATGAGAATTTAAATAATATATTATGAACCTGACAAAGTTTTATTCGTTAAGAAGTGTTAGTGACGTAAATCATAAAGACATTTTTCTAAATAAACACATTTTTTCACAACTTTATGAAAAATTATTCATACATAATATAAGTATTTCTTAAGGACTGTTTCTCTTTATTCACTTAGGAAATCGGCAAGCGCAAAGTCATTCAAAAAAGCAGTTATTTCTTTCACTCTCTAGTTAATACAAGTGACAAGGTCACATGTACTGATTTTTACAAGATCAAACATAAAAAAAGTAGTAGAAAGTGCTCTGATAACGCTGAGTAGCGAACCGATATCAGGCTTTTTGCTCAATCTAAGGGCATAATTCTTTTTTCAAGAAAAAGTATGCCTATAACGTTATGTATGTTTGTCACGTTTATTCAATCAGAACTGAAATAGGTCGTGAAAACTCCAAGTATTTGATATTTCTTTTAGCTAATGGACAGTATAAGAATTTTCTCAAGCACTTGATGGCAAAAGAAATGAGGGCGATATTAAGTCCATTTATTTCTTCTTTCCTAAAACAAAATAAAATTGATATCAGTTTTAGTCACTCCATTTAAATTATTAGTTTTATCACTTGATGGTTTAATAGTACGATCGAATGATTTAAATTTCCGATTACTTTGAAAATATATGTGTGGTTTTAGTCACTGGAAGAAAAAAATCGGAATTCATATAAGTATTTGTTATCTATAATAGCGAAATTATAATTATCGTGTCTTAATGGAACTCATTAGAAAGAATGGAATCCACGGAAGACCTTTGGGAAAGTCGTCGAATTCATTTCGGTAAAGAAGCGGGTTTAATACTTGACGCAACTGAAAAATACCATGCTAAATCATCATTCAAGTTAAACAGTATTTATTAATAAAATAACGAAGTGTTAATAACATATTGTGTAATGTACCTTTACTAATGTTTTGTAGTATCTCTAGAAGTGAGAGTACCAGACCTTATCATCGGATATAAATAAAGGTGTTTTGGCGACTTCTTTCAGTAGAATCGGACACTCAGAAATGTATTGAATAGTATTAGAATGTAATTAATTTTTAATTATCTTAATATTATTGTGATACCATTTTAATTCTTTGGAATAATCAAGAATAATATTTGTAAGTCCTTGACTTGAATACAATGAATCTGCCAAAATTTAACATGTATTCTTTGTCATGCTTCCAGAACAACAAATGATCTTGTTCTAAATGTAATGAATCTTTGTTATTTTATGTACGATATTTTAACACATTAAAAAGATTTAGCTGCATATGAAGTAGATAGTTTAGATAATTCTCTCCCAATATATTTCTTGGTAGATAGCTGTAGGGAAAATAAGATCTAAGATATCAATTATTTATATGTGACACAAATTTCATAATCTTATCTGAATTTGAAGATAAATTTGTTGACTGGGACTTATAGGTTTACTTAACACTTCGATTTCTTAGATATATGATGTCATAGATTCAGTTCATCTTTATTGAAACTATGATGGGAAAATACTTGTTTAAGAAATATTCATGTGAAGATACTTGTATTGATTTTATGTTAAAGAAATAAAAAATAAATTTTTAAGATTATAAGAAATCATTTATTACCTACAAACTTAAATTTGAAACATTTACAAGTATTAACCAGTTTATTTTCATTTACAAAATGTCTAAATTTTGTTTTATTTTCATCATTATTAAAATATTTTATGAGCGCCTTCCTTAAGAATAAAATATGAAAATTTGATTTTTAAATTTTTATTTTTATTTTGAGTAAATATTATTTCAAACATTTGCATAATGTCTCTTTGTACTAAGTTGCTATTTCTTTCCAACAATATTGTTGTATTACGACCCCAGTTTCTAATAAAATCTACTACCCATAGCAACAATTTTGATATTTTAAATTGTAGTCATGAAATAATTTTTAAACTATACCTTAGCTGCAATTTTTTTTGAAAATGTAGATCATATTTACATAGGGGAACCCAATAATATTTATTAGTATGCATATATATACATATATTAAAAATTTATATATATATATCAGCATATATGTATGCAAATGTATATATGAGTTACATGGGCTCTCTATACTATTTATCAGTGAAAGAAAATAGATTACAATTACAAAGTACAAGACATTTGTTTGATTTTTGTGTAAAATTGTATTTCAGCATGCTAATCTCTTAATGCTTAGTAATAATATAAACGGAAAAATTTAAAAAGCCATGTATATATATATATATATATATGTGTGTGTGTGTGTGTGTGTGTGTGTGTGTGTGTTGTAAAATAGAGTTGTAATTAGATAACAGTAGAATATGGATTGAACAGTTTAAATATGCATTCTAAATTACAGTAGTTAAATAGTAAATAATGTAGATTTTAATACAAATGTAGTATAGATAGTATTTAACCAAAATACAAATGAAAGAATAAAGGAAATTATTTTGTGTAAGTACGACAGCCATTAGCAATTGTAATAAAATAAAACCATTAAAAAATAGAAGTTAAAACCGAAATTCAAGAATGCGTTATAAAATTTTATGTTAAGAGAAGCATCAATAAGAGTTATTTCTCAAAACAGGAATCTGGAGAAAATATTTTATATAAATACAGTAATCAAAAGGCGTTAGTTACTAAAATAGAATTTATAGAAAATACATACCATGAAAGTTTTAAGTTATTTTCTAATAAATTACTGATTATATTGGTAATTGATCAGAAAATAATTACAAATTATCTTTTATGCAAAATTTAAAATTAATAATAATTAATCAAAACTGGAGTGATGAGTCAATATTTTACGCAAGAAACAATGTTAGTAGTAGTTTTAACAAAATATATAAGAAATACATAAAACTCCTTACGCACTACTTTTTGGCACAATTTTACAAAATATAATTATAAACACGAAATTTTTCGGGTAATCCCTGTGAAATTCGAGGATATTCATCAAGAAATGGAGTAAGAAAAATTAAAGAAGCAAAAGAAAAATCAAGAACCAAAAGTAATTTTCCTATAGTTTTACTGCTTAGTGACATTATTTATGTATTATTAATTGCAGTCAACATAAACCAAAATGCGAAACTAATGTACTTTGTTTTGTTGTTGTGCCTTATCCTTCAAATGTCTGACGAAGTCAGTCAAGATCCATCAGATCATGGACCCCAAAGAAATAGAGGACCAGAAGGGGGGATGAGTATATATATCCTCTCTGGTAAGTCCCAAACAGTCCAGGATGTGATTAGGAGAAGACTGCTCAGTTTTAAATTTAGAATAAACCTCAAAGATTTTTCTGCCTTCGGAAAAAGTGTGATCCCTGGTGTGGCCGCTTGCTAGTCTGGAAATTGAGGGCGAATGAAGAGCCAGGCTCTTTGACCGCGTACCTGTGATAGCTAGGAGGAATCCTCCATCCTTGCGAAATCTCAGAATTAACTATAGACTGATGCTCTGAAAAGAAAAGTGTTGAAGAGGAAGGATTATCGTGGTAGCAGTCCTCCTTGGCCAGTGTGTCCGCCTGCTCATTTTGTGTGCTTGTTATAAATGAAACTAAAAAGCTATGACTGAAAATTGGAATAAATGTCTCCATCAAAATATTATTTTAAAAAATTGCGGAGAAAAAATAAATATTTCGTACAAGAATCAAAATAAATAGTAATTAAAAAAATAAAGATCATGCAATCTGTAATGTTTAGGTGTTTTGTAGTTCAGGTTACTCTCACTTGCAACACCCAAATAAAGCCCAATGACTACAAAAATGCTTTCTTGATGCTTTTTGCACATTCAAATGACTTACAACTAATGTCAGTTATAAGTATAGTCACGAATTCAAATGAATATTATTGGAAAGTTTAAATTATTAAAATGCTTTGAATTAAGAAATGTTTAGTTTTTTTCAGATTAACTTTTTTGATTTATTTCCAATAATCCATATGTTTATCCAAAGTTTTAAATATTTATGCGTGAGTAATAATTTAAGTAAATAGGGAAATATTCATTGTAATTTATGAATTTATTTTAAATATCAGTATATTTAGGAAGATGAAAGTAATCTACAATATAAAAAATAGTTTTCTGAAATGCAAAATATATTCTCTCTCCCTCTCTCTGAAAATCCATTAGAATTTCATCACCAAGAAGAATGAAATTAAGAACTTCAAAATAAAATAGAAGGAAGAATAAATGTGATATGTAAATGAAGCATTTGGAAGACGCTGAAGGAACAAGCGACATATGAAATACTGCACAAAAGGAAAATTGTTTAGAAACACATTATGAAGAAAACACCTGGATTTCCAAAAGATATTCAAAAAGAACAGAATAAGAGTAGCTTTAAAACTACTAAGATTCAAAGAACCCAATCCTTATAGGTGAGAGAATCCAAGCAAAGTAGCGAAGATAGAAGGAGGAATTAACACAAATATCAAGTAAGCATTAAGCATTTTTCATTAAATACTTTTTTTTTTTTACTAATATTCACATTTTTTGTTTTCATTATTCTCTCTTCTTTTTTTTTAAACTTCTATTCAGTTCAGAAATTAAATAATTTATGAAAAATTAATTAAATTTGCTACTTCAAGTTTTCAAATCAGTTTCACCACTAGTTTTTTCTTGCTCACTAATCTTGCATAAGATGATCACTTGATTTAGCTCGCCAAGCTCTAAATATCATTCACACATATGGTTTGTGATACTGATATACAAGAATGAATTAAGGCCGCTACCCGTTTCAGACACAAACAATACATAGAGATGGAAGCAGTATCATAAATCATTGGGTTTGTTGCTAAGGTTAGTAACATTTCGGAAATTGAGGGGAAATTGTTGCTAAAGGGAAGTGCTACCAACACAAGGATAGTTGAGAAAACACCAAGAAAATCGCCGTGCCACTGACGCTAGAAGAAAAGGCTAAGATGTGTGTGACAAACATAATCACAGTTTCTTGACATGTAAGACGAACCAAACGAGACTTATGTCTAAGATTGTCTTGTTTCTCATAAGCGATATTGGCTGATAGTTATATTACTGAGAGCTGATTATATAACATGTTTTCTTAATGATATTTCTCTACAAAAACAGGGTGGTGAAATATTGTATTTTTGTATGCAGTACTCACTCTAATATCTAAATTCTGGCATTCGGTATAGTTAGTCCATTGACCCCACAGCCAAACACCACTTTCTGTACAGATTCTATAAGCGACAGCACCTGAAATATTAAATGAGATAAAAATTACTTACATAATGAAACACGACACAAATTTCACATTGCTTCCTATATCTTTATGCTATAAATAATCAAAAAATTTATATAAAAACAAAAGATTTTAAGAATTGAGTAAATAAGATCGTATTGAAAAATAGTTTTATTGTTATACGAACATGCACATTATTTTTTAAATCAATGCCATACTATGGATTTTTCACTATTAATATGAAAAAATTTAGTTTCCTTATTTTTATAACATTCTTTTCAAAAAATAGTTTTTATACCAAACGTTAAAATAGTTTTTATATAGGGGAATATGGTAAATTCGATTCTGATTCAGCCAAAACAATTATAGTTATATTTTTACGAGAATCAGTGAGTAAATAAATATTAGACTCTACGATTTTAATTTGAAGAATAATTATGTCAATTAGAATCGTTAAACATAATGTAATGCAAAAGTGGAAAACGTAGATTATTAGTGCAGTATGGAGGTAGAAAACGTAGATCATTAGTGTAATATGGTGGTAGAAAACGTAGATCATTAGTGTAGTATGGAGTTAGAAAATGTAGATCACTAGTTTAATATGATGGTAGGAAACGTAGATCATTAGTGTAGTATGTAGGTAAGAAATGTAGATCATGAGTGTAGTATGGTGGAAGAAAACGTAGATCATTAGTATAGTATAATGGAAGCAAGCGTAGATCATTAGTGTAGTATGGTGGAAGCAAGCATAGATCATTAGTGCAGTATGGTGGAAGAAAATGTAGATCATTAGTGTTATATGCAGATAAAAAATGAACAATGGCTCAGGTATAGCTTCTGTTATGTTATTGTTTTTCTTCCTGATCTAAGTAAATATCTGTAAACCAAAATATAAATTCTATATTGAAGGAATTTTTCCATAATTTTGGTACTCATTTGTGGAAAAAAATAAATATGTTATATTAAAAGGAAAAGAGATTAGCAATGCGTCTCTTATTTATCAAGTATAAGATAAAAAGGGTATTTGATATAAAGTTTAATATAGTAATTCTTTCCCTGGAGCAAGAAGTAAATATAAATTTTTTCATGCTTACTTCATATTTCTAAATGTAATCATGCATACTATAAGCTGTGTAAGTGAGTTCCTATTTATGTTTGTGGTTTTGGAAATAATAAGTATTGCCAAATGATGTCTAAGGTTTCCAAACACGATAATTTGATATTTTAAACCATAATTTCTTTAAATTGTTTTACTAGTTTACTGAAAATTGTATTGTTTATAGTAAACTGAAATTATTTATCTCAGAGATAAATTGAAATTAATTCGTGAACATTTTCGTACCATTATTTCTGATAATTTTTGAAGCAATGAACTTTAACTGGGTAAAACATCGAATTGAGGGTTTTTCACCATATAGATATGATTTAAAATATATATTTTTTAATATTTGAGCAAATTAACCGTCAATTTTTATTTCCTGAAGAAGTGGTTAATCCATTCAAAATAGACGTTTTATCGGCATTTCGATAGGAGAGGATGAAAGACTTTAAAAAAAATTGTATAAACTCATATAAAATCATACTGATCTTTATGGAAAATATTTTTGAAAAAGATAAAACTAATTCCGTTTATAACTATTTGTTTTTGTTTTCATTATGAGGCCAAAAATATGAAAGTATTGTATTCTGTTCTTAAATGTTAATAAACTTTTAACAAAAATGAATATAGACTTCAGTAATGCTAAACATTTGCTGAGTACAAAATTTAAACAATAAAACGATCATTGCAGAAAAAAATATTTACTAGATTTTGTATCTTATACAACAATTATTTTAGTTGATTCATTTGAATTTATATTTGTAATAATACTGCCCATTATATTTTATCACTAAGAGCTTTTTATTAAAAAATAATTACGTTCATAGGCTTTGTTAGGAATATATAAGGTAAAGAGTTTATTATGCGTTCACATATATATTCGCCCGAAAGTTCTTTTTCATACTACTATATTATTTTCATAAGAAAACTTTATTTTTCCTTTTCTTCTTCCCAGAGGAAATTTAAGAAAAGCAGATACTGTTGAAATTATTTGCGAAGGGCTAAAATTAGAATATAATCTTAGCTCCACAAAAATGTTGATGAAAGTTTTAGGACAATATAGTGGCATCATTCTGATGGTCATTTTATTTTCCGATGGGATGAGGTAAAGTTCATTTTCCTCTTTTTTTAAACATTTCTTTTGTTGTTTTACTAGTTAAGAACTTTTAATACAAAAATTTATTTACACACTGGATAGTAAAATTATTTTACTTGAATTTAAGAACTATATTTAGAATTCTCTTAGTTGCTTTGATTTTTATGAAAATTTTAAGCAAATATTCTATGTGGAATTTGAATATGTAGGTAGATTTCTTCTACCAGATGTTCTTTTATTACTTACATTCATGTACAAGTCGAAAAGAAAGTTTCAGAGATTTCGGGATAAAAATGTCATAGAAAAACTGTACTTTAACTAAAGGATTAAAGTATCTTTATCTCAAATTAAAAAAAATAATTCACTGTAATAGCAATGTTTTCATTTTGAATAACTTATAAAACTTAAAGAAAAAGAGGCAGAATTTTTTTATTTTGTTTATAAAGTTTAATTTTCTTCGTTCAAATTTTTGTTTTTAGTGTATTTAATTTGTAAGTAAACCCTAATACAAAATAAATCAATTATTAAAAGATTTATTATTTATAAACTTAGAAAAAACCCTTTTGTTTTCAGTAGAACTTAAATATGTTCACTTCTTATATCTTCAGTTTATTATTATGTACAGAAAAGTTTACTCTTACCCCTAGGAATTAATAAAAAATAGGAAATTAAGGAAATTATAGGAATAGGAATAGGAAATTAAGGAAATTATAGGAATAGGAATAGGAAATTAAGGAAATTATAGGAATAGGAATAGGAAATTAATAAAAAATAGGAAATTACTATATAGGAAATTAATAAAAAACAATGTATCGCAAAGTCAAAAATTCAAAATTTTTCACATAATTATTGTTTGAATAAATTTAATTAAAAATCGTTTTCAATTAAATAAATAATCATTTTCAATTAAAACGTTTATGCAATCTTACGGCAAAACTTACGTGATATATCTGAAAGATAATGGCACCAAATTTTAAACATCTATTTGTATTAGATTTCGCGTAATATCAATTTGGATTTAGGAACGTTAAGAAAAATAATCATAAATTAAAAGAAGTTTTTCGCATATCATAGTAAAACATCTTGGTGCATATGTTCGTATTAAAATCGAAAATTTTAAAGGGATATTTTTGATTCTATTTATTGAGATGCAGTGGTTTTTATTTCAATGACGCTGAATAATTAATTTATTACCTTAAGAAAATAAAATTATTGAAGAGAAATAAAAAATCTTTCTCTCCATGCTTTCATCACTTATTTAGATCAGTTTCAAAAATTAAATTTTTGCAAATTTAAAAATCTAAGTTGATGAAATAAGTTCATCTTATAATAATAAAAAATATTTTTAACAAATTAATTATTAATAACAAGAATATAGGAGATTTATTCCTGTAATTTGTTCATATGGTGAAATATATAAATTTGTTCATATGATGATCAATTACTTTCCACTCAAGAGTGGAGAGTAATTGATCATCATCTTTATTTAATTAAAACTGGCAATTTAAACATTCTGCATAAGCCAATTTTGGCAGAAAAAAAAAGACAAGATATTCTCACTTCTGTCTCATGAAAAGTGTTCCCACAAGCATTTAAGGACCAAGTGGAAAAAGTTCTTTCAAATGCCTCATTAAGTCGTCCCTTATGGAAAACATTAACAGTTGACACAGTTATAGGTTATGAATTCATCCAAAAAACCAACATGTTAGAGAGCGTAATTTCTTGGAGAGGAGAGAAGGCTTAGTATTGTACTTCAAGATAATTGTCAATGTTTTCATTGAAAATACTAATAGAAAGAGATAAGGAATTGGCCTAAAATTCAAATGAAACGTTTAGGAACATGAACTTCAAAAAAGCATTGTTATACAAATATCTTTATGCAGAAGTGTGATGAATAAAAAGTATAATTTTGTCATCTTAGAAATATCCTTTAAGAACTATGCAAGAATAGACAAGTTAAATATATGTTGACTAAACTCAAATTCAGAAACACTGTTAATACCAGGTCTGTAACTTTAAAATGCGGAATTTTTCCAGTAGATGGCGCATTAAGCTTATAGATGATGGTGTCATAACCAATATATCATTTTGTAGCTGTGACAGCAAGCATTGAAATGACATATTTGTTTAAAACGTTTAAGAGTTAGTAGCATATTTTTTTCGGTGGTAAACATGTCGAAGTTTGAGCCAAACAAAGAGCATTTGAGGCACGTGCTGATTTTTTTATTCAATCAGAAGAAAAAAAAAAGCAGCGGAGACACATCGAATTCTTATAGAAACATACGGTGCACATACTCTATCTGCCGACACTTGCGAACGGTGGTTTAAATGAATCAGAAGTGGTGATTTCGATGTCAAGGACAAAGAGCGTGAAAATCGACCGAAAAATTTTGAAGACACCGAGCTGCAAGCGTTATTGGATGAGGACGCCATGCAAACTCAAGAAATATTGGCAGAGCAATCATATGTTTCTCGTGTAGCCATTTCCAAACGCTTGAAAGCCATGCAAAAGATCCAGTAGGTTGGAAAATGGGTGCCACATGAGCACCTTGGCAGCATTTGGATGAGAAATATTACTCCACCCACCGTACTTACCGGAACTTGCTCCTTCCGACTATCACCTGTTTCCATCCATGGGACACGCACTTGCACAGCAGCACTTCCATTCTTATGAAGACGTCCAAAAGTAGCTCGACGACTGGTTTAGCTAACGCGACGTTCTATTCTTTTGGAATAGCATCCATAATTTACCTACTAGATGGCAAAAATGTATAGAAAGCGAGGGTCAATACTTTGAATGAAATATATCTTTATTTTATTCAAAGTATCGACCCTAATCTTTAATAAAATAAAATAAAGATAATAACGTATCTTTATTTTATTCAAAGAGTATCGAACAGTTTTTCTAAATCGTTGCATATTTTTGTTGAAAAAATCCGCATTTTAAAGTTACAGACCAGGTGTATATACTAAACATTCCATGAGATATAATAAATATACTTTTATTTTAATTCATACACAGTTAAGATAGTCTATGAAAAACATGTTCGCGTGCGAGTGAGACAGTTTGAGTAATGTATTTTCGAAGATAAATGTTGTCCTTCCCTTACCTCACTTCGGTATGTTTTTCTATAATGCATGCCAAATACTTTTCGTTGTAAAATATTGAAACAGTATGGAGAAAAGAACAAATTATATTTCATTCCTCAATGCAAAAAACAGTTTCTGAGTAATTAAAAGTTATGTTCCCATTTTTACTATCAATCAATATGCATATAGTATTTATTTTTTCTATAATTGATTTGTCAGCAACTTTTTTTTTACAAAAAAACTGTAATGATGTATAGATTTAAATTTTGTGATAATTTATCAAGCTATTTTCGATCATAATATTAATTGCTTACATCAGAAACATGTCTCATCAAATGAATGCTAAAAACTCTTGAATCGAAAATGATCCCACATTAATGATTTGATCGCATATTTTATGAATACTCAAATTATAATTCCTTTTAAAAAGATGAATTTTACCACTTTAAAATTAATTTTCGTTTTAAGGAAAGGATCTTGGTAGTTCGATTGCGAGATGGTACACAGTACAGAGGAGATGGTACACAGTACAAGAACTTAACGCGAATATGTCCTCTCAGCAGAACGACCTTAACTGAGTCAATTACTCTGAAATAGCCTGGACATAAAATATCTTCTTGAGAGACAGCACACAGACCATTTCCAAGAGATTCCTTCACACTTGGGAGTGAAGGGGAATGAAAGAGCGGATTTCTTGGTCAGATCGGTGTCAGAGGCGGGAGTAAACCCAGGAAGAGAGCTCACATCTAGTGAGATTTCTTCACTGGCAAAAACTGAATTCAATAAGCTTAGGAAAATTTCTTCCAACCATCCATGGTACTTCGCCAAAAGACCGGGTGAGACTTCCAATCTTTGACCAAGATCTTATCAAACTGCCTTTTCCCGCTATTTGAGTGGGCACACGAGAGGAATCACCTTTCAGCAGGGGGAGAGGACATTTCCAGACTATCCTTGGTGTTCCGTCAATATGGCCTCCCCTGGACATATCTTAACCTGCCTAAATTTTAAAAAAGACGATGTTCTTCGGGACCCATCATATTTTTTAGACATTAAGATATTTTTAGTTTAATTGGAGTTGTCTAGCCTAACTAGACAATCTGAGATAAGTAACAACAGCAATGATTAAAATTTTGCTTTTCAAATAAGTGAACAATATAATATGAAAGTTAAAATAAATAAACCAGGAATGCAATTTGAGTTAGGATAAATAAGTTAACGTACAATAAAAGAAAGGAAAAAGAAAGGTATAACGTGTTTTATCTGATGAGGCTTAACAGAGCATGGCAATAGTATCAGTTTAGAAAAGATAAGTAAAAATAATTTTTTGAAATTAATCTGATCATCAAAGTTTTCCCATAAAAATGAATTCCGTTAAGGCTAAGTTAATGACTTTTAACTTCATCCAAGCCACAATAACATATATAACACAATAACAAAGACACTAACATACCCAATTCCCCTCATCATATTCACATAATAATATATCAATTCACCTGGCTATTACACAGAAAAGCTTCACATAGTATCAAATAATAAAAACACTGATACGTATCTACATATATTCAAGAAACCATACAAGCACAAATGTTTAGTAATTATCATGCATATACATGCTTTACAACTATACGGCACAAATTGCTCATAAAATAATGTTGTGTTCAATTTTATGAAGTCGTCACGCACTGATCAAGTTAAGTAATCATAATTTTAGGAGATGAAAAACTTGTGGGTATGTAACTAATTGTGCTTATGCAGTAACTAAAAAGTTTATGATAGCAAAAATGGTTAGCAATATGTTTTAACTTCCATTTTATTGAATATTAAAATGAGCGTAAAAATATTTTAAGAAAAATTAAAATATATATAGAAATTAAATGAAAATAAGCTTTTTTTTTGTTTGGAATATTATCTTTTAAATTCAATATTATATTTATTTCATTTCAATCGTTTCCAGGTATATATTTCCGCTTAAAGAAGTAGCAGATAAAAGCAGCCAATGTTAATCATAAATTACAACTAAGTCGCTTTGGCGCCTTGACAATCTGATTGGTCATGCACCTTTAATGGGGTTTTTACTGAGAGTAGAAAAATCGCTTATGGTTGTCTGGAGGATTCCACCTACTCATAATTGGTATCCTAGGAAACTCCCTGCTGGCACCTTGTTTTTGGAGGGAACTAGAGACCATTAGACTTGTATTTCACGCTTCGCCATTGGTCACCTAAGGGGCCTCAAATATATGCAGGGTCAAAAGACTTTTAGTCTGTAAAGAAAATTCAAAGCTGAACAGGTATCGTCTGAGCATATCTTGAGCTGCTTGAATTTTGAATTGGAAGAAGCTTTTTCAAATGCAAAGGGCACATTTTCCTTATGTTTTTGGATTTCCTGGCTGTTTATAGACTTGTGGAGTTGGTCTAGTATTGGAATTGAACCATCTGGGATTAGCAAATACAACAACTAAGTGAAAAGGCTGTTATTTGAACTGGCATTTTGCCTTTCCAAATCTTCACACTGTCATTAAAACATACGTACACAAGTCCTCTCAGTGTGCATAGGTCCCAATTCAAGGTCACTCAGATCGAGTATAACTCAATTCCATTAATAGCAAAAGTAAACTTAGCATATTTTATTTTTTCCTCGTAGTTTCATAGACTGTACGCCTAGGAATATATATCATTATTGGATGTCTTTCTCCGAAAAATTAAGGAAAGAGACAATTTTGCTATCGTACTCTAATCAAATTGACATTTCATTTTCATTAATTTTATTTATAATGACTGATAGTCTAACGAAGAAAAGTTCCATCGATGTTCGGCCGGTAATACGTTTGTGGTCTAATTCACCTAAAGATCTCTATTATGAAAGGGCCTATGACGATTAAACATTAATAGGGCCTAATGTCCAGTGGAAGTATGGAGAAATTTCTGCTTAACTATGGCTTAAAATGACAAGCTGGTCGTTTAAGCAATAGTCAAATAGTTTGACAGGCATGATCGAAAGGAACAGGCATACAAAATTTTAATACAATACTATTTTATAATTTATTATACAGGTTAAAAAATAACAAGTAATAATTTTTAGCAATGAACATTTTTACCGATATTTTCCAGAGATCTTGCTGTTAAATGTTATAAGTATCAATATAATGCAGTTAAATTATGCAGATATTTGTCAAAAAGAAGCATTGAAATCATTTTACCTTTATGGGTGGTGTAATGACTCGAAGGCTGCTGGAGAAAAGGAAAGATAGTGTCACATGGAAATGATACAGTAGAGCCAGCCTTTGTTGGTGGCCAACAGAAAAGAGTGTCCCAATATGGAGGACAGTCTGATGTACCTGAAAGTAAAAACAGAGTAATTTATAATAATGAAGTACAGCATCAGAGTAAAATTTTTGTTAAAAATAACATTTCGCATCTATTCTAATTCACTTCGAATACATTATATACTTTTTGAAAATTTTCAACTTGTTACAAGCTCTCAAATTTTAAAATATTTCATTGAGAAGATAACCATATAAGCTAGAAATGATATCTAACAATTAGATACATTTAATAATTGAAAAATAATATACATGCATTTTTATCAATAATTTCTTATAAAATAATAATCACTCTACAGATTGACCATCTCTTATTCTAAACAAAATATAAGACGCATTGGTTTTCCACAAGATAAGTCTGCCCACTCGTGAGAATGTTTGGAGAATGGTTTTAGATTTAATTTAATCAAAAACACCCAGATTGCAAGGACATATAAAGAAGAACATCATCATGTGAGGGAACAGAGTATGAAAGGTAGAAAAACTGCAAATATTTTATGGTATTATAAATACTGCATTATAAAGCCGTTATTTAGAAATAAAAGAACTTCTTATAGAGCGTAAAGTAATAAATAAATAATATAAAATTAATAAAGATCACTACAAAATAAAAAGTTAATTAAGTTACTTGCTTGTCAATCATGTAATGGAAATTAAAAATTTTTAAACAAAGGCTCAAAGTTATTATAAATGTCTGAGATCCTTTAGATTTTATATTGTGTTTGACTAGTACCCTATTTATTTTCACACTTAAGATAACCAATAATTTGTTATTTTTTGTAGATTCATTTATAAATTTCTGCAGCTCGTTTCCTCTGATGATGATTTTACCTGCTTTATGGCTTTATAATCTGAGAGATTTTGGTCAATGTCTTTCCGTTATAGATGTTTCGAGAGGAGAATGCTATCTCAGATATCACCCTTTACATACGATAGTGGCTCAAGATGACGAGGCCATTGGCATAACTGCAACGGTGGCATAATGGTCTGTTACCAAAGCGATTGGTTTAGTCAAGAGAAATTGTCATCTGGACACGAGAGAGAGAGAACGTAATAAACAACAGTTATTAGTTTGTTCTATGGGAAATGCTGCTTATGCTTGTAATGTAAGATAAATTAAAATATTTTTCTGAAAATTTAGCCAATGATAAACTGCAAAAGTGAGCAACTTGATGAGTGAAAACTGGCTCTTTCTGAACGACGATAACTTATAACAATAATAAAAAATGGTAATGCTTTTTCAAACATTTAAACACAACGATTTGCAAAAAGCACAATTATTCCAGCTAGGCAATTATGACTTCATTATACTGTAGATAAATGAAAATTTAAAAAAAACGTACTTCTAAAAAGAACACATTACGAAATTTTATACACATTAACACAGATGGGTTTAAATATTTCAATCAAATATAAAGTAATTTTAATAAAATAGGATTTGAAATTTTACTGGTGCACAGTTAAATTACAAAAGTATAAACTTTTCAGATTTCAGAAATTAATTACATTATGAAAAATGATTTTAGTAAACGATAATATTGCGACAAAATATTAACATATATATGGAAAAAAATAAAGAGAATACATAAATTTCTATATCAATATAAAATACATTTATACTCATTTAATAAAATTATATAGAAGTATATTAGGTGATGGTTTTCCAATCATAATTTTAGTTTCACTAAATTAATTAATGTAATTCGTCAGTTTTATGGCATACAGATATTTTTATTGCATAGAAAATAAGATGAAATTTTTCTAAATTTTTTTATATCTCTAGTTTATTTTTTATAACAAATATACTGGGTAGTTACAATTAAATTTCCCCTATAAATAGTATTCTACAATGCAAACGGGTCAAAGGAATGCAACGAAGTTTTGCAAATAGGCTGTACACGAAACGCACTCATAGAATTTTGAAAAAAATGAGTTTTAAAATATTTACCAAAGGGCACATTTTCGATAAAAAAAATATGAAATTTAACCTAATAAACGACCAAAGTGGAATATACTGAAACAAAATATACATTTATCGACTAGTTTCTGATTACCTTGTCATCGAACCACATTAAGTAAGGGAGAAATAAAACAGTTCAGTTTGCAGAAACAAGAACAGATGTGGATGAAATTGTACAAGAGGAGAAGTTAATCATGTTTAGGATGTTGTAGTTAAAATTGTTCCATGTGACTGACTAACTTAACTCATCGGCAAAATTTCAAGTCGAAGAACATGGTATTTAACAGCAGACCATAACTGATCAGTCGGAAAGCATCATATATGAAGATTTATGAAGTTCTTTAAGTCATTCAGAATCTCAACAACTGACTTGTTGTAACATTTGACGATACATCAGACTTTAAATATTAGAATTAGCAGAAATCGTAAGGAGTTAAACCCGGTGAACCATGGATGTTAGTGTGCTAATGAAGCGACAAATACCACATTCCTTTATGAAGTGTTGAGGCAGTAACACCTTCTCTGACCCATGATATGTGAAGTTCCATCCTTCTGCATGAAAATGGTCGTCGTAAGAAACCGCCTTTATTGTAGAAGCGGAGCAATAAAAGTCTGCAGCATGTCATGGTACCAAAGGCTCGTAACGGAACATATGACAAGTTCACGCGCACTAATTTCTTAAAAGAATAACACAAGGAAGAATGTCACTGTGTACCATATAAAACAGTGACTTTTGAAGACTGTAGAAGAATTTCAGCGTGGATCTTGCAGATTTTCCTCAGTCTAAATGCGGCAGTTCTCCGTGTGGAGTGTCCCATTGAGGTAGAAATAAGCCTTGTCGCTCCACAGAACATTTCAAGGTTATGAAAGTTCAGCAGTTATTCTGTTGAAATAACTTCTGGTGCATGAGAGGCGTTGTGGGTTATATCTATTAAGCAGCTCTTGGGTATAGCATTTCTTATGTGGAAATTAGAGTGTTATGTTTCTTAGTCCTTTTCGAATGGTGCTGAAACAATAGCCTGTCTGTCATGAAACTGAATGCGGGTTACTGTCCTCAAACTCTGATATCTATGACTGTGCGTCAACAGCTGTCTTGATGGATCAACAAAAATTCCAGTGTAAGACATTTACGGTCTCTTTTAGGCTGAACTTCTATCTTCTTCGTCCCTTTAAATGGACTCATGGATCGTATACCTTTAGTTGACATCGGCCCTTGCCGTTGGATCTTCTATGACGTAATTCACGAAGTGTAGCAAAATCCTTCCTTTAGTTTTCCAAAAACAGCTTCACCGATTGTAATGTTTGTTGTTTATTATTTTCAAACATTCTTTATCTTTCTAAAGAACTAAGGACACTAAGGAAAAAAAAATGACTCATACTTAATCATAACTGCATTTGCTCACCTACATCAGCTTATGTTTGGTGATTAATTACTTATAGGAAATTTTCTTGATGATGAAAAAAATATTAATGGATTTTGTTACATTTGCCTTTTTTGTCCTTGATGATTATAACTATTATGCTCACTTTAGCTGAAGATGCAATCTCTTTTTATATGTTAACACTTCATATATACAACATATTTTTAAAAAAATTGATAGTCGCAAAAGTCAAAAAAAGCACCAAAAGGATTACAGATTAGCACCATTTTTCGCCAGACACACAGAAAATCTATCAGAAATTTTTGTACGCTAAATATATTTAAGAGAAATTTTTAGTTTTGGCTGGTAAAAAATGATTAAATGATATTTATGTTTCAGAAATGATTAAAAAATCTTGAGTCATTATCTAAAATTTAAAATTTAATTAAAATAAAAATATATATTCCAATATGACCACCGATAATTGTTAAGCAAAAATAGCAGTAAAAATACCGCTTCTGTGATTTTAAGATGAATTTTAATTTCATTACAAGCTTTCTGAAATTTTTGATTTTCAAGTTTTTAATGTGAAAACTGTGTTTGATTTCAAAGTGTCAAATCTTTTGGAGTGATTCTATTTTTGTGAATTATTTTTTGACATTTTTATTTTCTTATAGTAACATTATCATTTGACTACAATTAAATTATCTATTCTAGAATGCCAGTGAAATTGAGTGTTTTATTTTGACAATTTCACTGTTTCGGTTTTGAAGAATAGCACTTCATTTCCATTAGCAATTTTTTCTTTTATTATTTTAGAATAATTCGAAATATTTTAGAATGATTCGAATATACATAATTTACTTACTCCTAAATGAAATGTCTTGTTCTGCAATGCAAATTTGTGTGTCATATTTTTATTTATTCGTATTCATATTTGCACTTGATTCTTTTTCTTTGTCATTCTTTTTACATTTCGAATAATATTGCCTAAAGTACTTCCTTTGCTTATAAATTTTTATATTAATTGAAAATTTTGTTTCGTTATTATAATAATAAATAGTAAAATTTGTTTTTTAATTAATTAATTAATATTTAAACTTACTTGTCCATTGTTTTCGTGTGATCATTTTTGTTTGATTTGATTTTTGTATTCTTTCTTTTTCCATATAAATCTTCATAATTTATAAATGTATTTTCCCATAATGTGTGAGCAGCAGCTTATTAATATAGTGGTTCATAAAGCAATAAATATTTACTATGAATAATAACATATTGTTTGCCATATTCTATTTGTTGGTAATATTATCCCATCACAAAGACTTACGTATTCTACATTTACTAACAAAATTAATATTAATTTTTATTGCAATATCTTCAAATTTATTTTAGTGCCATAGAAAACACCGACTTACTTCATTACCACACAAAGTCAAAATTAAAATACTTACCGCATTCGTTTTCCACTTCATTCAACATGCCCTTAATATTTTGAACACTTAATTACTTAATTTTCTTATTTTATATTAAAATCGTTAATTTATGGCGCATATTAATCAAACTTAATTCATCAATTAATGTGTTTTATTGCATGATTATATTGTTACGAATCTTTTATTTTATATTTTTGCATTATAATTTTATCCAGAATTCAATTTAGGGTCGTAAAGTAAACAAAAAAAATCCCTTAAATCGATTGATTTATAACTTTTTTACCACATCATGTAGATAAAATTCTATTTAATGAAATTATTATCCTCCTACTTAAATCAATTATTTTTATTGATAATTTGAAATAATTTTTATGAAATTTGAAAGGTTTTTTAACATTGCATTTTTGTGCACATAAAGTGGACACCTTAAGCAGCATATTGTTACAAGATGACCGCTATGATCGTTTTAAGAAAGTTCTAATTGTTGTGGTGACAATGAAATCAGATTATGTAAGCAAACAAATTGAAATCTTTAATTTAACTCAGTTGTAATATAATACAAAAAAATACAAATTTTTATTTTATAAATATAATTTATGCAACACACCACTGTATTTTTTTAAACAATCTAAAAAAAAATAATAATTAGAAATTGCATCACATGATTGGCTTAAAAATCTTTCAATAACAATAAGCTAAATGAAACTCATGCATATTTTAAACCTACAATAAATAAGCTTTTCAAAAGCTTAATTTCTCTCATGTTTAAGCAATATAATCCCTAAAATATAATATTTTCCTGTAAAAAAAACTTAACGAAAGCAGTTATAAATATCTTTGACTGTTTTCCATTTTATATCACTTTTGATAAGTTTAAAAAAAAATCATAGCATATATGTAGTATTATTATCACATTTAAGCATACTTATCATATTTTTTTAATCTCACTACATGTAATCATACTGTTTTGTTTGTATTATTGAGCCCACACTCAAAATAGTGAAGTTATACAGACAACTGCATGATAAGCGCTCTGGTCTGGGATTTAAGAGTTCTTTATAACAATTCTCACCTTGGGCTTAGCTGTTTGTAGTGGTATGGAATCACAATTCAATATATGCAAGAATTGATTGCTGAATGAATGACTTTCATTAATGACGAATTTAGTACAAATTTAAGTATTATTTTTAATTTGTACGCAATAAGAGAGAAGTTTACATTAAAAAGAACAATAAATTAAAGAACAATTTTGAAAATCCATTATTTCATTCCAGTATGAAATTAGATAAGTATATAATAATCATTTGTATTAGCACAGCTGTTGTTAAATAATAATATAGGTTATGATTCAGTCAATAGAGTTCAAAGTAAAAGTTGAAGTAAATGTTCTTTAAGTAGTAATTAATAATGTAATAAAACATTTTGCTAAAACTAATTCAATATTATAATTGAAATAAAACTTCATTAAATGATGATTATTGCGAGTAAAAGAGTAAATGTCTTTTATACACTTTTTCCTCTGAAGTGCACTAAAAATGGTAAAGTTAACAAACGTCATCAAATCAACGCGATATGTCTTGAATGGTGGGACAGAAATAGTGTAAAATCGGGTTTCAACCTTGTCACTCAAATGAGGTTTAAAATGATGAGGTATATGATGTTAGCAGAATTTAATCTATTGATATAGTTAGGAATCTCATTGCTTAATCCTGTACTTTGAAAACTTTAAATATAAGAAATATTTTACTAATACTATTATAATTTACTTGCAAAATATTTGGAATGATTTACGGACAACGAGTTCTCCAACACAGTTTCATCGATTGAAAATGCTATTCACCTACACTTATTCTTATGGTACATGTAGATGAAAGTTGAATTGTGAGTGATTGCTTACGCTCAAAATTATATAATTAGATTGAGTTTCACTAACAGCATGATTAATAAACATATCATTCTTCTCATAGTAAGGTATAGAAATATTTCTTCTAAATATTGAAATTAATATTAACTGCTCTGAAATGCTTAATGTCATGGAACATCTTCTAATACCATCTGTTTTGTCAAGTACAACTTCGGTGGCATTTCATAACTGTAAATGCAAAGAAATTTTAGGCAAGAACAGATCTTTTGACCAAGTTGTTATACTCTATCTTCAAATAAGTATTTGGATATCTGTGTAAAAAACGATTTAATCATATGCAGTGTTGTTAGTAGCGCCTGCACTCATGAGGCAATTATAGCCTTAATGCTCCTGGGTGTACTTTCCACAAGTGTTTGTATCATTTTAAAGTGGTATTATTCTTCCAAGCGGCTTGTAGAAGACATGTAAGCTCTTTCGCTGGTTCTAGGCTGTTGCAGCACTCCTTAATTCGGTGATCCAATTCATCCCAGAGGAATTCTATAGAATTCCAGTCTGGACTCTGGGAAGTTCAATCAAATCAGTTCCTCCCATTGTTAGCATACCAATCCATGGTGGATATCGCAACATGACAAGACATATTTTTTTTCTGGAAATAACAATGATCCAATACGTAAAATTACCACAGCTTAGGAAGCTCATTGTTATCTAGAATAGTAGAGTAGGAGTCAGTATTAAGCTTACCGTGAATTGGGATCAAGGCTTCCAATCCATACCACGGAAAACATCCACAAACTATTCTACCTTGCTAAACTTTACTGTAAACACAATGTATTCTGTTAAAAGTCGTTGTCCAGGCATATGCAAAACGTAGTCTGCCATTCAACTTGTAGAGCTTGAACCTTTATTCATCACTATAGAGAACCTGTTTTCTCTTCGTTACTATTCAGTTTCTACGCACCACCACAAATGCGCTTCCTTGCTAATGGCATTTATCAAAACAAGAGTCTCAGTAGCTTGTTGAAACTTTTGGAGTAGGTGGGACATTAATTTCAGTGGGATTTTAGTTTATGAATTTCTTTGGACAGTTCACTCGAGACTTCATGATTCTGGCAGATGAAAGTCATTACTCACTTTTTACTTCGTAATCATGAAATTCATTGCCAATTTTGGAATGTTTAAATCATTAGATATGTCTCTTAAGGATCAGCCATTTCTATGATATTCGACAATTACTCCATTCACAAAGTCAGACAACTCTGAATCTCGTGGCATGTTGCTTGCGACTAATGCTAGTGCTGTTTCTCTCACAATATTTAAATTCAGAGAGAGTGACGTATATAAGAACTGCAGGTATTATCATTTGCATGAGTACCCAAGTATTCATTGGTAGATAGTGTGTATATATACATATATATATATACACACACAATAGACACACACAATAGATAGTGTACACACACAATAGATAGTGTATGTACATATATAACACACACTTCGCGAACTAACCAAAATATTCTTTTAAGAATCGTGAATAATTTTGGCCTTATGATGGGCGAGTTATACCTTCGTGGGAAATTTCACTACTGTTTTCATTTATTAATTAAATAAATTATTAAATTGTCTCCAACCTAATGATGAACATCATTATTTGTTATTAATGTTTAACTGAGTTTAACAAGAAGACCAAGCTCATATCTAGTGAAAACAGACCACAATTTATTACATTATTTTCTGCATGCACCGAAACTTGCAAAATCGAGTGTGTCCTCGAGGAATGAGCATACTCGCGAATATTGCCATCAGATTTTGTAAACGAAATTTTTCAAAATAAAAGTGAAAAACTTTCTAAAACGACACTTTGCGAAAATAATAAGCAATGTGATACAGGAATGTTCTAAAGCATTGTTCCTCAAATTACAATTATTACTTAAATAATACAGTCCCCTGTTTACAATATTTGAAAATTGAGTGTAATGTGTCAACTGACATAGACTGATGAAGCTTCGGACTAGATGGCTGCTTTGTTCATGCTTTTGCTTCATACTAAAAAAGAATATTTGTTTGGTTAGTTGTTTTGTATTCATATTTTGCCCATAAAAGGATAACCTAATGTCTAAAGTGGTTTCCTCATAATTTTAAGCCCGAATTAAGATTTGAACATACAAAGCGTTAAATAGAAAACTAAAATGTCTGTAATTCAGCTACTAAGCCTCAGCCCAACAGATAAGTGTCACAATTAATTCAATTGTGCAGGTTTTGTCAACACTGGAATTTTTGGCTGATCAGAATAAACGTTGCGTTTTTGATATTACAATGTAAAATGATAAGACCTAATAAAATGACAATACTTTTTTATGATCTAAAACCTAAAAACGTCATTACTAGAAAGTCTGGCCATTTTAAATATTTAAAACTTTTATGGGAATTAAGAGAAAAAATTAAAGTTTTCTTCCTTTGTGATTCAAAATTACAACTTGACTGTACTCAAAGAGTTTAGTTAGTAGAGAAACATTTCTCAGGAAATTTAACACAAATTTACATAACAATTGAGATAAAATTTTAAAAAATCATATTTTAAAAAAATTGAATTATTTGACGTAATATTTCTTGTAATTTTTTGGAATGAAAAATTTATTTCTTGGAATGTAGAAATAATATTATAAATCGAATATTTTTATCAATAAGATTAGCGCAAGTAAGTGATAAATTGAATAATTTGAAGAAACGTAAACATTAAGAAAGAAGATGTTTCAGACATATTATTTTCTGTATATCATTAAATAACCGCCATGCTATTCATTCGCCTTAGTTTATTCGGAAAACATGTTCAAAGCAATAATCCGGTGTAAATAGGAATAATTTCTTTATTTTATTATTTGTTTTCATTTTATAATTTCTGAAGCTATACAGAATATTCGCACTACCGGTATACATATGCAATGTGCATGATTTCTGAGCCTTTTTTTTTTTTTTGCAGGAACGTGGCGCCACTTTCGTTACTTTCCCAGACTTGATTCTTTTTTTCTCTCCGGAAAACCAAGATCTAAAAATCGCAGAGAAGGAAATGGAGTTTCCTCGATAGTAAGCTTATTTGCAAAGCAAATGAAACAACAGGAAGGGAAACTCGGGAAAATTTCTGATTTCATTGAAGCAAAGTAATAAAACACACGCAAAAAAAAAAAAAAAAGAGAACTAAGCGTTTGCAAAAAAAGATACATCCAAAAATTGAAACTTTTTACTACTTTGCGAGGAAGAAGTGGTTGTTCTTAAATCTATATTGCAGATTTTTTGTAACAATTAAATATTAATTTATGATGATGAAATAATCATTTTTGGTGATTAAATAATTATCATCAGAAACTCTAACAATTACATTAGATAGTTGACTTATCAATAGGTATTTCAGTAATTTGTTTTATCGGTAAACAAAAACTTTTAAAATTAACAGCTCATTTATAATGTAAATTTAAATTATAATTATACGCAGCACATGCTTATTTTACATAGTAGCGATGAAACTTTGAATATAGTAATTACGTGCAAACAGCGACCTCTGAATTTTCAGTCATATTTGTAATCGTATTATATGGCGTCTTGGAAAAAAAGTATATAATATATAATATAATAGGATGAAAAATATAAAATATAATTACAATAAGGTATAAAATATACTTTCTTCTGTAATTTATATTGCTGTACTTAAAATTTTAACAGGTCATTCAAATTTTATTATATATTCTTTTCATGACCAAAAATGGAAATATAAAAATATTCGAAATCGTTTCCATCTTCGATACAAAATGATATGCATCTAAAGAGTCCCTCGCTTGAAACTTATTTTAAAGTAAACTTGAAGTAATAACAATTTTTAATTGCCAATGTTTTTTCAGAGTAACACCTAGAAACACCTAGAACACATTTTGTTCCAGTGAAATAGGCTCCATTGCAAAATTCCAACTTTTGGACAGTAACATATCCCAGCATTCAATATTTGAAAAGTCCCATTCACAAGAATATCTTACTCTTTTTATATTCCCTGTCTTCTGAGCATCCTTAACATTTCTTAAAAAATTCACGAAGCAGTGCATCCGAAAATTATTGTTTCTAAACGGATTAATGAAAACATTTTTAGTATCAGGAAAAGAATGCTTACAAAAGTTTTGCAATGGAACTCAATTTTGCTTCCAAGATAAATGTAAGCATTTCAGAGAGACATATTGTTTCATATTTCCTTTTTTTAACAATGTATGCTCTTCCTGTAATAACATAAAAAACAATTGCTTTAAATTTGATTATTTTGGTAGTTGATAAAAAAAAAACCGCCGATCTGAGTACTTCTTAGAAAATCATTATATCATTCCCAAAATTTTTCATTTCAATGCAAGTACACATTTAAAAAAACTTAAAAATTACATATTATGCAGCAGTTAGTTTCTAACAGAAAGTAAACTTGTATTTATTATCCGTAATTGCAATGATTCCAAAATCTTTTTAGAAACATCCCCTAAAGTTTTCATTAAATTAAATATTGAAAAGTCAATGATTAAAATATAGTTTGGTAGGTTACATTGATTTAAAAACAACAATTTAATCTTTTTATAAAATATTGGGGTAAACTACAAAAGAAATAATACTTGAATAAATCTGGGTATTTTTTAGATTATTAGTAATACATGTATAAATAATAATAAGATTAATAAAATATAAGTTTAAAAATAATAATATCATTACTGATTTGCATATAGCAAATTATTTAAGATGCCTTTAATTTTTTTCTTTTCTATACTTCACATAAAATTATTGAATTATTGCTTTATTTTACCTTTATCCACGACCAATTTCTACCAACCACAGCCCCTAAAAAGAACTAACTTGTAAGTGAGAACTCCACGCAGAATTGAGCTGGTAATTTATTCATTCAATTAGCGATAATTTAATATGCTAAGTCCTTATATATACGACATTTTGTGTAGTACCAGGATTCGAATCTCTCATCTAATGTAGATTAGAATAAAAGTTTTCCCTACAGGTTATTTTTGTATTTTTGTGTTGTAATTTATGGTAACGATAAATTATATGTTTAATATGCGCATACCACACATATTATATGTGCTCTGTAAAAAAAAAAAAAAAAAAAAAAAAAAAAAAAAAAAAATAATAAAAATTGTTAAAGAGTTATTGCGAAGTATTGCCTTGAGATTTTAAGATAATTATGCTTTAAAAACATGCAACTTGTAGATTAACAACTAAAAGATATTGCAATGTTTTTCTTAACGCCCTGCAGTTTGCATTCCCGAAAGACATTTTATGGAATGTAAACCGTCAGTTAGGAACGAACAATAAGAAGCTAAAAAATATAACCATCTATTAATCAACTAAGATAGAAAAACATTTGGTACACATTTCACTTTCTAAGTGATTAAAATTCAAATTTGAAATGTTCTGTTGTGAAGTGCCATCTTATCTCTAGGATATAGTGACTCTCAAGATTTAGTTAAAGTGGAGAAAATGTTTCAACAAAATAATGGAAACAGTTTCATTTTAACAAGTAGCTTGAAAGAAATCGACAAATGACTTGATAATCTCAAAATATTTGTTTGAATAATGGATGTCGATTCTGGAAGATGTCAGAAAAAGCTTTTATTTTGTTTGCTAAGTGGAAGCATAGGATAATAGAGGTAGACATGGTAACCATCGTCACAAAAGTTTTTCATGAATGCAGAATAACGTTAAAAGTGCTAACTGAGAACAAGTGTCAAGTAACAAAAGCAATTTTTGAGATAATTTAAAAATATTTTTCAGACACAGTTTAAGCTATATTTTAAAAGAAACCTCTGCACTGTCAGAATAGTTTTATGCATTTTCTTTTATCCGATTTTATAATTCACTTAAAAACAAATTGGAATGCCTGTATGTTGTATTGTTTCGCATTTGTGAAAAACTGCTTAATATTTCAAAATTCATTATTTATTTTGCAAATGCTAAACATGAGCTCTTAGGCCATGGGTTCTCCAATACCCATGGCTACCAATACCATAAGTTCATGGGTTCTCCAATACTTTCTGACAATGGTCTCATAATATGTTCATGAGTTCTCATGTATAATTCAAACAAAATAAATGTTTATACTTCTGTTTCATTCTGTGTGATTATATTTGAACGAATTATGAAGCTCTTGGGCAGTATATTAAAAAAGTATTTTTATCCGAGTGTAAAGAGTATGCATTCAAATGAATTATTATATACATTTATTTTAATTTAATAATATTAAAGTAAAAATATATTTATAAATAAATCTTACTATATAGCAAATATTTTATAAAACGTATAAATCATTCCCACTTCATATGAAAAACAGAATTATGCTATTGAGCCATTCGTGCGAAAGAAAACTATAAACACATTAAAAAATCAAACAAATACACTAATTCTCTCTGTGCTGTTTTCTATATACTCTAATTTATTTCCTACTAAGAAATTTTAAATATGCTTTATTTTTATTAAACTGTATTGATTAGAATAATTTTATAAGAATGAAATTAGATAGTAAAGAATGTTTATTGAGAATAATTTTATAAAAATGAAATTAGATGTCAAAGAATATTTATTGAAAATAATTTTATAAGAATAAAATTAGATATTAAGGTATATTTATTGAGAATAATTTTATAAGAAACTATACTTAGTTTAAATTAAAAAATAAATATCTTGAATTTCATAGCTGCTTTTATTTTCAACTCCAATATTTAGTACACTGGATATCTGTTATGAATAAATACATTTAATAGCATTACTATTTAATACTAAGATTTTCAAAATTTACAGAAAGTATCTTAATTTATTTTTAGGTATCTTCGAAAGTAAGAAATGTAAATAAAAGGAAAATACTGACTTTTCATTTCAGCAATCACTGAATAAACTCTCTCTTTTTTTAAGCATTTCTATCAAGTGTTAGCAATGTAAGCAAATTTATTTTTTAAAAAGAGACAAAATGTAGGAAGTTATTTTCATTTTACTTTCATTTTACCTAGAAAGATTTCCTTTTAATTAATAGTAAGAAAAAAATTAAGTTCAATTTTTGTATTGCTAAGCATATTAACATTTACCAAGAAAATTTTTTTTCTAATTTAACAGTAAGATAAATCCTTAAGTTTTGCTCTACTCAGCATATTAATATATTTTATTTAACAAATATTTATTTCATGCATTCTTTAGCTTGCTTATACTTATCCACTTGTGTAAAAATATTTAATATGAAAAAGTAAAACATGGAAAAAAAAAGAAAGAAAGAAATTCCATTTTTTTAAATTAAGATTAAAGAGAAAATTAATATGCATGCACAAATCTCATTAATTTTTCTACTTAAGAAAATATTTGCCCCTAAGTATAGTTGATAATATTCAAATGATTATTAGTTACATGGCATTTTATAAGTTGAAACATAATGGATTTATTATAAATTTATTTATTTATATAAATTTATTTAATTATATATTAATATATATTTTTAACTTCCTTTTAAAATATTAATTTTAATTTTAAGTTGTTAAAGTTTGTTTTTATAAGCTCCTAATTTACAACCGACTATAAAAAAACAAATAAGTAATTCTGGCTATAAATAAAAGTTAATACGACATTTATACAGTATAACTAATTATCTTTAAAGTTTTATAAATTGGATGGCATAATGTGCTAATAATAGCAAAAACGAAACATTTATTTTCTATGAACATAAATAAACTGGAAACAATAAATCTGTTCACAAAATTACGAACAGTATTGCTGTTTTACTAATAAATTGACTATAAAGATAATTTATAATTTATCAATGATATGAATTTGAAAGTTTTCAAAGTTTTAAGAGTTTATTTCAAGTTTGTGACACACTTATAAAAGATCCAATTTTGACATCGTGTAACTCATGCCATAATTAAGTAAATCTTTTGCTTTAGGCTCTCTAATTTTAGTAGCTAATCAATCATTCACCGATTTCTCATCTAAAGCGAATATTTTGCCATTATAGATTTTATTAATACTTTACTTTGAACACATCTAATTCCTAGTTAACTTTTAGGTACCAATAAATCAATCAACAACAAGTTTTGAATAATATCCTTGAATGGAAAGATAAAATTAATTTGTTAATTAAAATAATTTACAGTTAACCAGGCACAAATTAAGACAATACTTACATCTACTGTTTAGTGAAATCAGTCTCTTTCTACATTTAATTTTTATTGAAATGTAAATTTTCGTGTATAGCAATTACTTTATCTGTAATATAAGAGATTTCAATGAAACAAAATAATTTCTTTCATTTGCCGGCAGACTAATAAAAGAGATTATTTTGTTCAGTTGCTTATGTTTTTTAATTGATATAATTATGGTTTATCACTTGATAATTTTATATTAAGTAACGACGTCCTCACCTTAGCTGCTATTATTCAAGTATCAGGAAAATAATTGAAATTTTTATTCCTATATATAGTTGTAATTATTAATTTTTTACTACAACATAATTTCATTTTTTTTACTTTTGAAAAGCAGACTGATTACGAAGAACTGGTGTTGACCTATATTATATTCTTAGGAAAATGCAGGATTGTTGAATGATGCATCTTCAAATAATATTAAAGATAGTCTCTGGTTATTTAGTAAAAGGTTTTCTTATTACAGATCGTTAATAATAAATTTCTGTCCAGTTAAATGCCGATGTTAATTAATTAATTATAAATTTAATTCTAAAAATATTAATACAATTTCTGAACTCCTGCAACTAAAAATGGAAATATACAAATATTTATCAAAGTTAAGATAGAGGGAACGATATAATATTAAATTAAATTTAAATTATTGTTTCTCGTAATTTTAATATAATACCATATCACATTCTTACAAAACACTTCAAGAACAATTCCAAAAATAGTGGATGTGATAAATATTTTGAAAAAGGGTCATAATATAATGAATAAAATAATTTTTCACTTTAATACATTAATGGTGTTATGATAATGGCGAAACTAAGTTGTACAAATAAATTAGTTAATATTTCTTAAAATTATTTTGCTGTCAAACATCTATTTTTTATTTTAAAACCAATGTCAAGTAAAATATTGGATCTAATACTTTATCAGCAAAAAGAAATATTAGATCCTACAAATTTTACCCATCATAGAAACCTTCAGCCTATCTGTGTATCCCTGGATTGAATCTTAAGTTTAATGGGTTTGAATAATCACCTATCACCAAGCGTCTCGTAATTTTGAATCACAATCAGGTGAGGAGGTCACGTTTGGGCTGGTAACTTCCTTCCTACATCCACGCCACACCAGCGGAATAACTTTGGACGTTACAGATTAACGTAGGGCTACAGTAGCCTAGTAGGGGCGAAAGTTGTCACCCTTCTAATCTCTCACTGCAGAAAGTGATGTTTCTTTTACAGGAAGTGGCGCAAAGTTACAGAGCCGAGCCGCTGAGCCTCTCAGTACAATTGTCTCAAAGTTCACCTCGAAGAATCAGCCCCTACAAGCCATGAGTAGCAAAATGAGGAATAAGTGGTTGGTTGGTCACTTTAAAATCACTTTTTACGTAAAACGATTAATTCCATTGAAACTTGTGACTAATTATAAATGTTTCCTAGAGGTAACAGTCTCTCATATATTATAGCACACTTGTGTTCTAGCAGCAGTAACAGGTACAAGAACAGATACCTGTTACCTTACTTATTTGTCATACATCATTTTGGACAATATAAGTGTCTATAACTGGTATTAAGTCATTTAATTTATAATCTTCTCCGAGATATTCAATAATTCAAAACTTCTCAAAAATATTAAAAGATTACTTGTAAAGTATACTTTTAAAATTATAGTTACTCTACTATGTGTACTTTTAATATTTTGAAAATTTCCTGTGCAGTTCGTTTAATGTGATCTATACTTGACATCTGAAAGTACTTCAACCGAGTTATATGTCTGGGAGTTTAGGGTTTCCCTTTCTTTCGTCACCAGAATTTACAGTTCATTATCCATGAAAAAGCTTAAAAAATAAAAAAATAAATAAAAATTCACGATTATAGAGAATGCTCACAGGAATTCTATAAAGTATTTAAGTTGTTTGACTGCATGGTTTTTAAATGAAAATGAATGAGTGTTGAGCATTCCAAAAGTATTCATTGTCCGCAGGTCGATGTTGCTTTTCAAAAACAGTTAGTTACCATGCAAGTTGTGAGTCAATATAAAATTTAATTTTATTAATCTTTCAAATCACATTCATTAACGAAAATATCGATGTAGCAAGAAAAAATAGCCTAATTATAATATTACATGCAAAAATATTTTGACAGAATTATAAAATACGCAAGTAAGTAGGCATTAAAATTTGATTTCTAATTTATGAAAACTAGGAGTTTCTGCGTATGGAAGCATGCTATAACTGAATACAAATTACAATTCTCATTTAGATAACAATATGTCTTGTTTCACTTCATCTGCAGAAACCTTACGTTGACATTTGCAATGATTTAAGGAACGGTTCTGTCTCTGAATGAGCACATGGAATAATATGAAAGCAGTCTGATGGTGGATTGAGAGGAGATGGCTAGAGGAACTAAAGAACCATTCGAAATAAGAATCTCTACATGAAATGATGATTAGATAATGTTGCAAAGATTGAATAAAGTGTGGCAGATTTCAGAGCCAAAGTGGCAATGAAATCTGCCATACAACAGAAATAAAAATAAAGCAAAACAGAAATAAAAATTTACATACAGAAATAGAACATAAATAAAAAATAAAGAATTAGGAAAAGTAAAAATTCCCTTTCTTTCGTCACCTGAATTTACAGTTCATTATCCATGAAAAAGCTTAAAAAAAACTTCAAGATTATAGAGAATGATCACAGGAATTCTAGAAAATTAGAATTCCTGTGATCATTATTTCTTATTTCTATTTTTTTTCTATCTTTCATATCTTTATTTCTGTTAAAAATAATGTTAATTCTTTATTTTTAACAGAAATAAAGATAAAGTAAAATGATCCTAAAAGCAGCTTTCAAAGTACCAGATTCATCGACAGCAGTTATGTATCACAACTGTAAATGTTGAATACATAAAGCCAACATGACTCTGAAAATGAATAAGATGGCAGAACATGAGCTCAGACAACCATCATGAAACTGACCTCTAAAGCCTGCTTATAAAATATACCGCAGTAAAAACGACAAAACATTTGAGATACAGTAAAATCACAGGATGTGGTTCTCTGAATTTTTTAAAATCATTATGTTAAAAAAAAAAATTAAATACAATTGATACTAAAATGTTTTACATATACCATCTGTGTAAGCAAGTTTTCAATATTTTGTTTATTTTGCTTACAAGCATATTAGAACGCA
The DNA here is from genome assembly GCA_030067965.1 of Latrodectus elegans. NCBI lineage: Eukaryota > Metazoa > Arthropoda > Arachnida > Araneae > Theridiidae > Latrodectus > Latrodectus elegans. The sequence goes on from CM057812.1 coordinate 46,143,509, forward strand.
TAATCTAAAAAAAAAAAAAAAAAAGCAATTTTTAGGATAAATAGATCTCCTTATTGGAATTAATGTTATTAAATTTCAAAGTATGTGTATCGATCACAGTTATTTTAGCCGTTCAAATTTAACGTGCCGTGATTTCCTATAACAAAAGTTTTCTAGAAATTTATAAAATGAAGAAAAATGGTTTAAAATCAAATCATCCAGTAAAATAGAGAAATTGTAACTTTCAAGAGAGAAAGAGCAAGAACATATTTACTCCGATATTTCCATATTAAACATTGTAGAAATGTCATTGAATGTTTTTTGATTTATTTTATTCCAGAAATCAGTTCCAGCGGTCAAGAAGATAATACGTCACTTGAACTAACAACATAAGGTTTAATAGCACATTGGATAGCACATTACGAAACGAATTGTTCTGATTATTTGTTATAAGGGGGAAGTGCAGCCAACAACCTTGTAATTTTGAATCAAGGCGGGTAATGGTGTTTACACTTAAGCAACATTTACTCTTCTAGATCTTTTTTTCACTTAAATCTCTCACTCAATATTAATCTGAAACCTTTAGACCATACAAACATTAAGCAATACATATAGGGTAACATGCGAGGTCTGCTAACTGCAAAACTGTATCCTAATCCCAATGACATCAATTATCTGTAATCTATGTAAGGGCTGATTTTTTAACTTAATTATATCCTTACATCCTTTTTCAACTTAATTATATCTTTCGATATTTATATACATAAGTCCTATGATCGTTTTTGTATAATTTTCATTTTTAGGCATATTTATTGGGTAATTATTTAATTTCATTAGCTTCATTTTTAAGTACTTATGTCTAATACCTATTGATTATAGTCTAAAATCTTTGCAATTTAAAAAGGAAATGAAATTCTGAAATATGTTGTTAAAATTTTAAATTAAAAATTTATCTCCCGTTTTCCTTAGCCTTTATCTATTTTCAAGCATTTTGTTTAGATGAAACTAGAAATCTTATCTCTTTTTAATAAAAGGTAAGGAAGGAAGCAAACTTAATTGAAGTGATAAGAAAAAGAAAAAAAAAAGTTTTTCTCTCTTTTTTTTTTAATTTTACACTCGAGCAAGTGAAAAATTCCCTTGACCTTGAAAACAGGATATGCAAGCGTCTTTGACAAATATTTTAAAAGTAACTCACATGAAGTCAATAAAAAAGGGATTCATCTGGAAAATTCTTGGAATTGCTCAGTTTTTCACGGATATTAAGATTTAAAATATTTCTACAATTGATTTGTGTTTTCTATTTTAAATTATGATTCATACTCAGAAAATAAAACAATATCTATAAAATTATTTATTAATTTTCCTTAAAATAGGTTACATAGTAGAACATTTTTTAAGACTTCAAGCTCAGAGACTAGTAAATAAAAAAACATTAATGAAAAAAAAAGATAATTTACTGGTTAATCTACATTACAGACTGACGATTGATACTTATGGACTCTGATAGGATAGGAAATAAACGCATGCTGCTAACTAAATTTTATAACACAGCAGAAATGTAAAGATTGACATGATATATAAAATGCAGGTAATTAGAAAAAATTATGACATCAGAAATTAAACTTTATAAAAAGTAAAACCTATTAATTTGTATTGAAAAAGGGAAATATTGCACACACTTTATGGTGAGTTTTCATAAGCGAATCAAAGATCCAAGTAAAGGAGAAAGCTCCATCAAGATTTACTAATAAGGAATTTCTGACTTGATTCTATCGAGAACATGTGATTTTTTCATTAGTAAAAGATCATAAGATGTTACACTTATCTTGTGAATTAAATCCTCAGGCAAGAGTGAAATATGATTTAAAATATGATTTTACATCTACTTTTCACTAGCAATAATTCCTGAATGTCAAGGAATTCCCACGTGTTGAATAAATTTTAAAATATTGGTTGCTTCTATCAAATTTGATTCAATATGCTGAGTAATGATTAGTGAGGAAGACAAAAGAGTTTCTAAACTATTCTGCTGATCACTTAAAATGCAACATCGAAGAAAAACTAGAGGTATTACTGCAAAATGTACTTGGCAGATAACACGTTTCACAAACGTATCTTTTGCCAGTTGATTTGATTGAAATTTCAACTGTTTGTGAAATGAAGATGGCAAAATCAGCAGTTAGTGTGGTCGACATTTTGCTTCTAACCACTATAACACGCCTCGGCATAAGATCAAAGAGAATTAGGATGTATCCTTGGAATATAGTATACCATGCGGCTTCCACATATGCTAGATTTGATCTGGTTTAGCATTGGATGGTGTATCCTGTTGTAGCAGTAGTTTTGCACTAGCAATGGCGTTAAAGGTATGCAAATCCTGAGGGTTCCAACCTCAGGGACGTGGTTATTCAGTGTACCGATAAGACGTATTAAAAATATGAAGAACTGAAATTCAGTACCACACCAAATCAGGTGCAGAACCAGTGTGACGATGCATAACTTTAAAGTTTAACAGTATATTGTATTAGTTAGTGTGTGGCTAAGAACAGACTACAAGTGTGGACAGATGTGCATGCTTAGGGCTGAATCGCATTCATCTCCGGTTGCTATACTTTATAGAAATATGCTGACACTAAACTTTTTGTTCCAAAGAGCGGTGTCCTACCACTGTTTCACCTCAAAAGATCAGTATCACAGTTGTTTAGTTTCGTGCAGCTCGATCGCTGAGTCTTCTGAAGTATAATCCACAATTACTATAGACTTCTATTTTTCCTCAGTCGAACTCAAAAATTTGCTTGAAATACTTTACGTAGTTAAATCACTTAAGAAGAGTAATATGCAAATTTTGCCAAACTTTGACTCGGCAATCTTTTTTTCCTTTATATAGAGCTTGCAGGTGATACTACAATCAACCGTAATATGAGTATGTGCTGTAAAGCTAATGATTTACATATATCATAGCCGCAAAAGTATAATGTAAATTTCACATGATTTAAACTCTGTTTTCAGAATGTTTTGAGTTCCAGCTGTCTATTCAGGCTGCATATGTAATGTAATAACAAGATTTAATTGGAAGAAGTAAGAAGCCTGATGTATGACAAAAACATCAACCTCAAAAATTGAGTATAAAGAAAAAACAAATTTGCTACTGTTATATATAGCAATTCTTGGTTTATTATTTTTTTTATTTTAAATGCTTTGTTAAATATTAAATGTAAATAGATTTGGGAATATTATTATGTATCTCAAAGAAATCGCTTATAACGTTAGATTGAAGATTTTTTTTCTATCTCAAAGAGAAAGAGATATTTTTAAGAGAAATAAAAATTTCAATTGGTTACTCTCAATATATAAAATACATCAATATAATTTACCTTAAGTTTCTATGTCATATGTAAAGCTAGACGAAGTGTGTTTGAAACGCATTTGTAAAGTGCATTGTTCTAAACTAAGCAACTGTGAGCCTAGCTTTCTTTTATTGTGTTACTTGATGTTTGGGGTATTAACAGCTTGATTTGTAAAAACGAATGGATTTCGTATAATCTCCTTTGATCCAATCACAGACTATCACGAAGAGAAAATATAGACACATTAAGTATTTAGTCTAATGTTCTATCACTGATTTGATATTGAAAGGTGACACTTCAGATATCGAATCACTTGACCTGATTCAAAATGGCGAAACATATTGTGATTGAAGAACATATATAGTTGATCCCAATAGTACGTAATAGTAATACTTCTAAAGTGAATATTTTTTTGGGTTATGTTATTTTAAATGCTATGAAAGTTATATATTTTCTAATTGAGAAAAACATGCATTATCAGACTAATAATATATTCAAAAGTAATTGCTGAAACCTAATATGGCACTTTTACACTGATTAATTTTCAAACTTGTGTAGGTTATTTGATGCAAAAATGTTAACACTAATCCAATAAGGAAAACAAATTTAAATTTAATTAAACGTAACTTAATTTAATAAACTCACATATGCGCATCGAGAAACGCTAATGAAAAAATCCCTTAGTTTTTACTTTTTATAGATTTTTTTTTCAACAGGTTTATTTTAAACCGAATACAAATTAAAATAATTTCAAACCATCTCTGTTTAAATAGTATCGAACTCATCAACAATTGAAATAAAAGCCAAAGTGCCGAACATTCATTTACTACCTCTACTAAGTTGTCATGAGAATTCTCTGTGAAAATAATTAATGAAAATGCTAATTATAAATGTATTTAAGTTTCTAAAGATTTGAAAATAATGTTACGTTCTATTTTCAATGCATAAATTATAAAAATTGAAAATGGATAAAAACTTTTTTTTGTTAAAACTGATTTATTTTTTGATAAAAGTAATTTACTAACATATTTACCTTGATAATCTATTCTTTTAATCATAAAAATTGAAATACAATTAACAAATATAAAAAGAAAAAATTTTGATAATCTGCAAAATATCTTTCCAATGAAACTGCACTCTCGAATTATAAATGCATTTATCCTAGAAACAAACATTTATAATGAAATTATAAATGTTTGTTTCAAGGATTTATGAAAAAAAGATAAATCGGTAATATAAATTCTGATTTCAAAACTAATTTATTTTTCGATGAAAATATTTTCTGTCAAACAACTATAAATGAGAATGTGCCACAATGTATTTTTTGTAAAAATATTTTAATCTTTAGTGTTTATTTTTTCTATTTGAAAAAATTTAAATATTATAGGATATGAATTAAAAATTCCAATAATAATGAAATAGTTTTATTAAAAATAATCTCAAAAACCAATGTACTAAAAATAAATAATTTATCTCATAACTAAAAAAAATTATCATTGTAAAACCTTTCGCAAACAAATTTATTTTTAAGTTTGAAATAATTTCCAAATTAATTTATTTTCTGCAAAAACACTTATATTTAATTCAAAAGTGTAATGAAAAAATTTATCCTTTGCAAGTTTTTCCAATATTTATTTTTTTTAGTTTAGAGAGTAAAACGATATTTTCGAATACAGATGATGAAAAATATTTTTTTAAAAACTAATGAAACTCTGTATTAAAAATCAGATATTTGTTCTTGATTTACAAAATGAAAGATATAATGAATAATTGCTCTAGTTTTTTACTTTCTAGGTTTCTCCAACTTTGACAAAAGAAAAGCTGTTAAAATTATAATTTGTTATGAAATGTGAAATAAGACACACTCTATGAAAATGTTCTAAAAGAAAGAGGAAACTCCAATGTTATAAGATAAACACGCGGGCTTAAAAAAAATTGACGAATGTCTACAAAGAACGATCTTTTTTAGATCCAAAAACATACATATGGTCACGATCTATCATCAGAAATATTTATTCCTGTTATTTCTCTTAACGAAGAGCGGAGAAAATTACGAGGAAAAAGCATCACATTCCGCTACTTTTCTCTTCGTCAAATTTGAGAGGAAAAAGTGAAGATTTAGCTTAATGAACAAGGCACTGTTATCCACAGGAGAGATGGAGTACTTTCTGATTAATTTTTGGCTAATAACTTTCATGTTATCACAATGTTGTATTTTATCGGCTTGTCAAATTGTGTTTGCTAAATGAAAATGACTTAAACAGTGAAAATTTTAATGATACAACTAAAACCAATTTGAAGATTATACAAAGTAATTAAAATAGTTAAGGTAATAAATAGAAAGGGATACACATATAGTTTATTAAAATATGAATCGACATAATCAAATTAAAATTTATGAAATGAAGAGTGTTTCAATAAATAAATGACTTTACATACTTAGTTACAAACTAAATACAAATATAGACATAAATTGTTTTCATCTATTAATTGAAATTTTTAAGAGATGAAATTTTTTCAGTAATAAATGTGATTTACATCTTAAAAGAATTTTATCTTTACTGAAATATCAACCGCATTTATCCCCAAAAGAAATTCCTGTTATTATATTCATGGGCATATATTTTTGAAAAAAATAATTTCAATGAAATCAGTTTTTTTCACAAGAATAGTGTTAAAATCAGAGTATCAGTTAAAAAAAAATATTTAATCATACTTATCGATTTTAACTAACTGTAAAGTGGATGTTTAGTCTTGCCTTTTTCATTTTCGCTTTTCTTCTGTTCTGTTGTCAGAGTATTAATGGCTTGAATTAGTGGAAAACGGCTTCTCAAAACGATGCTTTGGTCTTCATATGACAAACAGTTTGACTAACAAAACTTCGAGAATGTTTTTAATATTGATTCCAATGAGTTGAAGTAATAGAGTCATTACTCTATGTTCAAATCAACTCGACCCTTGTTAGGGGCATTTTTCTCAAAGCGATTTGAAACGACATTTGGAATCATGGTTTCGGATACTCGTAACAATCAATGTTTCACGCACAAAATGTTCATCAAATAAAAAATGAAAAAAGAGAAACTTTAACTGATTTCAGGAGAGCGAGAAATCGACACCAGAGATGTTGGTGAGCCGGACACAAGGTTAAGTTGGTGAACCGGAGAGCCGATCTAGAAAACTTGAATCGGCCAAAGACATAAATTAGAAAAGATAACAATTGACGGAAATTTAGGAATCAATATCGCTAGTTGATTTGAAAATTAATTATTTAGAACAACAGGTAGTTTTCATGATTTTGAAAACATTTACAAACGGAAGAGTTATAAAAATTACTTAATTATTAGTGATAAAAATCATAAATGGATTTTTTTCATCTCCAACAACACTCAGACATTTGATGGTGAACTTCGCCTTGTTCGCTGCAACTCGAAGAATGGGATTTGAAGGCAGACAACAAATTGATAGACAAGTCGCATTTACGACACTGTCTTAATACGATGTCGTAATTGATTATGCACAACGTAGATGAAACGTTATCTAACGTCATGGATATTTTAAACCGATGAAAATTGTAGTTAAGTGATTTAGCCATAATTTCAACTGGAACAAAAGAAACAATCACTTTATGGTATATATATATATATATATATATATATATATATATATATATATATATATATATATATATATATATATATATATATATATATATATATATATATATATATATATATATATAAAACAGAGAATCTTAAAAGTAAACTGTGCATGGAAATATCTCCCTCAATATATCATATGATATGTTTATGATTATTAATGCACATTTGTACTTACCTGTTTCCCCCCTTTTACTATGAACAAATCTATTTTTCAAAAGAAATAACATACCACATAAATCAAACTTTAGAAGCTAATATTTATCATAATTACATGAATGTGTTTTCATTTTCTATCTTAAAGGGATAATGTTTTATCGTAGTGAATATTTTCCAGTAAATGAAAATATTAAGTCGATTACACAAAAACCATTTTTTAAAACTAACTTGCCTTTTGCCCAAGGACCAATTTTTTTTACTTAGAACAGTTTATTTACTTATTATATTTACTGAAGTATTGCTGATATTTTTTAGTATTTTATTCTTAAAATTTGTAACTTTTTAACAAATTATTTCGAGGATTCATGTAAATGATGATTTATTTGATTGGAAACAGCAAAATGAACATCTTCAATGTTCATCTTGAAATTAAATGATTACACAAAGAGTTGTTCTATCTTTTTCTATCTAATACATAACTGACTAGTAGAAACATGGTGCATGATAAAAGCTGAGAAACAATTGAATCTTTGAAAAAAAAGTATAAAAATTCTCAAAAATAGAAATTTCAGATGAAATTGTCCAGGAAATTGAGAAACAGGAAAATTTGAAACGAACAAGAAACATCAAAGAAAATTGAAAAAAATTGCAAATCTAAAAAGAATGAATTGTTATAGGAAAAGAAATATTATATATATTACATTATTTTTTAAAACTTTGAAGGAAATATCACATAAAACTGCACGGAAACTCAGTAGCAATAGAAACTTTAGTAGGATAAAAAAAAATACGTTTTAGAGATTAAAAAAATATACCATAGAATAACATATCTTGTCTTAAAACTGCAGAAATGATGTAAATAGAATCGCCTAGAAACTGGAGAAAATAGTCAAAATTTAAAGAAATGTAAAAAACAGAATGATATGATATATGATATGGTAAGACTATGCACAAGACATCATTCTGGTGTCTTTTACAAAAAACACGAAAAACTACACAAAAAATTGAAATTTTGTTTCCTGGATCTGCTTTGTGCTTTAGTAAAACATATTTTTTGCTTGTTTTATTGCTGTATTGCAAAAGCGATTATTACAGATGCAATTTAACATGAACTCCGAACCATTGAAATAAGATTTGAACCCAGTACCATTGCACAGAAGGCTGAAATGTCAACTTGACTTGTTTTCTACTTTTCTTGCTTACGAATTACTTTCAAGCTTTTCTGTTTTTGTTTAACACTAAAATATATTGAGGATATTTAATTAAAAAAAAGCAACTATTTTGACAATTTCAAGCTGTTATTAAGTTTTAAACTGTGTTATTTATAATCATTTGAACAAACATTACATCATTAAAATTTGAAACATTTTTGGGAAAACTTGTTATCCTGGAGAAGTTATACTTAAAATTATTAAAGTTAAATGTTATTGAAGCCATGACAACCTGGAAATTGAAAGTGTCACCATTTTTTCTAAAAGTATCCAGCTTGATACTTGACACAGCTGAAGATTATCGTGCCAAAAGTATACTTTAAATGTGCTCCAAACTATACAGTGTTCCTTCATTATTGTATAGGGAGATGAGTGGGGCTGGTTCAAATATCGACTTAGTCACCAGATTCTGGTCCAAAAATATCGTTTTCTTTAACGAAGACGATCGGCAACAGGAGGAAGATAAAATCGTACAAAAACTAAATCGAATCTGACATCAACAATTTTGTCAGCAAAAAAAAAAAAAAAAAAAAAAAAAAAAAAAAACCAAAGAAGAAAAATTCAGATAATGAACATTTTGAATGCTGAACATGGAGAAAAAGAATTTTAAGATTAATTAAAAATCAGTCAATAGTCTCATTCCATTTATTTCTTCGTTATTTCCCTACTTTTAACGGCTCGGTATTGAGTTTTTCCGTAATCTTGAGGAACTTAATTACGGTTAACTTAGGAAGATGTTACAATATAAATCAACATAAAGCAGGAAAAAGCGTAAAAAAATTGTCAAATTAAAAATAAATAACCAATATATATATATATATGTATATATATATACAAACTTGTATACATTATGCATTTTTCTCTTATTTCCAATGCCCGGTTACCACTAGCCTATTCCACCCGTTTAAGCAAACAAGGAATGGAAGGGATGGCTCTTTACTTCGATGGGCCCCCTTTGTGAGTATACCGTGGATGTTCCTGAAAAGTGTGAACTTTCGTAGTTTACAAGCAGAAATCCCCTAGATTTAGTCGATCACCCCCAGAGGTATCATTTCACATGGAAGACATTGCGATCATAGCATGTGGTACCGCCGCCATTAGCGAACTTGAAGGATCTTCAGTTGAGTCGAGATTCAAAGTCACTCCTTTTTGATAACGAAAGTAATGGCCTAACCAACCATGCCACCACGCCATTTATTTACAATGTTTAAATAATATATCACAACTATGGACATTAATCCTAATTCCTTTCTAATTTATTTCAATATTTATATTTTTATTGTTGATTAACTGTTTCTCTAAGTGTCTGCCAAATGTATAGGTTATATCTAATTACTTAGTATACATTTTAATCACACATTTCCGTTGGTCTGTTTCTACTGCCAGAAAAGTATTAAACTCCATCTATTACCACCTCATAAGGCTCGATCACACTGTGAGTTTGGATACCTAAATTTGACACCGTGTTCTACAAATTCCCATACTAGTGGATTCTTAGTAAACTTACTTCCTCTCAGTTCAGAGACCTGCGAAGGGGTCAGGTATCAAACTTACTAGATTTTCGAAAGCACGAACGGCTCATTCCTCCACTGACTTCAAAGCTTTACTTTAGTGGAATAAATTTCATCGCTATGAATGGTTAAAATTAAAGCGAGATTGTGAAAGAAATAACAAAATAAAATATATTTGCTTATATATATATATATATATATATATATATATATATATATATATATATATATATATATATATATATATATATATAAAGTACACTTTAAACACTTTAAATAATATTACATTTTTAACCATGTATAACACCAATCACTTGTCATAACACTACTGGATTACCATAATTTTTTTTAACTTAAATTTTTTTTCTAATTTTTTGAATATATTATGAAGTGTATTGTATTAATTTCACGATTTTGTTTAAATAAATTAGAAAAGAAACTCGTTCTTTTTTAAAATAAAAGTTTGCTCTCCAATAATCTTAAATGTTGAATTGGAAGTTTTTTTTTCTACTAATCTATCGTAAAACGTGTAAAATATTTTCATTTAAACTTTTCATACTTGCTAAGAATTCATTTTTCATGTCTGATTCTGATATTGAAAATTTTCTCACAAAAAAAACTTTTTGACTTCAACTTATTACAGCTGTTGCAGTATTATTAAAAAAGAGAATCGATCTATAAAATGCAATTCTCGACATTTCAAAAAAGAAACAGGTCACAGTTAAAAAATAAATAACCTTATTTTACATATATACTGAATAGGTTGCCCTGTAACCTAAGGTTAGGAAGGCCGCGGGGCCCTGATTGATTAGGGCTCCGTTCTCACTGTCGAAAGGTAGTGAGTTCAAATTGCGACTAGAATAAAAATCCATCGTGTTTCTTAATGGCGGCTGGGGCACTTTAAAATTGAGAGTCGCAATGTCCTCCAAGTTAAATAATACCTCTAAGGGTTAGTCACGCCAAGTACACAAGATCTTTTGCTTGGTCCCTATTTCAAAATCAAGGAAACTCCATCCGGCTGCCTTTATGTAGCCGGTAGAGCGCAACTCAGGGCTAAGACCAGGGAAGCATGCGTTGAACAACGAGAGATCAATATTGTTTTTCTGTCTTCTGAAAGAACATCTGTCAAGTGGGCGCTTGGGAGTTTTTCTGGTTTCCTTCCTATACGTGAATGTAGCCGATTATCTATGAAAATCAACCTGGATAGCAGCTTACACAGTGGGTATCAACATCCTTAAAATCTTAAAGTGTTATGTTCCTTCCTATGGAGTGTCAAATAGATAGTATATGGGTTAACAGTGGCTAAGTGGAAGGATAGGTTGAATCCAAGTAGGAGGACTTGACTTCCGTGTCAGACTGGGACTAAATCTGGGACCTTCCACTCAGAAGAGTCACGGCCTATTAGACTGTGTCTAATTGGCCGAGGAAAAGCTCAGCACCTATATTAGGCCTCATGATATTTTACGTTTGGCATTGTATGATTGACAGCCTAACATTCGAGAACTGCTTCGCTTAAACATTTAATGCATATTTGCTTTCTTTGACGACTTTTTCATAAATAATAAGCTATACTCAATTGTTAGAAAAAAGAAAACCTAAGTATCGCAAATATACATCCAAAAGCCAAAAATGTTTTTTCATTTGCTAATTATAAAAATTTAGAAAAATTCAGATTGTACACATTTCTTTCAGCTTCTACCGTGTTTCTTTCAGCTTCAGTCCTACCAGAAGAAATTTTTCCTAAAAAGTGAAACATAAACACGGATTGCAAAGAAGGCAAGTAACAAACATTCACTCTGATAAGAGGGATTGTGAAAAGGTACAAAAGCCTCATCTTTCTTCAATTGTTTAACAGTACATGAGATTAAACTTTGGATTTTTTATTTCTTGCAGCAGGAAACTGTGACCATTCATTTGAAATATTATGTTTATAATGTATTTTACTTATTTAATGTATTAACTTATTTTTTGGCTGTAAAAATTTCTCAAATTAATAAGACTTATAGTTTATCTATATTAGGTCAAACTAGATCTGTGTAGTTTTAAAGTGGGCTCTAAATCATTCATGCTGTCATAATCTAAGTGAGAATCAAATCCGCAAAAGAAGTTAAGAACAATGAATCTTCAACTATTAGCTCAACTTAAGTATTCCTTAAAATTTCTATTTGAAATTCTCAAAATGCGATTAATATCAATTATCGCTTATCCCTAATTAGTAGAAGGAAGGTCTTTGATCTGGATTTTAATTCATTTGTTTGCGAGTTTGAATCCCATAGCGGAATAGATATTTGTAAGGCCTCAGAATTCACTTGAAGGGCCGAGCAGATTCAATGAGACCTCGTGGTCAAAGATTAAAAGGAGAGTTGCAAACAAAATTCGTTGTTTCATTAAATACTTTATATATATATATATATATATATATATATATATATATATATTAAAAATATTTTTATACATACTGTCCTCATTCTGTTTTTATCATTAAGATAAATTATTTTGCAAATTTAACGCCATTATTTTTCCTGCAAATTCCAAGTAAATTTTGAGAAATTTACCTGGATTTTTGGATTATAAAAAAGGGTATAAAAAATATGTTTCCTATTCATATTTTTTTACCATTCTTTAAATTTTTAAATTTAAAATATAAAAAACTGACATGATAATGCATCTGTGGTCTAAGGCCGACAGTGATCATACTGATTTCCTAGCCGAGGAACCTGGAGTGCAAAGTAAATGCCCTTATTAGGGGATCAGTCTAACGCGAAATTGTCAGTGTTTAGTTACCAAGCATGCTTGATAATCAGTTTATCGATTGACTGAAGGGATGAAAGGCTGAGTCGACCTTACTTAATCCAGAGAATCTAACCTCAGACCTGAGCCTTGAAAGTGCGAATTTACCGCTCTTCAAATTTATTTAGAAATAAACTTCAAGGAAGTGATTCTTCAAAATGCATACCATTCGGCACCGAAGACGGAAACGATGTCTAATATTTTTATATGACATGTCATGAAAAGAAATCTACTATAAAAGTTGAACGGTCGTACAATTTTAAGAAAATCAATATATTTTTGTAGAAATCATGTACTATATTTCAAAAAAAAATTTTTTTGTAATTATTTTACATTTTTAAAAGTTGCTATATATTTTATGCTTTTTCCACACCTTGTATTACGGTTCTATATAAATGCTATTCTAAAGATTCGAACATCTCTGTTTGTAATTATTACATATAATATTGCTACTTTGCAAAGCACATTGTGTGTAATTACTTAATATTTGTAATAAAAATAATGAGTTGTTCATACCAATTCCAATGATATTTCTCAAATGTTCTTTATTCATATTTTTTTTCATATCTTACTTTTAAAAATTTGAATTTGCATGTGATTCTTTTTGCGGTGAATATAAATTAATCAGAGCAGTAAATCAAATTTCAATATTTATTTATATACTAAGAAACATCTAAAGAAATTTGGCATCGTAATTAGAGCCATTATATGTGTCGCCCATTCTAAGCTCTCTATTTATTAAGTAGATTAGTAACGTGTTTCTTGTTATTTATTGTTGCCAACAGAGGTAGTTAAAAACAATGTAAATGTAATCAGTTTCGTAATTGAAAGCTATTTTCTAGTGGCAAGTTTGACAACTGAATTTACACCTCTTCCTCACTGTATTAGCGGAAAGATTTTATAGATTATTGCAGACCCTTTTAGAATAACAAACTTTGACTGAATCCTATTTTAGATTTACTCTTCCTGTTGGGGCCGTCATGTTTCTTTTGAGACAACGGCGACTATCGAAAAATAACGCAAAAAAAACAATTATAATAATTATGAGAATTATAAAAATATATTGTGAAACTTTTCCAATCATAACAACATTAAGAATTGTTAACCGATAATGTAAAATACAACCTAACCTAAATATTGAAACGTCAGAGTCGAAATTAATGAACTGAAAATATTGTTTCAATAACCACTTATAATTCAAGGATGAAATGGTTGAAATAGTATGTTTGTATAACACAAAATGTATTTCTTCATAACAAACAGTTATTAGTTGCGGTATTAATTACAATTCATATCATAATGCAGCTTTTCGTGATGAGATATTGTCAAAAGCACATAGATATTGAATGAATCATAATAAACTCTCGATCCTTTGACATTACTTTGACAAATGTGCTATTTACTCATGAGGAAAATTCATTTCACCTGTTCCAGATGTTACATTGATATTAAGCGACAAAAGAGTATTCTCAGGCAACGGTACTTTTGTATACACAAACTGGGGTTTCCCGCAGCTTTGAGTCGTAAAATGATTATTAATTTATTATTTTCTCTTTGAACACCATGTTTGGTTTCGTAATTATAATCATGCCTTTGAGTATAAAATTCAAAAACGTTTTTTTAAATGTTAAAAATTTCATGAATTTTATATCAACTCTATCTAGATGTAAGAAAAGAAATAAAAATTTCTTTATTTTTACGGAAACCATGGAGCTTAACGGAAAAATGTATCACTCTTACCGCAATGAGTTTGATACTGGATCCAAGTGTACATTAAAACGCCTGTAAGATACAATGGCACGTTTGTTAACTTGGAAAAAAGAATTGTGTCTTGTGTCCGGTGGTTGTGTGGGTTTAATTAAAACAGCCTTTATTGTAATAATAATTTAATTATCCAAAGCTAAGTTGTACATAACAAACATAAAGAGTAAATTGTTGTTGTTGTCATGTGTTATCTAGGCTGGCAATATGGGGTGCGCTGCTCCACTTTTCCAACTGAGCCATATTTTTGGTGTTGAGTCCAACTTCCTCAGTACACACATGCCATAGGTACTCGTTTATAGGGTGGGCAACCATTCACAAACTATTCATACAAGGAAAGGACAAAGACAGGATAGATAGAAAGAAAAAGTACATCCACGCCCTAACCCAGGACCTCACAGACCTCACTGATGCAAACCCAGGACCTCACAGAAAAAGTAAATTAAAAGGATTATTAAAACACATCTGAAAAGTTTGAAATGAAAAGCCTATCTAACTGTTTTTCCTTTTCCTAGTAAAGGTTGTTCTCGGTAAGGAAGAGAGAAAGCAAAGTGTCACAAGTTCAGATATTGATTTCTTCTCCAGACAATGACTTAAAATTAGTGAATTCAATAGAATTTAGTGAATTCAATCAACAGAATTACAAAAACATAGGTTATGGCCAGTCAGAAATGTCGGTAATAAAATTCAAATATCTGTAGTTCTTTTACCATCTCTGTCCTCTTAGACCTCTTAGAGGAACACACATATTTTTGATAAATTTAATTATTTTATCGCTGTAGAATATGACACTTTTCGTTATATCTTTTATTTTGTGAGTCGATTTTTGCACACAAGTGTTAGTCTCATAGGAACTGATGCTTTAAAGTGGATTCGAAGCCATTAAAGACAATCTCACCCGAAGTTTGAATCCATGTCACAAACTTCAATTTAGTTAAAGACCCTCAATTCAACAGTAAAATATTTCCGTTAAAAACATCATTTATAATTTTTTTACATTATGTTGTAAAGAAGTTCCTCGCGCGATTTAGAATTTGGTTGACTGATTAAAATTTTTACACCATCGAACTTCTCATTATTTTAAGCCAATCAAGTGATGAGATTGATATCTGAATTGCCTACTTATTTTCAATTTTTACATCAGAGGGGAGATGTCCTTTTTTTAACAATTAAAATGTTGTACTCTTTCAGTTAGTAATATTTTTGTTTGAAATGTTTAAATCCCTTTACAAGATATTTCGTTCCCGATCATTCATCGTAGGAACTGAATGTTGATTCGCTTTGATTCTCGAAACAGAAAGTGGCACCATACCTCATTTAGTTTATATTTTTATACTAAAAACAAATACATAAGATAATTAGTATTCGTTAATTGATTTATATTATCATAAGCAATGCTAATAAAATTTCATACGGGTGGAAATTTTAAAAACTGAAAATTGTGTTAAAATTTTTGAATGCTTATCTGGAATTGTCTTTCGGGAGAAAAGGACAACGGTATGCATCCATGTCAGAAGAAGAAAAATCTGAAAAACTTTCAAGCACCAAAGCCAACAAACATGAAGGTAGAAATTAAAATCAATTTCCATTAAGCAACAATGAAAAGATCGAATCTGGTATTTTTCAATCCGAAGAGAAAGTGCAACCAACAGGACACGATAAATTCCTAATGAACACTGCTACTATTGAATAAAAATATTTGCCATTTCATGGTTTATTACCAACCATTGAAAATAGTGTTTTTCAGCATCTAACACTTTATCCTTTACTATAAAATTTTTTATTGTTAGCGAAACTTTTTTTGCATGCAGTAGGAAAGAATTCGGGAAATTCCCTAAGGCTTAGGGAATTTCAGGATAGGTATTTAGCGCCTAAGTATCCTCCTTAACATGTGAGCATGTAGTTAACAAACTGCAACCCCTATATTCCATTGTTCCACAAGGATTCGATTTGGGCCCTTCATTTACAAAAATATAGACTTGGGCACAGTGAGCACAAAGTGATTAGTAAATTTCTTAAAGTCATAGTTATTACATTCTTATTATGTTCTTATTATAGAAATACACACACTTCGGTTAAATGTACAGGTTCCATTTACTCTTAAGAGTAAATGGAACCTGTACATTAAACAAATTTATGAAATTCAATACACAAATTAAACAAATGTATGAAATTCCTAACATAAATGAAAAACAAAATGTAATATTGGGTATAATTTTAAAAAAAATCAGTATGATATTTAATCCTTAATAAAACTCAAAAATATTACAAATTTAAATCAGAAAACTAGTGTTATATGATGCAAAACTATGGTAAAACTATAACTAAATGTTTCAAAAATCTTTAATTTTATTAATCTTACTGTTTCTCTGGCAGAATTATGTTTATAAAATGTGAAGAGGAACTTTAGTACGAATGCCGACAGTCACTTTTCTCCCTGACTAAAACCGTTTTTCTTGTTTGTAATATTAACCTAATTTATAGGCGCTCAGAATGAAAATGTGCAACTTCATAACTCTTGACGTACTTTCGTCTCTATTTATCTTCGAACTTTAACTTCTTCACCCTTTAGACACTCAACATCAGTATTTGTGGAATGGCCTCTTTTCCAGAAGATGTCATTTATATACTGGGATCTCCTTTTATTTCTAGCATTGCTTTTACTTCGTTTATTTATTCTACCGCGAAAGAGGGGAGAAATTCTCTATTTTTTGGTATTAAATCTTCTCCGTAGCTGTGATATATATAGAATGCGATAAATGTCCTATTTCAGCAGGAGAGGGCATTTAATCTCATTTGTGTACAAATAAATAGTTAGATTTTATTACTAAGCTTTATCTAAAAGTATCATTTTAAGGATTAGTAAATGTTACAAATATTAGAATGACAGAGCATTCCGACTTTAATGGTCGAATAAAGAAGCTAAATGTAATTATTCTGCAATGCAGATTGTTTTTGAGGAAATTGTTTTTCTGGTATCATTAACGATATACAGAGTCTTTATCTTTTCTTTATTAAAATCAATTCTTTATGTTTCAGCAAAATTATCAAAATCTGAAGCCGCCCAACTTGTCTAGTGGTCAGCGCATAGGGAGGTCTTGGGTTCGAATTCCGGTTCAGGCATGGATGTACTTTCTCTCTCCATCTATTCTGTTTTTGTTCTTTCCTTGTATAAATGTGTTATGAATGGTTGCCTACCCTATAAACTGGCACCTATGGCATGTGTGTTTACTGAAGAAGACGGACTTTACTCCAAATACGGTTCACTTGGCAAAGTGGAGCAGCACACCCCATATTGCCAGCCTAGTTGACATACGACAACAACAACAACATTAAAATCTGAAACATTTTACATCTATGGTAAAAATGCGTTACGATATAGAAAAAGTGAAACATGAACTCACTATTAGTAATAATACATCCACAATGACTCGTACACAAATTTGAACTTTCTAACGAATGTATTTTTGAGTAGTATTTTTTTAGACGTTTAAGATTTTTTGGCATATATTTAGAAATTCTAATTTTCATGTTATATATTGTTTGGAGATTATTGAAACAAACACTTTATAGATAATCAAGAAATATATTATATTCATAAAAAGAATGTATATTTCATATTATTTGAGAAATATAACATAAAATTTATTATTAATTTTCGATATTTTCACTTTTTTTTTTGAAAAATCAGAATTTTTTTTTTACATATTTTAGGAAATCATTCTTGAAATATAAAAAGAAACTTTTTAGATTTTTGTGATTTAAAGTTTTCCAATCATACATTGTTGAAAGATTTATTTTCATGAATTCCTTTGATTTTAAAAAGTCCGGAGTTTTTTTAAATCAGGTTATTGATGCTCAGATATTTTTGAGAATATAACGGATTTTTGAAAAATTATTGGGGATATGTTGACTCTCAATCGCACGAATTTTGGGTTTACATGTAATCAATTATTTAAATGACGCGATAATTCTTAAGATAAATTTTTTTTTTTCAAAATACTTATTGTATTTTGAATCATTCTCAAGAACCAGCGGATGAAAAAACGATACATACGCTCTTTAGTTTCTTCATAATAAGTTTTAATAAAGTAATTCTTTAGATTCTTGTGTGTATCTAATGTTGGAGCATATTTTACTGCAACAATTTTAGTACATGAAAAAAGAATCAATAAATTGGTTTTATCAACGATAATCTTAAATAAAGTGACTAAAAAAACTTAAAATAATCAAACCTAAAAGAGCATTTCAATAATTTTGAAGCGCAAAAATCTTTGATATACTTCACTATATTAATTATTTTTTTCCAATGGCAGATTGTGTAGACAGTTACAAATGCAACACAGTCTATTAATCTATTGTTCTTTAATACCAAGGAACCGGCCAAACACAGCGACCTCTTAGCCGCCGAGGCGTTGCCCAGGGTGCACCACAGGGGGTGGGCCACCATCGCACCCTCACACATGCCATAAGGACCCGTTTATAGGGTAGGCATCATTCATACTTCATTCACACACACAATGAAAGGACAAAGACAGGATAGAGAGAGAGAAAGTATATCCATGCCTGAACCGGGATTCGAACCCAGGAGCTTCCTATCTGTAGTCAGACACACTGACCACTAGACAAGTTGGCCGGCTTATTATAATAATTAAATGATAAAAAGATGTTGATGTTACTTACGACACTTGCACTAGTCTTGGCCCTCTCCGCCTTGGCAATGCAAATTTAAGTCAATAGGGAGTGTCTTTCGTGTTTATCAAAGCACCACGAAGGTGAAATTACGTCTTTGCCCTTTTTAAATCCTCCGATAGATGGCAACACCAGAGGATCTACTCCCTCAGTTTTGACATTGATCTGAAGGGGGATGAAAATTTCCCCAGACCATTGTACCCATGGAAACTGCTCAATGACCGACCACAGAACTTTCGATTCCACAGATGTAATGAGCGCGTACATCACATGTGCTCGGTGGGTGTTACGCAGCATTGGGAATCGAACCCCACCATTCCGAATAAAAGGCTGCTTCCCTAACCACTACGCTACCACGGCCTAAAATGTTGATAATATAATTAATTAAGGAATAGAAATATAGTTTTCAAATACATGAGAGAAAGTCCATTTAATTTATTTTATGACGATTGTAAGACTTTCGTTTTAATTATACTATTATATGAACCATTTCTCTAAAATTCATAATGAGAATTTTGGTGGTATTTCGGTAATTTTCATTCAAACAATGGACATCGATGAAGATATATTTCAAATGAAGGTGTCACTTTTTCAAAATGAGATCGGAAAATTCATCTTTTCCTATATATATATATATATATATATATATATATATATAGAGAGAGAGAGAGAGAGGAAAAGATGATATATATATATATAAAATGCATATATATATATATATATATATATATATATATGCATTATATAATCCCCTTTTAAAACTTTTCTTAAAGAAATTACTCAGGATAACTTTACATGAAATGCAAGAATAATAAAGAAAATTAATGATTCATCTATTTAACTATAAGAAAACGAATTTTTTTTTAAAAAATTACAAATTAAACATGAAAATTTGAGTTTAACCTATTCACAGATGCAGTATTCAACAACCATCAATTTTGCCGTAAATTCATTTTCTATTTATGTTGACTGATTATAAATAGTATTCAAAAATTCTAATCTCTGAATCGCACGAAAGATCCCACTATAGCAAAAAAGCACCAATTAATTTTATTATTTGGTATAGAGAACTTTAGTTATAAATATATTCTAATTTGCAATACTGGTCCCCGGAATGAGAAAAATCCTAGATTAGAGCATTAAAGCTGATGAACAATGGGAGACGGAACCTCATTTTACTTTTTTAGCACTTGTCTGCACTTGGAAGGTATCTAAGTTACTTTCTCATTGTGGTAAGTCTTTTATTCGTTAGTCCACAGCAGCTATTATCCGTTAGAATGTTTATTATACTTTTTTGATGTATTACGGTTTTTAAGTTTAAGGCCAATATTTTCATTTATCAAAACTATCCAAAAATGATGCTACATCAACACCAGGGGAGAATAGAGCAATACTGTTGGGCGAAACAAATTCAGAGAAATTGAAAATGCCTTCTATCTTTTCCAAAATATCTTGCAAAAAAAGCACTCAAAGTTTTCTGGTAACCAGATAAAGGATATTATTTAGTTTGAGTATTAGCTCTTGGGATAGAAGGAGGAGTGCTTTACATATGGCAGTGAATCGTATTTAACAATGCCGCCAGGATGGGCACAGGTGCTGTATAATCCATGATTTCAAATTCTGAATTTTTTGGCGATGAAGAAATGTTGCCAAGATGACGTATCGTGACGTGCACGATGACGTAAATATTAGGGTTACCAAAATAGAATTTTCTGCATACTTCTTATAGGTCTCCATATCTATGACGTAATAAAGTCAATATTGCCTGATACATAGTAAAATCCACCAAAAAATCGTCAATCTTAATTTAGCATCATGTATTATAGGGCACCTGTGCCTCAGGATGTTTAAATTATCTTTATAAGCAAAGTAGCTTTGACGTAACTGTATATTTAACTGAATTTTATAAGCAGATGATTTAATATCTTCCATAGCTTAAAAATACAGCAATTAGCATAATTTTGTTCAGATTATCATGATGAAATTTTCATTTTTTACGAAAAGTAATATCTCATGACTTCCCATAAATTAAAATTATATTTGATTATATGTGTGGTAGCAATTTCCTCTTCATGTTCATTGTAAAATATTTTAATTATATTCATTCTTTATATGTTATTATTACCTAGGATGCGAA
Organism: Latrodectus elegans; assembly: GCA_030067965.1. Taxonomy (NCBI): domain Eukaryota; kingdom Metazoa; phylum Arthropoda; class Arachnida; order Araneae; family Theridiidae; genus Latrodectus; species Latrodectus elegans. The sequence goes on from CM057812.1 coordinate 46,164,752, forward strand.
CAACACAACTAATACATGTGACATCAGATGGCATTCCGAAATGAGAATGTATGGGACAATCGAGGATTTGGAGCATGAACTATATCATGGGGACGGATGTAAGGTGTAGAAATAAATCGTATAATTTTTATGGTTGAAGAATAGCGGAGCAAAAAACTTTTGTTCTTATGATATTGGAGAGTAAAGTCTAAGAATTAAATAAATAAGACTTGGACTGTGTGTTAGGAATATATCTTATTCCTACTTTAAAATCCACTGAAGTGCTGATTTTTTTAAATTGGTTAGCACATATTTTAATATTTTTAAATATATAAGCAGATCAGGGAACAGGTGCAGTATAATCCATGATGCCAAATTCTGAGATTGGCGATTTTTTGGCGGATTTTCTTATGTATCTGGTAATTTCGTTTTTATTGCGTCATACTTATGGAGACCTATAAGAATTAATCAGAAAATTCTATTTTGATAATCCTAGTATTTATGTCATCGCACACGTCACGATACGTCACCTGGGCAACATTTCTTCATCTCCAAAAAAATTCAGAATTTGGAAATCGTGGATTATACGGCACCTGTGCTTAGATCAGAATACTTAATGTTTCTTTCAGTTCATTTAATGCATATTTTAACGAAATTCATACAATCTAAATAAGTTCTTTCTGAAAAATTGCATTCCTTAGAAATAGTAAATTGTTCTTCAAACTTTGTAATTAATATTGAAATAATTATACGATATAAGACAATTAATTATTACCTCTCATTTGATTTACGGCAAATTCTTAAAGTTAAAAAAACATTATTCATTAATAATTGTTTTGTTATAGATTAAGCCATATTTATTTCAAAACAGTATTTACGTAGAACCACATTTATTTTATTGCAGTTCTAGTTACATTTAGTTATTGGGTTTCGTTTTACTAATAAATTATATTCATATTCTTACTATCACTGATATTTTCATTGCTGAAAATATTAAGTATGTTGAGTTCCAGTAACGAACAAATTTAAAAATACCGATATAATGTATATTTGAAATAAACATAAAATGAAAATAATATTCAAATACGAATTTCATTTCTATTTTAAATGATTATAAAAGAATTTATGATTTTATTGTTAAAGATTATAATATTCTTAACAATGGAAACATTAATTATGCAACCGAAAGCATATTGTTAAGAATTTTAATTTTCAGGATTCAAAAATATGCGGATTACATTTTCTCAATGGTATTGGTGACTGCAACGTGCAAGATTTATCTTATATAATCACTTTCCAATACTTTTTAAGTTAATTTCATGAATAATTAAATAAAAACGACAAAAATTAATTAAAATTCTGAAAATAAACTTTGTATCATTTTGATTTTTTTTTTACTTAAAATTCATACTGATTAGTAAACATGTTTTGAAAGAAAATTCCTTCGCGTATGATCTGCTCAGAAACTTTAATATTTAAAAGTGATAGTATTAACTTAAAATATAACTTAGAGTTTAATAATTTAAAATGATAAAAATATGTAAATGTTTTAAATTTTAATTTTCAATAAAAAATAAACCTAACGGGGATACAATTTTATTTTCTTAATTTTATCAGTTTGCAGCATAAGTAATAAATGAAAAGTATTTTTGTGAATATTAAGATATAAGCAGTAGCTTATCGGCAACAGATGAAAGAGAGGTAGAGTTACAGAAATTTTAACTATAAATATGTTTGATTGAATGTTTAATTTGAATATTCTTAAGAAATCTGTCTATTTTGGGGTCTTTGTGGGTATAGAACAATATTTAATAAATACAACGATCATTCTTATCATAGAATTTTCCTTTTTCAAATATAAATATTCTTTATGTTAATTTAAGTTTTTACAAGATATTTATAAGATAATAAAACATTTTTTTACTTCCTTATTTATTTAAAAAAATTAATTCTTGAATATTCAGTGCCAATTGGTTCTATATGAGTTATAATAGTTAAATAATATTTGATGTAAAATTATTTTTTTTCTTCTTTTATTAATATTAATACGAGGGTTATTCGGAAATTTTTGAGGTACGAGGAGACGAGAATTTACAAAATAAAAATAACGGTTTAATTTTAAAATACAAAGTATTTTAACACAGAAGACGATTTTTTGCTGACTTACTTCAACTTGTTTAGCGTAGAATAAATTTTAAAGAGAAGAGAAAATGCAGTTGAAGCAAGAACATTTTCGCGTTATGATATTCTACGATTTTAAAGCAGAATTAAATCAAGAAGAATGCGTTCAACGGTTGCAATTAGTATTTTCTGATGAATCTCCAGCTCGTGCTACTGTATTCAGATGGTTTAGAGAATTTAGAAGAGGACGCAATTTTCTTCAGGATGAAGGACACACTGGAAGGCCGCCGTCGGCAGTAATCCCGAATAATGTATCTGCCATACGAAAAATGTTAATGGATGATAATCGCTGTACCTATCTAATGATACAGAAGGAACTTAACATTGGATCTGCAGCCATACACAAAATCATTCATGAAGAATTACATATGAAAAAAGTAGTTTGCCATTGGATTTCCCCAAATTCTATCTGAGCACCAAAAAGAGGAACGTTTCAGAATCAGTAAAGAAACTCTTAAATTACTAAATGATGGTGGCCACCGTATCATTTTTAAAATTGTAACAGGTGATGAAACGTACATACCGTTTTTCGACGTTCCAACACATCAAGAAAGCAAAGTATGGGTCTTTGAATTTGATCCCACGCCGATCATGGTGAAAAAATAACGCGCACTGAAAAAAGTGATGTATGCCGTTTTCTTCAGAAGTACGGGATTGGTCAAAGCCATCAAGTTGGAAGGACAGAAGACAGTAACAGCAAACTGGTATACCACTAAATGTCTTCCAGAAATTCTACAAGAACTGAATGTCAGGGGACTAATGCTTCACAATGACAATGCATCTTCACATACAGCCGGATTGACAGTTAAGTTTCTTCAACAAAAACAAATTAAAGTGATCGAACATCCGCTGTATTCACCTGATCTAGCTATGTGTGACTTTTGGTTATTCTTTAATCTAAAAAATAACTTACGTGGACGTCGCTTTCATTCAGAAGAAGAGACTGATGTGGCTATAAATGCATTTTTTCATCTATTCCAAGAAATGAATGACTTGAGACATTTAATCAGTGAAAATTCGTCTACAAAAGTGCATTGATGCTGGAAGAGACTACTTTGAACACACCTAAAATTTTGTATGTATAACAATAAAAACCTAGTTGTATCTAAAAAATTTCAGAGTGACCTTCGTAAGCGCAACAAACTCTCGCCAAAGCTTATTAGGGAAATTCAAGTCTAGAAAACATATAGAATAAGTAGGATTATTGTGGGTTGTACTCTTCGACCACGATAATTGCAAAACTGTTTCAAAAATTTACTAATTACTTATGTAACCGTGTGAGTTCTTTCAAATTTCATATTTATACGTTTGAACAATGATGTTTCTTGTTCTGTTCTCTTTGTTACCATCTCTTTCTAATTACATTATTTCCATTTCGCTATTTTTTGTTCCTACAATTGCGTAGAGCACAGATATTGTATAATGCAGGATTCCAAATTCTGAATTTTCTTTAGCATTGAAGAAATGTTGCCAAGATGACGTATTGTGACGTACGCGATGACGGAAATACTAGGGTTGCCAAAATATAATTTCTATAGGTCTCCATATCTATGACGTAATAAAAACCACGTTGCCAGATACATAAAAATATCCGCAAAAAATCACCAAACTCACAATTTGGCATCCTGGATTATACATGGCATCTGTGGCTTGGGCAGTTCTTTGGGCAAAGATATGACTTGTTTGAAACCTTCACTAAATATTTTTAAGTTGGTAGCACTATAAGCAAATATGTAAAAGCTATCATGTATTTATTAAATATACTAAAATATCAATTGATGTGTATATCTTTGTAAAAATTCTTAGCAATTATTTATCCATATCACTTTAATTATTAATCCGTGTTCAAATGGTAAATTACTATCACAAATTATAATTTAAGCCACTTATTCCCTAACTACAAAACAAAAATGCTGAATTTTCTAGAAAATCTCATTTATTATTAATTAGATTATCAAAATTAATTAAATTTTCAATTAAAATTTCAACTTTTTTTCATTTTAACTATTTTTTTCAAAAACAAGTCGGTGTTTCTAATAAGATATTGACTATTAAAATGGCTGAAAATGAATTTTTTATTTTGTGACTGATAACTATATTAACCATCAGATCAAAGAAATATTGTTACATTTCTATATTTAATTTATTTTCCTCCAAGTCCTTTAGTCAACATGATACGAAAGAATAAAACGCAAATAAATTTAAGATGAAATAACGTGTTATTATCATATTACCCTTATCTACTTTTCTAAATTCAAAAAATGATAACTTCAAAATGATTAATATGGCTGCTAAGTGAACTGTTAAACATAACATACATAAATGAAAACAATAATAATACAATTGAATCCATTAATAAGCTTATTTGGTTATTGCATTTCGACAAGCAATACTCTTCAAAACATAGAAACACTTTAAGTAATACTTAAAATGTTTTTGTATTACGTGAAACACTTCAATATTTATTTATGCAATCAAAGCTATTTTTATCATCCGAATCAATTATTTTGGAAAAACAAAACGAAAAATCTTCGGTGAAGAAATAAGAAAAATCGCCGCGTGTTTTAAATACATTGATTGACAGAAAAAAAATAAAATTCTGTCTTTATCATTAGCGCTAGAACTGAAACAGTTCTTCACAATATTGTTTTTTATAACTGTTTTAATGGATAACATTTAAAGACCATTTTATTTCAATTCGTTGAGATAAAAAAAATATATTTATCTGTTTAAATATTTATTTGTGAAGAATGAAAACAATGCGTATAATTTTAGCATTTCTTTTTGTTATTGATATTACAAGTTAAAATTAATTTTATTAAGCAATAACTTAACTAAAGAAATACACCCTTTTAATAAAAACAATTTTTTTCACATAAAAGCAAATAGTAAAAATGAATTTTTTATTTTATTTTTTTATGTAAAATTTGCTATAACATTTAGTACCAAAAACTACACGATATATTATTATAAAAAGCATTAAACTAAATCATTAAAATCTGTATTTATTTTATTCCTATCTGTTTTTTTTTTTTTTTTTTTTTTTTTTTAAATAATTTTTTTTTTTTCAATTTATTTTGATTATTTAAATAATCAACTCGCTTATACCAATAAATTCCATAATAATCAATGCATACCAATTTTATCTTCCCGTTCAATAAATGAGCGTTCACCATAATCTTTTTTTAAAAATCATATTAGTATATTTAAAAAATGTTGGAAATGGAAATGAAATATTCTGTCGCCTTGAAACTTAAGTAAATATTGATGAATATAAGTGCAACCGTGACAGTGTTTAAAAACTATATATATTGTGCTCTTGTCAATATGCTTCTGAAACTGAAAAAGAGAGACAAAATGTTGTATGGCTTTTGAACGACTGAATTGTTCGATTAGTTGTTATGTATTTTAATTTAATTTCAATGTATACTTTAATAAATGTGATTTCCCTTCTTAATACATGTGTACTGAATTCAGTTTACACGAATCATTTCTGCATAATCTAACTAATTCTACCGCGTTTGTACTCTGCACGTCAAAAATTATGAAAAATTTTTTTACATATATAATAGAAAATTAAAATGATTATTGCTAAAAATTTAATTTAGATAAAAATAGATGAGATATAACAATGAAAGTTGCAATTTCTGAGGAAGGATTTTAAATACACTGTATATTAGTTTTTTTAAAAAAAACATACAATTAAATTTGCAAAAAAGTATTCACACTGACTTATACTTACTTATAAAAACATATAGTCTGCTTAATAATATTTGAATAGCGCAGTCTCTCATAAAATCATATTAATTTATAATTTTATTATAAAAATGGCGCGTTTTTTTTTTAGCGCTCCATAGTTCAGATTTATAGTGTTATGATATTCTTTAGGTCATAAAATATATCATATTAAGTGAGCAGATATACATTCCACCCATAAGTAAATTTAGGCTGCCACTGGTAATATCAGATTGCTGCGTTCGTAATTGGGTTATAATGACTTTCGTCTCCAGAGCCGTAAAAGTGGATGTTCTATCGAATATATTCCAGAAGCTGTGTCCCCCTATAATATATTTTTATAAGAATTCAATAAACCAAGCACACACTAAAATATGAATAAATATTTATGAATTATGGTTTTAAATTGTAATTTATCGATGATGCAAGCGGTCGACTAACTATTTTACCACATGGACCAGTAAAGTTGTAATTTCAATCTAGCGGACCAATTTGTTTATAGTGTTAAATAAATTTATAAAAAAATTGTGGTCTAAAAACTCATTAAATGTATCCAGTTAACAAAAGGAAATAAATTGTAACCAAATTATTAAAATTTTGTTAATAAACCATAATAAAATAAACAAAAATTTAAAAAAAAATTAAAAAGTGCTTTGATTAAATCAAATTTTTAGCATTATACTTTCCTAGCGGGATGTATTTTCCTGCTATCAGGAAATAAGATACCAATAAGTATCATAAAATCCCAATAAAATTATGAATATTATCCCGATTAATATCAAGTAAAATATATTCTCTTGGAGGAGGTTTGAACTCAATACGTCCATAAGACCATCGCTAAATGCTTGAAATTGAATATAAATATGAGATATGTAAGAGATTGAAGTTATAGAAGAGTATGAAACAAGACGATATAAATCAAGTTGCTGAAACAGTGCATTTATAGCTGTACGATTTATTTGCTGTAGCGTTATTCTATAAAGTAGCGTTTTTATAACTTTTCATATATTATTATGAATTGTGAATTATGTTTCAATGCACTTTAAAATATAATTTAACGGGATGAGTAAATATATTCCACTTTTTTGGGGACCAGTGAAATTTTCACGTGTACCGCTAGTGGTCCATGGATCACCACTTTGGTGACCGCTGTATTATGCGAGCGATTTATATGGGAAAATAGTTTAAAATTCATTATAAAATGATAAATATTATTTAAAATCCTTGTAACATTTCTTATTTGCTGACATTCCATTTTGCTTTTTCTATTATTTTATGTTCACGGCAAATCTGTCAAAATAAGATTTAGAAAAATTGAATTCACATTGAAGAAAATCATGTACCACATTAAAACTAGAAACAATTAATATATATATATATATATATATATATATATAAATTTATATATATATATATATATATATAAATTATAAGTGTGTGTATCTATGTAAATATATAATTGTCTATAATATATAATAAACTGTGTGTGTAATAAACTGTGTGTGTGTGTGGGGGGGGGAATATAGTTAATTTGCGAGAGTTTAGATTCTACAAAATTAACATTTCCGAGCATAAAAAAAGTCAGAAATACTTCATAAACATACATAATTTATTTTATTATAAATGAAAAAATAATAACAAAGTGGATTATATATTTTTTATTACTTATTAACCATTTCAATTACAAAATAGTTAAAAAAAACTCATAGTAACTTTTTGTTTGTTATTTATTATGCCTCTATTATAAAATATCTCATATTTCATAATCTAGGATGGAATAAAATATGAAAAATATAAATAATATTTTATCAATATTTTTGAAAATTACAAATTCAAATTGCTTCATAAATCAAAATTATTTTTAAAAATTTGATAAAAAAATGTTTATTACGAATATCTTATTTATCTTATTACAATAGAATAACATTCTTTTGCTTATTAACAATGTTATATAAATGATAAACTTAGCAATGAATAAGAATATTGAAGAAACGGGAATATATATATAAATATCTTTTATATTATCAGATAATCTTAATTCATCTCTTATTTTTCTGACATGTTCCATTCAAAAGAAACTATGTTTTCCAAAACAGGTGTCAAAATATGATTAGATCCCACGTTTTTTTTACTTATCGATTTTTACATATTGAAGACCCAACCACATCTTGATCTTTCTACCTCATAATACTTGATTCTATTTGTACAAGGAAATAACACCCAAGATAAGATATTAAGACTTGTCAAACGAAACTTCAAACATTTTAAGCCTCGTTATTTTCCAACTGATCTAGATTCACCTCCAATTAAGATTTCCAAACATCATTTAGATTTAATCTGTTCAAAAATATTTTTACACAGAGAATGGAAAATTTTTATTAATGTTCCATATTCATATTCTTAAAATGATTGAAAAAAATGCTTTAATATGATAAAAATGAAATTAGTGTGCCATATTTAACGCAAAATATACATTTTATTTATAATAGGATAAATTTCACGTGCTTTCGAATATTTAATAAAAAATCTATTATAATTTTAAGTATTTTTATATAAGGAAAGTTATATATTTCTTACATATCATTTTATATATAATAGAACGCCGACGGATGGCTGAGTGGTTAGCACTGCTGAGCGGTCCCGGGTTCGAATCCCAGTTCGAGCATGGATGTTACTTTTTTCCCTGTGTTTCTCTGTCCTTTCTTCTGTGATGATGCATGAATGTGGCCCACCCTATAAACGGGTTTTTGGTGGTATGGCGTGGTCAACCCTACTCGCCTCCGTAACGACAAATGAGTAACAGTTTCTGGCCTTGTTGTGGCATAGATTTCGTCAACCAAGTACCCACCGTTGGAAAAATAATTGAATATAATAGAATTCCATTTAACCGAATCGTTGATTACCCGAATCACTTTCGGAATTTCAGAAAAAACAAATTAGTCTGAAAAAAAGCAGGAAAAAAAAAAAAGAAAAAGGAAAAAGCTCGAGAAAAGGAAAGGTAAGTAAAAGAAGAATATGAGAATAAGGGGTAGGTGTGTCACTAAAGAAATTCAAAAATATTTTTTAGAAAATTCTTAGCTGTTCAGTAGTTAATGCTAAAGACATAGGAGAATGGATTAAGATTGAGACCCTAGACTTCAAATTGCAAAATGATAGTAAACTTATTGAAAATAATGACTAAGAAGGCGCTTAATGTCCAAGTTGAAGCAAAAACGAGACCAACAGTTAGTAAGGCATTTGCCGGCTTTGAAACTGTTTAAAGTGTATAAAGTATCAGCCCGAGTGTGACCACATGCAAATTCTCAATGACAAGCGGATGCATGACTTCGCTGTCCGAAAACAGATGAAGACAGTGAAACAGCTTCCTTTGACAGAGATATTTAGCAAGAAAAGACTTACAGAACTGTAAATATATGCTGTATTAATGTAAAGCACACTTTTAAGTACCTTAATATGTAAAAAATGTTGCATTTTCATTCAATTGATTAAAATTTTATTTCCTTTTCTTTAAGAATTTGGAGTCTTTTCTCCCATTTTCAAGGTACAATTATTAATTTACGAAAAAATCCAACTACCCAAATTTTTTATTATCCGGTTTTAGTTGATTCGGATATTTGGAGTTCTACTATGCATAAATTCTAGTTGTTTTCCATGATTATACAAATGTCTTTATTAATAGGAAAGAATATTTCCAAGAAAGGTGCAATATGAATCCACGAATTTTACTAAAAATATAATTTTAATTATATATATATATAGTTTGTCTGACTGCGTAAACGTGAATTTACCATATGTACACGTATACGAATGTATACAAATATATACACCTAATTTATTTACTTGGTTCACTGATTCGAGAATATAGCTGGGCTTATTCTATAAATATATTCACAAATGTACCTGTGTGTGTATATATATACACAACATACAAATAAGTATGTATATGTGTATACATTAAATATGCGGAAAAATGGCTGAAAGCTTTGATATCAAATGCAAAGAATGATTTACATACATAACTAAAGGTATGTAAATACAAGTTATTAAAATATAACTCATGAAAATAAAACAATAAAACATCAGCTTTAAGACAAAATAACATTTTAAATAGAATCTTGCCTGAATCATTGCTTTTGATGTATTGCCTGACATTTTGTGAGTTATACAAACTGTATTATTTACATTAAAATAGGATTACAAACCAATTTATTCTAAGCCAGGATTGGTACGTCCAAGAAAAGAAAAGAATTTGTAATATGTCTTAGTAATTGGTTTTGTCACCACAGCCACACAAAGTTATTTGCAACTTTCGAACGAAATTCAAATGCAATCCTTTATATTATTTCTTTTCTGGTTCGTACTTCAAGAAATCTTTGGTTTTATGTCCTATTTTTTCCCTACATATGTTAAAACTGATTCTTTGAAACAAATTTGACATTATCTTTTGCAAAATTCTTTCGTTTGCTTCAAAAATACTTATTAACTGAGGTATCTTTTCCGGGAATTTAATTAAAGTCGATGAAAATTGCACTCTATAAATAAAATAATTTCAGTCAAGAATACAGCAAATATAAATAAAGGTTCACTTGGTCGTAACAGTTAGATCACGTTGTTACAAATGAAAGACTTCGAGGAGGATTCTGGTCCCTTTTAAACAAAGTGAGAGGGTTGTCATTTTATAAGCACATTCCAGAGTGAGTGCTTGAGAGTTTTCCAGCTTCTCTTGCTTTCCATTCGTGAATGCGACCAATAGCTTATGAAAAGTTCTCTAGCAAAGCAGTTACTTTGGATAGGAAAAAAACTGATCATTGAAACTAGTTAGCACTCAAACACCACTCAACAGATTTGTTATCTACTATTTATCTGATAAAATAATGAATGTAATTGAAACGGATATTTTTTAGGAAAGGACTTATACAAATAAGTAAGAAATGGTTTTTAAATGTGCAATGAGAACAATTTGGATTCAGATTTCCTAATACTTAGCATATAAATCATAAAAGTAATATATTCCCCCTTTTTACTTACAAATTTATTACTATTAATAATAATGAATAAAGCTAGTTAGTTTCTAGGAAGCTACAGTTGTAAATGCATCAAAAGTAAATTAAAAATTAAAAAAGTAACTATGAAATCATATAAGTATAGTTATTATTTGAAGCTGATTATGAAGCAAAGGAATTCTAGCATTATATAACACTGTAATTAAATATATATAACCACAAAATACTTTAAATCAGATTTCGTTCAAAAGCACTTAAAACATTTCAAAGTATTATCTAGAAAAAAGTATTAAGAAATTTAATATACAAAGTATGATATAATAAGTTGGGGATAAAGAAATCCATCATCTTTGCGTAAAATGCAAGACTTTATTTAACATGTTTCAGATTCTCCGATTAGGGTAAATATGCATCTTTTTGCTGTATAATTTGTTGCCATTTTAAAGGTAGCTTCGTAACGACTTTCCCAAAGTCCTTATTGAAAAAATTTCTAGTAATTGGTTTTTACTATCTACTCTTGATCCCAGTTTCTGACCGTCATGGAAATTTTGCTATGCGAGAAAAAGGTAATAATTGCTTGGTGACAGGTCTGGACTATATGGTGGAGGGATTTAAACTTCCCAACCAAGCTTCTAGAGTTTCTGGCGAGTCACTACAGATGTGTGTGGCCTGGTGTTGTCTTAATGGAAGGCAACACTTTTTCTCCTGGTCAATCGCTAGCTTCAAACAGTTCAGTTGTTGATAGTAGTGATCTCAATTTAGTACTTGGCCGCACTCATTATAAATTATTCCTTTCTAGTCCCACGAAATACACAGTAGAACCTTCTTGACCGTTAGTCTTGGTTTGGCCATCGTTTGAGCTGCTTCACCGCGCTTTAACCCCGATCGTTTTCGCACAATATATACTGTCGTATGTGACCCATTTCTCATCCCCCGTCACCATCCGTTAAGGAATAGGTCGATTTCATTCAGTTTGGCCAAGACTTCGCAAATTGAAATTCAATCCATCATGTTTTTGGTGTTTATGTGTGAGACACCCAAAACATCGAGCTTCTTTTTGCATGTAACTTTGCGCAAATAGTACAAAACTATTTTATGATCGATCTTTAGTTCCTCGGCGATTCTACGACTTACTAACATGCCGGTCACCTTCGATTTGTTCTGTGATCTTATCGGCATTTTCGACGATGGTCCTGCCTGTGCGAGGTGCATCTTTAACATCAAAAACGCCTGAACAGAATGGACGAAGCCAAAATTGCACGTAATTAGCTGTTACAGTGTCGTCACCATAAACACAATTCTCAATTTCAGCCACCTGGTATGCATTTTCACCTTTATTAAAGAAAAAACTGTAAAATATACGAAATATTCTCTTTGTTGACTTCTATTTTTAACATCCTGTTACTCAAAACTGAATGGGCCAACCAAAAAACAGCAAAATAATTTTTTAGTGTGAAATACCACTTTGACAACGAGCATAAATTTGAAATGGTTTGATTGATACGTTATGAAATATCAATCACTGCAGCAATCGTTCAAAAAAATGATGGATTTCTTTTTCCCCAATCTATAATATCAGATAATACCTTCTTGACTATAAATTACTTTACAAAATCAAGAAGATGTTCTATCATTATTAACAAGGTATAAGAATGCTCATTAAACTTTGCTAATAATGTTTATCAAACTATAAGTACTGACCTCGAAAAGAAACGTTTGTAGTAATTTATTGCATACATAATAAGTATGAATGCATTCAAAAATTCATAAAATAAGTTTATGTTGTTGTAAGATATTCCGTTTGGAGCATTGCTTTTAATTCATTATATTTTTTTAAAAACTTACGTTGACATTTTTTGCAACTTCAGAAATAGCACAATACAATTAGAATTAGCATCGTCTCCAAAAAGCGGTTGTATAACAACCCAGCAAACCCAAGCCAAGCCATATCACTGCGTCTTCCCGTTTATAAGTGAACTTTTTATCTAAGTGAACTAAATACATAAGTCGGGAATATATGCACAGAGTGAACTATGTATTTGTAGCAGTATGGTAGTTGGCCTGCTTCTATAATTCTGTAATTATTTTTCAACATCAAACACATTTTACTTTACGCGATTTCTTTTGGTAGATACATAGCAGTATATGCGAGCCCAGATTGTTCCTTTAGTTAAAGGTTTGAAATACTCATCTGTCCCCAAGCACTTTTTGAACCAGATGACAATGTCACACTTGAGCTGGTACCCTATTCTCCCCATCCAAATCACACCAATGGAAAAACTTGGGTCGTCACATATTAACGGGAGCACGTCCACAGCTCATGGATCTCAAACAACTCAGTCAGAAAGATTGTGGTCGTCCTCCCAATCACTGTCCGCTGCAAATGATGCTCCATTTTGTTAATCGTAATGGGACGCTTTATGAAACTACTGAGTCATTAAGTTTCTCTTTTCATAGATATAAAGGCATATTTACAGGTGCAAGAATAGAAACTTAGAAAACATCAAGTACCCACCCCAAAAAATTTTCATGCAAGAAACAAAAATCATCATGGCAGAGGTATAGTCTATAAATTTCCACTTTAAGAGTGTAGTTCTACTTCAAACCAATTCTTTACCAATTTCTTTTTTTTTTTTTTTTTTTTTTTTTTAGAAGTGATTGAAATAGTATTTAAGAACCTCTCTAGTGAATGAGAATATAATAGAATACCTTCTCATTTTAAAAATATAACGCACGTGTGTGTGTGTGTTTGTGTGTGTGTGTGTGTGTGTGTGTGTGTGTGTGTGTGTGTGTGTGTGTGTGTGTGTGTGTGTGTGTGTGTGTGTGTGTGTGTGTGTGTGTGTGTGTGTGTGTGTGTGTGTGTTTGTGTGTGTGTGTGTGTTTGTGTGTGTGTGTGTGTGTTTGTGTGTGTGTGTGTGTTTGTGTGTTTGTGTGTGTGTGTGTGTGTGTGTGTGTGTGTGTGTGTGTGTGTGTGTTTGTGTGTGTGTGTGTGTTTGTGTGTGTGTATGTGTGTGTGTGTTTGTGTGTGTGTTTGTGTGTGTGTTTGTGTGTGTGTGTTTGTATGTGTGTGTGCGTGTGTGTGTGTGTTGCAAAATTTCTCTCATCTCAAATAACGTAAAACATTTTTTACGAAGTCGCTTAGAAACTGAATTCATTAAATCTAAAAACAAAAATATTTTTATATATTTTGTATGATTTTAATATTACTTTTTAAAATTTTAATTCATTAATTTGATCAGAAAAATTTATAAGATCATTTATGAAAGGTTAAAATCTTCATTAAAACAATTCTTTCATAAAAATATTTTGCATTCCATTAAATTTTACAGAAGTAAAAATATTAAGCAAATGGGTTTAATCTTCTTGACTTCTGCTTATATCTTGTATGAAAGAAATCGTTATATTCTTTGCAAATATATGCATAATTGCGGATTTTTAATCAAATGAGATTAACGCTTCGACTGACAGTTTAACATTTATGCAATTAATGCAAAAAGTTTATAAATAAAATTCCCCGTTTAATGCAAAGATAATTTTGATTTAAAAGTTTTTACTTCGCTTCGTGGACTGCGTAACGGCTTGAGGTTGTTGTAAAGCATTTTACGTTCACTTTCCGTAGATCCACCTTACACCGTATTTACATGTTATATCTGAGAAAATCTGAAAAATTTCTAATCGTAGGCAAACATACATGCAAAAGCAGAAGCGCAGTAATCATCTCCTTCTATTCAATAGTAACTTCGATGGAACCAGGGACTTTTTACACCAAAGGGCACTGCCCTATTACTAGATCATGGTAAGATCTAGATTTAATATTTGTAAATATTTCTGATTTATCAACTCAAAATGTGTCAATGCTTCCGCCAGAATGATGAAGATTCATTAAATGATGTATATACGCATAATCTTTATTGCATTTCTGTACCAAAAGTTTTGGTCCAAATCCAAAATTCCCCAAACCATCAACTTTAATTTTTGCAATGTTAATAAGTTTAATTAAAATTTTTGTAAGCCGTATTTAAACTTACTACATTTAAACACTATGACTGTGAAACTCCAACATGCAAAAAAAGTGATTAAAATATTTATAAAGATATAATATATAACAAACAGCTAGTGTGTGATAATTATTATTACATGATACGCTAATAAGCACAGAATGAATATTGAAAATACTGAGTAAATAATTGACTAATCCTTGGTGGCGATGCATGCAGCAAAATATCTGGTTATAAACTCAAAAATTTGCAGGTTACCTTCTGAGGAATAACTATCCATTCTCTCACAACCATTTTCCAAAGTTCTTCTGAAGAAGTGCAAAAATGATTGTTTGCATAGAAGGCGATCATATTTAAAATGGTGTCTAATGGTGTCCCGGATATTTTCGTCTGGTGAGAGATCTGGGTGGATGAGAGGTTAGGCAAGCATCCAAATATTTGCACAGCAGATGGGCAATTCACACTGGGTGCAATATAGAAATATCATTTTGATAAATGAAATTTAACATCCCTTGAAAAATACTGCTACCGAAAATGTTCAATTTTACCACATATCTAAAAAGGAAGCCTTGATAGATCAACGTATGAATCGCCCTCTTTCATTTCATTCAACTAAATTGTTTGTTAACCTTACTCTCAAGAAGCCTTTTAAACAAGATATAGTTCAACGTGCGATGCACAAGAGATGGAAGATTTTGGGGGAGGAAAGAGCTGCTCTCGTTTTTCCAAGAAAGACTGCGGTGACCCTTTTTAGAGGTCTAACTGGACATCATTGTTTGCGGGACCATCTCTATAGGATTGGAGTGGTGGATTCCCCGGATTGTGTTTTGTGTGATTTTGGTCAACCAATGACTTTTGAACATGTAAATAATTGTGTGGTTCTTTCTCAGTACGAGGGCATTGTTAAAAAGTATTGAAGAGCCAGTGAACTAATGGCTTAGGAGCTAATGTTCGGAATTTGTAAATAATAACCACATATTATTGAGTGGTCATATATTTAATATGACCACTCAATGTTTGTTTGCAATATTTTATTAAATATTGCAAACAATATTTAATAATGCTGATTTGCAATTTTATACAATGGTGCATCGAACCATGTACCGCTTTGACCAGTAGTATGACATTTAATAATATTATCCTAATTAGACATGTCACAAGTTTATCATCAAACTTGAAAACAGTGCCTACCATTGTTTAAACAATAGCGTGTTTCATCTGGAAAGATGTTATCTTTCCAATTCGAAATCCAAGTTGCCATATCTTAACAGCATTGTAAACGGACTCATTTTTGTTTTAATTCATGGTAATCTTCTTGTTAGACATCATGAATATCGGCAGTGAAATGCCAAGTGCAGAATGATAGTCAGGTTCGATATGGGAATCTTAAGGATATCTTCCACCTGCCTTAAAATAATGACAGAATTGGATAGTGGGATTAGCTCAAGTCAGTAAATACAATTCATTTAATCCATGCATGCTGACGGCACTTACATACCACAGTCAACTTTGAAATTTGTAAAATTCCTTTCTTCCAACCACTTTGAAGCAGCCTATATACAATAGTCGCATATAGGGCTCTTCCTCGGCCATTTGACGCATAGATAGACTTGCTCATCTCTGTCCGATCACCAAATATCATGATGCACGCATCTGTCTTCTGAAAGTACCTCGGGCATTCTTGAATTCACAGTACTAAACATTTTTTGGATAGTAAAAAAAAAAGTATTAACAAGTCGTTACAGCAACACAATTATTATCAATTCCTATTATTCTTCCCCCTTATATCTCCCGTCATTTGCATCAAAATGCAATGCATTTTCCATCATTAAAAGAGTATTACGTTTACCTTGTAATTTACACACTTTTCTGATCATGGGGGCAGAATATATTGCATTTTAGTTATATATATATATATTATTTATATAATATATATATATATATATATATATATATATATATATAAATACATTTTAGTTATATATATATATATATATATATATATATTCATTTAAAATTATATTATAGATCTCATTTGAAATTGTATTATAGAAATTAAAAACTAAACTTTTGCTTCAAACTGTTTTTGAAAATTTCATTTACATGTTTATTCTAAATGATAGTTTAAAAATTGACTTAGTAAATTAAAGTATGAAGCACATGACCACAATCCTTTTCTTTAAGCAGGATTTCATATCGTAAAAATTTTAAAAATTGATGAAAAACAACTTAGACATTCATGTTTGTAATAGAAACTAATACTTATTTGCATTATTAATTTTAAAAAATATAAGTGTTTAAGGATATATTTATGGTTTCACACTTCTAAATTAGTTTTTATAATCTTTTATTTCGTAATACAAGGAGAATTAATTTATTTCATCAATAAAAATTTTGAATGTAATGATTTTTTTACCACTGAAATATTTTCTCGTTTTTTATTCATTCCTCATATTTCCGGCCGATGCTATAAAATATAATTAATAATAAATATAAGAAAATTAATATTGTTTCTAAATGCTTATGTCTATGATATCCACAACTAAAGCTACAGGAAGTCAATTACTTCATCGTGAATCGTTAACGATGTAATACAATTTAAATTATTGAACGTTGTATCATAAATTTTGAGAAGAAACAAACAAAGTAGAGTAAATATTTTGTGGTAAGGAAATATTAAAATTCGCGTCTGTTAAAATGTATTTAAAAACAATCCACATTGTTAGAGAAAAATTGCATGTAATTCATCTAAAACTGAACAACCCTGTTTACGACGTAGTCTCCAAACACAGAAATCGTTCTCATTCTCTTAGTTTAATAATAAATTACGAACGATGTCTGGTAATTTTTGACATTTAAGCCATTTGTTTAAATTTCCGGCTGTCTGTTATTGGAGCCAAGGTTACGTGGAACCCTGTGGCTCCATTATGGTCTACTTTCCTGAAGTACATTATTTTCCATCACTCTTTCATTAATGCTCAGCAAAGCCATTTTAGTTGAAGAAGAGTGTCAGCTTGGGTAACATGAATAATTTTTATCCGACAATATAATTTTTTTTAAAAAAACACTCCATCATCTAAATCTGATTGAAGACTGTGTTAAGTGTGTCCATTATTCATAGTAGTAACAAACATTAGCGAGTAAAAATGGCAAACAGCCACTTATATACATATAAGAAATGCAAATTCAAAAAAAAAAAGTTTTAAAATAAATTACTCTAACTCGTGTAGTACATCCAATAATTGTTAAAACATCAAATAAATGTTCTACGGTGTATCATGGAAATATATGTATATATGGTTGTTTAATATAAATGTTATAAATTATTTTATTTATTTTCATTGGTAAATTGGGTATTATCTTGGAAAAAGTAGGTATATAAATATTGTTTGCAAAGTTAAATAATAACAGAAGCCCATGCATAGTAATTACATGTAAATAACTAGATTTCCGCTTTTAATGTATACTAAAAATTCATTAGATTCACAAAGTATCCTGTATCCAAAAACTTAATAAAATTCAAACTACTCCATTTTATGTGTGTGTGTGTGTGAATTTTTTATAATTTATTTTAAAATAATGTATATGTCATATTTTTTTAATCTACTTAAATTAGATAAAATATTAATAAACAATTAACTTTTCCTTTCAAAAATATTTTGTTTATATAATTTATGTGTGCAAAATTTAATGATCAGACCTTTAGATATAGCTTAATATATTTTTCAGTAATTAAATAAATATTCCGCAATATTTCATTCCATTATACAATTATACTTTTACATTTCTAAAATATATAATTTCCAAAAATTATAATCACTATGATCATGCCTACTGTTTTACAAAGTAGTAAATATATCAACAATTCAAGGTATAACTTTTGATAAAATATTAAAAATTCCATGCTTAAGTTAATCATCTTAAACTATATTTGTGTATGGTTTAAGTACAATTTTCCATATATATATATGTAGGGTGTGTCATTGGTTTAAAACAAAACACAGTTTTAAAACACGGACACACTTATTCTACAAATATTAGACAAACAATAACATTTAAAAGGACAAAGCTATTTTGCTTCGAAACAATTATAGGTGGAGCAACACGTCCGCAGTACATAAAGAAGTCTCTCTTTTTTCTTAAAACACTTACTCTCTGTTGCCTGGAACCATATGCGATGCTCGCTATCAACTAGCGCCATCTATTAACAGTTCTGGATCCTACAGCTCGGCATCCTGACCCACGTATTCAACCTCGGAAACATAGATCAGATTCAATTGACATGCTCGCAAAATAAAACAAAATAAAAAATAAATGATGAGTAGGAAGTACACAGTTCAAACAGGAACAGTCCAGGGCTTCACATGGTCAGCAGCTGTAAAAATATAATCCGGCGGACATTCATGATATCCAACTTTCTCCACCTGATAACGATCTTTACTTTTTTCCAGTTATTCAATGTGGTCCGAAGAACTTGGCCTTTAACTTTAAACCACTTCTATAGTAGGTGCGTTGTATGGCCACTAAATCGTTGATGTTGTACACATGAGCCTTTTTTCTCTTTCCTTTATAAGTTCTTTTATTTTCTTCTTGAATTTTTAGAATTTCTTTCCTTGTCTCTTCTCGCATATCTTCTCGGTTCTTCATAAAAAGGTTAGGACTGTAAAATCTTGCTTAAGAACATCTTCCGTCTTTAAACCAGCGAAATATCCTCTATTATGAGCCTTTCAAATGACATCCAGTTGTAATGTTTCTGGTACCACAGGTAATTTTCGACCACTGTGTATGTCATACTTGTATAATATTCCATTTTTCCACCACGTAATCTTCCATCAGCCCTTGCTCGACTACGGATTTCAGCAATTGGAAATATTCATCACTGTTTGGTGCAGCTGCAATTCTGGAAGACAGTTCTCCCTGAGAACGAGTAACCATCAAATCTGCATTTCTACTCAAGGCATCTACATACCTCATTTATTTCTCAGATCCATGGACGATTTCATATTCAAACTCTTCCAAAAGTAATGCCCACCGAGCTATTTTAGGAGAGATGTCTTTTTTTAAACATTGTCTTTTGGAAAGCATCACAGTCTGTTACAATTTTGATTTTGAATCCCAATAAATAATTTCTAAATTTTTTAAGAGCTTCCACTATAGCTAAAACTTCAAGCTCGTAACTACTTAGCTTTTCTTGCTGCGGAATTGGTTTTCTACTCATGTAATGAATAGGATGAAATTGTCCATCGTCAGATTTCTGTAACAAAACAGCACCAAATCCCCAGCTACTTGCATTCATATGCAATTCCAGTGGGGCTCCTTGTCTGAAAATATGCAGAACAGGACTTGTTGTCAAAAGTTCTTTTAATCTATTGAAAGTTTCTTCTTGAGCTACTCAAAACTTAAATTCTACTTCATTTCGAAGAAGATCACTTGATGGTTTGGCAATTTTAGCATAGTTAGTAATAAATTTTCTAAAATATCCAGTAAGTTCTAAGAAGCTCTGAATCTGTTTAAGATTATTGTGCTCAGGAGAAATTTGAACTGCAATTGTCTTTTGAGTTGAAGGGCGAATTGTACCATCCTCAATAATCTATCCTAGAAATTCCATTTTTCTTTGAAGAAATTGACATTTTTTTAAAATTAATCTCTTATCCATATTCTCTAGCTACTACTTTAGCTAGATAAAATTTTTATAGCTAGACTATATATAGATTTTTCTCTAGCTTCTATAAAAACACGTTTTAATTCTTCTAAACCTTCCTCCTCATCACGCGACGGTATAATAAAATCATCCATATAAACTACAACTAGTATTATCCCTCATTAAATCTCTAAACATATTGTAAATAAATCTTTGAAATACACTAGGCGGTGCACACAAACCAAATGGAGCTTTCAAAAATTCATATTGACCTGCATGACTGATGAATGCGAAGTATTTAGCACATTTTTCTTCTACAGAAACATGAAAAAATCCGTTCTTTAAACCTAACTTTGAGAAAAAACCTTTGCTTGCCCTAAATGATCTAAGACTTCATCTATTTGAGCCATCGGAAACGAGTCTTTAATCACCTTTTTATTTAATTCCCTAAAATCCACACATAACCGCAAAGTTCCATCCCGTTTCTTACATAAAACAATCGGAGAGGCATATTGTGAACAAAAGGGTTTTATTAATCCATCCCGTAACCATTCGTCAATTTACTTATCGACTACTTTTTGTTCCGAAAAAGGAATTCTTCTACAGCAGCAAATCATCTTTTAATATTATATTTATTCTTAAAACAGTTTTATGTAATTTATAATTTTTAATTAAATTCGGAACACTATATCGCGTAATTTTTTGTTAACAATATGAGCTAAATTTATATCCTCTCCCTCACTAATCGCCGCAGAAATAAAAGACAAGAAATTATTCTCAACAAAATAAGAATCCTCCTTATTCAGTGAACTGAGGAGCTGACGTCACTTGACCTTGACATTTTCGCTACATCCCTACTTTCTGGCACTTTCAAGTACCGAGAGGGGAAGATGCAGTCAACAATCAGTGAATCACACATTGCCGCTTCTAATTCTACTTGGGGATTTTCGCCTGAAGAAAAACGAAACACAGGCAATTCGGCGAGAACTTTATGGCCGAAACAAGTTTGAACTTCAATAGTCTTTATAGATTGCTTATGCGGAAAAAGAGAACTGTTAATAATAATAAGTTCACTTCCTGAATCTTTTAGGCAACTTAATTTTTTGCCATCGATTGATAATTCTATAAATTCTACCTGATTTTCTACGCTGCTATTTAACTTAGTTTTCACTCCCGATATAGTGTTTTTCTGACTATATTTTAAAGTTTCACTTTTATCCTAGCGCTTAGGACAATCACCGGAATAATGAAAATTTTCTCCCCTTTCCTCGCAAACGTAACAACATCGTTCGGATTTAGTGTTCTGATAAGCGAAGTATTTGTTCTCTTTTGATATTTTTATTGAAACTAGACCTTATATTCCCATCGCTTTCATTTCTCGAGCTACTGACTTCCGGTTTTGTTCTTGACGAAAAAAATAAATCGCATTCCCTTCCCAATTCATTTGGAGTGAACCAATTTGGATCTTCACGAATGCTAATATGTTCCCTAGTTTTAAAACCAAGAATTTCGTATAATTTATCGGATACAATAAGATCACACAAATTTTTAAAATCATTAACCTTAAATTACAATAATAATCGAAAGTTGCGCTAAGTCGTAAAGCGAACTGTACATTGGATTCTGCAGAAAATTTTTGCGCATTTTTAAAATTACGTAAGCAATCACGTGGTGTAGACTGAAATTGTTTTAAAATTAATTCTTTTAATTCATTATAATTAGTAATTTCCGCTTCGGAAGCATAAGCCAAAACATTGTTTTATTTATCACCTAATAAATTAATCAATATTTCCGATTTGAATTTAGTTGGAACATTTTTCGTTCTATAAGCTTTTTCAAGGGATTGAAAAAACAAATGCAAAGCTTTTGGCCTTTCGGGCACAGTTATGGTGAGGGTTTTAACACTCTTTATCAAATTTTCTAGGCTTTCTGAAGCCAATTCAGAATTGTATTTTGTGTGATTTACATTTTCACTAACTAATCGCAGTTTTAAGTTTTGTAGCTCAATTTCTCTTTCTATTTGAGCTAATTTAATCCTTGCTAACTCGATTTGAGATTGCTCTTCTCATATATTTTATTCTTTTGATCTTATGTGATCAACTTAACTACACCTTTTACAAATTCGGGGATCAGTTTTCAAAATATCGGAATTTTCAATAATAGTTTTAATCTCTATAACTTTGGCTTCCGCTGCAACGTTAGAACCTAATTCTTCTGCAATAACTCTTAGCTCTTGTTTCCTTATATTATTAAGTAAATGACTCATTTTTCCTTAAGAAATGAACAACGCGAATCACAGTAAAAACAGATAAAAGTACTTTACCTCTGTTGTTGCTGGTAACCTGAGGTTGTAGACTTTGTATTCGGATTTAATTCAATAAGTATGATCTTCACAGCTTATTTCAATCAACAGTTCCGTTACTTCAATCACAACTAATTTCAATCATCAATCAACTCAATCACAACTAATTTAACTCACAACTTTTTTCAATCGAGGCCGGACCCCCAGAAAACTGTAGGGTGTGTCATTGGTTTAAAACAAAACACAGTTTTAAAAAACAGACACACTTTAATTCTACAAATATTGATAAACAATGACATTTAAAAGGACAAAGCTATTTTGCTATAGTGCCTACTCGTACTAGTAACAATATCATATCCAACAATATTCCAAACAATTATAGGCGGAGCACCTACTCCCACGTCCGCAGTACATAAGGAAGTCAGGAAGTCTTTTTCCCTAAAAACACTTACTCTTTGTTGTCTGGAACCATACGCGATGATCGCTGTCAACTAGCGCCATCTATTAACAGTTCTGGATCCTACACACACACATATATATAAAGGTATGATCTAACAGTTTGCTTACTGTGGAGTCCTTTTCATTAAATACTATGTATAAACGAAAATAGATATACCGGTTATGAGTTTAGATGAGATAACCGGAAACGATCCTTCTTATCCGACCGAGCTATGCAAATGTGGTCTGTCCTTGATTTTGAATTTATTTGAAGCGATAATATGAAAAGTGTTCAGTTAGGAACAATCAAAAAACAGCTTCATTGTAAGACCGGTCTCAAGTGTATCTGTTCCCACGATCTTGCAAAGTGAGTTTATTCTTTTGATTGATAAAATCGCATAAAATGTATTTACTCTTTTAACAATTCAATTTTAAAACGAAAGCTTTCCCTATGAATGGAAATTAAAATTTTAAGCATTTTCAGTCTCTTCACAAGTAAGTCTGCGATTATTTTATTTTTTTTAATTCTCAAGTATCCTTCCAAAAATAATTTAACTTTATAGTGAAATTTTAAATTTATATCAGGTCACCTCCTTTTTGAATCTGTAATTTTATTTCTAATAAATACATTTTAAAAAAGCAGATAACGTACTTATGAAATTTAAATTGACTTTTCTCTTATAAGATAAATGGTGTAGATCGGCTATATCCATTTCCTGACACAATTTTTTTTACATGTTCTTTATATTCCATTAACCCACATGGCGGGAGAAAATGTAATGACGTCGCCTTAAATATTATTTCAAGCTTCTATAAACAGGATTCCATGAATGATTCAGAGATTTGATGATTGTGTATGATTACATTACATTTAGGATGCTTTGAATGGAATTTAATTTAGTCTTTTCAATGGAGTTTAATTTAATCTTTTGAATGGAATTTACGTTAATATTTTAATGGAATTCTTTACATTGTAAAATTAGGCTTTTTACAGACTAATGGCCATAACTTCCACGATAAAACAAAACAAGCCATGCTCAATTCTATTCATTACTGATCAATAATGAATAGAATCGAACAGTAGAAAAATGTGGTGCCTTCTACATACATTTTAAACGTATGTAGAAGGCACCACATTTTTCTACTGTTCGATTCTATTCATTATTGATCAGTAATGAATATTGGCGTTATTGAATTTTAAGATTATTTCATAACATATGAATACAGCCCATTCTTGTACTAAATATGCCAATGAAAGGTACTCCCGAAAGACTAAATACTATAGATAACAAAATTTGCATAATTATAAACATCCATTACACGATTAACAGTAACTGCAGTGCTTTAAATACCATTGTTTTGCTTAAGATAAATTGTTGTTCTTAATAAGAATTTTTCCTTGAATTTCAATTATTTAGCTTGGAAGGGATTTACTTCTGAGAATGAAATTGAAATACTTGAAAAAATATTTATTATTTTGCCCTTATCTTTATCTCAAGTAAATGAAACTCGCCTCTAAGAAGTTCTAGTTTGATTCTATTCATTAATGAATAACTGTGATGGACGAATGTGATGGAATAACTTTCTACTTTCTTGATGCGTGTCAATAGCAAGGAATCATGGGAAGATCATGAATCAATTAATATGGTTTCCTGAATTAAAACACGTAAATATTACAGCCCTATAAAATTTATTCCAAAATGCTCAAATTACTCCAAAATGCATGTAAGACTTTCTACTGTTAAACTGACCTAATGAGATTAAATCTATATGATTAATTTCATCAAACATACCCAGTAATTAATATTATTTTATAATGCGATTATATTTTGTTTTCTATTGATAAACTTATCACCAAGATATACTAGTTCTTAATTTTTATTTATGTTTAGTTATTTAACAATGTTTATTTTTTGTCTAAGTTAACAACTTTACTTTTATTTATAAGTAATCAGGTATATAGCATTAACATATGAGTTTAATAATACAAGTTTTTTTTTGGTCATTATAACTAAATATTGAAGTGAAAGAAACAATCAAGGAAAAAATTATTTTAATAACATATATTGTAGTCACACAGGTGCCGTATAATCTATGATTCCAAATTCTGAATTTTTTTGGAGATGAAGAAATGTTGCCAAGATGACGTATCGTGACCTTTCGCCATGGCGTAAATTCTAGGGTTACAAAGTATAATTTTCTGCATAATTCTTATAGGTCTCCATATGTAACGAAAACGAGGTTGCTAGATAAATAAGAAAGTTCACCAAAAAACCGCTTATCTCAGAATTTGGCGTCATGGATTATACAGCATCTGTGCCATATTGTGAATAACAAACATTAAATTTCATTAAATCTTTTGTTCTGCTTTTTTATTTTAATATTTCTGTTTGATGCAAATAGTAAATTTAAGTTATAAAATATAAATTAATCATATAGAATCCTATGTGAATAACACTTCAAGCAATCAACTATTTAAAAAAATTACTACTAAGTAAGTAGTAGTAAAATGTTTTATATTGAAGTTATACACATCTAAACTTTCTAGCTCCTCATTTACCTTTTATACTAAGTGCATAGCTCGAAATGAAACAAATCAAACAAAAATTTAAAATAACTTATATTAAATTGAAATGTCTTGAAAATTCTAACGAAATATAATCATAATTAGCAATGTTTAAAATTACAGTCAAAGAGTAATTAAAGGCGTCTTATGAAATCCTAATTAGTATGAGATTGAAATGCTCACAACATGATAGAAATAACATATAATTCATAATAAATCTCATTAAATAACTTATTATTATTATTATATTAATTATTTATTTGTTAATTTAAATTTTATTAATTTGTTATTGTTTTATTTATTTTTATTAATTTAATTTATATTATTAATTTAAATTTTATAGATTATAAATTTATTATTATTTAAATTATAGTATTAATTGTTAATTTAAATTTAAACTAAATTAATTATTTTATTAATGTAAATTTTAAAGATTAAAATTTTACATTAAAATCTATAGATACCGAAATTTCTATAATCAAATCTGTCGTAGAAAGAAAAGAAGGTAGATTAGACAAAGAGAGATAGTGTTACAGAGGGATGTAGAAGTATGCATGTAAATTATAATAAACGAATGAATTGAAAGAGAAATATAGGAAACAACTTCCTATAAACATGGGGACTACGTCAAATTTTGTATAGAATTACTTACTATAAAGTTTTTTTTGTTAGAATAAGTTTAAACTTATGAAACTATTACTTTAGATATATTTTTCATTACGTTCCACTTCTCAAGTTGAAGAAAACTATCTATAAAACATAATCTTTAGATGTCTAGAAATAACTGTAGCTAAACTAAATATTGCAGTGAAGACTTTTGCAAATATTTTTATGTATTAATATTAAAGATCCCATGGATGTAGTCAAAACAATCATCAATGTTTTAAAATTTAATCAAAAAGACACAAAATTGATTTGTAAGGGGGGTTGATTAGGACATTTTAGGTGAGAAAAAATGCCTGGCACCAAACTGAATCTTGCAGCGGAGACTGTTGCGCACATTTTGACGTATTAATATTTAAGATACCATGGTTGGAGTCGCAACACTCCTCATTTATCCTTAGGACATCTTAACAGAATTATGCATTTTTTTTAATAATAAATTACTATCCTTTTTGATAAATCTTTAAATGTAGGGTCTCCGAAATCTGATTGAAATTCCATTCTATATAAAATATAATTTTTGTCCTTATAAAAATAAATACATTCAGAAGAGAAAAAAATACTTATTCCTTTTTCTAATAACTATTTAAAAGATTACCAGCAAACCAATCAGTACTTAAACTATTTCTAAAAGGACATTATTTATTATTTTATTTCTGTATGTGTAACCAATCATCTTTTTCATTAAAACCTTGTAGTTACTGGAATAGCTTAAGCATATAATGTTAAGTCTATTCAATAAATGAATTTCAAAGTCATATATTTCCCTTAAAACTATTCTTTTTGAGAAAAATGTCAGCTTTAAAATAATGATTTATAGAAAAATTTTCTAGCATTTAAATAATATTGGTATAAAAGCTTTTCATTTACGAAAATCCTCATATTATTGAAACTATTTGGAGAATGCAATTAATTGTTTGTATTTTTTAAAGATATTTTTCCCATGATTACTGATTACTTTTGTATTTGTATTTTCCGATAATTTGGGATAAAGAAAACAAAGATATTGTATCACGTAACTGATAGAAATATAAAATATTTCAACTCAAATACCAACAAATCTATGTATTTATCTTTTGCCTTTAAATTTAATTTACATATCTGGGAAGAATATAAAAACTTTACATTTAAAAAACTTATCCAGTTTACTTGGATAAATAAAATTACTTATACTTTTATTGAATATTTATTTAACTATTTAAAAAAAACAAATTGTTTTCCTTACTCGATCTCTTGGCAACGGTATGTTTAATCCAATAAAATCAATTTGTTTTGGAATATAAAAGTAAATACAATGATTATATTTTCTCTAATAAGTTAATTTTATTTATTTTAACCCTCATTATGTTTCTCGATACTAATCTTAATTTTCTGATATTTTTTTGTGTAAATTATTTCCTTTTGACAATGTTTTCTTATACTGAATAGTTAAGCATAAATGCCTTCATAAAATTACTGAATTATTCAACAAGCAAAGTATACAAATTTAAATTAGTTCCTTTAAACCTAAGAATAGCAAATGTGTTAAAAAAATACATATATCTTACTCCAAATAATTTATGTAAATATTAACTTGCGCATGAATGTTAAATTATAAAAATTTATTTGCAATTTATAAATTCCATAAGTACTTTTATTGTCATTAAAATATTATTACAATGTATTAATAAATTATGGAATTGATAAACATAGATTTATAATTGTATATTATGATTTTTATTAATTTACTAAATACTAAATGAAAATATCATTGATACAAACGTGTAAAATTTATGTCGCTTAAAAAAGATGTAAAAATTTTGCATCATATGAAATCATATAAAATTCTGCATAATTTTCTGATATTAATAAATTATTAAGGATACATTATATTTTTAGGTAAATATTTTACGTTTTACAACTCCTAAACTGCAAAAGCTTCATCAGCATTTGAGTACATTATGCATTAATATTATATATGGAAATAATTTTTAATAGATAAAATTCTATTTAAAATTTATAAATTACAAAGATTTTGTAGCTTTCTTAAATTGAAATATTAATTTTAAACACTATGATACATTAAAAGAATAAAGAACGATATTAAATATATAAATAAAATAATTATAAAAATTATACGCATTTATTTATAATTTTCATATAAATTGCTATTTACATTTTATAAGCATTAAAAATCATTTTAAATTCGTTTATTTATATAAATTATCTTTAGAATAAGAGGGCATAAATACATTATAAATGTATTTTCTATATATCCATCAAATGTCACAAAATTAACAAATTTTCTTTTAGTTTTAACAATAATTAGAAATTTCACTTTGAATATTGTCTTATTTAATGGGAATAATCATTTGAAATTTCAAATGTTTTATATATTCTAAGAATTAACAATCTTAAAAGAATCTAGTAGAGTTAGTTCTAATATTTTTTATTATTCTGTTGTAAAAAAATCATATTGCACATATTACGAGATAAATATAATGCATAATAAAATGAAAAAAAAACATTTGAACTGTCAGCAAGTTAAGTGGCTTAAAATTAAATTCTAAAAATGTATGATAAAAAAGTTCAAGAATAAAATTTGAGATAAACTTATTAAAAATATATTTTTTTATAGTTTGATAAATATGTTGGTATAAAAAAAACTTTGGGATGTTTTATCCAACTTAAATATATTTAATTAAATAATATTTAAAAATAATTATTCTTTTAACGATTAACTGAATGAAAATTATTGGAAAACTAATAACTAATAAGGTTCTCCAGAATCTCTTATTTATTGTAATATCTCTTTGAAAATTAAAGATTTTCTGAATTTCTATTTCTTTACACAGATTCCAGTCATAATTGAATTAGTTTGGTGGAATTCTTCGTTGATGAAGACAAATGTGTATATAATTGCCTGTTTTTACTATTAGAGAATGGAATTGTCAAATTTTTGATGGTGAGTTTCATTCTATATCAAGAATATCGTAAATAATAAGAAAAAGAACAGTAACTCATTATGAATAATTTAAGAGAATAAATACATTCTTGTGAGCTAAATTTAAAATTTAAGAGCATTCTAAAAATGGTAATATTATCAAAATCAGTATACAAATATCTTTTTTGCTTTGGTAATAATACTTCCATATTTTTAAATTCATAAAATTTTACTCGATATATAAAATTTTAATACTTAATAAAATTTATTTTTGAATCCATAAATGATAAAAATTTTGTTAGATTCAGATTATAAATATATTCTATATCTAACAAAACTCCCATGCATTTTTTTAAAAAATTTCAATTTACATCTATTTTTGAATCACTATTTCGGATGAACTATTTTGACGATTATTATTAACTATTTTTGAATCATTTAAAAACTATGAATAACTTTTAAATCTAACAAAATATAAGTGAATTTGTTTTTAAATATATAAACTAAAAATTATTCCACATATTTTCTCTCAAATCACCTTTAAAATATAAATGCCGTCTAATTATATTTTCTTTGAAGATTTAATTCATAACTCGAAAAGGATTTCTAATATTTCGATTTAAATTTAAAATGTAAATTCAAAATCGTCATAGAAATTTCTTCTTTATTTTGATAACATCATTTCCATATTTCAGATGAAGTTCCATTATTCCATCTTCTTCTAGTGTCGTTGCTTTTAAATTTCATATAACAAAAGAGTTGAAAAATAATATCTTTCATGACTTACCAGTGATTGTGTGATTTTCATATTTCTTCAAGCAGAGCGTCTCTCCGTGTGGGTCCGACTCCAATCTCAAAACTTCTGCACTCATGTCTCAAGGAAGCAGACGGTCGCATCACTCACCTCGAGCACCAACAGGAGAACAATGGGTTGCGGGGAGAAGTGAAGAAGATCCTACGGACGTCCGCCGCAAGCAGTTGGAACATATTATCAGAAGAGCGCGTCTCTCCACTCCCAGTTTGTCACGCCGAAGAAGCACGATGATTGCCGCGCCCCCACTCAATCAGAATTAACTTCCTCTTTTTTGGAACAGGAGAATGAAATATTTTGAGAGGTCTCTTTCGTGGAAAACGAATAAAAGAATAGCTATTTCAATCTGGATTAAATCGGTTGTGAATTTAAATCTCGTTTAAAATAAATAACGAAAAAAGGCAAGAAAACAGCTTCCACACATGACGGGTTTAACTATTATGGAATGGTATATACAAAATTTTGAGTGTATACTTCAGATTTTTTCGAATAATCCATTCGTTATTTTTGCGGAATAGTTTCACTGATGTCCAAAAATGTTTAAATAAAAATATGATTTCACAGCAATTATGAACGAAATGTTCACTTCCAAAAAATATGGCAGAAATTTCAAATTTTAAATAATATTAGTAAAAAGAGAACTAGATATATTTAAAAACTTGAATTTGTATAGATCTTTGTATTATATTTAATTTTAATTTTAAAATCTTTTAATATTATATAATTATATTTAATTTTAAAAATAAATTTGTTATTAATTTTAAAAAAGTCAACAATTATAAATCTAAACGTTTATCTTGAATAGTTTTGTTAGCGTTATAAGATATTTATTTAAAAATATTATTAAATATTTTTGATAAAAAAAAATATTTATTGAAAATTTCGAAATCTTTTTGAAATCTCAATTTTTTTTCCATAGCGAAAAATATTTAATGCTAAAACATTTGAATGAATACTTCGAATCTTTTAATAATTATATTAAAAAAGAAATTTAAATTACATATTTAAGCCTTTATTTAAAAAAGGTTATATCAAAAGGTGATAAGTTATACGTTGAAACACAAATTTCAATGTTTTTCTTCAATTTGTTTTATTGTTTTTAATGAAATTTTTAAAAACGTCATTAAATCTTAAATTTTCATGAAAACTGAAAGAATTCCGAAACTTTCAATTTCTAGCTTTCAAATGCTTTTTGAAATCAATTCATTAAATTTTAAGAATTTGCAATCAAAAATATAAATTATTATAGATCATTAAAAATATTGAAATCGTATAAAAATCCCAGTTTCTGTAAATATTAAAAACGATTCAATATACAAAAAAATCATATCTTTCCAATGTATAATTAATAACATTTTAAGCATATGGAAAATTTTAGTTAAAATAAATTCATTGTTATTCAGTTTATCAAAATTATTCCTTATTTTTGAAGAATGTAAAGTTTATTTGAAATAATCTTCAATTAACTTTTCAATCAATTGACTGTAATCAATTAGAAACATTAATCTAAAAATCACGGCATCTTTTTATAGAGATTTCGGTTTAAAATAGGCATAGAAGTGAAAATTCTTAGTAATTACGATTGGTAATTTATTAAAATGTCTCCAATTAATTCTTCAGTATTCTATTTGTTTGAAGCACCAAATTTGATAAGCTTAAACAATGCTTTTCTAAATTAGGGGAGAATTTATTTCGTCAATCTTACAAATCAATTTCTCGATGGTAAACTACTATTATTAAAACGAAAAAAACTCTTTCAAATAAATATTTATAGTATTTTTTAAAAACTACACTATTACATTTTTTCAATTTTAAAATTTTAACAATTTTCCTTAGTTAAGAACTCAATTTTACTTAAGTTGCATTTTATTTTTCTATTAGATATTTAAAATTTGTCCCTCTTCTGTTAAAAATCAAGTTTTTATTTCTTTACAATGCTAATGTCTTTCTTTCATATTTTATCACTTGTGGTATTCACATAACCTACATTTTTAAAGCCATTTTACGAAAAAAAATGAGGTTATACAAATAAAAGTTATAGAAATATAAGATAACTGAGAAATTAAGAAACTAGGAAAAATTATTATATTGATTATGGAAGTCTGAGTATATATACTTACACACTCTCAAATAAAATTATATATTTTTAAATTTGTATTTATCATCACTTTATTTGAATTGAAGGATATTCTTTGAAATAAGTAAGTTTTATGATAATTTATAACGCAAAAGAAATTAATGATAAAAGTGAAGGAATTTAACGTATCCTGTGGCATTAAAATCTTCTTCTAATTTGATCTTCGAGAATATTGCAAAGTTCTGAAAAATAAAATTTAATGAAAAAATAAATATGAATTTGAATTTTATGAATATAGTTTAAGAAAATAAATTTAATTTACTAATTCGAAGTTTTAACAATTCTGCAATTTAATCAGCAGTCGCAATTAGCCATTTCAGAAGCAACACTTTGTTATTTGAAAATGTTGCTACTGCAAGAACCATAGCTGTTAGTTAGTCAATATGATGCTTTAAAGTGTTCCTGTTTGATGAGACAGAATTAAATTTTCTAAAAATATATTCAGGTATTATCTCTACGTAATGCACTGAAGTCATACTTGTGTTTACCAACAATATGTACAAATAAAATTTTACCAATCAAAGCAATGCGAATGTTCATTAATAAAAATAATATAGATAATCAATACAATTTTTTCAAAACGTCAAAAGAGCTTCATGGAGTGTATGTTTATGCTAGATGAGAACAAATGAATTTTTTTCGATTCTTACTGTGCACATTTCCGCAATTTTTACATTATTTCAGAAAAAAAAATAAGCATCCAGTCTGAATTATCCTAAAAAAAGATAAAAAGAGGCAATGTTTGAAAACAGCTTAAGATCGGGAACATTAATGAAAATACAATATTTTTAAGAGTTGAATTTTAAGTCCTGCATGGAAAAGAATCATTAATTTCAATCAGTGACTTGTATTTGAGTAAGCTTACTTTAAAAAGGAATCCGCCAATAAACAGGAGAGGATAATCTTCTTGCGAGATTAGTGATTTCATGAATTTTCAGATTTTGCTTTTCAATGACGCGTAGAGGCCCATCATTGTCTTTGAAAATGTTTCCCAGAATCAATGGGTAATGGATGTTGCAGATTCATAAACTATTCCTCACAGACTAGTTTTTCTTTGAATAATAGATTCAAATGAAATATAGTGTAAATATTAAAGGGAAAATTTAAATCATGGCTTGAAATTTATCTGATATATATATATGTGTGTGTTGTGTGCGTGTGTATAGAACAAATGAAAATGGAATAGTGTACCAACACTGACAGCTTCATCAGGAGGTGTTTATCATGTTGGTACCAAGTATTTCCTTTCTGCAATGAAAGACTAAAGTCCAAACTAAGTTATTACACTCCAATACCACATCGAATCATAAAACAGCAAAAACACACAAGACTCAAATATAAATACAGAATAAATTTCAAAATGTTACCAAAGACACAAAAACAAAAATCTTAAGAATAAAAAGCTGCAAATTAAATACACAAATTAAGACTAAATGTAAGCATTATAGACATTTTAAACTTCTTACATGTCCTTCAAAGCTTATGTCGCTCTTCCGTATAGTTTATAACTATACTTTACTTCACTCTTATATGTAATTCTGTACTAGGCAGACAGTAATTTATGAAATTTATTGGAATATAAGTATTTTTTGACCGTGTAATTTGTTTCCTAACGTTATTTAAATTATTGCATGCTAAATGCTAAATATATTCTATTTATCTATTTAATTGATTAAAAATTACATTCTATGTATTTAGAATCTTTACAAAATGCTTCTCTCTCTCTCTCTCTCTCTCTCTCTCTCTCTATATATATATATATATATATATATATATATATATATATATATATATGTATATATATATATATATATATATATGTTGAAATACTGCATCTCGAAATTCTTTGAGCTTTCTCATGTATTCAAAAAGTGGTGGGTTGGACACTTGGTTCAGTGAAGACTATTAATACTAAGTATTTCATGGAATTCCAGCTGCTAAGAAATGAGGCCTATAGTCAGATGACCGTATTTTAAAACGGCTAAGTGGTTGTTTAAAGCCCATTAGTTATGTAAAACAAAGAAGCATGTGAGCTTGGCTTGTACTGAAAAGCCTATGAAATCGTGTAGCCAAAAATATTTTATCCTAGAAATCAAATTCATATTATTCAATTAAAAATATATTTCGGATATCTTTTTACTTAAAAACCATTTCGAAAATCATCTTAAGTAAGTTAAAACATTGTAATTTTTTGATTTCTTTATTTCATTAGAAGATATATTAGTGCAGAAAAAAAGAGCTTGAAAATTATTCATTCTGAGATCCTTGCAAAAATAAATAAAAAATTATAATTCTTAAAATAAATTTATAAAACTTTTCATTTGAAGAAACACAAGAAATTTCTTAAAAAAAAGTTTCATATAGCATCATATTTAATACTTAGAATGTTTAGATGATTTCCAAATTTTAAAATAAAACAGCCACTTATTGATTACCATACTATATCTACAATGAAATTGATCAAAATTGTTCTTAAATTACGTGAAGTCGTAAGCCTTATATAACATTTAAACTCATTTTTAAAATAAAATATTTTATAGCTTTCTTAGAATAATGAAAAGCTATTTTCTAGTCTATTCCTTTTCATTTCCGCTTATATTTTAGAAATTGATTTCGTTTCCTCGTTTTTTTTTTCCTTCCACGCCCATGGATCAAGTGAAGTGAAAAGCTCTTCAAATTTTATCTCTAGATAAGATGGTGAAAAAACCTTAAAATTCACCTTGTTTATCACTCACGATAAAAGATATTGTTCAAGATATCAGATTATTTCTTAATCCTGAGAAATTTTTTGGGCCCATTTTTTTTAATCAAAATGTTCATTGATAAGAAAAAATAAATGCAAAAAATATTCTAAATAGATAAATTGAGATGCATTCATAGGCATTTTAATAATTTTTCAACTTTTTTATGTTATTTTAAATACTATTTTTTATTTCGATTGTTTCATGTGTTTATCAGGTATTAATTTTATTACAAATGCGACAAAAATTATTCCGGACTAATATTCTAAACAAAATACTAACTATATAGTAGTTTGTAGTCTTTGAAATGAATAATTTGAGCTTCATTCTCATTTATAACCTTTCAAATGAATCGCACTTCATAAGAAAAATGTTGTAAGCTAAGTATTGTTATTGTATAGAACATATCTGAAAAGCCGTAAGAGAAGAAGAGGGAAAAAAATGACATTTTTCTTCTAGAAAACCCTGTGATAAAGAAGAAAATGATTCCACTCTTTTTCATTCTCCCATCTTAATCCATTAAAAAAGCAGGCTATAAAAGTTAATTAATCAGTAAAATAGTTACTAAGCAATAAATTTAAGGAAACATATATTTTTAATTAGAAATACCGGGATTTTTTAGGAAACCTTGTACTTGTCAATTAATTCAAATTGCTTTTCTCGCTTAAGCTGAGTTAGTGATTAAAATTTTAATGGCAAACAAATCATTATAACCCAGTTTCATTTTATTTCAATATTTTTATCTTTATGTTCACAGTGTGATGATCTATCAATTATACTGTTCAATGAAAAACATTCTTGTTTATTTTAACGTATGAAAACAAATGACAAAGGAAAAAAAAATGCAATGTTTAACGTAAAATAATTTTTCAAGTTTCAGTAAACGAGTTAAAATTTTTTATCATTTTCACACATTAGGGATTCTTGATACTGTTCGTTCAATACTTGAAAGTCAAGCTTGCAGCTTGTTCAATATGTGTGTGTGTGTGTGTGTGTGTGTGTGCGTGTGTGTGTGTGTGTGTGCGTGTGTGTGTGTGTGTGTGTGTGTGTGTGTGTGTGTGTGTGTGTGTGTGTGTGTGTGTGTGTGTGTGTGTGTGTGTGTGTGTGTGTGTGTGTGTGTGTGTGTGTGTGTGTGTGTGTGCGTGTGTGTTTGTGTGTGTGTGCGTGTGTGTGTGTTTGTGTGTGTGTGCGTGTGTGTTTGTGTGTGTGTTTGTATGTGTGTGCGTGTGTGTGTGTTTGTGTGTGTGTGCGTGTGTGTGTGTGTGTGTTTATAAATTAATCATATGAAAGTAGGATATTCTTTACATAAAAGGAATAATAACTGTATTGATTAATTTATTTAAGGCATTCTCTTTTATGATTAATAAATCAATACACAAATCAGGAGTCCTTATATTAAGAGCAAGAAATAAGATTTTTTATAAGGTAGTTCAGAATTATATTAAAAGGGCATTATATTCTCCTTAGAATATAAAAAAAAATTAATAACTTAATTTTCGAAAATAAATAAGGTTTTTAGTAGCATATGTATTAAGAATAGAAGAAATCTTTAATTCTTGAAATTCAAGGATTAAAGATTGATGGTTGTATCTATTATACAATTATTCTTACCTGACAATATTCCAGAAAATATCTTGAGGAAACTCCACAAAACATATGAAAGATTTATTTTGTAATGTTAGGCATGGATTTCATCTAGCTTTAAAATTGAAATATTTTTGTGAAACAATGAATTATTCTAGTCTTAACAAAAATATTCCTTTTGTTGCTAAACATCTGTAAATGTTGCTTTGTTTTGCAAAAATTGAGTAGATATCACAAAAAAAGAGACATTTGATAAAGGAAAAAAGTTATTTACTATAATAACATTTCTCCAAAGAAATCTTTTTCGAATACTACAAAAATTTCTTTAAAAAAAATACTTTCCAACAAATTAATTACTTAAATAAATTTTGATTTCTTTTTAAAGAGGCGAACTTTATAGATGATAATCTAGAAACTAATTTGGCTAGCGGTCTGTAAAAACTAACTATAAAAATGTGGGATTATACGTTGTGAATAATATTAATATATATCTCTCACTTAATGGGAAAATTAATTTATTCGTGGAAATAATAATTCATGGTGAGGAATTGAGACAATTGTGTCCCTAATATTTATTTAATAACAAAGTGAATCTTAAATCCAGTAAGGATAATCTTACATAGTTATCTTCCTAGGACAGCAGACGATTGTTATTGTCCCTTTCTCCCTCACCTCAATATCCAGTCATTATTGCATAATTTCATTATATATATATATATATATATATATATATATATATATATATATATATGGATCGATGAATTCAAAATATGCAGAAAATATTTTTCTGCAATGGAACGTCATATAATATATTTTCAAAATATATAAAATATTATGTAATCAGCAAAAAATACGAAAAACCTTAATAATGAACGCATCAAAACTTAACTTTTTAATCAATATAAAAAGTGTAAATTAACTCCCCTACGATAAAAGAACAGTAGCACCATGAAGAGACTCACTGGAAATTGATACTGACAAAGGTTTCCTCAGCTCACCTAAAACAATTAAGACTTAATTATGCTTAGCATAGAAAAAAATGATCGGTTTTTAAAAGGACATTAACGAATTAGTGTGGGCGGTTTGGATATAAGAAGAGTAAGGAATTATCATGTGCACAAATTAGTTTTTGTGATATTAATGAAGAAACGAGATAATCTATATTTAGAATGTAAAAACCTCTCTACATTTAAAAAGAAATGAAATAAAATTAAAAATACACAAAAAATATGTTAAAATATAAGTGGAATATTTTCATTTGAAATATAGAGACACATGCATCTTATAATTTTATTTGTAAATTTTGTTTCTTTGAGAAACAGAATATGTACATTTGAGTTTCAATGAAATGAATGTTTTCAGATATTGTTTTTTTAACATTAAATAGCGGATTATTTATCTGCCGAAAGCTGTTATAAATCATTTGAGCATCGGATGCGTAAATCTTTAGCCAGAATATTTACAGATAATTGACCTTATCCTTGTACAGTACAATCTAAGTCGGCAGTTGTGCTCATGGAGAAAACATGCCTTTAGTAGCAAGAATAATTTCTGTAATCATTGAGACCCACAGAATTGAGAAAATTGTGCAGTTAGGATAAAGATTGTTTTTATGGCTTTGTTTGGATTTTACATAGTGCTCATATCTAAATTTTTATTAAAATTATAAAAACAAACTTTTTATGTATGAAAAATAAATAATAAATGTAGTCTTTTTATGGGAAACATATATAATACATAAATATGTATTTTAATTAAATGTCAATTCAGTGTTATTCCACATATACTAATTTTTTATGAGCTTTCTTATAAAATTAAGACAATGTTCCTACCAACAGAACTCTTTAAATCGAAGTCCACAAGTGCAATGAAAATCACTTGTAGCACAATGAGAGATGACTTGCATTTTTGCTTTCTGCTTCCACCTCGGTTGAAGTGGATGTTTGAGAATTTTCCACGTATTATTTTTAGAGGCACATAAATGCAATCTAATATGGATAACAAAATCTATTAATAGGCAGCTCGTTCAGAAAACAAGTATAAAATTATTCTCAGTTTCTTCTGTTTTTAGATTCTATTCTACTTAGCGCCACTTTTTCAATTCGATTTCTTTAAATATTAAGATTCAAATACTTCAATACATGAAAGTTTTCTCGTGCTGGTGCAGAACACAAGTATAAAATTATTCTCAGTTTCTTCTGTTTTTAGATTCTATTCTACTTAGCGCCATTTTTTCAATTCAATTTCTTTAAATAATAAAGATTCAAATACCTCTCAAGAAGTCATCTTTGAGATTATCAATGGGTTATCAACTATTGATGCCCAATGTTTGGAAATATAATGTTAATTAATCGTCTATTATTTTCTTATACCATTTTTGTTGTTGTTACTTATGACACTTGGGCAAACTAAGTTCGCTCTTCCGATGGCTATACGAATTTATGTCACTAAGGTGCGTTTTTCGTTTAACCAGAGTACCACGAAGGTGAAAGTATGATTTTGCTCTAAGACTCCTCCGATAGATGGCACCACCAGAGGATTTCCTCCCTCAATTTTGACATTGATCTGGAGGGGAATAAAATTTTCTCCAGACCATTACACTTATGGTAACTGCTCAACAACTAACTATAGGACTTTCAATTCCACAGATTTAACCAATACGTATATTTCATGTACTCGGCGAGTCTTTGGCGGCATTGGAAATCGAACTCTACCCTACCGGGCGGAAGGCCGATGCTGTAACCACTAGGCTACCGCGGCTTTTTTTTTTTGGTTCGTATGTAAATTGTTATTGTTATAAGCTTACCTGTATAAAAGTATAAAAACTGCGAAAAATAATAAAATTGTCAGTCTTAAAATTTTTGCACTAATATAATATTAATTTTTTTATCATGGATTGGCTCGTACTTCAATTAAATTGCAGCCGCTATTGAACAACGAGTGATTAATGTGCAAATGTTGTGTTTTCGTCTTTTGTATCTTTAGGTTAATATGCTTTTGCAAATTTTTCAGATTTCTATTTCGTTGTTTTTTAATACATTCCGGCATTTACAAAAATTCTTCTTGGAAATAAGTGTGCAACAGATATTTTAGTACCTTACAAGAAATTCACAAAGTATTTGCTAGGGATGCTATTAAAATGAAGGATACATATACATTTCAAAACATTCAGCATGGCCTTGTGGTTGGAGTGTACTGTATGGTGTGCAAAAATTCCAGATATATTCAGATAAGATTTCAGGTATTTTCAAAAGTTACTTATTAAATTTTTCATCTTCAGAAATATGTAATATCAATGTCGAAAATGAATCTATAACAAAGTTTAACTTATTCCAAAGTAAAGGAAAAATGATTAGTGTTCATAAAAATTAGATCAAGCATTTGTTTTGTTCATATGAGCAACGAAATTGGAATTATATTTGTATAACTTAAGAAATAAACGTATATAAAAAATAACAATGCAAAATGCAATCTTGATTATTCATTTATTTTATTTATAATGCATGTAAAATATATTTGATGTGAATTTATCTTATGGATTTGAATAAAATTCAAATCTGTAATCTGTAGAAAAACATTTATATTCATAAGAAAACATCTGCGCAATTTGATTTTCCTGAACATCACTCGATTTTATTCCACACAATTTTACAAAAATTATTATTAAACTTGTAGCAGAAAGCATTTTTGCAGCAACCGTTGCTCTCAATACTGTTGAACAATTTTGTGTGCATGCTCAGACTATAAATTGTAATCTTTCTCTCCCATTTCAAATAAATTTCTTGAATCTCGACTATGAAATGACACTTGGTACTGTTATAGTGGTACAACCTCATTGTGGAGCCAATATTTGTGTTTTAAGGCAGCTATAACAGTGCCATAAACAAGCATTCTACATATATTAGCTGGTTTTATTTAACACTGAATAATGTTGCTTAACACTGAACAATGCTTTGTTTCAAGTTAATCTTAACTGATATAAAAATGTAATCATACGAACACTTTTTGTTTAATAAATCGTATTTAAATTTTAAAAAATATTGGATAGAGTTTCCATGCTTTTTGATGTCGAAAGTGCTAGGTTTGAAGCCCTTATAACTGTTAGACGAAATCAGTTGGATGTTATGTTTCTGTTAGAACATATAACGTGATTGGGGTCTGCGAGTTTTCTCCGCATCCATCCATGCAATACTTTAATATTGATATATCAGTTTATTAAACAGTTCCTTCAAGAATAAAGAAAATGCTATGATGCTAAAGTTTTGCAATTACTTTCATCGATTACTATATATTAAGTTGGGGAATAAGTTCGTAGCGTTTTTACCAAAGACTTCTATTTAAACAAAAAAACAATGATTATATCAATAAGGAAATCAATTATATATTCGCTGTTGCTGTTTACAAATTCTTCCCACCACTCGACCAATTTGTTGATGACGTTCCGCCAAATATCACCTAGTCTGTAGTCAAAAAAACTGTTGAGCCAGTTTTTAAAGACCACTTTGTTATCTAAGTAATACCCTCCATATGGTTTGACAAGGAGTGGAAAATATGATAATCTGTCGGTACAAGATCCGGAGAATACGGTGAATGCTGAAGGACCTAACATTAGAGCTCCTGGACTGCGGCTTTGACGACTTGTGCAACATGGGGCCTAGGTTTGTCGTGAAGGAGTATGATTTGACCATGTCGATCAGGTCTTTTCAGTCAAATAGCCTCATTCACCCGGTTTACCTAGGTATTTGTTCCCAGCATTTTCCCAGCGCACCAAAAGGTCCGTAAAAACTGGCTCAACAACTGCTTTGACACCAGACTAGGCGATTTTTGGTCGAACAGCATCAACAAATTGGTCGAAAGATGAGAATTTGTTGTAAACAGAAACGGCGAATAAATAATTGATTAACTTATTGATATAGTTACTGTTTTTTGTTTAAATAAAAGTCTTTATATTAAAAACGCTACGAACTTATTCAACAACCTATTACATTATGCTACATCACATTAGGCAGAAATATTTTCTGAAACATTGTAAGCCTTAATCTTATAAATTCAGTGCTTACTGAAATAGAATTTTTTTTTTCATAAATATTAATTAATTAGAATTTAATTATAAATCTTTATCAAACCACAGTCACGTATCACCAGGTTTATAGGTAATGATCTCATAATTTATTTTAAGCAATATTTCCCAATCCCTATATTTTATTTATCCCTTGTGTTATTATGGTGCGAACATTTTTATAATATTTCTTAGCTTTAATACACGATCTGAAATTTCTCAATTTACAATTTCCATATCGTTATTTCAATACATAAAAAAAGACTTATTTCCATTTTCAGTGCAAGCGAAATTGTTTCGTTATGCTCATTGAATTAAAAAGGGAATTTTCATTGATATATCGTTTCATCATTGTTATTACTTAAAAGTATTTAGTAAAATATTACACTAGAAGTGGAAACGCTCTTAGACCCAATATATTGTGGGCTCATTACCCCATTGTGCTAAAGACCGTCGTGCTTATACTCATTAGGCATTTGTAAAGTCCATTAGCTCATCACTTGTTAGGCGTGAAATTTTGGAGAAGAGGATTCCGATGCTGGTATCGATTGCTTTTCCCTCGGGATCAAATAACAAAGTAATTGATTGCGCTTATTGTCTTTGGTCAACAAAAATAAATAATCGAAAAATAATTTGAATTTAGATTCGTAAAAATGATTTTAAATTATAAATTTATTGCTTAAAATTATGTGGTTATTCTGAAAATAGATTTTTACATTTATTTATCATTTGATATGAATTTTATCGATTTTAATCAAGAGAGCATTATTGGAATGGACATATTCTGTTGAATTGAAATATAAGATACAATATTATTAATTAGATCGTATATAATTATTAATCGATTAAACTAAGTGATACAGTATTCCATTAATTTAGAAATACGATCGCGCCGCCTACCCTATCTTATGGTCAGAGTGCCTGACTGCGGATAGGGAGATCCTGAGTTCGAATCCCGGTTCAGGCATGGATGTACTCTCTCTACCTATCCTTATTTTGTATGAATGAATTGTGAATGGTTGCCTGTTCTATAAACTGTCACCCATGGCATACGTGTACTGAGGAAATTGGACTCCACACCAAAATATGGTTCTGTTGAAAACGTGGAGCAGCTCACCCCTTGAGATGCCAACCTAGCTAGCGCAAGACAACAACAATAAAAGAAATATCAAATCTGAATACATGAATTCTATTTTAAAAAAATATACGATAGAGCATTATTATATTATACTTAATACCTATCATACGTCTTGGAAAATTCCACCGTCTCATCCTTGGTACTGTGGCACTGATGCTGGGGGATCTTTGAGTTTCGACGGTGAAAGACGTGATCAGATTGCCTTGTTCAGACTCAGATCCGGTCATTTTCCGACTCTACGATTCTCCCAGGGCAAACAAGTCTTTCCCACCTGCACTTCGTGCAATACTAACGACGCCAGCCCTGAACATCTGCTGAACTGCATTGGCTTTTCAAAGCGTGAACTTTTATGCAGCTCTGGAGCTGTCCTCGATTCTTTGAAGACGATGGTTGTCATGAACCTGGTCTGATTCAGACCAGGGGATAAGAAAGAGGAAGAAGACCTATCATATACCACATTTGAATATAATCATATGCTAAATCGGTAATAAGTTAGTGAGAAAGTGAATGCAGAACAATAAACGCAAGCTCCGAAGAATATGCATAGGATAAGCATAATGCACAGAGTTATACAAATAAAGTAAAATGCATTGAATTCTTACAGAAGTGGAGTTAGATATAAGGAAAATAATACGCAAAATCAATGAAAAAGCTCCACTAATACACTGAAATCGGCGCATCTATAGACATTATATCGAA
The DNA here is from genome assembly GCA_030067965.1 of Latrodectus elegans. Taxonomy (NCBI): domain Eukaryota; kingdom Metazoa; phylum Arthropoda; class Arachnida; order Araneae; family Theridiidae; genus Latrodectus; species Latrodectus elegans. Next base: position 46,208,350 of record CM057812.1, read on the forward strand.
ATGGCTACTTCCATCCACATTTTGCATCTGGCCAGAACACTCTTGGCGCTCCTGTAAATATGAAGATAATTGTTTTTCGAGAGGCTATCTATGCCCTAAATATATAGTCTTCTTTAAGAACCCAATGAGAGAAAAATATATGTGCTCCACCATTTTTTTTAAATGATATGAACTTCAAAATGACAAAATTATTTGTTTCCCAACGTTTTTACTTAAGCTTTGCTTTAAGTTAAGAATATTCATTTTGAACTTAATGTAGTTCAGTGCGCTACTTGGAGCTGTAGCTGTCAGGTTCATTCTTTATCATTGTTGTTAAATAACAAGTCATTATTGTTTTTTGTATAAATTGGTGCGTGCTATGGAGTTATTTCAGTTTTTTTCCCCTTGAGGCACATGAAGGTGGCTTATAATCTGATTGGTATAATCTTGTAGTAATTGTTTAAGATTATATTCTGCCGTTATAGTTTGGATATGGATGGACATACATCTTTATACTTCATAAGGAAAACATTAATGACTAATACATATTATTACTATCACTAGTTCGTATTATTGGTTATATGATGAGCCAATGATACATGGAGGGAGTTTTTCAATTGGTGATATTACTTTTTTATTGAGAGATTGTCCAATAATGGACTAAAGCGCATCGCAACAAAATAATCTCTTTTAACTCCAGGCCAATTGGAAGTCCATAATCAGCATACGCACTCTACAGTCTTACGGTGCAAGATATATGGTACCCTCAGATAACTTGGTACACCGCATGTCATTAAGAATATCTTTTGCATAAGACACACATAGAACTTGGTTAAGTGTAACGTTAATTCGTTGCCACAACTATGCTAATATATATATATATATATATATATATATATATATATATATATATATATATATATATATATATATATATATATATATTGGGTTTAACATTATCCAAGATCATTCCATGTGTACTGTCATAAGCGGATGGGATAGAATGATTAGACATTTCTTAGTTGTCGATTCATATACTTTATGTGTCTGTACTTAGAAGATTCATATACTTTATGTGTCTGTACTTAGAAGATTCATATACTTTATGTGTCTGTACTTAGAAGATTCATATACTTTATGTGTCTGTACTTAGAAGATTCATATACTTTATGTGTCTGTACTTAGAAGATTCATATACTTTATGTGTCTGTACTTAGAAGATTCATATACTTTATGTGTCTGAACTTACTGTTATGCCAACCGCCACAAGAAAGGTATAGCAAGTGACAGAGAGTATAGTTCAGACGCTTTCTTTTATATGTAATACACATTTTTTAAAATGCCTTGTTTTTAAATTTTAGATTGTGACCATGCATTTTCACGGTAGCGCAATTTTGCAATGAAATATTGTATTCATAATCTCAAATGTTTATTTAAATTTTTTAAATAGATGACAATTTAAAAAAGTTTAATATTGAAGACAAGACGAAAATTGTGATAATATAGCTCACCTACAAGAACAATTGGAAACAACAATGAATGAAATTACTTTTTAACAGTTTATTATTTTGAAACTCAACGTAAAAAATTTAATAAGTTTTGAAAGAATCTTCATATTGTTATATAAAATTTGTGTTCTTCGAAGTGGACGCTCCCAGGTTCAATCCTAGGCTCTATTTAATATGCAAATATGAGTTTTATGTCCTATATATATATCTGATGGATGGCTGCCAAGGTTTTTATATCTCCCACCATTTTTTAATGGCTGAATAGAAATGAAATTCCTTAACAAAAGTGTAATGTGATAGATGTTAAAAAATTCATTAACGATTTAATTTATTATCTTATCCACTATATGGCTCACATTTATAAAATAAACTGCTATGTTTTTATTAACATTCACTACTACGACTAAAATCTAGATTTCATTATTATTAGCGTACTCATAAAAAATTACCCAAGTGCTCATTGCTTGTATTTATATTTAAATTTACTTACATCTATTTAAAAAAAACAACAAATTCTAGTCAGCATTCTATTGTTTTCCGTTTCCGTTTTGTGAGTCTACATTCGAATCTTTGAAGAAAGTAATCAAAGAGTTCTATTCTCTAAACGCGCAATAAACAAGCAGCTATGTAAAGGCATTACTAGAGAAAAATTAAAATATATTACGCTGGAAGAATGATTTTATTTTTATATAAATAACATACACTTTCTTTATTTATACTTATTTTTACTTATATTACTTATTTACAAAATTTACATATTTGAACGTTCAAACCAAGGAATGTAAAAAGTCTTTTATTAATTTTGAGATTATAATAGTTAGTAAACACATTGTTGAAAAGAAAATTTCGGTACAGATGCTGTATAATCTAAGATGTCAAATTCTGAATTTTTTGGGGGATGAAGAAATGTTGCCAAGATGAAGTATTGTGACGTGTGAGATGACTTAACTACTAGATTTGTCAAAACAGAATTCTTTACATAATTCTTATAGATCTCCATATCTATGACGTAATAAAAGCCATGTTGTCAGATACATAAGAAAATCTGCCAAAGAAGTCGCCAAATTCAGAATTTGGCATCTTGGGTTTAAGGCATCTGTGCCAAGATTTTACATAGGGATAAATAAATATGTTAAGAATTGAAATTTTTCATTGATAAAAATGTGTATGATTATGTTTAAATTTGACTAATATATCTTTTTAAAATTAACGCTTTGAGTTATTAATGAATGATTTATCTAAAAAAAATACCTTGTGTTTATATCATTTTCTTTTACACTATTGTTCGAATTAATTAAGGAAAACACAAAAATTTTCTCAAATGTTGTTTAATTAGTATAGGTTAATTTAGAGGCACGGTATAGCACTCTAATACAAAATATGTCTTCCTGTAACTTGAATGAGATCTTGTACACTCGCCTTAAAATGAATTCCATTGAATTAGAACATACATGTTTGATCTCGTCATTACCAAACCAAACAAAACAAAAAACATTGTCAAACATTGTTTTCTTTGTTGAGTAGTCCAATGTTTCCAATTTTTTTTTATTTTGTCCACTCCACAATTTTTTTTATGGAATTCACACCAGGAGAATTACTAAGCCAACCAAAAACCATTAATTTCTGTTCTTGAAAAAATTTCTTTGTATGCTTAAAAATTTAGCATGGTATCTTGTTGAAAGATAAAAAAAAATTACCCCCAGCGAGCTTTAGCCTCACATGCACAATTTTTCTTTATATTATAAAAATGCATTTTGTAGAATTCATGGTGCCTTTAAATGGCACTAAGCTATTAGCTCCTCCGGAAGTAAAATAACCCTAAAATATTTGCTTATAAGAGTACTAAACTGTTGGTATAAGTTGTTATATCGTGATTGGTTCTCCATCACTTCGCCTGACAAATCTTGATTGAAATCCTTGCGCAAAAAAATGCGTTTCATCGCTGAATGCACCCTTCTTTCAGTCCTAATTTAGGATTGATATTTTCTGCCACAATTCTCAGTCAATGCAGGTTTAATAAGTTATTTATTGATGTTCATTTGCAAAGCTCTCGATTTCAATAAGACTTCATCGAACTGTTGATGAATCCACGTTCACACCATAAGCTAATAATTCTTTCTGAAAATTTATTTTATGAGAATACGTTTTACTATTTCATGCAAGAAATTTTTCTTTTTGTGGTGTAGTCTTGCATTTGCGTCCACATTTAATCTTCCGTTTTGAGACACTGCCCCAATATTTTTTTTTCTCATTAGTAATCCTAGAAACACTGGATTTTCTAACCAAAACTTCTGCAAGCAGTATTTCTTGAAGTCACAGAAGCTGATTGAGGATAACAGATATAATCCTTTTCTTGGGAGAGATATCCATTTTTTAAATACACATCAGAAGCTGACAATTTATACAATCGAACACTTCTTACAGCAACTGATGGGTAAAAGTTTCGTCTTGCTGTAATGTCAAACCGGCTTTAGACTAATAAGGGTAGTTGAACATTGTAAGAATAAACCAGTTAGAACCGGTTTAACCTTTAAATTCCTTAATAAAAAACAATTTTCTAAAAAAATATGTTTTTTAAAATTAATTCCCTCAGTAGAGTACTTTTATTAAAACAAAACCTTCAAAATGAAATCTCAGATAAAAATAAAAACTATAATTGAAATTCAAAAGTCAAAATAATTATTAGAAAATAAATTTAAGGGAAATATATTAACAGTATAAATAGGTATAAAATAAATATAATAAATGTAAATAAAAAATAATAAATAAAATAAAAAAGAATAAAGTGAAATTTGATAGCGTCTGTCATATTATAATTTTTAGGTACACGTGAATTTTTAGAATTGTAACTTTTGTAGTGCGCTAGTGCAGCTCAATGTGTATGAAATTCCTCCTTGAAACTCGTCCACAATAGATATTAGAAATGTATTACTGTGCACGTTTCAAATGCATGCCCATTCACTATGTAGAAGAAATCTATGAAAAACAAATTGTCTTCAGAGAAATTGTCTTTCTTACTCATACTTCTCGTTAAAAGACAAAAATAACGTAATTTACATGACAAATTCCTTATATATCTTTAATTTAAATCGAAATTTATTAATAAAAACGACAAAACATTTTTTTTTCCAAATTAATAATAATTTTTGACAATTTCTTAGCAACTTGAATGGAGTTAGAGAAATATGGCATTTTCTAAGATGTATATTTTTTTACTATTTTTGTCTATGATTGTGGCGATTGAAAAAGAAGTTGTAATACAATGCGCAAAAAGCTCTCTCAGAACTAGTGAGATATCCTCCACCATTGGCGAAAATTGCGACTTTTTTTCCTCGCCAAGTTAAGCGCATGTTTTTCTAATGCAGAAATTTTCACTAGGTTCCAAAAATATGCCTTTTAAAAATTTTTAAATCACATATTGGTATACAAAATCTTAAAAATCATTACTAAAAATGAATAAAAACTGTTTTTGTTGGGTTTGCTTTCTCTTCAAAGCAAGCAGTAAAAGAGATAAGTAAATAACAAGAATGGAGACTTACTTGGTATGACGTCAAGCACACATGTCGAATATGCTTGAAGATATTATGGAAAAATATGTAAGGAAAATATAATTATAAATTAACAAAAATATGTAAGAAAAGATAATAATAAATAAACAAAATGAAATTGGAAATCAGAACAGTTTACAACGTTTGGACGCTGGTGATTACGAAATACAACAACAAACGTAGAACAAAAAGTTTGAATTGAAAGCAAAACGAAGATTTCTAAGACTGTTGCTACTGAAGAGAACCATAAATATGACGTAAAAGTGATGTAAAGCAAGAGAATAACCAAATCTGGCAACAAAAAAAAATTTCTGAAAAATATAAAAAAAAAAACTTAAAATTAGCAGTTGGGTAATCAAGGACGCTAGATTTGGCGAGAAATCACTTAGGGGATGGGAATATAATACTTACACCACTGTTTCCGATAATACTCTCTATAAAAGAATGTTTTGTTTTCTGCTCTGCTGACGCATTTTACATACAAAAGCTACATTGACCAGAGATTATGGTATACATTAGATTCTAAATCATTATAAATTGAAAGTGAAAATCGTACCCAAAAATTACTACACAACAAGTAGATGTTCTTTAGTATATAATATGCCTTCCCGTTCTTGGAATTGTTCCTTCGCAGCTTCTCACCATACTTATCACCAGATTATTCATAATTCTTGGATAAAAATGTCCGTTCAGCATCTGTAACACTGTTTGCATTTACTTTTCTTAATATATCTCTAAATGGCTCTGTTTGAATTTTTGTGGAATTTCTGGCACTTCTTCCTGTTTATAACATAATATAGTACCCACGCACAGATTATGGAACTGTTGTTGCTAATGTTTGTCACTTCGGAATTCACACACGCTGTCTGAAGATATGCATAATTGGATTTTAAAAGATGCCGATTTCGCGAAGAAAAAGTCACAAATACGATCCTGGTTCACACATTCCAAGATTCTAGGATTGATAGCTTCTATATATTTGAAATAACTTCTCAAAACTCTTTTCCTGAAAATCTAGTTATAAATTTGGAATCTCTGATAAATCTCTCTTGATGGTTGAGCAAGATTAAAATGCATTATATTATTCTATACTTTGAATGCTTTTGTTAATTTAATATTCAGCAGAAAAAAGAAATTAAAATGTTTTAATATGAAATATTGTAATTTATTCAACTTTAAAACTTGAAATGAAAATAAAAACTGCAAAATAAACAGCATTTAATGAAACAATATTTTAATGACACAAACTAATCAACTTTCAGAATAAAGTAACACAATCTCCATCATCAATACTTTTAGTTTCTGCTAGTTTTTATTAATATTATATCAAATCATATTTTTGCATTTTTCTTTTATTTTTATCCAAAGATATTTATCATTACTGTTAACTGAATTAAAAGTGGAATAAAAAATTTATATTAGTTAAAATTTTTGTGATCCACATTAGTTTCACAAGTTAGAAAATCCAATTGCATAAATCTTTTTTTTTCGAAAAATATCCTGTAGGACCACTGTTGTATTCGATTCAAATGAGATATTTTATTTATGATTGTATAATTGTTCGAATGTGTTAATCGGCTTGAATTCTAAACAATACAATTTGAATACTAACGAATATGCATTTTAAAATTGTTATTTCCATTATTATAAAATTCATACAAATTTATAGAATTTTTGTAATATATTAAAAAAAAACATTAATTACGTTTGCAAACAATATAATTTATAAATTACTTTGAGTCATAATTTCTCTAAATATGTATTACAAAATGAAAATTCATTAGCCAATAAATAACATATTGATAAACAAAATCAAGTTTATGATTTTCACGAGAAAAAAAATCCCATCAGCAAAAATGATTTTGTAATATGTATATGGTGGATGAACTAAATCACTACTGCAAGTGTAAACTCTGGAAGGGACTCGAGAAGCACAACTTCTCCAGCGAGCGACAGTAAGCCGAAAGATATGGACGCTGTAAGACGTTGCATTTGATAGCAGCAAAACAACTGCTTCTTTCCCCCGTAACTTTAAACTTCATTTCATGTTATTATCACTAATACGATTAATTGTAAATATTCTAAAATTGTATATATTTGTATTTGTAAATATGTGTTAATTAAATATTAGTCTATATCAGGATTGTTAATTAATTAAATTTCGCCTTAGCCACTCCCCCCCCTCCCATATGTATGTGTGTGTGTGCGCATTATGTATATATGTATTACGATGAAAGTGGTTAATCAATGATTATGTATTACAACCGGTGATTACACATAATCCACACCAAACTCGTTAAAATGTGATAAATTATTGAATATTTATCACTTTTACCTGTAAATATATATATAATCATTAACTCGTAATGGGGGTGATATTTTTTAAATGCTTAAAAACGCAATGCTTAATATTGTTTGAAAATATTTATCTTTTCGACTTAAAATATCATTTTTTTACAAAGTAATAGCAATTTATCATATTCCCTATTACGAGTTCAGGATTGCATAAATTCACTGGGAAACTAATAAATAATCAATAAATTCACTCATTTACCGAGTTTAGTGAGATAATCACAGGATTAATTATTTTTACTTCAACACGCACGCATGCACGCAAGGCCACACTCACACACACACATATATAAATATATACAGATATAAATATAAGATTAGGATAATTATAGATATATAGTATATAGAGTTATGTGGATACACACATGAACATGCATGCTTAAGTGTATGCTTTAATGCACGTAAACGTGTTCTTTAGAATAAAAAATTTAATTAGTTTTGATAGCTTAAAAGCTTTCCAAATGGTGACGTAACATCGACGGAAGGTTGACAGTTCTATGTTTATTTTTAATCGTTGATCTTCTTAGTTCCACTATGCTGACGTTACAAAGCCACAAGATAAAAGCTGTAAAAGCATTTATTTTTGAAGGTCGTGAGAAACTGCAGATGGTGAAGAATATAAAATAATAAAACACGGTTTGCTATTCTTACATAAGGAAAGTATTAGAAAACAAATCATTTAGCTGAATCTTGAAAGATACAGATAAAATGGAACGATTTTAAATATAGGGATAGTTTAAAATTAAAACTTATTTAAATGATGTAAAATAAATAAACTAATAAATCTAATTTATTTATTTATTTTTTGAAAAATTTTAATGATTCGTTTATTTTTATTTAGAATTAAAATATTTAAAAAATAAAAATCAGTTCTTAATTATATATTCTAATGGCAGATTGTAGATAGTTACAACTGCAACTGAGTCCATTAATCTATTGTTCTCTGATACCAAGGCACCGGCCAGACACAGCGACCTCTTAGCCGCCGAGGAGTTGCCCCGGGTGCACCACAGGGGGTGGGCCACCATTGCACCCTTACACATGCCATAGGGACCCGTTTATAGGGTAGGGATCATTCATACTTCATTCACACACTCAAAGAAAGAACAAAGACAGGATAGGGAGAGAGTGAGAGAAAGTACATCCATGCCTGAACTGGGATCCGAACCCAGGACCTCCCTATCCGTAGTCAGGCACGCTGACCACACCACTTTCCCAATTTCCCAATTTTTTACCAAATTTAATATTGAATTTCTATATTTAGTTGAATAGATACCTGTGTTATCAAAAAAGGAAGGAGACATATCTAAGCAAAAAAAAAAATTCAACTGACTTTATTGCAAAAAAATAATAGAATGTATATTTGAGAAATCAAAAGTAAATACAGAACGAAATACTACCATTTTGTTAAAAAAGAAGATTCCAACATGTTTTCAGATTAAAGACCATACTTTACAGCCCGCATACTGTTTTAGACCACTGATATTATCATATTATACATAGGATGTTTCATCTGAAAAATTCGCAAGCCAAAGAAATTTTTTACTTTTAATGTTGATTTTTTGCTTTTTTTATCAACTGACTTGACTTATTACGCTTCCAAATCTTAAATAACGCGCAGTACAGTGTAATGAAAGAAAATATATTATTTATTATTGTTTCCAGTTTTTAAAATGTTAATAATCATTAATTCATTAAAATAGTAATATTTGTAAATCAATTAATATAATAAAAACTATATTAATGTTAAAACACAAAATAACAATTATTAAATCCAAAAGTAGTTGCAAATAACTTTAAATGAATAGAGTATACTAAAAGAAAATAACTACAATTTTACATATTTTAAAGGTGTGACTCAATATTTTTATCTGACAGATCCAAAAATCAAATGATATTTTTATTTCATCCAAGACTGACGAATTGTTTTGTTTTAAGCAGAATGTAGCAATTTTTTTCCTATCATGCTGACCGAAAGAAAAATTCATTGACAATCATTTAATTATTTTATATCAGTTTAAAAAAATCTCTAGCGAATCAAGCACCTAATTTTTAACAATATTTCAAAATTGTTTTTGGATTCATTTAAAAAACAACTTATATGCAATATATATACAATATATATATATATATATATATATATATATATATATATATATATATATATATATATATATATATATATATATATTTAATATATTTAATCACACTAGTTAACGGGTAATAATTAATGCGACATTTTTTGTATATTGGTTTACTTGTAAAATAAATTTAAATTAAATTTAAAGTAATTAATTAAATTTTAATATTAAATGAAGTAAAAAAATTCTCATTTCCTATCTTCAGAGGAAAAACTATATCCATGTAAGTTCCTTTTTGATTAGAAAAATTCGCATGCAGAAAAAAATTAGGTGAATAGAATATGTGTTTTATCCTTTTTAGGTGTTTTTTTTTTTTACTCAAGAAACTCAGCCTTCTATTTTACTGAATGAGAGAAGGTATTGTCGTGCTGGAGCATTAGGCTTCTAACACTCACTTCTTTAAAAATTTTCGGAAAATACTGTGTATCAGTTAGCTGTGAACCTGTTGTATTTTTTTATATCTTTGATCAATATAGTGTCTGAAGAAAGCGGCTTGCATAGTTTTATTCATGGTAAGTAGTTTCTGTACCACTGTGAACCGTAGGGATCATCTTCCAAGATCAATGTATTGCTTTCCTTTCTTTTTCGAATTTCAAAAAAATGGTATGAATGTTTAATTAGTTATTTACGCTTTAAAAAAATAATATTGCAGTTACTTAGCAGTTTTCCCCCGATTCTAAAGTATTCTTTTTAGCGCTAAATGAAACTGTTGGGAATTCAAAAGGCAAACTATTTTTGTAAAATGATTTCTTCATAAATAATTATAAGAAATTAAGTTATTAAGTTCAGAAATTGTAGAATCTGGGAATTAGTGGTAAGATGTTTGAATGGATCAGGAATTTTCTAACACAGCATTTTTTTGCTGTTAGATATGGCTGTGGAATTTCTGGTTTTAAACAGACTGAGACTGGCCTTCCTCAGGGAATGGTTACTAGCCCGATTCTTTTTAATGTTCTTATCAACGATTTACCGAATACTTTAGCACCGTCGGTGGATTCTGCCCTTTTCGCTGATGACTTGGTTATCTGGAGCAGTGCTTCAAAAAAGAAGCAGGATGGGTTGAATTAGATCCTCAATGGCACCCTCATAGAACTGGAAAGCTGGTGCCTAAAAAATGGTATGTTGGTGAATCGGGGTAAAACCACTCATCAGTTCGTCATTCTGAATAGACAGCCTTTTATATACCCCGAGTTTGACATATAAAGGTGTAGATATTTAGTATAATTATTCTATTAAATACTTAGGTTGCACCCTCGATCCTCGTTTAAAATGGAGAAATCATGCAGAAAATCTGAAAAATAAAGCCGTTAGAAGACTTTTTGTCTTGAAACGTTTGGGTGGCTCGAGGTGGGGCTGCAACAGAGAGACATAGTTAACTACTTACAAATTATATATCCGTCCAATTATTTGCTAATGTTGTGGAATTATCATCACAGTCCCAGAGAAAGTAGTTAATATTCTTGAGATTTTCCAGAACCACACCACACATTAGCATAGCGAATTGTTACTGGGTCTGTGAAAACTACCCCTGTTCTTTCAATGCAACTCCTAACCGACTTGGAACCTGTTCATCATTTTATTAAAAGAAAGGCGATCCTGATGTACCAAAAACTTGTGCGTTTACCTGGCAACTCTTTCTGGAGCAACTATAACAATGAGATCCCTAGAAATCTTAAGACTCAAATTGGCTTCATCCAAGCTGCCCAGAGAAAATCTGATGCTTTAAATTTAAGTAGGGACTATTTAATTTTACTTCCTCCTACTTGTCATATAGATTATCTGAATTTGAATATAAATCTTGATCTTATTTAAAAAGTTGTTAAAAAGAAATGAGTAATTTACAACTAAGATCTTTTGCAATAGAGACAATTGAGGCTCGCTATACTGAAAATGAGTGGTTGCATGTTTTCACTGATGGTTCTATGTTAGAAAGAACACATGGTGCTGGAGCAGGTATCCATTGTGAGCTTTTCAGTTTTTATTCACCAATGGGTCCTCTTTCCACAGCCTTTGACGGTGAAATTGAAGCTATTGCAGTGACTATCCAACAGCTATCCATTCGCAGTCACATTTTTAAAACAGCGGTCATTTTATCAGATTCTAAGAGTGCGCTTCAAACACTTTTGAATAATCAAAATAGTTCCCAAAGAATTTTAGAATGTAGACTTTTGCTTAAGGCTCTGGCACATAGAATGTCTTTCCAGTGGATCCCTGCTCATTGTGGTATTTTGGGCAATGAAAAGGCTGATTCACTGACTAAAAAGGGAGCCTTGAATCACCCTCTTTCATTTCATTCAACTAAATTGTTTGTTAACCTGACTCTCAAGAAAACTCTTTTACAAGATATGGTTCAACATGCGACGCGCAAGAGATGGAAGATTTTGCGGGAGGAAAGAGCTGTTCCCATTTTTCCAAGAAAGACTGCGGTGGCCCTTTGTAGAGATCTAACTGGACATGATTGCTTGCGGGACCATCTCTATAGGATTGGAGTGGTGGATTCCCCGGACTGTGTTTTGTGTGACTCTGGTCAACCAATGACTTTTGAACATTTAAATAATTGTGTGGTTCTTTCTCATTATGAGGGCATTGTTCAAAAGTATTGGAGAGCCCGTGAACAAATGGCTTAGGCGCTAATGTTCGGCATTTGTAAATAACAATTATATGTTTTGTAACAGATCCAGCATTCAATTCTTTCTAAGCATATAGTAAACACAACAAATGTTATGTTTCCCACCTGTTACACATATCTGAAATTGACTTTTTTAAAGCATTTTCTATGCTTTTTTCAATTTGAAGAGAAGTGCAAATCCATGAAATTCTGTAAACTACCTCAAAATAATTACTGAAATGGAGTTACATTCCTCAGTGCTAATTATAGTCTCGAATGCATTTTTCTTGATTTAATCTCACTTTAAAATCTTAGAAAATAATGCTGAAAATATTCTCGTGTCAACTCCATTTTGTCTTTTTGTCTGAAATATATACGATACAGTTGTACTACTTACCATTGACCTGTAAAACCCACTTTCTTAAGATTACACATTTCAAATTTTAAAATCTAACATTTAATTTATTCGAGGAGTCATTTAATTTATTCGTAGGATTTATGGCTTTTACGTAAAAAACGAGTATATGATTATTTTTTAATCATACTCGTATATGTACATATATAAAACTTAAATCGTAAATAATTCAATGTAACTTTTTTAAATATAAACAGATCTCTCTCTCTCCGAATATAAAATATTAATATCTTGAATTTCTAAGAAATATATTAAAATAATTGATATTTTAACTTATATATTTCAATATAACAATTTCAATATGTTTGCTATCTTTATTTTAAAAGAATTAACTGCAATAAATATGTTCTCTAAATCTATTCAATTTTATATTCATTCTGTTCAGCTCATATTTAAGTTTGGTCGAACCACATAATTTCGCTGTTAAGTGCAGTGCATAAATGTTGAAATAATGTAGCACTACGAAGTTGGATGGCCCTTTCTCAGTTTCTTTATAAATTAAAGTTTCAAAATAATTATGAAACAATATCTTCCTCCAATGCCGTTTTAATTAAATCCAGAGATTAATCACTACTGCAGCTTAAGCAGCGTCAATTTAATTCTATCCTAGTTTGTACTGTAATTAAAATCAAAAACATCCATTAATCTGTAAAACCCTAAATTTCAAAACTTCTCTTACATATTTCAAAACTTCTCCTACACTGATATTTGAATAATATTTGGCTCAAAGTTCACAAGTTGTAGTAAACAGAATGTTGTTTTTCTTTTATCGTATAATAATTAAGTGCAGGCTTTATAAGGGATTTTATTTTGAGAATGATTCCAGATGATTATACGCTTGATTTAATATGTTATCATTTGGTTCTTTATCTTCTTTCATTTTTATTGTGTTAAATTTCAAAGATTTCAAATATTTGTCCTCCTTTTTTAATTTAATATTGTATTACATTAAATTCTCTTTAAATATATGCAATTAAAGTTTTTTTATACTTGTTTAATACAATAATAATTTATATAATAAAATTAATAAAGTCAATTAATAAAAATCCTAGAATGAATTTTTGTAAATTAATGTAAACAAATATTGTATTAAATCTAGTACTTAACAAATAACCTTCTTTATTCAGGTATATTAATTTACTGTTTATATAATATTAATGGGAATTAATTTTTAAAAATGGTTAATTTCAACCATCCTAGCATTTTTGTCAATAAATTATTCCACAGATCTTTGTGAGATATTCCTAAGAATTTCAAATATTGCTTTTTATCGTAAGGAATTTACTTAACAAATAAGATATATATGCATCTTGTAATAATCATAATAATTGAGTTAATTGAGTAAATATATTTAAGACCATTCTGATTTAATTTATATATGTAAACATTGCTGATAACTCAACATGTAGCAACCAGAAGAAAACCTGCAAATCGTTTGAAATTTTCGTCATGGGTTTATGCAAATCATTATAATTGCAGCGCCTAGGCACATCATGAACGACTGTAGTGCCATCTGGAAGCATCACATAAAGTAATAAAGGTTTGCATTTTTACTTTATTTTGTCTAATATATACGTTTATATATATTAAGAAGGAACTTATCATTTGTTCTTTATAATCAAAACAGCTATAAAAAATTGTATTATAAATAATTTTAAAAACCGTAAAAAAACGTTATTTTAAAGAAAATTACTTAAAAATGTTATACATGTTTCTTTTTTACAAAATTGTTGCACACAGTTTTCACTGAAGTATTCTATAAATTTACTTAGCATTTAACAATTCTTTTGAAGAGTTACTTTTTATTGACTATTCTCATCTGTGCAAATATTGTTTTGATGAAGTCCAGAGCAAGAAAATCAAGGAATCATTTGCCATTTTGCAGCCAATACAAGGAAAGTAAATTTGTTTCATATTAAGGAGATTTATTTCTAATTTGGCTAACACTAAAACTATGGTCTATGGTACACTGATATTTCTATAATTTTTTTTATAAAAATTCCTTACATATAGATTAATCCTAAAACTCTTATGAACTTATCCTCTTGCATCTTCTTGATTCCATGAAAAAGTCCATAGTTTTTATTTCTCCATTTTAAAAAGTTCCACCAATATGTGATCAAAACAGGCATCTTATTCTTTGTTAACTCTTTAATCGTAGAAATTGTTACCCGCAAATTTTTCAGCATTAAAATTCTCTGGAATCAGTCGAGATTTCTTCATCTACAATGTCAGAAGAAAAGAAAAAAAAACTTGCTGTTTTTTATTAGATCCTCAACATTTTTTACCCATCTTTTCCCTAGAGTTATCGATTGTTTTATTTCTACAAAAATTTACTGGTTTTAATGTCTCTTCATTAAAAATTGATAATCTGGTGGAATATATGGCCCTCATTGGTCTTTTTCTCTATACAACATCCTTAAACCCATTTTTTAGAAAATAATCATTCCAGGTTTAGTCGTAGCTTGCATGATCTTGACAATATAGATTTCTAAAATTCATAATTAGATGTTTCACTTTTTGCGTGCAAAGAAACAAGCTCCCACAATGATCTTTTAGCAGTAATAGCTATAGAACTACAAATTAAATTTCTCATCTACTACTCCCTGTTCACTCTAATTTAATTTCTTGTATACTAACATTTTTACTCTGTACTTACCAAGTTGTTAGATGTACTCCTGCATAATCTCAAAACTATAAAAGGAAATGCTAAGCCATGAATCAAACATCAAGTCCTTTATCCTTTTACGAGTATATCTTCGAGAAAGACAGCTAGTATTTCTTAACTCAGATTTCAAATCGGGAATTTTTCCGAAGTGAGTCTGTTAACCCTAAAGTTAACTTTCAATCTGGAAAGCCAAGATGCTCACTTGTGACCTCATTCTGATCTGTCCGGTTTTGGGGGAAAGACAATTATTATCTTTATTGAATATGCTATTTAACCCGCCAAGCAAAAAATAATAATAAGGTAATTCTTAAAAAAGCACTAATAAAATTGTATTTTTCAGTAATAAATATTTCCTCTTTTTATTCAAAAATAGATCTACTTCCTTCATATCTCAACTAATTAAAGAAAAATAAACTAAAGGTGCAATAATTCTTGTCAGCCTATTTATGTTTATTCTAAACATCACAAAGTAATTCATTATTTTAACCATGAGATAGGATGAAACAGACACTTTAGATCATTTTTCTCGTCAAACTTTAGTACGACGTCAATATGGAATAGCATTTGACGTTTCAAAATTTTGAACACAATTTCCTCTATACAAGGTAGATTTCGATTGCTTTATAAATCGAAATATCTTCTCACCAGAAAATGGATTTTTCCCATCACATAATCACGATTCCGCGATGTTTCATTAGCTTTTAAGCGCAGTATGTTTTCAAAAAAATCGAATGTCCGAAATAGCATTTTCTACTGTTTAAAATATTTTTCATCTCCTTGAAAAGAACATTTTTATAAAAAAAAATTGCTAAAAATGATCTCTATTGCAAATTAGACATGTATTTAAAGTATTTTAATATACAGATCTGTTGTCTCTTCAATCATTTTTTTCATTTATGTTTGAATACTTTTGATGGCTTCTTATTTAATAAGAAGAAAGAACTTAAATAATTGGTTTTACAATGAAAAATATTTTTACTTTCTAGAAAAACAAAAATGCTTTTCTAGAAAAACAAAAAATAGTAGTAAGGATGATTGTTTTTCTTCATTCTTTATAATATTGAAAACATAATTGAAATGCTATTAAATCTGATTTTCTTTAAAATCTGTATCAAAACCCATGTTAATTAATTGAAGTTAATAAATTGAGACAGAGGAAGGGGGAGATAAATTTCAGGTTCATCTGAAACAGCAGCAGTTTTTGCTTGGCGGTCTTCCATTTTATTCTTTTCAAAACTAACAAGAAGCTTTATCCAACAGAGGAAGATGTTTTGTTGGTTCTTAAGCTCCTTTCTAATTTACCTGGCTAAGAGACTAATTACTTTTGGATTGCAAAGCGCAAAGAGACATGCTTTACTATCTGATCAGACGAAGCAATTCTGTTCTTGGTTTCTGGCCCAGCTAATTGCCTGCTTAATTGCAAACAGTTCATCCTGGAAGACTGAGCAGTTGGCATTCTGTTTGTAACTTTCACTGTGACCTATGGTATCCTCCAGTATTGTGACAAAAGGTTGTAACAATCACTACTCCTCCATCCATCTTGGAGCAGTCAGTGAAAATTTATACATCCCGAGTGGTAGTACAACACAATCTTTTGAATGAAATATATAATTCAAGTTCTATACAAGTCATTGTTGAATAACAATAAATAGATGTCGAAACTATTTTTGCATACACTTACGGAGAAATCAAAACGTTATAATTACATGCTCATCTTCAAACTGAGGAAACTTACATGTCATCAGAAACAAATGATCCATTATCAATGATAAATTATTTAATCTGAAAAGTATTTAGTAGCATTCTTATGGTTATGTGTGCGTTTCATAGGAAAGAATGCTAATTCAAGTAACTTTACAAAAAGGTAGGTTATGATGATATGAAAGCTCGAAATGAGTGTCTCCAAAAATGCATGATTCGCCGGTTGTTTGCGTGTTGTTTTTGTGAGTATCTCTGTTGCTTGCTAAGTGGATGAATAATGGGGAGACGAATAACAAATAACACAGTGTTGGATGTTAACTCATAATTAACAAGACAGAATATCTTTAATGATGAGTGGACGTCAAATGCTATCTGTCTTCGTAAAATTACAACGGCGATAGTTAGGACCAAAGACCTCTGACTCATTTCGTTTGAAACATTTCTAATTTGATTCGCATTGCATTCGGTCGTCAACTGAGTCACTGTCTGCCGATGACCTTATTTTGCGAAGCAGGGCAGCTTCCAGCATCCTGTGTCATAAACTATGAATGGACATCTAGCACTCTGCTGTGTTTATTACTCGTCTCACCATCATTTATGCACTTGCACTAGTACTCACAAAAGCAACAGGCGAACAGATAAATAACAGCGCAGTTTCGAAGATGCTCATCTTGAGAGTTCGGGCCCTCACAATTTATCTGCTGTCAAAACCGTCCAGATTAGGAAATGTTACATGAAATGTACACGTAATCACAGGAATGAGGCTTCATAGTCTCCGGAATAAATTATATATCATTTTCACAGGATCATGTGTCTCCCTGACATAATAAGAGGGTTCGTAGTTAAATTATTGAGGTGGTCATAATGTTTAGGCTCTTTAGGGTATATTAAGATGGATGTTTAGGAATTTATTGCTTTTCTCTATTTCGACATATGAAAACAGCTGACTATCAGGGGAAATTATTCCAAATGAGAAGCGATGACTCTTGCAAATTCCTTATTTTTAGACGGTATATTACCACTTATGCAGTATAATATTTTTTAAAAAAAAGCACGTGTTCATAAAAAATACTTTTGCTTTTGCAAGTTTAACTATTTAATTATTAAACGAGTTTTCATTTTATGTGTCAAATAAAAATATTTTTAAACCATTATCTTTCTAAACATTAAAAATAAATTTTAAACTGAAATCAAACTATACAAGTTCTAAGAAACTTGAAATTAGGATTCTCAGATTATTCTTAAGGTCAACACAGTAGAAAGTTTATTTTCGACATAAAATTATATCACGACATTATACCAATGAATGCACCTTCTATTATTGAATGTCATAGTAGGCGAACATAAAACATTATCTTTCAAAATGCAATTGCGTACCATGGGTGATCTCGATAGCTACTACTTGTGAACCATCTTTACATTAACAAGGGTTTCAGTGAAGTATCAGAGAGCGAAGTCCTTCTTTTCTTTCAACGCAGCTCTGGAGATATCTTCCAACAGTATAACATGCACTCACAACAAAACTTCTTCTCAACAATAAACATATACATTTTCCTTCAGCCTATTTATTTCCCAGATATGTCATCTACTGAACATGTTTGAGATTTCGTTGGTCATCATTATAACTATGATTTTCATTTTTCTGTGATAAACATTGAGTGGATAATAAATAATATGCGCTACTCTTTTCTTATTATACATTTAAAATCTGTTTGACTTTACGTCACAACGTGTAGCAAAACTTATATTGCACACAGAGGTTTGTAGTACATCAAACACTAATTTCAAACATTTTTTCCATTAGCGGGCACTTGAATGACGAACCCTATTCCACAACAAGGCCAGAAACTGCAATTCATTTGTCGTTACCCTGCGGGCACCTGTGAACCAAGCCACGGAAGGTCGTAGTGTTGCCCGTTCCATAACACCACAAACCCGTTTATAGGGTAGACTATATTCATACATCACATAAGGCAGGCCACAAATTCGTAGATGATCGCATGAGACTTGTCTCGCGAGAATCGCAACAGACCACATGACGTCATTGATGTCTTAGTTACGTCAGAAAAGGGGTAGAGCGTGAGACGTTTCTAGATTTCAAGCAGGTTCGAAATATCTGGCAACATTCCATGAGACAACGCTCTCATTGGCTTAAGAATTCCATGACGTTAGATACAACGTATTAGCTACGTCACACTAAGATATCGACGAGACCACATTTGTCTACTATAAGACGGCATTTTAATCGGATTGTCTACCGAATTTGAGGCCTGCCTAAGAAAGGATAGAGAAACACAGACAGAACAGAGAAAGAAAGTAGCATCCTTGCCCGAACCTTCGAACCCGGGACCTACAGCTCGAGAGTCAGGAGAGCTAACCACTCAGCTATCAGTCGGCTATACAAAAACTAATATTGATATCATAAATTGAAACATAACATTGAATATAACTATTTACTTATTTATGCTAATAGAACATGCTTTTATATTAAACTGTATTTAATTTCACAATATTTCAACTTGTATAAATATGAGTTTAAATATTAACAATATAGTTTTAGTGTAATAAAATAATTCCTAACACATTGTTCATTCATATGAATTTTATTAGTTACGATACTGCAGAAAATCACAAACATCAATCGCATTTAAAAATTAGACGCGATATAACAATTTTTTTTTAGCAATATATATGTAAGACGTCTTTGATAAATTGATATAGGAGTATATTTGTCTGCTCTAATATTTCGTCTGACTCCATTACGAAAATGAATTTTCATAATATTTCTGAGATAGGAGAAAGAGTTTATAGTGTTCAGAGTTTCTCTCTGTTCAAACTAACCAAATGCAGTCGATATAACAGTTCCACTTTTCACCAAAAACTACAAAACTTGTATTATCATTAAATTAAAGGAATATAACGTTGAAAAAGCAATTGTAAACTCTCATGAAAATGGATTTGAATGCAATGAAATTAAACTTTTAGTTTTGGAAATTCAGTTTATACAGTATTTTAAAAAACATTCTAAAAAAATTCTCAAATTATTTTATTGTGTGATGTGTTTATAGAATTATATAAAAAATACTGGATTCTCTCTCTCTCTCTCTCTCTATCTCTTTTATTTTTATACTAATTACAATTCAGTATCATATTTTCTTAGAAAAAGCACATACTTAAAATAAAAAAGTTGAATTTGACCCTAAAATTGGTATATTGGGTTATAGATGTGATTGGTTAAAGAAATATTTCTCTCTCTGCATAAATAAATATTGTTGTTGCTATTTTAAATATTTTATAAGTGAAAAACTTATTACAACGGAAGGAATTTCTCCTTTTATAGTACATATATATATATATATATATATATATATATATATATATATATATATATATATAAAAAATATATATATATATATATATATATATATATATATATATAATTATTTTAAAATTATAACTATTTTATATATTTTATACATACACCTATATTGCTTAAAATTAAACTTGATTGATAAGCAAAACATAAGGTATGCCAAATTAAACATTGTGCACAGTACACTGAGCATGCGCCATATTAAATTTGATACATAAATCATAGGATTTTGACATGTAGTACATGAAAGCCCTTAATGCACTTTATATGGAAATCCAGATAAATGTGATAAAATTCAAGATGAGCTTCATATTTATATTTCATATTATGATTTGATTGGATTTGAACTTTTAATTATTACTTCTTTTTCCCTAATTTTTCTTAAAAAATGTTCATGATTTTAATAACCTACGATATTTAATTGTAATTAGAAACTAATTTAATAGTAATTTATTATTAATCTGAATACTTAAAATCTCTAAGAAATATTATTCCGGTATGATGTATAAAATTTTTCATATATGCATTTCAAAAAAAAAAAAATTTTACTATCCCAAGGATTTTTATCGTAAAGTAACAAAAATTAAATGATATTTTTGACCAGCGTGATAGGAAGGTTTTATGGATAATGTGATATTCCTGTTTCTAAAAGTAGGGAAATTTTATTTGATTAGCGAATATCCAATACCATCTTTAATTTCGAGATATCGATGTTTGAAATATCATATCCATTTTTTTTATTCTTAGAAATTTAGATTAGACACACGATTGAAGAAAATAATTCTCCTTTTATTGAAACAGTTTTAAAATTACAATATAAAATGCAAAAATTTTATATTTCCAGGAAAATTTTCCTCTCTGTTATTTTAGAAATAAGTAAATTCTTTGATTTGGAAAAAATTCAGTAAATTTATAATAATTTTTTTTACTATTTATATTACATAAATGGATATCGAAAGATTTTTTTTCCATTTTCGCTTTCCTTAAATGCAAATGTGTATTTTTTATATTTGTGTTAATCACATTTGACTTTACATGACGTTGTCATGGATACGGATGAATTTCTCATTATATAATCAAAAAATATATTCGAATATTGAGCTGTATTTCAAAACTATTTCACAATCTTTCGATTAAGTCCCTTTTTCAGTTTAATTCGGTTTAACGGTATACATATATTGCATTATTTATTTCATGATTATAAGAATATTTTGTGCATTACTTAATTTGCATTTGCTTAGCGGATTCTCATGAACCATTATAGGGATAAGACCCCACAAGAAAATTGAAAACCATTAAAGTGTAAATCATCTTCCTCATTATTCCATGCACGTATCGAATATTACGATTCAAATCTACAGAATCATGCGTTAATAGAAGATTTTCTGAATGGATTTTGTTAGAATAACATTTCGCATTATTTTTTTCCTAAAGTGAGTTTAGGCAAGCTAAGTTCTGAATCGAATTTAGAATTGAAGATTTAAATTAACTTAAAATGCATTGTCGTGCTTTTTTTTTTTTTTTTTTTTTTTTTTTGCACCCGCGAAGATTAATAAGACTAGATTCAACAGCTTAAAATAGACTCCAAACCACTACGAACACATATATTCCTGAGGTGGGAATCGAATTCATGAACATCTTTAATTAAATTCAGAGCACTAATCAATCAACTGCTTATTCGATTCAACATTTTAAATAGCATACATTTAATTAATATTACATTATATTATATCATTCTACCCCTTTTCAACAGTGCATTTCTGTTACCAAATCTGATAAGCATTGCTTACAGCTTGTAGTTTTAAACCACAGTCAGATGACGCGACTGTAGCGCCACTGACAGAGGATCTGATTGGTAGTCGACATCTGATCTGGCACCGGTCTTCCCTAAAATTTCTCACCACACCAATGAAAATACATTATACTCCATGATTACTTAACATCCCTTTCAAAATTATAAGTCTTTTTAGCACGATGGCCTGAGAAGCTGCTAGGAATCAAACCTGCAACGCTCCAATCATGAGAATTCTGTGACATCGAGGTAAAATCTCATTAAAATACAATAGTCACAAAGAGTTCTGTATATATTTTGTTTTCAGAGAACTGGTGATCAATACTGAATTCTTTAAATGGTAAGTGTCAGCATGCGCTAATAAAAGGACTGTGCTCTATTTTTCATGCAGCGACGTGGCGGCTTGGTGGTTAAAAGCGTTGTTCTTGCCCGGAAAGTTGCGAGTTTTATACTTAACTCAGCAAAAAATGATCGCGCTCTGAAGACGATTGATCATTACTGCTCCATATGGCTACCTGGGAAGATAAGATGGATAGTTCAGTGATAAAAACCTTCTCTTCCCATTAAACTACAGTTAAGTAGAACACTCCTTGTCGCTTGACCAAAGTTCAAAATTTTTAATCGTGGCAGTTTAATGACAGTAATTTATTGCAATAAACTTATTTTTCTTATGTTACTTAAATTATATATTTGCATATGAAATATTTAAATAACAGTAACTAAACAAAGAATGTCATATTTTTTTTATTTCACTTCAATATTTATTTTTCTCTCAGTACAATAATTTTACTTTATCGTCGCGATGTAGTGAAAGTTTTTATTTACTCTAGGGTTTATTTTCTGTTTCTCTTTTCCTCTTTAGTTCAATTCTTTTAAGAAAAAGTGTTTTTCTTAGAGTCATTTTAGATATACGAGATGTGATTTGATTTTTAATAGCTTACTTTAAAGCTAATCTCGCTGTCACCATACAGTAGCCTTAATTGCATTCATAATGATTCTGGGAAATACGATAAAATTTCCTTTTTAATTTATGCGCTTATCATATGCAAATTTTCTGCAATTATTAGTGAAATATTTCGTAACATATTTATAATAATTTTGAAGTTTCAATTCAATTAGCAGACAAATTAAGGGTGAAAAAGTAAACGGGGTAGAAATAACTTAAGAGTATAAAAGTTGGATTTCTTCAATCCTTTTTATTTTGCTTTTTGATAAAAATAGAGAAATAAAATGATAAATTTTCTAGTTTTTTTAACAATACGATATTTGAACAATATGATAGGGATGACACTAATTAAAACTGTAATGAGACTATGCAAAACTAACGCCTATAAAGGAAACTAACTGACGTGTGTGAAGAATTACTTTATATCATAACGTAAAAGCTATGACTAAATGAGAAAAATCTTGAAATCCTACTCATTATAAACGGCACTAATTTCCCATAATATTACACCACATAATGGAAATGTTACAAAATATCATGTACTGGGTACTAGTGCTATCTCTTTTTTCATGTAACATGATTACAAATCTTTACTCTTCTTAATGTGTTACGTTTTTCTTATAATATTCAAATTATTGTGTAACGAAACATAATTACACCACATAATGGAAATGTTACAAAATATCATGTACTAGGTACTAGTGCTATCTCTTTTTTCATGTAACATGATTACAAATCTTTACTCTTCTTAATGTGTTACGTTTTTCTTATAATATTCATATTATTGTGTAACGAAACATAATTACACCACATAATGGAAATGTTACAAAATATCATGTACTAGGTACTAGTGCTATCTCTTTTTTCATGTAACATGATTACAAATCTTTACTCTTCTTAATGTGTTACGTTTTTCTTATAATATTCATATTATTGTGTAACGAAACATAATTACATCACATAATGGAAATGTTACAAAATATCCTGTACTAGGTACTAGAGCTATCTCTTTTTTCATGTAACATGATTACAAATCTTTACTCTTCTTAATGTGTTACGTTTTTCTTATAATATTCATATTATTGTGTAACGAAACATAATTACACCACATAATGGAAATGTTACAAAATATCATGTACTAGGTACTAGTGCTATCTCTTTTTTCATGTAACATGATTACAAATCTTTACTCTTCTTAATGTGTTACGTTTTTCTTATAATATTCATATTATTGTGTAACGAAACATAAACATATTTGGGTTTTTATTAAAAAAGAATGATATATGTAGACTTTAAAATTTCTTTTACTCAAACTTTGGAAAAATATCACGTATCTTTATTTTCAAAAAATAAATAAATAAATAGTTTTTACTTATAATAGTTTAATTAATTATCTATTACCCTTTGCTTTTTTATGCTTTAAAATTGCAAAAAGTGTCAAAACATTTCAAGAACATTTATCATATAATACATGGATTATAATATTTTGTAAATGCTAATGTTTGATCCGAAAATTATTTTTCTGTGAATATTATTCAGTAGGATCTTCTTTTATCAACTCTTTTTGTGCATATTTAAGTTACAGTGTATCGTATAAAAAAACGCTGCTTTTGAGAGCTCAATAACACTCAAATTTGTTTAGGAAATCAAATAATTTATATATTTTTCTTGTATGCGAGCACAGTTTATGGTTATAAATGAAGTTCGATATTATTCATATATCTTTTTTGCCCTTTCTGACACTCTTTTATCCATTAGATAAAAATCTTTCTCAACTATTCAGCACATTACGCCATTCTTTCCGAAATTATTGAATCTCCGATTTCAACTTTTCAGAGATCATGATTTTTTGATGGAACATAAGATTTCAAATAGGCTTACAGGAAAGAATTTTCATGTACGTAACTAATAAATAAGTCAAATATATACATTCAGATTATACTAATATTTTCCAGAACGTATATAGTACTAATCGAAAGATATTGCTATGTGTTTTCAGATGGTGTTATAGAGAAACCTAGACAATTTGCTTAAATGCAATGCTTCTAACATAGAAATGTAGTCTCATCAAAAATAGCATCATTAAATCAAGCGAGAATAGAAATCTCTGCTTCTAGTTTGGAAAAAAAATCGAATACAATAAGTGCTTAAATTAGGTACGGCGGCTATACTAACGACATACGTTCTTTTACAATTACTATCAACGTTTAAAAACGAAATATTTGGTGGAAGTTGATGAACCACCGACTGACAATGGTATGATAAGTTACTGAAGAAATCATAATATGTAAGTAACATTATGTTTCAGATAAACTATTCGAGAAAATAATAAGTCTCAATTAAATCACAAATCATCTAACCAAACTGGAAATTTTACTGAAAAAAAAATAAGCGCGCAATATTAGTCTACGACATTTTAGGATTTTGTGGCTTCAAAGTAGGTCATTGTGCTCACATCCTCTTCAACACTCCTAGAGTAAATATACTATTATTTCAAGCTCTAAATTCCGTCCAGAAGAGAATCCATATATTAAGCTGTACACTGGAACAGAATTTGTCCATAAAAATCACGTTGCTCTACTCATCCTCTCATTCCGTCTCTTTCTATAATGCTCTTGTGCCTGATCAATGGACAATATGGTGGTCTCGCTTCTATTGACTAAATCACCATCAAATTTTGATTCACTGGATCATCATTTAAAAGTGTACGATGTGTTTGCCTCGTTTCTCTTTTTTCTTAAACATTTGGAATGTAAATTAAGAAGAGTTTTGGTTCCTACCTATATATTAAAGCTAAGGGAAAGGGGCTTGGCAATATCTCACTGGCTAGAATCCAGTTTTTCCAGATTTTTTTCATAGCCGTAGTGTTTATTTCCCTTCTGACTAGTCACGTTTATTTGAATGATCATCTTTTTTAAAATTCGGCATGAAGAATCTTCTGTTGGCACTTTCTGTAACTCTGAGTGGTCCATGGATAAGAAACATATAGAAGTATTATTATCTTATAATTCAATTGTTATTAAATATGTACAGGGAAGTATAATCAAGGCTAATCGCTTAGAGACCATAAGTCTGAAATTTGTATATAAATAGAATACAGATGTCGTTTTGCATAAAAATATCATCCTGGCGGCAGTATGGTTTCTTTTATAATGTCAACAAATTATTTGAACATTTCTTAATCTATTAATTCCTTATCATATATAGAGGAAAGGATATCATTTTGTTGCAAATTTATTTGCCCTATAATAATATGTGAGTCAAGATTAAACATTGTGACAAGCTCACAAAGACTGAGTCTGTTTGGAACTACTCCAATTTATTTTCAGAAACGATAAAAAAAAAAATAAGAATCACATTTTTTGATGGTAAAAGAAAAGAAAAATATTTGATACAATAAATATTAAACTCGTACCAAACTAAATGCGTAAAATGCCTATAATTCCAGCGTTCTGTTACATTGATTATGTAAAATATGAACAAGTTTTATTTTTATAAAGTACGTTCAACAGTTAAGAATAATTTAGTTATTGCAGAAAATATGTCTAAAAATATTGCCATTTTTTAACTGATTTTCCTCATTTATTTAACGATACAAAGTTTTAGTATTGAGTATATTTATCGTGAATTAAACAAAGTAGACTAATACATATACATATAAACTACCAGTGTTCTATAATTGTAATCACTTTAGAAAAGTGAAAAAAATTGGAATACATGAAAGTGGTTGTCGACAAACTGATTCGCACAAAGGAGAATCTTTTTTTTTGAAATAAAATTTTTAAATCAAGTTTTTGTTGATAACGGACACATTTCATACATTGAAAATTAAATTTCGCTTAAACCTGCATTCATTATCTTTAAAGCAAATGTTGACAAGGATCCCTTTCCACAGTACACAAAATTACATTTAGCAACATTAGGAGAATGCCATTAACATTAGCCTGTAGCATACACAAATAGGTGCAGAAGAGTCACTGGTTGCCCATTAATTCCTTTAAAAGACAACCTACTGCGATACACTTAGTATTTGAAGTAATTCTACTGCCAAAAATCAACTGATGTCGAGTCTAATGAACGAAGAGGGTACTTCATTTTATCGTAATTGTTTGTCAGTCATTCTGCACCAAGTGTGCTTATCGGGAACTATTTCATAGAAGATCCAACATATAGTTCCTTATCCGTCAGTATCACAGTGCAAAATTTACATATCAGGCAGTGACAGTATTCGTGAGTTATAAATTGTCTGACGAACACTATGCATTTATGGAACTCTGATTTGTACAGTGATTGTGATTTCAGTGCATGAAACACCCGCTATGAACAAAAATTTGACTAAATGTTTTCTTTATGAAAACTCTCTCTTCATAAAAATCATTCTGTCTCCAACAGCATTTACATATTCCGATTCTTTCCACATTTACGAATTTTTAAAATGTTTACAAGACACCCTATATAAATGTGAGTTATTTTATCGAAGAGTTCTATCGTTTTTTTATTCTTTTCGTCTGTTTAGAAAGTACTAATTAAATGTAAACTAGAATTATCAAAAGATAAATTTATTTAAAAATACATTTTAATTTCTATTATTTAGAAATATTTTTGTAATCCCTACATAGAATCCAAAAACTAAGTATCTAAACTTTCTTTTTAATAAATAAATGTAGAATAATTTTCTACCGAATTTGTATAAAAAGCTTCTGATTTCCAGCAAAAACTTGGCTATTCATCATTCAAATTAGTTAGACTTCATTTATATTTTGTTCAAGAAGACTATAATCGTCAGTATTTCTTACTTGTTAAAAATTTTTGTACATGAAAAACGAAAATCAGACTTATGAAAATAAAATTTCACAATTCGTTCTGAGATTAAATCAATATTCGTATACAAACTACCTTTTAATTCGCTTGTAAAAGCAAATATTCTTTTATATCGCCTTTTTAGATCCAGTAATCTATTATTCTCAAGATACCAATAAACGAAGCCATTATCCTTAAAGAATTTTGAATCGGAATTGAATGCATTTCTAATCAATGCATTAATACGCTGATATTAATGTGTACTGTTATGAAAAAGCTTTCAGTGCTTTCTTGGTTATCAAAAATACTTAATTAGCTTGTTTTCTATATTATAAATGTTTCTCACCACCTAAATAGTATTTGCTCTATAGTTAAACTTACAACTCTAATTCTAGTAAAAATAATGAAGATAGAATATCTTATTATATCTTAAAATAAAATGAAGGAACTACATAATTTATAGCTTGACCCAAGTTAGTCAATAGAAATTATTTTTAAATCAATATATCCCCTTAATCAAATAAAAAAAAGTAAAAGTTTTTAATAATTTGATTACAAATGAATGATAATCTAGTAAGTGTTTTTGAGAATCTTTGTAAAATATACATGATTTTGTTTTTCATAAGTAATAGATTTACAATCCATAAAAAGATAAAACTGGAAAATTTTCCGGCACCCACTCCAATACATGTGATTGCTAAAATAAGGAATGCAGTATCCATAGTCCATCATTCAATATATTTTTAATGATTTGAAACTAAGTTTTTCAACAATAATAAAATAAAAGACATTGAATCTTTTCTTTATCTTACATTTATCATGTTTGTATACATTACTATGTTATTTACATTAATTATATTTTAATCAATGCATTAATACGAGGGTCACTCTGAAATTTCTCACAGATACAACTAGGTTTTTAAAGTTATACTTACAAAATTTTAGGTGCGTTCAAAGTAGTCTCCTCCAGCATCAATGCACTTTTGTAGACAAATTTTCCACAGATTAGATGCTTCAAGCCATTCATTTCATGGAACAGATGAAAAAATGCATTTATAGCCACATCAATCTCTTCTTCTGAATGAAAACGACGTCAACGTAAGTTCTTTTTTAGATTAAAGAATAACAAAAAGTTGCACATAGCTAGATCAAGCGAATACGGCGGATCTTCGATCACTTTAATTTGTTTTTGTTTAAGAAACTCAACTGTTAATCCGGCTGTATGTGAAGATGCATTGCCATTGTGAAGCATTAGTCCCCTAACATTCAGTTCTTGTAGAATTTCTGGAAGACATTTAGTGGTATACCAGTTTGCTGTTACTGTCTCCTGTCCTTCCAATTTGATGCGACCTTTGACCAATCCCGTACTTCTGAAGAAAACGGCATACATCACTTTTTTTCATGGCGCGTTATTTTTTCACCATTGTCGGCGTGGGATCATCTTCAAAGACCCATACTTTCTTTTCTTGTCGTGTTGGAGCGTCAAAAAACGGCATCAGTTCATCACTGTTACAATTTTAGAAACGATGTGGGGGGCACCACCATTTAGCAATTTAAGAGTTTCTTTACTGATTCTGACACGCTCCTCTTTTTGATGCTCAGTTAGATTATGGGGAACCCAACGGCAAACTACTTTTTTCATAGGTAATTTTTCATGGATGATATTGTGTATGGATTCTGATCCAATGTTAAGTTCCTTCTGTATCATTTGACAGGTACAGCGATTATCATCCATTAACATTTTTCGTATGGCAGACACATTATCCGGGATTACTGCCGACGGCGGCCATCATGTGTGTTCTTCATCCTGAAGAAAATGGCGACCTCTTCTAAATTTTCTAAGCCATCTGAATACAGTAGCACGAGCTGTAGATTCATCGCCAAATGCTAATTGCAACCATTGAAAGCATTCTTCTTGATTTAATCCTGCTTTAAAATCGTAGAAACTCATAGCGCGAATATGTTCTCGCGTCAACTCCATTTTCTCCTCTGTTTAAAATTTATTCTACGCTAAACAAGTTGAAGTAAGTCAGTAAAAAATCGTCTTCTGTGTTAAAATACTTTGTGTTTTAAAATTAAACCGTTATTTTTATTTTGTACATTCTCGTCTGCGCGTATCTCAAAAATTTCAGAGTTACCCTCGCAATTTATTTATTTCCACGTTTTCAGATACTTATTTCTGCATACTAATTCCCTAAATGTTGCCAACTCTCAGCATCAGTTTAAACTACCGTCAAGCTGCTTGCTGAGATATGATTTTTCTATCCTCACCATATTATACTGCAAAAGAAATTTGAACTTACATTTGAACGCTTCACCAGTGGTCACCTAAACGGCCTCAAATATGTGCAGAGCCAAACGACTTTAAAAGTCTGTGCCCAAAATGTAAAGCTGAACAGGTATCACCTGAGAATATCTTGAGCTGCTTGAATTTTGACTTGGAGGTTTTTTTCAAAGCCACTTATGTTTCCTAATTTCCTGGCTGCTTATGGACTTGTGGTTTAGTACTGGAATTGGACTATCTGGGATTAGCAACAACAATAAATTTGAATATGTTACATACGTAAGTTCTCCCAGTACGACCATCTTTAGATATTGAACTCTCTATTTTCAGGTTACGGGAAATACATATTTCTTCGCATAAGACCATTGACAATGATAGTTCTTTCGGCTGTGTAATATAATACGCATCGGGGAAAACCATTATTGCCAGTGGTCTCCACCGAATGTTAATGAAACCAATATATGAAATGAACCAAACATTCGAATGTTAATGAAACAAATGAATTATTTTGAATTAGAAAAAGAATTTATCTATTAAGTGAAAAAAAGGAAATGAAAATACGAATTTCTCTAAATGTTTGCGATTTGAGAAGATAACAAAACAATTAATTGAAGTCAGTCTCTCAGAAATGATTAAATGCTTTTCTAATTAAAGGCCGAAATTCGTTGCATCAAGGCTTTTGTATACACTAACGCTCTATTAAGGGGTCTGCATTCACTTGCGCTTTTAAGGTGTCTGCTTTACTTAATTGAATGCCTTCGTTAAAATGGTAATATAGTAAATCATACATTTCAACCTTTAGGCATGATATTGAGAGATGATTTCCTCATCGCTTTTAAAGTAAATGATCGTGAAATCCATCCGTGTTACAGTATTGTTGGAGTAATGTTTCATTATAAGTAGCAATCGGTCATTTTAACCTCTGCTATGCGAGGATAAGATAGGAATCTATCTTTGCATAGTCTTAATAATTCAAAAGCGTGCTTATGAAATTTTCTGATTTTTCTTATAAACATAAATGATGCATTATTTTTGAAAACTTTTTCAAGAACCACCACGCTAGATATGTACGGCTCGCAGGAATTTACTTAATTCATCACCAGATGGCGTTTCTATATTTAGTACTTGTCATAAGTGACAAAAACTAAATGTATTATTTACGTTTAGTCGTATTTGAATTTTGATAAATTTCCAATTTAATTTTAAGCAACAGCTTGATAGAAATACTTTTAAATATCAACAATATCACATAAATCATTGAATATTTAAACTTTTTTCATAAATTCTTGTATTGTTTAAATACGCAGAATAATTTTCACAAATAAGTGAAAAAAAGAAGTATTTTAACGAAAAAGAAAAAACACTTTATTGTGGCATAAAAAATTTGTCGTTAGAATTGCTTTATGTGAGGAAGATAACGAAGCAGTTTGCACTGTATCAGCAGATGCTAAATTTTTTGTTAAAATAATCATGTAGCTCAAATTTAGTCGTTTTTTTACTTTTTAAAAATATTAATTTCACTGAAATGGACAGCAGAAATGGACGAAATGACAAAAAATGAAGATATGTACAGACAAAACGACTAAATAAATAAAAGCCCGAAATGCTTTTAACCTAGGATTCAAATTTAATAGAGTTTAGGTGGCGGATTCGTCAAATAAACAAAAATAAATATATCTCTGTGTACTCAACATGTGACATCATACGAAATGAGTCAATTTTAGCTTCTTCCATCTTATTCGTGTTCTACCATTCTCTACAAAATGGCGTATAGGTTCATTGATTCTGTGTAACTATAATCTTAATTTTTCAAGCCATTATAGACTCTTTGCAAAAATATACCGAAGGATCAGATTATATGTATTCATCAATATATACATTAATATTTGATAAACAGGAAATCATGATAAATGATTTTCTGACTTTAAGTATTGAACATGGTTTTGTGCACTATTGATGAGCTTTGAGTTTTCCAACCAGCTTTTTTTCTAAAGTAATTCCCTCCTACCTTTTTTAATTTCTTTAGGTTTAATTAACAAAATTTTCGGCAAAAATATACTTCCCTCAAGGCGAGTGTTTCATTACTCATTTGTTATTTATAGAGGAGTTAATTGTTTTCGTAAAGATTCAAAAACACAGAAATAAGTAAGCTTTTTTTCTCAAATAAATTAACGTTTTTCGAATATACTAAAATTCTTGTGTGCCTCTTAATTTGTTCAGTTTTAATAAAGTACCAAATCCTAATTGAGCAATTTAAATAATTAAAAATTGTTCATTTCTTCACGGAGGCGTTTTGCACAGGATAGCTAACTTGATAATTTAAATAATTCGTTTTGAATTTATGGAAGCACCCATGGCTTAAAAGAATAATAATACGTTGAATATTTTTCAACTGGTACGTTGACCACTGTACATAAACACATTGACATATTGTGTGCGTTTATAAGTTCATATGGGATATTTCAAATTTAAAATATAAATATGAGAGGTAATTAGTAGATAATAATTTCAGGATTATATTAAAATGTTCTTACGTGTGCACAACAACAGATACAGTCATTTAATGATCACATTTTGACAAAATGAATATTTTTATGCAAATAAAAATAATTACGCATCTTTTAATACATAAATTAACTCATTTGTAAATATACTTTATATGGACTCAGAAACGTAAAGTGTATCTAATTTTTTGTCAGTATAGGTATTAAATACTTTTATATTTATTGCGTATTTATTGTATAATTTATTTAGGGCAAAGAGAAGCATTACTATATATGTACTTGATTCCCCCAGCTACAATTATATCAAAGCAACATTACTCTTTATTTTCCATTAATTCTTTAAAATAATGCTAAAAAAATAGCAAATTCTGCAAAAAAAAAAGGAATAAAAAATCTCCTTTTATTTTGAAATTGATTAAAAGAATTCTTAGAATTTCTAAGAAAGCATTGGGTTTGCTAACTACTCTCATTTTGAATATTTCCCTTGAGTTATATTTAATCTTTTTTAAATGTGAGAGCTGATGTAACTAAAGAAAAGTATTTAAATTAATATACTGTTAAAAATATTTATCTATTTAGAATTGCTTGTTATAAAATAGGATGTTTATATTCGAAGAAAGTGTATTCATCGCTCTTTCGTAACAGCAGACAATGTATAAAAACATTCAATATAATGTACTTTTTAATATGAATTACAAAGTGTTAAATAGGAATAAGGTTGCAAAATAGGAAGAAGAAATGAGTTTTTATTTAAAAACACGACAGGATATGCTTAATATTTTTTATAAAAGAGAGAAAAATATTCCCTAATCAATTTCCTAATAACATCTTAAATTTCACTTACAGTATAGAAATTAAAGTGTACTACTTTTTAAACAAACTTGTTTGATTTTTTGAGATTTTAAGTTATGACTACTAAATTTTCTGAATTAAATAAGAAGTTGTCAAATAAAATAAGATGACTAATTTTATTCTTTTAATACTATTGAGATTGCTGTTTTTTTATAATTAACCATTTTATATTTTCAAAGATTTGAAAAATATCTTTACGAAGATATGCGGATGTCAAAGAAATACAATTCGGCATCGTATAGGTCTTATGGTCGAAAGCATTTTACCTAAAGAAAGCACTTTTCATGGAAAGTGGGCCGTATTCATATGGCACAAGAGAGAAAACCTGGAAACTTCCAAGTACTCCACCAGACAGATGTGCACATAGAAATAAAAAGCGTTATATCCATCTCCCATTACTGAATATGAACAGTAGTTGGGAAAGAATTAGAGACCTAATGCTCCAAGAACACTATCACACCACAAGGCCATTATGAACCCGAAAATACAATTTGCAAACTAATAAAAATAAACATTATTTTCAAGAAGCAAACACCTGCTATGATGAAATGATTGAAACTTACCCTGTTAAAAATGGTCTCAGTTTTCACATGCAATTATACCTTTCAAGGCTGAATTTCCCATGTAGCTAAACAATGATAGAAAAATATTTTTTGTAGAAATATTTATTAAGTAATTACTTGGCAGTTTTCCAGGTTTCTTCCCTTGCGATATGTGAATATTATCCTCTGTCTACGAAAACTTCTGTATATGGAAAAAAAACAATAATATGCATTCTCTACATTGGATAATACCAGCAATGGGATGTTTAATATATTAGAGTAAAATTCTTTGCGTATTTTATTTTACGTAGGGGAAATTGGTTCTAAATTTTCTTATGCGTGACAGTGCAGGTTTTTATGAGGTTTCCGGCTTATTTCTTTGAGCCCATGAATACTATTCACTGTCTATAAAATACCTATTTATTAGACAATAATATGCTGTATATCTTTTATATATATATATATATATATATATATATATATATATATATATATATATATATATATATATATATATATATATATATATATATATATATATATATATATATATATATATATATATATATATATATATACATATATATATATATGTTTTATGTATTACAATGTCAAATATATTACAGTAAAGCTTGTTGTTGCCTATTGGAGATAGATCCTTAGTTAATTGTTGCTGTGTTGCTTATCTCCAAGGAGTCTGACGGAGTCAAACCAAATCAAGGAATCCGTTGACGGAGAGGAAATCGATGACAAGGCGGGTAGAAGTAAATTGTTTCTTAATGCATGTTTATCGGAATGGTTGCGGGAAATCTTTTTTTGTTACCAGTCCCATGAATTTTGAATTCAACCCTCAATCTGATAAAAAGCCCTCCCGAAAACGATAATATGCTGTGAGTATTTAAATTGCATTTATTCTGCTTGCATTCTCTAAACAATGCCAAATGAAAAATGGAATAAGAATGTCAATTTCACTGTAACTGCAAAACTAAAAATTGTGTATCCCCGTTTTTTATTTTATTGTAATAGTAAAATAAAAAAATATCTATAATTTTTGTGTGATAATAGCCTTGAGGATCTATTTTCCTGAAGAATTGCAAGACAGTTCTATTAATTCATAAAACACATTCGCTTAGGAGCATATCAGACGAATATGCCCAAATGGGTCTCATTTTCTGTGGTTCATATACTTTAGCGACCATGTCGAATATTTGATTGAATCCACATCCAAAAAATTAATGAAAGGATGAGTATATTTAATACACATCAAAATTTACATTCATTACCGCTAAAAAATAGAATTTGCTGCTTACACTCAGATCGAAAACTGTTTAAGTTAGTGTCAACGACTTATTGTGTAACGTATTTGAAGAAGTAGATTTGCTATAGCTCATCAATGAGCAATATATATGAAATGAGTGTATTAACAAGTGAGTTGATCAGAAAAAGCTGTTCCTTTAACTAATGAGTTCAGATATTGCTTTCAGAGTGACTGTTGATTTCAGTTGAAAAAGAACATCACTTAAACGAAAGAGATTCACGAAATTCGAACAACGCGTGTATCTGAGAACGTATAAACTTCAGTTTCTATTAAAATGGGATAGAAAATATTCATTTTAGGGTATTAATTAAGTATATTGTAAAAAGTCAATCATAAAGTAAACAAGAAACACAGCAAGGAATTATTTCTAACATGTTAATAAATTCAATCAACACACTAAATTAATGTTTACATCTATTCTTCAATTCTTCTTAAATTGCTTTTAAAACATACATACGTAGGAATTTAATTAATTTCCATTTATTGTATTAGATTTATTGACCGCATTAGAATAATTTAGGAAGATAATGAGGAATTAATTTGATTTTTTTTTATGGATTTTAAATGGATTTTTTATGGAATTACTTTTTATTATATTTTTATAGTAAAAATGCTCAAATTACAAATACCAAGTAAAACTTACTTTAAAAATATAACTAACTTTGAATTAGATTTTGATATTAAGATAGCAAACATACTTTTATATATATTTGTGTATTGAAATCTTAATGAAATATAAGAACTCAATGGATTAAACCACAAACTATATCCGATGATTAAGACATCAAATGGTAAAAGCAGACAAAATAAATATAATCTACTCTTTATGAATGATTTTAATTCAAATATTTGAGCAGCAGATTCATATTCCAAAATTATAATATCATATTTAATTCTCTTTTCTAAATTCATTATTCCAAAAAATTAATAATGAATTTTTCTGCATTCCAAAATTTTATTTAGGAAAAGGTTTATGAATAATGCATTTTCACAAGTTTCTAACCAGTGGTAACTTAACAAAACATTTATGATTTATTTGCAGGACCGAAAATAAACAATCACTAAAAATATGTTAATGTATCAGCTAACCATTTTACATAAATATAAATTATATTATAAACTACGTCAGTAAGAACTATTCTGATAAATATATTTTCTTATGAAATGTATCTAATAAAAGTGTAAAAATTTAAATTATTCAATTTTATAAAAATACAGAAAGGGAACCTCCTCTTCCTTAATATAATTATATTGAACATACATTTTTCAATCAAATTAAATCTTAAAATACGTATGTTATTAATGTATAAATTTGATATTTACAGACAAATCTATATACATTTTTAACCTGTGTCTAGTTATTATTACTATCAAGCCAAATTTCTAAAATTATTTCGAATAGTTTCTTTGTAGTGAAATGAAAAATATTTTTCATATTTAAAGAATTCATTTTAAACAACATAAAAAAGCTTTTTTCAAAAATACGTTTCAATGACTTCTATAAATATAAATATTCACTATCAGTCATAAATGACACTGCTTAACTTTTATTGATATGAAATGAGCTTCACTATTCAATCTATATATTAATCTAAAAGGTACACATTTTATTGAATCTTAAATTTGAAATGAGAAGGTAAAATTATTGTAATACGTGAGTTTAAATTAGAACTTTCTAATCTAAATATGCAATATAGGAGTTATAAACATTTCTAAGAGAAATGTACAGATAAGAGTTTATATTAAATATTCAAATGACATTTTCTAAATATTTTTATAACTCATTTGTAATATAATAAACGAGAATATTTTATGCATTGAAGAATGTAATTCTGTGATTGAAAAGGTTTTATTTCGTTATTGGCATTATATACTGAATGAAAACTTTTATAGCAGATTATTTTCGCGACATTTTTTATAAAAAAAAAATGTACTTTCTGTCGATTTCTGGAATATTTTACTAGTTGTTATGAATTCTTTTTATAAATTTTCCCCAATGTGGTTAGTTTTAAAAACAAATTTTATACGTTTTTATGTTTCGTAAACATTATGTCATTTTATAATAAGCATGCTGCATTAAATTTTGTTAATTATTAGTATTGATGTTCTGCAATGTGCAAAAACGTAGTTTTTAGATGTGATAAAGACAGATATAAATAAAATTTTGGGCACAGATGCCGTATAATCCAGGTTGCCAAATTCTGAGTTTGGTGATTTTTTTGGCGAATTTTCTTATGTATTTGGCAACCGGATTTTCATTACGCCATAGAGATGGAGACCGATAGGAATTTTGCAGAAAACTCTAATTTAGCAACTTTAGTATAAACGCCATCTTGCACATCATAGTATGTCAACTTGTCAACATTTATTAATCGCCAAAAAAATTCAGAATTTTGCACCCTGGATTATACGACATCTGTGCCATATTATGTTAAATAAAAATTTAAGAACTAGTAGGATATCCCCCCCCCCCATTTACAACAATTGCGACTTTTTTCCGTTGCCAAGTTAACCGCATGTTTTTTAACGCGGGAATTTTCCCCAAATTCCAAAAATATGCATTTTGTAAAATTTTAAATCCCATAATAGTATACAAAATCTAAAAAAGTATTATTAAAAAAATGAATAGAATTTTTTTGTTGGGTTTGCCTTCTCTTCAAAACAACCGGTAAAAGAGATAAGTAAATAACAATGACTTACTTGAAACGTCAAACTCACATGTCGAATATGCTCGGTAATATTATGGAGAAAAATATATAAGAAAAATATAATAATAAATTAACAAAAATATATAAGAAAAAAATAATAATAAATAAACAAAAAGAAATTGAAAAAAAAAAACAGTTTGCGATGCTTGGATGCTGGTGACAACGAAACATAACAAACGTTAAATTCGAACTTTTTATTCGAATTGAAAATAAAATAAAACTTCAAATGGTGTTGCCACTGAAAAGAACCATATATGTGACGTAAAAATGATGTAAAACACGAATAAGTCCAAATCTGGCTACAAAAAATCCGAAAAATAACAAAAACTTAATTGGCAACTGAATAATCAAAATAAAGGTCGCTAGATTTGGCGAGAAATCACTTGAAGGGGATATTATACTTACACCGAAACTTATATGGAAAAAAAACCCCAAACAATACATTCAATTCTTAAAATTCTGTATTTTTGCTTACGTTTTACAATTACTTTTGAGGATATTTGCGTTGGAAATAGCGACTGCTTATGTATCGAAAATTATTAACATAGTTTCGAAACTTTGAATCACAACCACAAGATGGAGAGAGCACCTGAGCCTGGCATTTTCGTTTCTAACTTTTGCATGACATCTGTTGAGACAAATTAAGCTCTACTAGTTTGTATGCGTCGGACTTTTTTTTCTCAACGCGCTCTGGTTGAAATAAATTCGAGCTTGATACGGAGCAGACTGTGACATTTTTAACTTCGTATTATAGATTCCGTTTATTATTTTATTTTTGGAATTTATCGTATTTTTTGTGCATAAATTCTCTGGCAATGTTTTAATTTTCTTCAGTGCTGTTATTATCAATG
Organism: Latrodectus elegans; assembly: GCA_030067965.1. Taxonomy (NCBI): domain Eukaryota; kingdom Metazoa; phylum Arthropoda; class Arachnida; order Araneae; family Theridiidae; genus Latrodectus; species Latrodectus elegans. Next base: position 46,247,240 of record CM057812.1, read on the forward strand.
ACATTAACATTAGAGGGTATTTTTATTTCCCCAGATAAAATTCGGCAAATCACTAATAAATTTAAGCTTACAAAGAAAAAAATATTTAAATGTTTTTGAAAATCGTGATGACATTTCTTATTTTTCGTAAATTTTATAAGTCAAGCCTCACGGTTACCTAATACAAGTACTGCCATGTTTATCAAAGATTCAGTTCTAATAAATCTGTCGGTATGACACATTTTTTAAATTTATCAAATGTGATATTGAAATTATCTATTCGAACTGTTTACATGTGTGCTGAGGAATAGAACTTAGCTGTTAGAATAGAACGTTATTCTGTATTCCATAAAATTTAAGTTATATTTAATTTGTCCAATCTAGATTTTAAATTTGTCATTAGATATAATAAATGCTTTTTTGTTACTTTTCCATTATATCTTCGTAGGATAATCACTGTTACAGGAAAGAAAAAAATAGTAAATTATTATCGTAAATATTTCGTTTGTATGGTGTATTGTTTAAAAAGGCTTACATTTTTACAAACTATTGAAAAATAATACTAATATTTTATTTACATTTTAAAAAAATAAATTGTTATCATTTATTGACTAAACCTATTCAAACGCCATTGCGTATTTCTAGTGGAAACTGCTTAACGATGGATGTCATTGGTATAATGTAATAGTACCTTTTTTCAATAAAACAAAATTAAATTTTGCTTTTTTTACGATTTGTGATAGTAATACTTCTATTATTATTAAAATTTATCGCTAACACCTCTTTTGCATCAACTTGCTTTAGCTTAGTTTTAATTATCCCACTTCAAACAGTTTTTGAGCGAAAAAAAGAAAACTCCGATTGCAATACATTTAATATAACAAATATTTAACCATTAAAATCATCTTATCTACGTTATATTATTTCGCTTCTCAGTTAGAAACATGGTATTTGTTAAAGATCATAAGGTGAGGTATAATGGAAAAGTAGCGTTTTGTTTATTCTTCATGGTAATCTTTTCTCTTTGAGTATGTACATATCCCTTTCCATATAAATTTGGTCGCAACAATTGCTGAATAACAGAAGATGAGTAGTGTGTTTTTGTTAACACATATTTGAGAGCATAGGTATTTGAGAGCTTTCCAGGTTTCTTTCTTTAGTAAATACAAATCATTATTAAAGAAAAAGTTTCTTCGTAAGGAGATACTCGGAGAATATTTAGATGTTGTATAATAGCTGTGAGAATACCCCTTACAATATTCGTTACAAGATTTCCGTTAAAATTCGTACCACACACTTTCACGTAATTCCTGTTAACCTACTTTTAATCTGAGTGCTGAGTGTTCTATTTGTTTTATTCATTAGTTTTCTTTTCAAGATACTGTAATTGCTATGATGTATTCAATTAATTAATTTCTAAATCGTCTTATTAGAAGTGATATTTAGAAAATTCTTTGGCAACTTCTTGCAGTTATTTCGTTCTGATTTCCATTCGCCTGAGAAGCTGGAATCGATGGGGCACCCTGCGACGCCCTCAACAAAGAGAGAGTGTTCTGATTTCCTGATTTCGTCGTCAATGAATCTATTCTTTGGAGATATATTTGACCACGCAGTTCGAAAAGCAGTCGATGCGTAACCTTTTTAATTCCTTTCGAAAATGGAGCTTGGCTTCTTTCGCATGCCCTCTGCCAAAAAGTTCAAGGCGATGTCAATCTTGGCAAATGGGAGTTCTCATTTTATTAGGGATCACGTGATACAAAAACTATTCCTTTATTTATTTTTTTTCTCGCTGCCTTTTAAATTTAATGCCTCAATTTTTTGATTATGAAATCTGTACTTTTCGATTATTGTTGAAAATTATATTTTTATTTAACAATCAAATCCCAAAAGCATTCATTTAATATCAAAACAAGTTTAAAAAATTACTTGAAATTTCGATTCTTTTATTTTTTATTTTATTAAAATATTAAATGCGGAACAAAAATAGTTTTTAAATTAGATTTTAACACTTCATCATTTTTTATAACCACTGAACTTCTTTCTATTTGCTTACATGTCGAAATATGTTTATAAAAACATTACTTCTGAGAAGGAAAAATTAAAAACTGTCTTTTCCATTTTCTATTAATTTCATAATGGCCAGGAGGAAATCCTTTATTTTATTTATTAATGGAAATGTTAATTTTGGAATGAATTTATTTTTAAATTTAATAAAATATAATACTTTTGTTAACCGAAGTTAAACATATTACTCCTAAATTATTTATTTGCATTTCCTATTTTTATATGTAAAATATAATAACACAAAATATTCTTATATGTTTCAAAAAATGTAAACGTTAAAAATATTTTAAAAAGTGTTGATTTTTATATTTTAGATGTTAATGAAGATAAATGTTTTGTCCTATACCAAATTTTTCATATTTATAAGGATAAAATAATATATCGAAAGAAGTTGCATTTGTAGTTCCTTTGTAAAAAAAAAGCAGTTTAAACTAATTATTTTAATTTTAAAATTAAAAATTTACATCATATTTTTTAAAAAAGAAAGACGCAATGTACACCAAAAATACTATTTTAGTTTAAATTACGTAATTTGTTTTAAAAAAGATTATGTAAAATTTTTTATTTAAAAAATTAAAATAATTTGTTTTATGTGCTTTTATTAAAGAAACTATAAATTCAACTGCTTTTGATGCATTATTTGTTAAAAAATACTATTTTTTAACAAATTTTGAAGGAAAAATTATATATTTGTTTTTAATATATTTAACCGGCATAAAGAAATGTTTAAGAAAGACTAGAATGTTTCAAATTTATTTGACAAGTTTTCAGAAAATTAAAAATGTCAAAAAATATTTTATTTTTTTACTGTTTCCTGACAAACATGGAAAAACATTACGATTGTAATCAAAAGAAAATAAATTTTGAAGTGTTCTAATTAAAATAACACTAATGACCAAACTTAAGGTTATTTTAATTAATATTTTATGTAAAGTTAATTTCTTAGCTTTCCTATACTTAAAATAAATGTAATGTAATGCAGCTTGATGAAAAAAATACGACATTAACAGCTATTATTAAAACTTAATTATATTTTTTTACTCTAAAATCACTATTGATAAAGAATATAAAAACATTTTGTTCTTTTAAAAAGTTATTTTATAGGATCTGTTTTTTGAAAACAATTAGGAAAATTAATTGGTTCTGCAAAAGATGCGAAATGAAGTTAAATTACTTTTAATTATAATAAATAATTGTCTTTCCATCGAAAACAATTATCCTAAATTTCGTTAGAAGCAATTTTATTTTCCTGTTGATTTGCTAGTTATCAGTTTAAATTCTCTTATGCAATAATTAATTTCATGTAAAAAAAACAGTTTTATTTTCAAATCAGTTTATTTCAGAATTCAAAATATTTTCATTTCATCAATAAATAGAGTAAAGATACAATTAATTCTAGAATAGCAGATTAATTGTGTGAGGAACAATTAATTATAGAATTGAAGTATGTAATTATAAATGTAAAGTTCAGTAAATTGAATTTAAAAAAAAATCCATTAAATGTATAATTATGTTTTTCTTTTAATAAATAAAATATCTATTACTAATGTGAATGTATAATTTCATTCAAAGATTGCAAGTCTTTTTTAGAAAAATAAATAATCTTAGCCTTAATCTACATATTTACTCAATAATAAAAATCAATCACAAGTCATATACAACAAAACTTATGAGCAAATGCATATTTTAATAAAAGAAAACCAAAAATTTCACATATTTTATGACGCTATACATCAGCATTTTTAAATATTCAAGGAAGCAATTGATGGATTACATTCAACTATTGCAAGAAAACAAACCTTAAAATTCTTTAGAATCAAAAATGCAACATGAATGCCCAACATCGTTTGTAACTGATATAACCACGTAATCGATATGAGCATGCTTTTTTCTACTTCAATCTATTTTGTTGTGTTGTTACTTATCTCAGGTTGTCTAGCTAGGCTAGACAACCGCCATAAAACCAAAAATATGTAAAATGTGTAAAACATGCGATGAGTCCTAAAGGACCTTGTCTTTTTCAAAATTTAGACAGGTTAAGATATGTCCAGGGGAGGTCATACCGACGGAACACCAAGGACAGTCTGGAAATGTCCTCTGCCCCTGCTGAAAGGTGATTCCTCTCGTGGGCCCACTCAGATAGCGGGAAAAGGCAGTTTGATAAGATCTTGGTCTAAGATTGAAGGTCTCACTCGGTCTTTTAACAAAATACCATGGATGGTTGGGAGGAATTTTCACAAGCTCATTGAATTCAGTTTTTGCCAGGGAAGAAATCTCACTAGATGTGAGCTCTCTTCCTGGGTTTACTCTCTCTTCTGTGATCGATCTAGCCAAGTAAGCCGCTCTTTCATTTCCCTCTACTCCCACGTGACACGCCATTTACCATGAAACCTTCCACAATCTATTTTACTGAATTCAATAATAAAAGTACTCTACATCCATTCGTAGAAACAAAAACGTTTTCATATGAAAACATAAAACAGTAGCTGCTCGTATTAAAAGTGCATTACTTTAGTTACTAACAGTTTACATATGCTGATATATTATATAGATTCTTTGGGTAAAATTATCCTTAAAATTTCACAAAATATAAAAAAATGATAACCAAAATATTATTCAATAAATGAGCAACATTAAAAAACATTATGTGTGAAAATTTAAATATTTGAAATTTTTCTAATCTGTATAATATATATGTATCACATATATATTATACAGATTAGATATAAATATTAGTATCTTTTTCAGATGAGTTCTCATTTTTTAAAATACGAATTCTCAAACTATATTAAAACTGCAAATGTTAAATTGCTTAATGTATCGGAAAAGCCAGAAATAATGAAAATGAAATTTACGTAAATTATCTGAGTAAACTCTATTACTTGTTAAATAATAATTTTTCGCAAAAAACTTCATTTTCCCCCCATGAATCATAATTATGTAAAAGAGAAGTCTTAGTTTCTCAAAATTTACACTAGAATCTAATAATGTAGTTATTTTTTAATGAATAATATTTCTTTCTTATTCAATAATTGGAAAATTAGTCTTAATCAATAATGATAGTCAAAAATATTTATATATAGGATATATTTCACTACCATTATTGATTAAGACTACTTTTTAAAATTTTAAACTGAAATTTTCGTAGAACGCATTATTCTGGAATGTTATTAAGTATCAACACAAAGCAATATTCTTTTAAGGGATTCTAAATCTGAAAATACTTTTTTTTCCTTGAGTTTTATGAGAAAATTCACTTTATAACTTATTCTGATGTAAAAATATTTTTAACATATATTTCGTTCTTCCAAATGTTCAGATAAATTTTAAAATAAACATTGAGAATCATTGAGAATAATTGTAAAAAGCTAAATTCAATAAGGGAAAATCCTGCAACATTTAATGAAACATCGTAAGTCTAATACCAAAAATATTTCTCACTATTTATGAAAACTCCTAGTCTGGTCGACTAGCCACAAAATTAATTTTTGATAATCATTACGTCATTCATATTTAAAAGTGCTTTCTACCGACAGCTTTCATATCTTAAGGCACATCCTATGTGACGTCATAATGTAAAAAGTTCATTTTACAAATCTAATAAATTAAACATATTATAAAAATACTTTATTATTTGTAAATAAACTATTACTCAGTATCCATTGATTTTAAGGAAAAAAATGATTATGATGCTATATATAATTTATCTTCTCAGTGTTATATAAAGCTTATGAAATTTGCATACTCTGGATAATTGTTTAGAAAAGAGCAAGATACGAGTATTACATGCTTTTATGGTACGATTACCAATTTATTGGTTATAATAATGAAACGATCCCTGAAGTTACGAAGTTATATTAACTTCATCTAATGGAATATTTTCGATGATTTCAACAAGGAAAGACTTTCGTCTTTTTTACTTTATTAATGATGTGCAGATAGATATAAATTTTAGATATAATTCCATGGTCACTTGAATCTCTGATTCATTTCATAATTGCACAACAAGTGTGTTTGCGGGGATTCTCTAAGCCACGGAGAACTATTCAGATTCAAAGTTGTAAATCATAATATAAAATCTGCCATCGTAATAGCTCAATAAAATTTCCCTCAAATCAGAAATAATCCAAGCAATACATGTGGCCTGACGTTCTGGTCATGTAATTGAAATGAAATAAGTTTGAATGCTATATTATGAATGGTAAATCTGCTTTTATCTGAAAGTTTGTGCTTATGACAAAATTTATTAATACAGGACTTATATTTATTAAAATAAAATATTATTTCCAAAATACATTGTTATTACATATGGCTTTATTAAAAAAATCAATCCAAAAAAAAAAAAAAAAAAAAAAAAAAAAAAAAAAATTAACTTACCTAGAAGAACAAATGTGGTAAAAAGAACAAACCAGAAAGTAATAACAAGAACAAAATAATATGATAACAGAAATTGAAAAATTTTTTGAAAAATTAACAAAGAAAAGAACACAAAGGTAAAATCTCTAAGAAAAGTTCATAAAAGTTCTGGCGATCCAGTACACACAGTTCCGCTTTTGATAATTTTTTTTATCCAATTTTGAGCATACAAGAAGAGGTTCAGCATTTCTAGTACAAAATTGGTATTAGCTAAATGAAAGAAATTTTATTTAGATGTTGTACCAGGCAGTCATGGTCTGTTTACAATCCGCAATTTGCCACAGCGTTTTTCATGGGGTTTTTGACAAAACAGTTTATAAGTGTCTTAAATGTTTGTCCAAAGTTTGCCATTGATTTTCCCACCAGGTCACATTTGAAAATAACAGTTAATTTCTTATTAACATTATGTTTTTAAGTGACTCTAGAGCAAGTGGTTTGAAGTTCTGTGGCTCAAGTGCTAATATCTTGGATAGTGAATTTGCCATTTCTCATTCCCGTAAATAATAACATGTGATGAAATCTATTGAAAAACGGCTATTTGGTTGTATTTATGTGACGATAGTTCAATATTTGTCTTATTTTTGTAATAATATGAGTATCTGTTTCATGATTTATAAGCATTTGCTTGGATGTCTTACCATAGAATCAACTATATATATATATATATATATATATATATATATATATATATATATATATATATATATATATATATATATATATATATATCAACAATGGCACTACAACCCTGTGTGGGTCCTGGCCTTCTCAATGAGCTTATTCCATCTTGGCCTGTACTCAGCATCACTTTTCCAATTAGATGTTCCAATAGTATTAAAGTCCCTATCAGGACAATCAATCCATCTGATTTTGGGCCTATCTCTAACACGCTTTCCCATTGTCCTTGCAAGAAGGCAAGAAGGCCATACATATATATATATATATATATAATACATATATATATATATATATATATATATATATAGACATTAGAGAAACTTGCAGAAATACTTCATTATGTATGACGTATGTTAGTACTGTTTAAATAAATACGTTTTCAATTAATTAATACCTAAAACTCCCCATTGTTCTAAAGTTTAGACTACATTTTGTAGAATGCACGGTCCCAAGTTTTATCTCAATCATAACGGAAATTAAAACAACGTTGCGCTTCTGATTCCTGTGTGCATCATCAATAGGGCGTTTGGTGATTTCTTGCTTAATTCTTTAATTTGGCCCAAAGAATTCGCGGCAAAGAATTCAACCTAAAAATACCAATTAAGTGAAATTCGATGCATATACCAGAATACATCAGAAACAAATGTTTACATCAAAACATTTTACCTAACTCTGATGTTTTATTTGCATAATGCAAAACAAACATTGTTTAGTTGCAGTGTTAGAAATTTCCATGCATTAAATTCAATGTACCCACTCTGAAAATTGTGTTTCATACCTCTTTCCATGAATAGCAGTCTCTAACATACTCCACTAACTTTAAATGTTCGGAAATGTATTATTTTGGTAAAATGCATTACAAAGAAATGTTTGGCATGTAAGGATTCAATAAAAATTTATAATTTTGAACATTAAGATTCTCAAAATATTATTCCAATGTGGTAACAATGGAAATCGTGTTTCAGGTACCTTCTCAATGATGTGAACTTTTAATTTGGATAACTGATTTCTCCATATCTGATATTTGAAAGCCTAAATAAAAAATATCTGTGTGTGAAAGAAACTTTAGTTATATATTAAAAAAAATGTATTTTAAGTCTTCCTCTCCCAGTATTCAGGACCAAATTAAAAATTTTGGAAATAACATTTTGTGCCACATTATATGAAAGAAAACCTTTAACAATTCAAAATGAATTTTTCCAAAACCAAGACTTCTTAGCCGAGCTAAGAAACATACCAAAAGTTTTTGAAACCTGTCTGTAAAAAATATCGACCTCGAAGATGTTCAAGTAATTTACAAGTTTTATGCCCTGGAGCTATTCCTTACGTAGTCTAAAAAGCTTTAGACTATGGAAGAAAGGCAATTACTAAAATATATTCTTTGACAAAAGTCTAAATTAATCTCCTAAACCAACATGTCTGGAAAATGGGAAATGGTTCAAGTACAAGGCTGTAGTGTAACATTTATCTCCGTTTGTTCAACAATGCCTGTGATTAAATTAGAGATTTTCCTCTTTGCAGAGCAGGATCTCATTATGAAAATGCATGTTGAATTCTGATTTCTGTATTCATGCTTGTCGAACTGCTAGGAAGTTTCTGACTCCATCTGTAGTGACTTGAGAACATAGCCTACTATTTATAAAGTCGATATCTCAGAAGGTATTTATTTAATACATGGCCTCTAAGAATATTTAGCCTTTGGACATTGCAGACAAAAATTAATATCCTCTCATATAATGAAAAACCTAGTGAGAACGCTATTGTAGTCTTGAGATTGGATGATATCTCAAAATTTAGAAGCAGAGACAATGCATAAGACACGCAGACTTGGTTAGAGATATCATTTCCCTCGTAGGACTTTATAATGACGAAATGTTTCACATGCCCTAATTAGGAAATTAGTGATTAATTTCTTCCTTCCCAGCTATTAAGAAACATGATGGATATTCAGTTGGGTTGCTTATAGAATCCGCTAACTTTCAGTAATCAGAACGACGCCTCTATTAACCATGCCATTGCATTTCTTCTCTCATAAAATGACAATCAGCTCTAAGAAAAGTATTTGAACAGCCTTCAGCAGCCGGACACTATATTATATCCCATTAAGGAACACCCTAAAATATAGTTCATAAAAGGCTCATAAAGTTCTTATTAAGCTGAAAATATTTTGAGTATTTCTTTAGAATTTCATTAAATCTAATAAATAGATAAGCAAAGTAAGATCTATATTTTAAAAAAGAGTACTTGTACTTCAATACTTATCCAATAACAAAAGACTATAATTAGCATAACTATAATTAGACTATAATTAACATGTATATAGTGTATAAGTAGAATTATTATAATTTAAATTAAAATTTTAAGAAAAATTTCAGCGAATCACTTTTTGCTTACATAACAAATATTGAAAAATTCTCTGAAGTATACAAATTGCCAGCCAGAAATATATTTAAAAAAATATTTTTAATGGATTTTATTAAAATAAAAATTGGTGGCATTATATATATATATATATATATATATATATATATATATATATATATATATATATATATATATATATATATATATATATATATATATATATATATATATATATATATATATATATATATATATATATATATATATATATATATATACATAATTTAATTCTGAGTCATCATTGGCACTTCCATCATTATTCCCAGAAATATTTTTCTTTTTTGATTTTCTAAATAATGTTTGATTTTTATCCGGCTCACATTACTATTTTCTAAGAAAAGAGAACAGAGATATCTTGCTTACTTCCTTTCATTTTTGATCGAAAACATTCTGAATTTATTGACATCATTATCGAATATCACAGCGAAAAATCCCCATACTTTGAATTAATACATTTATGAAGAAACAATTTTTTTTTTCATTTGGATGAAGTCAACTGGAAAAAGTTACGAAATATCTGTATAAAGCACAGGGAAGTAAACTTTCATCTATAAGTTAATAAGATGCATATTCAATTTGGAAAGTCTCTGTTGCAATATAATAACAAATAATATAATCAATGCATTAGCTGCAAAAAAGTGTAATTTTTGTTTGTAAATAAATATTTGGAAAATCTGATAAAATGTGTTTTGCTACTAAAATATAAATAATTAATTGAAAATATATATATAAAATTACCAATTACAAAACAAATGTATGGAAAATTTAATTGCAAATATTTTCGAAAGAAAATACAGTTATATATAATTGATTATTATTTCGTAAGTGATAAATAGACTTATTTCAAGGAATTTTTATTTACGAAATTTCCAAAATTTGAAGCAATTGTATAATAAATTCGATTAGATGCATATATATACATACATATATATATATATATATATATATATATATATATATATATATATATATATATATATATATATATATATATATATATATATATATATATATATATATATATACACAATATATATATGTGTATGTATGTAATATGTATGTATATATATATATATATAGATAGATAGATAGACTGATACTTACATACATACACACACACATATATATATAGTGTACGTAATGCTTCAGTTTTTGTTATCCATAGTTTGGGTAGAAATTATTTCTTATATCAATAATTCTGTATAAATGTTATCTTATGTTTATTTCATATTTAATCAAGAGGTAGTAAATTTGAACTTTATAGAAATGCTATTCTTAAAAATTTAAGTTCAGGTTATGACAAAAATTATTCTGCAGGTTTTGCTCAGAGATTTATTGCTGTGACTGAATAAAATTTTAATTTTCTACCAAAAATTAGGTGTATTGCTAATTTCAGTTGATAGATTTATAAGTAAAATTTACAAACACCAAATAAGGTCATAAAAAATGCGTGTCGATTGAATGCAAGAGTATGATCGAGGACTTTGGACTAGATTATTAGGTTTTGATATTAAGGAAAAATTTTGAACTCAAAAATTTAAGTGCTAACTTAAGAAACTTAAGTTAAAACTAGAATCCATTAATTCTTTTTTAAAAGGGTGCTGCAGCATCAGTTTCATGACAGGAATTTGTAGGCAAATCAAAGTTCCAATAAAAAGAAAGAGATCAATCCCAACTTCTCGCTTCTTTGTACCGAGCACGTGAAACAAAATGTAGTCTAATATTCCTATCTCTTCACAAGAACTTCTATATATAGAAGAAAAGCCAAAACGATATATGTAACATTTTTATTTGAAAAAATCTGGTTTTAATTGTAACTGGCGAGATATCCTCCACGCGACATCCTTTAAAATTTTGCCTTTTTTCCTTACTTACATTTCTTAAAAAGATCAAGACAATTTTCATAACTAATCCTCAATAATGAGAAAATGCAAAATGGACTAAAATTATAAATTTTATAAATCAGTAACTAAAAATATAGTAACTTATCTACTTAAATTTAAAAGGAAATATTTAATTTAGAGAAGTAAAAATAAAATTGTATGAAAATTAAGTTTCTCAATAATGAAAACAGGAAATTTAATATTTTGATTTAAATGAAAAAATCTGTTTTAATATATACACACAACATTTTTCTTATAACTTATTAGTATAGTCACAAACTTCTATAATTTCATTTGTCACTGTTACACCCAATACTTCTATATAAATAATTACAAAATTCCATTCTATGGAATTAAATGGGAAAAACCTATTTTTTGATAAAAATGATTTTGAAAATGTATTTTTAAAAGACTCAAATGGAAAAGTTTTTTTTTAATTGTTTAAAATATTTGTTATTTAATGTATACATTTTAAATAATTCACACCCTTAACTGTAATCATAATTCAGACGAGAAAAACTAGGTGAAAAATTGTAATGAGCTTTTATCTATATTCATGTCAAAATATTACAAAAAAAATTATTTCAGTGTTCTAACCATCTAACTTATCAAACAACAGAATATAATTACATTAGGTCCTAAAATTAACATATTTAATCACACATATTATTTCAGTTAAAATAAATTCAAAAATATTACTTATCATGCATATTTATGCACATGTTTGGTTGATTTGTTACCGTTGATGTATAAGATATCCAATCTCAAATAAAAATTCAAAATGATATTACGTTATTAATATATAATTACGCTGTTCTGAAAAAATCAACATTAATTTTATTTTTGATAATAACAGTTTCGTGCTGTATTACATATAGTTAGAACTATTTTGAGTTTTATTTCCTTTAAAATGTTTTTATTTCTTTACCATTTTTAAAGAAAAGAAGTATATCAATTTTTCCTTTATCAAATATAGTTTTCTTTTATATTTTTTTAGAAAACATACAAAGTATTTTGAGGAATCATTAGTTAATACAATATGCTTTTTCAGTTGAGCTAAAAAAGTATTTATCCCGAAAATTTTATTCTGGAATGGGTAATGGAATATGATTATGTGATTTAATCCCAGTACAACATATATATATATATATATATATATATATATATATATATATATATATATATATATATATATAAGGCATTAAGAACGAAATTTTTAATACTACTTGAAATTTTTTTTTTTTTTTTTTTTTTTTTCCAAATTAAAAAAATTATTTCACAACAAAAGAATCGGAATTTATCACATTACCATTACGAGTTGAGAGTTATATATATTTGATAAAGGTAAAATTAATAAAATAATCAGTAATTTATCTCATTTATCAAATCGCCGATTATGAATAATCACCGATTATCATACATAATCTGTTTTACCTATTTTATTTTATATGTGTGTGTGTGTGTGTGTACACACACACACACATATAAAAGAATGAGAATATTTAAAAATATTATTTTCTTACTTCGAAGATGATTCCATCAAATGAAAATAAATGATTTCCCTATTAGTAGAAAGGAAATAGGGCTATCGAATAATGTGAAAAACTAAAAATTTTTTTAACTTATCTATACGTAACTATGTTTGTATATTAGATTGTGCATATATTCACTACCAATAAATTAATTTTGTCACTATTTAACAGTGCTTCAAAAGTCGTGTTTAAAATAAGTATATTTATGCATTAGTTATACGAGGGAGAAATAGAATCACACATAAGAAGAACGCATTCTTTATGGTAGTGATGGGGGTAAAATAGCCTATTTATTAGAAGAAAGCATTCATCCCAAAAGTAGCAGCATTTTGGAAATTTCACAGTTTGTGAAGTGTTTCCGTATTGGTATTATTATGATGCCCCGTTATTGAAGAAACAGTCGCATTAATAATGAACACAGCAGAAATTGATGCAATGCACGATGTCTGAATGAGTGAAAGTGATTGAGGAACTAACATGGGAAACAAATAAGAAGATTAACAGATTTATGCTTAAGGCGTCATCGAAACGAAGTGTTTGTTGAATATTACTTATGCAATTGAATACACACAAACTTTAAAGGATTTCAGAGGAAATCAATAAAATTTATTTAAAATTTTGTTTTGATTTTCAAGAAAATGTCTTTATTTGTGTGTGTGTGTGTGTGTGTGTGTGTGTGTGTGTGTGTGTGTGTGTGTGTGTGTGTGTGTGTGTGTGTGTGTGTGTGTGTGTGTGTGTGTGTGTGTGTGTGTGTGTGTGTGTGTGTGTGTGTGTGTGTGTGTGTGTGTGTGTGTGTGTGTGTGTGTGTGTGTGTGTGTGTTTGTGTGTGTGTGTGTGTTTGTGTGTGTGTGTGTTTGTGTGTGTGTGTGTTTGTGTGTGTGTGTGTGTGTGTGTATGTGTGTGTGTGTGTGAGAGAGAGAGAGAGATCAAAACTTTAAAACTTTCTTATTACATATTTTGAACCCTTTTTCTACAATAAACCTGTAACGCAAACAAAAGGGGCATAAAAATGAATGAGTTTGCAAAAATTAAAATTTTCAAAATTTCAGTTATCAAATAGGAAGTAAAAAAATTTCCATTTTCAATAACCGGCCACAAATTTGCATAATGGAGAGAGCTTGTAAAGGAGATTCGTCAAAAGAAGTGTCTATACTCTAGTTCAAAAACACTCATTACTTGTGAATTCTGTTGCTTTTTTTATGAACAATGTATTTGGTGATTTTAAAGTAAGTTTTAGTTTTTCAAGCACTTTATATATATTTACTGAATAATAACACATTTCTGGTACAATAAGTATTGTCTGATCAACATTTTATATATGCTTAATTTTGATATAATATTTCTGATGTAATTTCTGAAAAATACTAATTAATTTTTATTTTTATTTATATAATTCAGATTTAAATATTTTTTATAATTTCATAAAAATCATGTTAATGAGATTATTCCTTTAATATGTAAGATCATCGCAAATATAATAGAAATGAAATCATTATTTTAATTTCAAATATTTATCGGCACTACGAGCAACTATTGAGAAAAGCAATATATATTTCACATGAAAAACAAGCTATATAAGATTTATCGTTAGCTAGCAAATTTTTCTATGTAATTATCAGTCCATCTGTTAATTAATTAATTCTTGAAATGTCATTAATACCAAATATTTAAGGGCCTTTAAAACAGCATTTGCAAATAAATTAATTTTAAATAGTTTCCGAGAAATATATAAAAAAATTAGTAATCAAGAAACGAAGTGAAGAAATCTTTTTTTAAACTTAATATACTCATTATGATTAAAGAAAAAATTCTAATTATGATTAAAAAAAGAGATTTGTTACAAATTTATTATGCTCGACTTAATACATTGCTGAAATAACTATATTTCTCAATAAAAATCTAAAATTTCATATATAAGACAACATAATAAATGAAAAGAAATTAAAATTCATATAGATTTTTTTGCCTATACTTTTATATTAACCTATTTTTTAAAAATAGTAAGATATCATTTATGTTTGAGTTTCAGTTTCCATTCAAAGAAAACCTTAAGAAGATTAGCTTTAGAATTTTGTTAAGACCATAGGATCAGGATCTAATAACAAAGCACTGTTCAATTTTATTTTTTTGTTTTTAACTGTTTCCTTTGCCTCCAGTATTTATTTATTATATTTTAGTACAGCACAGTCTTTAGAAAATATCTTATATTTCTTTGATATCATGAAACCAAAAATATAAACATCTTGATTTACATTATTCCTATTTGAGTTAGAAAATCTATATGATAGTCACTTGATAAAGACTTCGTCGTTTAATGATCACTTTATACGAAAACTTATATGGCATACAATTAAAAGTGTGTTTTGCGCTACTATTGAACATCACAATATATTCGGGTATCCAACCAATGGGCTTTAACTAGATATCTCAACTACTTGTCGACTCGACTCTCAATCTTAAGATAGCATGAACACATTATTTCCTAATTTGAACCCGATTCCATATTTTTTTGGTAATTATAAAATGAGTTATTTTTAGACATGTATATTCTATAGATTATCATTCTTTAGATATAGAAAAAAAAATTTTTTTTAATCTGAATCTTCCAAAAATTTGATGCATATTCAACTTGTAAAAATATGTACATATTCAGCAAGATATTGTTTTGTTTATTTTATTGTGGTTTCTACCGGCCAAAATTTCTAAACACAGATGACTATCCACCTCGACGTTTTGAAACTTAATTAAATTTTCTGAGCTGGAACTCTTTACATCAAAACTCCCCCTCCCCTCAGTGGAGGAACTTTAGATCCTATTACAGTTGAAAGTTTGCAATCTATTAACCGTAAGCGCTTTCAGCATGATTATGTACTGAACCATCTACCCCCTACCTTCGAGAATAAAGTTTACCTATCAAATCGGTATTTCGTCTAAAGTATTTAGCTATATATCATTATATATATTTCGAAAATAATATTTTGGGCTAACTAATTAAAAAATATATAGAAGAAATTTTCTGTAAAACGATATAAATAAGGATAAAAAATTTTTTATATGTAATGCCTATTTATAAACTTTTTAGAATAAATATTTATTCTACAAACTTGATTAAGTGTTTAATGTGCTAAATGATAAATTTTTTAATAATGAAATCCAATTTATATTTTATGCTTTTATAAATTAACTTTTACGATATTAAAAGAGTTATAAAAATTAAAATTATATATATATAGTCCAAACATTTATTTATGAAGGTTACATATATCATCATTCACCAATCAAGTAGGATTTCGTGGTTGTGAAGCTAATTGAATGATCACTGCACTTAAATAGAATTTTTTTCACATATTTACTTATATCTGAAATGTGCTTCAAATCTAAACTAAGAATGCAAAAGGAAAGCGTGCCATGAAAGTATTGTACTCTGTATTTCAAGCTGTCAAAAAAGCAAAACTAAATACTTCAAAATGTTCGAAATGTTGAATAATAAATAACTATTATTATCTTCCGACTTGCCATCCATAAATAAAGTTCGGAATTAAAAAAAATTATTGTTTTCCTTAGAATTAGTTTAATTAAAAACCATTATTTTTTTCCACAATGGGAGTGGGAAATTATATATAAATCCTAATTATGTAAAACAAATCATTCATTAATCAAAATAAAATACTAAATCTTTTATTTATGACGTTAGAGTTTTATTTTATTTAAAATTTTATTACGCACACAGTTTTTCTATTTATTTAATAAATAGTAAAAAAAATATTAAAAGTCGTGGAATTAATTTATAAAAGCAATTGTATAACAAAAAAATTGCAAAAAATAATTTTAAAAATGAAAGTTTATTTAATATTTAATTAATTGTTGATTAAATATTATAGTTTTGTCATGCAATTATTAATAGCTTAAAATTGATACATTATTTATATTTTAGAAATAATTACTAAATATTCGTATGAGAAATCTAAAACGTCCCAAACATGATCACTCGAGATCAGCATTCAACACGTTTACTGGTGACTTAACGCGAGTACAGACAAAATTTGAAGATGCATAATTTGATATAAAATCTCATCGAAGGATGTTCACTTTCAGTGACACTTTATACCCATTATGTATTTAAAACACTTATAAATCATATTTAAATTACAATTACTAGTATTATTGCAAACGACATTAAATGAAAATTTAGTATGAATTTTATAAGGAAGAAATTGGATAACAAAATAACTTTAAAAGGGAGAAGATTTAGTTAACACACATGCACTTTTTAAATTTCTCCCAATATGCAACAATATTTATACCAAATAATTAACTATTCAGAATGAAGACATTATTTACTGAGTATTTATTTCACATCATTAATTTTTAATTTAGGTAATCTTAAATCTGAAATAAAACTGCACGTTACTGATACATTTAAGGGGAAAAAATATGATGCTAAAGAGAAAATTTGAGTTTTAAACTACACAGGTCTGCGATGAAAAATATTGTATTAAAAATGTTTAATGATTTTAATAGTGTTTATTGTTCTGATAACAAAAAAATAATGAAAAAATTCCATCACCCTCTGTTTACCACAAATCACACACGAAAATTATTACTTTTCAGGTTTCTATATAACACCAAAAAACTGTGAATCTTTGTGAAATAAATTTATATAAATTTTCACTTTTAATATTTTATTAGCTACATACGTTATATTTTACTAATGTAATAAATATTACTAATGTAATAAAATAAAATTTAAGTTCGAAACAGACAGGCTTTCTTTTGTTTAAGAAACTGTACAGTAAAACTGGTAAAATCTGATTCATACTAGTTTTGCTACTAGTCTGTCTTTGTTAGTACTCCTTCCTCTCTTCCTGCTCCACTCTCTATCTGCTGACCACTGCAAGGTCAAGTTTCTCTCTGTAGTCAGTGTGGATATAACCACTCTGCTAAGCATTCACAGTTTCGTCCCATGTTGAAGTTGTGTGAAATGTCTTCTAGAGGTTGAGTGAACTCTCCTGATTATTTCTGATACATTTGTGGGACTTACACTGTTAAAAAGCAACAGAGAGAAACCTTTCTGATTTTGTTAAAAAAAGTTGACTTTGCCTACTTTGGTATCAAACTGGGGGATCAAGACATACAATGGGCTTCTTACAAAGTGTGTTCTGTGTGTGTTGAAGAACTGCGACAATGGTTCCAAGTTAAGAAATAATCATTTCGTTTTGCAATACTTATGGCTTAGAGACAACCTGCAAATCACAGTGATGATTGTTAGTTTTGCTCTTGCTGAGTGCAAGGTTTTAATTTGAAAAATAAAATGGAGATTTCGTATCCAACATTCCTTCTGCTATACGCCCTGTTTATCATGGGCCTTATTTACATGTACTTTGTCTCCCAGCTACACTTGAAAACATTTTAGATAATGATGATCAGTTGTCTCGATGCAGTGATGACGACGACAATGATGGTACTTACGAGCCCAGCTACAAAGAGCCAAAACTCTTCGTGCAGTCGGAATTGAATCATTTGGTAAGAGACTTAGACCTTCCAAAGCATTCAGCTGATGTTTTAGGGTCGAGGTTGAAAGTAAAAAATTTGTTGGATCCTGGAACATTCTTCTCTTGGTACAGAAACAGAGAAAAAGAATTTGAGCCCTTTTTCTCTTAAGAGGGTGGCCTTGGAATTTGTATTAATGTTCCTGAGTTGTTGGAGAGACATTCATTATAAAATATGACCCTGAAGAATAGAGACTCTTCATTGATTCCTCCAAAATAAGCCTGAAATCTCTTCTTCTTCACAATGGCAACCAATATGCATCTGTATCAGTAGGGCATTCAGTTCACTTGAAAAAATGTTATGAGAATCTCGAATTGGTACTCAACAAACTTAAGTACTCCGATCATGAATGGACTATTTGTGGATATTTAAAAGTGATTTCTATGTTACTAGGGCAACAGAGTGGTTATACAAAGTTTCCCTGCTTCCTCTGTGAATGGGATAGTCATGGCCCTAAGCAACACTGCGTAAAAAAAGAATAGCCAGTAAGAAGCACTTTTGCTCCTGGATTTAAAAGTGTTGAGAAAAAAATTTAGTGGATCCTAAAAAGATTCTACTTTTGGCACTTCTTATCAAGTTGGGACTAATGAAGCATTTCGTTAAAGCTTTGCCTAAAGAAGGAGACTTTTTAGATATTTCTGTGAACAGTTTGTCTTTCTGAAATAAAATTTAAAGAAGGGTTATTTGTTGGTACTGATATAAGGAAATTTATAAAGGATGAAGACTTCGAGTTGAAAGTGAAAGACCAGCAAAAGAAAGCATGGAAGTCTTTGAAACAAGTGGTAACTGTCTTCCAAAAGGAAATAAAAAAAGACCCAAACTACAACAATATTGTTACTAATCTGCTAAGTAACTACAAACTTTTGGGGTGCAACATGAGTGTTGAAGTTCATTTCCTTCATTCTCATCTGGAAAATCTTGGAGCTGTAAGTGAAAAACAAGGAGAAGTATTCCACCAGGATCTAAAAGAAGTGGAACGCAAATATCAAGGACGCTGGAGCATTAACATAATGGCTGACTATTAATGGATGTTAAAGAGAGAAAATCTGCAATCCTACAGTGGGAAAAGTACTCAACAAAGTTTTCAAGGAAAAAGAAAACGTTACTACAAAGACTTATAAATGTATTGTAGTAATCCCTTATTAACTTTTCTTACTATATTATTAAGATTTAGTTATGTTTAAAGCGATTTTAATATCATTGTTCATAAATAATACCGATATAAAATATGCCAATTTTATGATTTTCGCTAAACGTTTCACCTCATTTTGTAGACAAACCTTACGTGATAGGAAAAAAAAAACAGAATTATTTCTGAAATCAGTACAAAGAACTACACAATAATCAGTAATCAAAGATAAAGCAATTTTAATAAAATATTTCTTTTGCAGACCTTTGCTATATTTAAGGTAAAAAAAAATTTAGATTTATTGATATAATAATTCTTTTTATATTGAAAAATATATCATTGTTTTCATTCTAGGACAAAATGAAAAAAGATAATTCAAAATAAAGAAGTTGTTAAAAAAAATACCGCTGTTTAGGATAACATGTAAAAGAAAAAAATCGTCTAGTATAAGTTTAATCATGAGATTATCAACTGTCAGAATACTTTTAAACTCTAATATTTGATCTCATAGTTACATCTTTTATATATATATATATATATATATATATATATATATATATACTTTAAAATTTTCCCTTGTATATGCTATATTTACCAATGTTATAAAAAAATATGAGTAAATTGACTGTCTGAAACCACTCCTGCCATAAGCAAACAAAAGACTCATCATGAATTTTGTATTTTTTCTTTCTGCATAATTATCTGGGATTTTTCCGAGTTTTTAACCACACAAAATGTGTAAATTTTGCTTAACGTTTTTCCCCTCTCTTATTGTAAAGTTCCTTCTGAAACTGATATTACACATTGGATATATATATATATATATATATATATATATACATATATATATACTCACTTTCGAAAGTTAATCACAGAGAAGAAAATGCTAATTTCCGGAAGCCAATCAGAATTGAAGAGGGCGTCAAGGGCTGGAGAGGTAGATGGAAGTATGCAACTTTGTTAAGTAACACCAATCGCGCTTTCATGTCATGAAATATGCAAAAAGGTCAGTTTTATAAGATACTAGCTTTATGTAGGGTTACAGAAGTTGACTGTAAGTGCTGATAGAAGGTGTTTAAAATTTTCGTACAATTTGTTTTCAAGACATACGTGCTTGTATGAATTCCAGAAGACGAATGGAAGATTCTGATCTCTGGCCTCTGTAGGGCGCACTGATGTAGGACAGTAGATTTCAGATATTGCTCTTTTCTTCGGCGTTCAACATTCTGTAATTCCACGTCTATGGAAATAATTCCAAACCCCACAGACAGTTGACCGAATGCCCTTAGCCGGTCGCCCAAGGATTACAAACCCCTTGGAAGATCGATATATTGCGATTTTATCCTAGCGGAATCGCAGAGCGACCTTCACACGTGTGACATCTATGGTTACAGCGTCCATTGGTAAAGTGATATCAGCAACTACTGTATGCCGAAGATTACATATGAGTGGACTGTGCGCCCGGGTACTTCGAGTTTGTGTTTGTCTATTCATCCAATCAAGAGGGTTTAAAAGTGGTCCCAGGAACATGTCAATTGGACTGTGTCTGACTGGGGCAATGTAATGTTCACTGATGAGTTAATATTTTCTCTGGAGCCAGATAGCAAGCGTATAAGGGTATGAGGTGAACAAAGAACTCGCAATCAGCCCTAAAACATCACCGAACATCACGCATTCCGAGGTGGAAGCATTACGGTGTGGGCAGGGATTTCATTAGGATACTGAACATACCTGCACATCTTTAAGCGGGGCTTTGAGACGGCTGTTCGGTATCGATATGAAGTCCTAGAACCATAACACATGTCCCCATAAAGTTGATATCGTCGATGACTACCTGGAGAGTGATGGGATTGCGCGTATGGCGTCGCCAGCATATTCATCAGACCACAATCCAATTGAAAATCTTTGGGATGCTCTCGGTAGTGCTGTATCTTCACGTTTCCCATCTCCAGCCACTTTTATTGAGCTGAAAACTGCTCTAAAAGCAGAATGGCTATTGCTTAATTCTTCTGTGATTGACCACCTAATTGAAAGCATGGTCACAAAGTGTAAACTTTGTAGACAGATGAGGGGGATCACATTCCCTATTGATGTCCTTTTTTCATTTTATGCTGTTTATTTTCACTTTATACATAATTCTGTTTAAATCTCCAGTATGTCATTCTCTGATGACTTACAAAAATTTATTTTTTTTCATTTCTGTATATAGTTATTGATTTTATTTTATGCATAAATATATATGCTACTTTCCTGCCGAACTTTTTGTCAATCAAAGCAGTATTTGTTGATTTTTTGCATTTTACATCTTTGTGCGTCGTGCTTAACTTTTGGAAATGATTGAATATACAATTGTACACGCACACACACACACACACACACACACACACACACACATATATATATATATATATTGTTCGTTCATAGAAATTTGTTTCCTTTTTCTTAGAAGATGGCCGCTGTTAATCAATTACAATATATATAGAGAGATATTGATTGCTGGAATAATTCAATTATAACTTTTTCCATTTTAGTATGGGCGGAGGAGGCTGTACTAAAGAACAAGTTTCATTTCTCATGGCTTTTCATCAATAATATGTTTGAGTCAACTCTTCCAAAGTCACAAAAGATTTTCTTAAGTGACGTGAGTTATTAGATTTCTACCAGCATCTCTGTGTTGCTTTATCTAATTATAACATTTATGCTTTTAGTTTAATTGTTTTCGGTTGAGGAAGCCTTCAGACCTCATTTTCCTGTATTTACATTACAAGAAAAGCCTTTTGAAAAGTTCCTGGCCGAGATATATATATAGAAATTCTTTTATTTAATTATTGTATTTCCAAAATACTCTCTGTCCTGTTTTCAGCTTTGTTTAACATTTTATTTTCAATTAATAAAGTAATTTATAAATTTGAAAACCGAGTTCACTTTCTTTTTAAGGCATAATTTAGAAAGACTAGACTTATTAACTGATGTTAAATCTCACTCTATTAATAATTACTCCTCGAGTATACTTTTCTATTTTTCAATTATGTAAAAATTCTTGCAAACCTATTTATTTTCTTCAACTCAAATAGATCTCATGAGTAGTTATTATTAGAATAATAATAATTATAAACTAATATTTGTCAAGTATACTTTAACCAATAATTAAAGGTGAGTTTTGGTATTAAAGTATTTGATTAAAATACACACTTTAAGGCTCATGTATGCTAATTACTAGCCAAATAATATAATTTTCGATTATTTTTTGATGTTTTAAATAATTTAAATTAAAATAATAGATTTTAATGCCAAAAGTTTGAGCTGGTAGTTCATGATCAATATTTTAATGTTAAATGCATCAGTTTATAGGAAAGATTTCAACATAAAGGATAAATATTTGAATGAACTGTATTTCCAATTATCAGATTTTATTGCTTTAACCCTCCTATGAAAAATGTTATGATGTAATGATAAACTAACCAATCAATACGTAACTATTTGTAAGTATTGTAATGATTTATTTTCTGTAAATTGTAATTGATTTATTATATTGATTTTGAATATAAGTCAGAAATATATTTTTTTATTCAACTTCAGAACTATATATACGATTTTTTTATGCTCGATGCAGAATCCATTCATCACTATGACTTAAAGCTTAGTTAGCCCAGATTTATAATGTAACACAAACACATTATAATTGCTCAAAATCAGATTATATCTTTTTAAACATCATATGACAAATATTTTTATAAGAAAAGACAGCAACTAGTTACTTTTATCATTTAATTCTTTTTCATATTATCAGTTTCATTAACAAAGGTCGCGCCTATAACTTTAATATTTAAAGTCTAAGCTAAATTACTTTGTTTAAACACAAAAACAAAATGTTATAAAAAGTATATATAATAACAGAGTTTATCTAGAAGGTTACAAATATTAATCTCTCTAGATGCATCTCAATTTCATGTTTGTTAAAAAAAAAACTTTAAAGTATTGAATTTCAGTAAGTAACAAAGCATAAAATTAAAAAAAATTTAAATCATGTATCCATTGCTTTGTCTGGTCACAACAATTACAATTAAAATACAGTAAATAACGTTAAGTTTATAAATTACAATGTTTTTCTTAATGCCAATTTTTTTTTAGGTCTGCATATATAGTTTTGGAAATTGCTTGAACTTGAGAAGGGTACTTAAAGGAATTTAACTTTATTCCTTAACAACGATGATATCGAATCTGACTTCTAAAATAACATTTATCATTTATCCATCTAAAAGATATAAATCTTGCAATTACTTCCAACAGTATTTGAAAATATTTATAAAATATAGGTAAAAAAACAAAAACAATACTGAAATATCCCTAATTAAGTGCGAACATTAACAGGACACAACAAGCAATAAATATAGTACACTTTACATCCACAAGTCTTCCAGTGATATATATATATATATATATATATATATATATATATATATATATATATATAACACTGTTTTTTATTTCCTAATAAAATGAAAAATAAAAAAATATTCGAAAATTTATTGTACGAGTATTAAACTTTTATTTGTTACATTAAACTTTATTTCGAAAACATAATTAATTAATTAATAAACTTTATTGTTACTAAATTATGTTAGTTCGTTTTTACTAATATAATTTAGTAATACCCTACAACATTTCGAATAAAAAAATATTCAAATTTCGGAATGTACATTTCGTTATTTGGCATATTCCGAATACAATGACAATCTCTAATTTACATGTGTTCGTTCATTAAAAGCATTCAAAGCTATATACCTGCTTCATTTTGAAATTCATTTCTTGTATGAAATTACAACAGCTCTTTTCTTATTTGCAAATAAATATGCTTTGTGTCAAAAATGGCTTTAAGAAATTTTCCAAATATATTCTGAAAATGGATGCATAGTAATTTACAGGACCCAATTGATGGTAGAAATGAATTGTAAAAAAGATGTAGTCTGGTGATAACATTAGTAATAAAAACATGCGATAAATTTTTAGGAGGTATATTGGAATAAAATAAAACGTTTGGTTTGTTCGTTACTCTAGTGTCACTTTTCGTATTTAAGGACTATTTGAACCGGAACTTACAATTTAAAATCGATTCTGAAATACTCGATAATCATCCACACTTTAAGCGGGCGACGAGCCAACGAACTGTTGATCAGCATGCTAACCATCCAGCATCAAATCCAACGAGAAAGAAATATGATTTGAGTGGCACAGTGCCATGATTCCAAATTCTGAATTTTTTTGGCTATGAAGAAATGTTGCCAAGGTGACGTATCATGACATGCGCGATGACTTAAATACTAGAGTTAACAAAGCAGAATTTCCTGCATAATTCTTATAGGTCTCCATACGTATGACGTCATGAAAACGATGTTGCCAGATACATAAGAAAATCCGCCAAAAATCGCCAAACTCAGAATTTGAAATTATGGATTATACGGCACCTGTGCCATTTGTGTCAATAAAAAACTAATTCCAGTATGACAATCGCATTAAAATGTCTCCTCTCTCAAGTTTTAAATATTTTTATATTTTCTTAAATGCTATAAAAATTTAACATCTCTAAGTGCATAGCTTTACACTTTAAAACTACTACACTGTCTACCAATAAGTATTCGGACACATATGCAAATGAAGATATCAGCGGTCCTGTGGTTACGTCACTTCCTCCGCCGGTATATATCGTGTAGGAAACACCATCGGCATTTGTCTCATGCCAGATACCGCGCAGCTCGGAGCTCTCTTATTTCTAGAAAGATATAATTATCAGGTATCACAAATGTGGCAGATCCTTAAGGTACATATCTATCTATCTGAAGTACCCAGAATCGACAGCGGTGATTAAGAAGTGGAAGGTGAGCTGTGATTGTCGGAATGTGCCCCGAGTCGGCAGACCATCGAAACTGGGAGGTAGAGACTGTTGAGTGCTGTCCAGAGAAATTCGGAAGAACCACGCTCAATCGATGGCCCTCATCCGCAAGGAGTTTCAACGGGCATCCGGGAGTATTGTTTCAATAAATATCATCCGTAAGGAAGCACATCTGCTTAGGTTTCATGGTCGTTCTGCTGCCCATAAGCCTTTGATCACTAAGTCCAACCGCGCTGCTCAACTAATGTGGTGCAAAGCACATTGAAATTGAGCAGTAGATCAGTAGAAACGGGTTCTTTGGAGCTACGAATCAAGGCTCACCCTTTACCGTTCGGATGGGAGGGTCGGGGTCTGGCGTCTGCCTGGAGAACGTCTCCTGCCAGAATGCATTGTGCCAACAGTCAAGCTCGGCGGAGGTGGAATTATGGTCTGTGTGTGTTTCTCCTGATATGGACTGGAATTCTTTGTCCCCATTCATGGTGAGTTCAAGCCCGATGCCTACTGCACCATTTTGGATTACAATGTTCTTCCTAAGTTGTGGCAGTTCTACGGGTTGGACCCACTGTCACTTTCAGGACAATGCCAGTTGTCCTGAAAGCAATTTTCTATTACATTGCCAGTTTTCATGTTTCGAATGTAACCAAGAATTATGCCAATGGAGTTCATTGAATGGACTGGCCTGACCAGAGCCCAGACATGGACCCTAATGAAAACCTCTGGGACAAGTTGGATCGCCGAACTAAGGGGTGCACTACCCGTCCAAAATCGGTGAAGGAACTTGTATGTCTACTCCAAGCCGTGTGGAAGACAATACCACTAGCTGTAATACAAAGACTTGGGGAAAGTATTCCCCGGAGGGTTCACACTGTAATTGTCTCTCGTGGAGGCTCTACCAACTATAGATTTTGAATAACTTTAGTTTTTCTTTTCTATCACGAGTGTTCAAATACTTATTGGTAGACAGTGTATAAGATTATTTTGGATACTCTCAGCATACTGTTATCTAGTAGAACTTCTTATTGATAATGGACCATATTTACATATCTCAAGGAAAACTTCCAAGTATCCACTCCGACAAATGTGCTTCATCCCTTTACATTTGGTCAACTATGCTTCTAATGAAAAATTATAGAAATTTTACAAAAACTACATCAATAAAAGCACTTTTTTAATTCTGAGAATATTCGAAATTTCCCACATAGTTATAAGAGTCCATGAACCTCAGGAAAACTCTATTCTTAGTTTTGTAAACTAATAAATATGTTCTAAAGCAGGCTCAATCATTAGGGACAATTTAATTTTAATTATATTAAACTAATTTTTAAAAGTTGTTACTATTCTTGAAAAACGCTTTTATTTTAAAACTGTCTCAAGAAATAAATATCAGCATTCTATTGAAAATGTTCCAGTTAGATGAAATTGCACCCTAAAGATAATATTTCACATAAAGAGGAATTCCATTATCGCTTTTGATAATATAATATGATGAGAGAATTATTCAAGTATTTGTATTATTTACTTATTTAAAATAGTTGAACACTGCTCTGCCAATGAGGACCCATCGATTTGGAAAATAAGTTATGAAAATATTTATTTAATACAACTGTCTTAGAATTACTGAGAAAGCTTTAAAAATTAAATATACCGTGTTTCATTTTTTATTAAGTTTTTACGTACACAAAGAGAAAGAATTATTCAAATATAAAAATTTATTTCTTACAAGTCACAATGTTATTAAATCATTTAAATAAATTTCATCCATAAATAAAATTTTATTCAGACAAATATTTCATAACTAAATTATTCGTAGAGAAGTTTTTACCTTCAGCCTCTATTTATTAAATCATATTATCAACTTGTGTCAGTGACAACTTTCGTGCTATAGCAATAAACGGAGAAAATAATACTGTCTGCTTATAATAGTAAATTATAAAAAAAATTAATTATGTAACGAAACTAACTGGTATAAATTTAAAAAATTATAATTATATTGTCGATATTCGTATCTATTTATTACGCTTTTAAAATGTTTCACGCCTTGTTAAATATTTATTCAAAATTCTATAAAATACATTTCTTAAAAAACAATGCAAGCATTCTTAATTTTATTATCATATTTATTGTTATATCTTGGGAGGAAGACAATGTGATATCATGGTTAATTTACCCCATTATAGATTAGATTGAACGATTCAAAAAGCATAATCAATGATGAAAACAACAATATTAAATTCACCTTTGCTTTCAGCAACTACTTTTTTTATTTGTGAATTCTGAATAGAATGTCAAAGAACTTGTGTGTGATTATTCTCATTGAAAATATTTATTTTCCAGCAATAAATACGTTTTGTGAAATATAAATATGTACCAAAAATATCTGTTCAAATAGAGAGGTAATGAAGATTAATTTTTGAATGCATATTTCTTTCGTGATTTAATACACTTAAAAGAATGAATATGTGTGTGTGTGAATACATATATTTATATATATATATATATATATATATATATATATATATATATATATATATATTTATATAACTCTACTTTTAAACAACAAGGTGAGGTGCGTTTGTTAACTTTATGTATTATTCTTGAATATGTGTCTGTTTGATATATATATAAACTGTCCTGTTTGTCGCATAAAGACAATTTTTTCCCACTGTGATCTACAGTTTAAAGTGGATTTCTCACCACTTCAAATTCGAGGGGGAATTCGAACTCACGAGCTATTTGAACTGAAAGCCAGGTGAGAAGCCATTCGACTACCTGTTCAGTCTGAGTCTTTGTCAAAGTGACAAGCTCTTTGATCTCTTGTTGATTGTATAAATAATGAATAATTTTCTGCCGTCTAATAAGTTTTCCTCTTATGTAAGAATCATAAGAGTTTTTTGTAATTATATAGATTTTTAAATCCAATATTTTATATGGAGAAATATATAAAGTAATTTATCAAAAATTACTTCCTCTGAATTAATATCTGTGTAATTATACTCTAGTAAAAGGATTTCACAAAATTCAAATACAGTACAACTCTGATTATCCGAACTTCAATTGCTTTCTGGATATCAAAAACAATAAGAGCAATTGAAGCAATATGATTCGCATCTGATTAAAACTAGTTCCTGGTCATGTATTCACATCCTGCCATGATTAAAATTTATTAAAATTATATCGAACATGTTTTGTAGAAATATATTTGAATAGTGTTTCATTTTATGGATAAACACCGAAAAACTTATCAGCAAATCATTATAGAATTTTTGGTAAACCAAGTGATTACATTCTAGTATGATACGATTATAAAATTTGCTGTTTCATTAGAAATATATCAGACAAAGAAGAAAGTTCTTGTCGTTTTCGGGTTGTCATTGAATAGAGGGAGAATTAGTATGCATATTAGTGTATGACGTAGTTGAGACACCGGTAAGTCGAGAATAGGAATATCAGTCGTTATAGAAGCAGGTCCACTGCGCACATTCTTCAGTCGTAACTCGTACAGTAGAGAAGAGAAATGGACTTGTTAAAGCACCTCATTCAGTGCTATTCGTTTTACCACTTGAAAGTGGACTTATCAGCTGCTGCATCAAGTCCTGAAAAAGGGTTGTGAATGAATGTAAAGGAAGATATTAGTTCTATAAATTCAGATGATGAGATTTATCTCTCTGTGATGAAGCTGGTGCCTGATATTGTTGTTGCACCAGCGTGCTCCTTTGTACCTATCTATGAGTTGGACTCTACCAGTTAGATAGATGCAGCCGGATGGTGTTTTCGCGATTTTGAAGCAAGGACCAAGCAGAAGACTTCCAATACTTGGTCTGCCCCCAGAGGTATCATTTCACTTGGAGGGCATGGCGACACAACTTGCCTAAGTGGCCTTTAGCGAACACGACAGGTCTTCGATTAAGCCGAGATTCGACCTCACTAATTTCCAATAACTTGGAGCGTGTGCAACATGCATTGCAACAGAAGGAGCCAGCATTGGTTAATCGCAAGGATGTACTATTCTTGACCGATAACAAGAAATTGCATGCCATACAGGTAGGCAGGAACACCATACGCGACTCTGTTAGGTGACTTTGGGCCCTCCTCATTTCTCACCTGACCTTGCGCCATCAGATTACCAAATCTTCTATTTCTTGGGCAATCAACTTCTTAGAAAATTCTTCATCAATGAAACAGACTTGCCCCAATCACTCACGGACTTCTTTGCGGTCCGAAATACCCGATTTTTACCACAAGAGTATTGCACAGTTGGAGACACGTTAGCGAAAGGTATTGGATACCAATGGTGATTACTTCGAGGACTAACAGTAGGTTACACTTTCTGTAGTTTATATTCTTTTGGGTCATTAAAATAACAAGAACTTTCTTGTTTACATTGTGCTCATTGGCGTTAATAACAATGAAAAGAAATAAATTTACATGGAAAATATTCCTGCGTGCGCGATGTAAAATATTAAAACCCAATATATATAAATGTTAATTTATAAATAAATATTATATTCAATTTATATAATCATAAATTTACTATAAAATATTCAAGTGATATTTTCATTCATAAACATTGAAAATAAGAAGTAGTTAGGAACAAAAAATTCGTTTTAATTACAGAAATTCTCTAGAAATATAAGTTAGGTTTGGTGTTAGTCCACCTTTGATCAATTTTTTATACAAAGGGAAGTTTAAATGTGAGAGTTGTTTCTGAAATTATAAACCCTGAATCATTAAAAATATATCTAAACCTAGTTGAGTGTTGAACCTAGGAATTATTGAATTATGTACTCAATTACAAAGTATTCAAGGACCCGTTCGGTCGGAGACATTTGGGAAAATTGTTCTTTTAAGGCGGAGTCGTAATAAGTCTTGGCATTGGAAACTTAAAAATTTGGTTAAAAAATTTATTCTTAATATAAAAATCTGATTTAACTTTAAGTTATAAGAAAAACATTTCCAGAGTAAACTATTATCTTTAAATTTTTAATAATTTCAAAAATATTTTATTGCCGTTTTGTGTAATGAAATTCATTGGTGATTTTTATTATCAAACGAGATTTGCTAAAAAGGAAGAATACACATAGATAATTCAAAAAAACATGTGCAGTTTATTATACATTATTTTAAACAAACATACAAATACAAAAAATACAAAAATTTGAACGAAAATTGAAAAGAATACAAACATTTAAATAAAAATTTTCATAAAATACAACAAAAATGATTGACTGTGATATTCTCTCTACAGATGTTCATATGAAGAATAAATTTTTATAAGCTTAATGTTACATTGTGTTTTATAATTAGAATTTTCCAGTGAATATTGCTTAAGTTCACTATTTTCCAAAACGGAAACGAAGTTATTTGCTAAATGAAATTTTCCATTCAACACCAAACTCTTCCAAATTTTTCAAAAAATTTTCCATCAAAAATTAAGTACTTGAGATTTGAAAAGGAATTATTTTCTTCATTGCGTTGACAACAACAATAAACACTCCTTACAAAATCAACAAGAAAAACTGCCTTATATATATACAACTAAACTTTTTTCTTCCTTGCTGTTCGCCAAAAAGCAATGGACAGACGCACCACAGATGCTTTGGGAATACTCGAAAGCTCTCTCTTTTTAACTTCACTTCTTTTTGTTATTTTCGTCTTTATTAAGAAAAGGCAAACAGTGAAATGATCGTTTGCAGTTCGCTGACTCACTTTGGCTGATGTGAAAATTTTAATTAAGTATTTACCAAATGACGCCTGGAAACGCTTGGAAAAATTATTCTTTAACGCTTTTCATCTCACGTGGTTTTTAAGTAAATGTTTTATAACTTTCATTTTCACAACGTCAGAATATTTGAGGAAAGAACTCTTACTTATCAAAGTAATTACGAATGTGTTTGTAAACATAAAAATAAAATGAACTAGTGTCTGTAAAGAGTAAGAATTCTACTTATGTTATATCTTTATACTTTACAAATGTGAATATTTGAAAAGTTAAAAAACTGCTTAAAATGTGATTTAATTTTTTTTCAAATTACTTTAATGCATATTCAAATATTTCAATAGTTAATCTTATTTATTTAATAAATTATTACAAATTTTAATAATCATATTAAGTAAAAGTAACCACTGAGATTATTTTAAAAATAATTTTTGAAAATATATATGTTTAACATAATAATTAGTTATGTATAGAAACCAACAACACAGATTTTTTCCACAAAATATATTTATATAAAATTGAACCCTTTTTTATAATTTTCTGTATATATGCATCTATGAGTTTTAAAATTCAGAAGATTTAAATGATAACTTACTTATGTAATTTTTAAGATGATTAGTTTATTAATTTACCTTAAATATACATACATGAGATCTGATTTGAATGCAATCTATGCATTAAGGTGAATTCTGAGCCATTATTAAGATCCACTTCTGATGTGGTGATTAAATACATGAGCTGAGGAGCGGAGCATTAACCATTCAGTTACCAGTTCGCTGATTTTGCAAATGACAACATTGATTAAACACACATATATTAGGTTGGGGAATAAGCTCATATCATTTTTACCAAAGACTTTTATTTAAACAATAATTATATCAATAAGTTAATCAATTATATATTCGCCGTTGCTATTTACAACCTCTTCCCACATCTCCACCAATTTGTTGATGACGTTCCGTCAAAAATCGCCTGGTCTGATGTCAAAGAAGCTGTTGAGCCAGTTTTTAAGGACCTTTTGCTCCTTTGGGAAGTACTCGAAAAAAATGCCACAGTCAACAAGGAGCTCTACATTGCCCAAATACACCACATGAATGAGGCTACTCGACTGATCGACAGGGTCAAACCATACTCCTTCACAACAACGCTAAGCCCTATGTTGCAAAATTCATCAAAGCCACACTCCAAGAGCTCGAATAGGAGGTCCCTCAGCATCCATCGTATTCCCCGGACCTTGCTCCGATCGGTTACCATCTTTTCCGCTATTTGTCAAACCATATGAAGGGCGTTACTTTCGATAAAAAAGAGGTCCTTAAAAACTGGCTCAGCAACTTCTTTGACACCAGACCAGGCGATTTTTGTCAGAACGGCATTAAATAAATTTGTCGAGAGGTGGGAAGAGGTTGTAAACAGAGAATATATAATTGATTAACTTATTGATACAATTATTGTAGTTTGTTTAAATGAAAGTCTTTGGTAAAAGCGCTACAAACTTATTCCCCAACCTAATATTTTGTTAGTTGCTTGCACATCCATTGGTGTAGATGCTGTGAAGTTTCCAAAGTTTCCGTCTTCGCATCACAAGAATACACCCAAATATCTCTAAAAATATTCCCACGTTTCCGGAAATTGACGTGGGTCGAATGTTCAAATACCTTACAATAATCCTTACATGTTAGGAAATCTTCTTTGAAGTGTTAGAAGAATTTAAAGAAGAATTTCTTTAGTTACATCTAGTTTCCTTTGTGATTTGAAAACATTTTGCTATTACAATATTGCAATACATTGGTTGATAGCTTTTTTTATGAACATCGTTTCTTTTAATTTCCAAATAGTTTAATAAATATTTAACATCATCGGCCCTCTCACAACAAGGACATTTGATCTGGATCAGGTAACGAAATCTTCCAGGAACGAGAGTAATATTTTAATCTTCAGTACTCAAGATTAGTAATGTTCATATTTCACTAAATTATAATTATAAAAAATGGGAATAGTTCAACTGTTATTCCACTGTCAGCCCTTCAAACACATATACATACAATCTAGTTTAAAAAAAAATTCCATTCTTTCTTTAGATTTTGTAATACAAATGATCTGATTTTACTACACCGAATTGGTTTCTATGGTCAATCGTCTTTATTTGAAAAGAGACAGACAACCAATACATTACAAGGGTTTCATTTAAAATAATCAAATAAAAAATATATATTTATCACCGATGTTTTTAAAGTTATGCATCAAATACTCACATTGAAAAATATTTATTTCATTTATCCAAGTTTCTTTAGATGTTCTAGTTATACAAGTTCAAAATTTTCATCATGACTACGTAAACATTTTCTAAAACTCGTAATTTTTCAAAATGTTCCCTGGTTCTCATACCCCTCAGTTCAATTCAAATTCATTTGAGTGATCAGATTTTAATTCCAGTTTAATGGAACAAGTGAATTTCTGTAAAGTGAATTTGCTTTTAAAAAAAAAAAAAAAAAAAAAAAAAAATTCGTGATAAAAGATAAGGTATACAAAAATGATTCTTAAAAATCTTTTAGAAAAACTCACTTGGTTTGGACTTTTCTAGATACCCTTTATGGGCTATCCATTAAAAAAAAAATAATAAAATACTTAAAGATGCAAAAACCATGAATTTAGAGAATGAATTAGAACAATGATTTAAGATAACACTTTTCAGTCTCACACACTTTCTTATGTTAACCGCTCTTGCCTTTCTTTGTTGCCCTAAAATAATACACAATTATTGATTGTTGAACATAATCACTATGTTGTGCAAACTGCTCTTATGATGATTACGAATAATTGTATCGCTTGCAAGTTTCAGTCTGCCAAAACTATAGCAATGAGTCACTGTACATAAGAGCTGATATGTTTCGTTTTGATTATTTCTTTATATGTGTATATGAAGACGTATTCAAACAGATTCTACAATTTTAAGTCAACTCCAAAATACTGCAAATAACCATACAAGGCATACGACTCCAATCGGTAAAGTACCGAATACCATTGACCATTATTAGTTATCCTTTGGCAATATGCTTACAAGGAATGTTAACTATGGTACCAAACACTTAGTTTTTTATAATCATCTTTAAATTCCAAATTGATCGTTTGATTAGCTTGTTGATATACAGTCACTTTTAGCTCGAGAGTGCTGATTCAATCAGAACTTACAGTTCGAAAATCATCCCAAACCACTATATAGAGAGCATTGTGCTTGCTGTAAATTATTAAAATGTGCAGTGTTAAAAAAATACAATTCTTTTACATGATATAAAAATAAGTAATAACAAGAATGATTATCAAAGTTTACATTGGCTTACTGCTTGGATCCCAGGTTCACTGTTAGCCACCATTTAACAACGGATGACAAAGAATGTGTTTCTGCTTTTTGTATACTGTTTATCAAAGTGAGTGCTTCGAAATTTTACGTATATTCTTTCTTGGAATATAAGAATATGGCCCACAGTATGTGAAAAGTTCTCCGGAAATCAAGTCATGTCGAGTGTTGTACATGGTGGTTGAAGGACTGTTGAAAGAAGTCCAGAGCGTTCATCAATAAATTCGGTAGACACTTATAAGGTTTAGTGATAATGCTACCTCCACACAGAGATTTGAATTGCCATTTCCTCGAAATTTTAAATAATTGAAGATGATTAACTGTTTCCTTAAAAAAAATCATGTATGTATCTTTTCATAAAAACAATTAATACACTTTTTTTTAATATCTTTCAAATTCTTTAATTTTTAATAGACTCGCACACAATAGCAAAAATAACTAAAATAATTACTTGTCTTATATTTTACACATGAGTAGAGCTAACCAAAATGTTTTAAGGATTTAATGCTGTGAATTTGGCGTTTCAGGTTATAAGACATTTGATATTTTTTTCAAGAATACATTTTCATCCAAATCGAAAAATTACACACTTGCTGTACTTTCCGTTAGGATCCATAAGTTTATGAAATATCTTTCGAAAACATCAGGTGAACTGTTTACATTTTAAAACATTGAAATCGATCTGTACTCTTTACTGGGGCGGGAAATCAGTTTTAGAAGCTTTCATTCGTATTCAACGATTCTATGACAAACATGTTTCTAAAAATTATAATTTCACAATTATTATCTTAGAAGTAATCTTCCATCGCTGTCTTGAAGTATTTAATAAACAAAAATCCACATAATTTTTGTTCTTGTGAAAATCAAATTCTTCTAAAAAAATGGTATTCATCTATAATTATTCCTAAGCTACTGTAGACGTATGAATTGATAGAAATATATTGTGTACCGAAGAAACAAACAGGTATTTCAATACAGTTCAGCGATTTAGCTACAAAAATAATATATTTTGTTTTCTTTCCAAACTTTTGTCGAACTTTGAATTGAGAATGTCTACACAGCATGGAGTGAAATTTATATCATAATGATGATCTCTGATTAACTCAAAAGGCAAAAGCTCTATTTTCGAGATTTTGATTGCAACGTTTGTAATTAATTTAAACCATCATTAACGTTTATTTCAACTCAGAGTAAAATTTCTTACGCCGTGTGGTATGACTAATTTAATCAATGTAATCCTACTAAGGAACTTTACTCGCTTCAAGAATGAAGGAATGTTATGTTACCCTTTTAAAAAAAACAAGTGTAGAAAATTGAAAGTTGAGCAATAAATCAAAGAAAAGAAAATTCCGCTTTTAAAACTGTATTCATAGTGTAATTGCTGGGGGTTGAGAGAAAACATGGACTGCATTGGATCTTTCTTTTTTATATTTATTCAAAATATGTATGTTTATTTAAAAAATGTAACATTATTTTTTTGTCAATTTTTGAGCGATATTGTTTTTGTTATTCCCACGATGTCACCAATCGTAAATGCATTTAAGCGCAGATAAAAGTAGTTTATATTTTATTATAGTCTCCTTCGTAACTGGAAAGAATTTTCAAGCACTCCACATTTCATTTTATTTGTTTTAAAAGGGTTCTATACATGAAATTTCATTTCGTGGTACAAAACTGTATTTTGAAAAAGGTTTTTATTAAAATAACACCATATTTTGAACAAACAGTTTTATTAATCTTAAAAACCCATTTTAAAATCGCTTTTGAGAAGTCCTTTCCATCTCTTTGTAGCTGCATCAATAAACGAACCATCCAATTACCATGAAGAAGTAATTCAGCAAAAGCAAAAGTCCCATGTTGCCATATCAGTTAATCATAAAACTTGTAAGGCTGTTAAATACCTTTACATAAAGAATATTGAATAGTAAAGATACTGTGCATTATCGTGTTGTAATGATGTATCCCTCTATCATGACGTATCCCTCTATAATTCAGGCCGATTACGATAAAGAACGATACAGAGCACTGAAGAGCACAAATCGGCATGAACTACGAAGACAATTTCTAAGAAATCCATGAATCAAAACATTATAGATTTTTTGCAATAAATTATAGTAGAAAGAAAGCCCGTATTATGTAAATTGTTCAATGAAGTTGACACGTAGTCGCCATCTTGCGTTATCTTTCAAGCATTTACAGGATTATTTTTTATTGTTCCTGCATCAAAAGTTACTGTTATACATTACGATTTTGATCATATTATTTAAAAATGAGTTGTTTTACTTATCAGAAATAAATTGAACGTTTTTGATATCAGGAGCTATATCGACAATAATCAGTCATCGAATGAAACAATCTTTTTTAAACTATATAAATACCTTTTTGAATTTCTTAATATTTTTATTTTTTATTTATGGGAACATCTTATCAGTAAGGTAACCGATGATTATTTTATGTATATATATAAATAATTTCTCATTATTTCTTTCCAGAGCTTCTGTCTGAACATTTTTTTAAGCAACTTAATTAAGGAGCGATACAGAGCATAATTAAGCTAGCTTAATTTTATAATTTTTTATATATAATGTCTGTAAATATTGGAATAATAACAATTTTTTCTTGAACATAAAATTATGTTCTAATGAGAATATCATTGAGAAAATTCTCTGAAAATTCCTTCATTTTTTAAACATTTTAATATCGCATGAAAATTTCCCAATATATTGATTAAAGTATTATAAAAATTAAATTTATCTAAACATAAATATAATATGAAATAAAATTTAAAAAAAATTTCGGAAACTAATTTAACAATAACCGTTTTTAATCTTTTTTACTATAGAATCACAATAGAATCTATTAACGAAATTAATTGGCTTCGAGATTTGTTTGTTTAACAAAAAGTGCTTTCTCACAATATACGTTAAGATGATTTTTCAGACTAAAAATAATTTATTATAAATTGCTTGTATTCATTTTTAAAAATTATCATAAAAAGTAGTTTAACATCATTCAAAATTGATTAACTGCTAGACACTCGTTTTAATAATCAGTACTAGAAATTAATCATATTTTTATTTATATTTTTAAAAAAATCATTAATCAATGAACGACTCTTAAACACGTAATAAAGTACATTTCTAATTTCTTATCACTATCCATTAGAACTATTGGTGCCATACCTCTACCTCCCCATAAACTCAACATGAGAAACAAATAAAAACTACAAAATGGCGTAAGCAACTGTTAAACTCAGCAAACTGTAAAACAAATTTGAACTATTTTACAATCTCGATACTTGAATTGACATCTTCCAGTTCATATCTCAATAGCGTCGAGTATTGGATTTTCTACTTGATCTGGAATTAAACCTGGTATCTTCCAGGCACAAAATTAAGACGTTTTCTCACAAAGTATACTAACCATATGAACTTTTGTGCCCAGAGTGGAAGTTGAATCCATGAATAGTTGAAGTGAAATACAGAGCTCTGCTCCCCAGCTGCAAAGTTACCTGATTGTCTCTGTTTGAAAGCTTAATCAATCATTATTTCAATGAAAAAAAATTGATTCCTTTCAGTTTTTACATGACATCATTGCTCTCTTGGACAAGTAATCAGGTCATCATCAAGCACGGACAAGTAGTCAGGTCATTTCTTGAGTTTAAACTCAAGTTGGGGGATCTTAGGCAGATATATTTGTAGTGGTTCAAAGTATATTCCAAACCATAAGTCAACAATCACTTATGCAAAGTTACCGTCAAATAATAAACAAGCACACTTTTAAAGCAGGACTGTGGTGTCCTGGTAGGTTATTTTATCGGAAGTTAGTGAGTTCAGTTAAGTCGAGAGAATCCCGGCTTAACTGAAGATTCGTCCTGTTCACTAAGGGCGACTGGGGCACGTTAAAACTGGTGAAATGATAGCCCTGGGTGTGGCAGGCCAAGTATTTGGGGTCATCAGCCTGGTCCCTTCCCCAAAATCACGAAAACTCCACCTGGCTGCTTTTATCTAAGGCAGGCCCCAAGTTCGGCAGACAATGCGATTAAGACGCCGTCTTATAGTAGACAAATAAAATCTTGTTGATGTCTTAGTATGACGTAGCTAAAACGTTGTATCTGACGTCATGGAATTTTAAACCAATGAGAGCTCTGTCTAGCGGAGTGTTGCCAGATATTTCGAACCTGCTTGACCATATTCTGAAGTAACTAAGGTATCAATGACGTCATTTTGTCTGATGCGATTCTTGGGAGATGCTCAGCTTGTCTCGCGAGACAAGTCTCGTGCGATCATCTAAGAATTTGAGGACTGCCTAATTTGTAGAACCCAACTTAAGGCTTGATACAGTGAAGCATAGTGTGGCAACAACAACACCTTTATTGAACTCTTATATATATTTTTGTTGCCAACATTATAAAATTCTGTTGTTTAGCTTCTGAAAACTGGAATAGGTTGTCACCGGCTGTCTGTAGCTAATCTTCATTTCAATTATATATTTTCCATTCCTTTTCAAATTTAAAGTAGAGCACATTTCTTTTTATTCATCAATTAAACATGATCGTTGAATTACTGCTTTCATTAAAAAGGTTTGATTTTTGAAGGAAAGAAAAACTGGATCGTATCCACGGAGTTCAATTGCAACAGAAATCACTTCCTTCGATGACCCATAACCAATAGAAATGTTGATTAGTATTCTTCTGTAATTTTATTATATATATTGGATTTGAAACAATTCATAGTAAGTTTTGTTAATTTGCTATTTTGAATATTCAGTTACTGAGATATAAAGACTGAAAAAAAAATTTTTTTTCGATATAAATATACTCATCGATTATAATTACTATCAATTTTTGAATTAATAAATTCCACCCAAAAAATTTGTATCGTTGAAAGAGAACAATGAGTGTATTTTATAATATGAAACAAACAATATTTTTTTAAATAAAAATGTTGCCGTTTTATGAAGAAAAAATTTCCAAAATTTTATAAAAATTGAAAATAAATTGTCAAAAAATTTACACATTTACAAGGATTTGTCTTGTTTGTATAATAAATTTGTATCTTGGAATAAGATTTTTTTTTTTTTTTTTTTTTTTTTTTTGGTATTTTGAGATTTTATTTCACTGAATAAACTAATATAAATATGAATTTTTTTCTTTGAAAATATGAGATTTAGAAATATTCCCAAAATGCATTTCTGTATACTTTTTAAGCATTCGAATAAATAATCCTAGAGCTCTGGGAAAGATTCTCATTAGCTATTATATCTCAGAAATGTGTATTGTATTTAAAAGCGTTAAACTAAACTAAACTCCTTGGTATGACAACCCATATAGGCCAAGGCCTACAGTGCCTATCGCTGTTTTCTTGACCGAAAGGCTCTGGGGTGCAAAGAATATGTCCGGATTAGGTGGTCAGCTTTATACGAAACACCCCAGTATTTAGTTGCTTGGTATTCAGTTTATCATCGATCCACTGAAGGGATGAAAGGCTGAGTCGACCTTGCCCAACCCTATAATCGAACCTTTTTAGTTCTTAATCTTGGAAGCTTAAAGCGCTACCACTAAGCCACCGGGCTTCTCGGACTTTATGAAACGTTATCAAAATTTAACTCATATTTATGTTAACTATAAATATGAAAATATTGCAGAGTTTCAGTTGGTTATAAAGCTCTCTTTAATATGTTTTTTATCGTTTTTCTTATTATCATCTCTTCAAGTTAGACAAGTAAATGAATAAGATATATGTTTATTACAATGAATTGTATATTAGCCATTGTGAATCTTCTCTCGCGTTCTTTAACATAAGCGTTTGAAATCCATTGCTTTCTTGCAAAGAAGATTAAAGAACTTGAGTATTGTCAGCAAAATAAGTTTGAAAGATTTACTTTAGTTTACTTTTTAGCATATATCAATGATATAATTCTACTACTGAGGTTTTATCATTCTTTCCCTTCACGAAGAAAAAAATAATAAAATATTGTTGGACATTAGTTAAGTTTTCTCACGTAAGTTTAGTTCTACTTTTTTTTATTTCTTATTTATTGATATCATTTTACATGTAATGTTTCAAACTTGTAAAATGATAATGTTGTATGTAATGAAAATGTAATGTTTCAAACATTATATACCCTTAAAATTTGGTATTAACTTCTTTAAAATCTCTACTTTTTAATATAATTGAACTAAGCAATATAAGTTTACAATAAATGAAAAAAAAAGTGAACTGTGTAAATTACTTAATATTGAAAAATATTATTGATACATATTTCTTTAATATCAACATAACTCTAGTTGAGAAATATGGCTTTATTAATCTCCTGTTTTAGAATATGGATTATTTGAAAATTATATGAGTAAGAAATGTAAGCAAATTTTATATTAGAAAGTAAATAAAGTAAAAAAATTATGTGAGAAATTTCCATAATTTTCCTAATTATAAATATAAAATATTTTTTAATTAACAAGTACTTTAATTTTTATCAGAAAATAACATTCTTTTTTTTTCTATATTGAAATTAATCATTTGTATGTATACTTTTTTCTATTACAAAATTCCTAAGTAAGTGTTAAATAACAACCTTTTTATTTTTCTTTGTTTTCTCAATTTGTAATTTAGTTTATACAAATTACTGACGTTTTAAAGTTTGGGAAAAAAAAAAACGTTATTTTGAATAAAATAAAAAATCAAGTTAAATTTGAACAAAATTTTACAAAAAGCTTTTGTAAAATTTATGAAGGGAATTTTCAAGGCAAATAAAAACATTTGTTTACCGGAAGTGATTATTTTTGTAAATTTTTTTATCTTCATTGTAAATTATACTCCTGTTTAAAAAATCTTTAACCTCATATAATTATTTCAAAATTAAATAAAATTTATTTTAAGCTAAATTGAAATACAAAACTTATCAAATCATAAGCAAATTTTTATATTTTATTATTAGTATCATAAATTTCAATAAAATTTATCTGATATATATTAAAATGTATTTAAATGTACTTGTGGTATATTTTAATTGGTATAGACGAAGAAGGGGATAAGAATATTAAATTAAATTACCAGTTTATTAATGCTTTTTATAAAGAATTTTATTTATAACAATGAAAATATATATTATGGTCTAATTTAAATTGATTTACATTATATATTAAATTTAAGAATTAACATATTTACTCTTAAAATAAGAAAGACCTATTTCTACCCATCGCTTTGTAATAGAAAAAAATGGCGATAAAACTGGTAAAATACGGTAAATAAAACATGCGAAATATGAAATAAAATGTATGCAAAGCACAATGTGAAAATATAATTTATTTATTTATTTAAACATTAAAAGGAAAGAAATATATTTGATTTTAAAATGTGTATAGACACGCCATAAATTTATTAAAAAATGAAAAGTCTGCTCTAAACTTCAGCAGTTGCGTGAACTGAAATGAAGCTGTCTTACTTTCCACTGTATAAATATCTGACTTTAGTTTCATCATGTAATTATTCTTACTAACTTCTATTTTAATGTTATAACACTGGTCGTGTGGTAACGGTTATGTGTTTTATTAATAAATGATTAATTTCATAAATGCTAATATCTCTGTGAATTAAAAACAGGTCTTCAGCCAACTCTAGACTAGGAAATTGATTTTTGTCAGTAGGATCAACTAGAAAATAGATTAGGTTGCGACAAAAAACAGTTTTGGAGCCTTAATCTCGTATGCTTATAGCTCGCATTGAGTAACATTGAGTGCGCCGAGCTGGCAGCCGAATGGTTAGCGCTCTTGCCTTCGGTTCAACAGTTCGTAGGTTTGAATTCCACCATGGGCATGGATGTTTGTAGTGATTCGGAATCCACTTTAAACCGTAGGTCCCGGTCTAATTAGCGTTGAGCGACAAACAAACATTGAGTTTTGTGAATTGAAAATAATAGTCAATCAATCCAACCAATAAAATAAAATCCAAG
Organism: Latrodectus elegans; assembly: GCA_030067965.1. Classification (NCBI taxonomy): domain Eukaryota; kingdom Metazoa; phylum Arthropoda; class Arachnida; order Araneae; family Theridiidae; genus Latrodectus; species Latrodectus elegans. The sequence goes on from CM057812.1 coordinate 46,289,809, forward strand.
AAATAGAAAATAGATGAAGCTATACGTGGTGACCCAGTAAGTTTCATTTGTTGCCTAAACTTTTAAATTTAATCTGTATGATGAATAATAATTCTTGATGAAATATTTTGAATTAAACTTGAATAAATTGGCTTAAGTATTAAACTGAAACTTTCCTTATTGTTGAAGGTTAAAGGCTTTTCTTTGAAATTTTTATATTAAATGCTGACATAATGAAAAAAAACCTATAAAATCAAAAAATTAAGATTCAGTATTTGGTAAAATAGCTAGTTCATCCGGTGAAATTTCCACTGTTGGTATTAAGGCACCTTTTTGTAACGATAATCTAGAATTGTAGTTTGTTCGGCTTAAGTCCCAATTTAGTTTAGCTTAGATCGCAATTAAATCAACTAAATTATGTCATGGCAGCCTTAAATAGCAATGATTTAACTGTCGTTTCTGATATTGTACTTTATAAACCGGATTTCAATGTTAAAATCTCTCAATGTTAATTCTCTCAATCATTGCGTTTAAAAAAGTTATTTTCGGGTATTGAATTTGGAGATAAAAAAAAAACCCTCAAAACGTTTTGAAATGCAGAATTTAGCAGGTAATAAAATTTCATCTGAGGTTTTGAAAAACTCTGTTATAACTCTTACCTCTACAAATTCAGCAAATTTTATCTATCTGTAAAGATGACATGTAATCTCTAGTTAAATTGCTGACAGTGTTTTTGAAGTTTCTAATGCAGATACAATAGCTCCAGTTCTATGTAATGTCAAATTGCATAACTTTCAAAATATTGTAAAACATTTTAACAGCTATTGAACAGATTTTCAAAATTAAAAATTCGATATAGATCACTTTCTCGTGGGAGTGGTGAAATTCGAAATTTTATCAATCTTAAGTATTGCTGGTTGCATTTTACATTTGGAAATGAAGCTAAGAAATAACAACCATTTACTTTTAAATCGGAAAACCTAACTAAACCCTCCGTTTTAGTGCCACTGACACAGAAAAAGATTTAGTTAAATGCTTATTTGTTTTTGATAAAATATCGGCTTGGGAATTTCTAGTTGACACTGCCTTTTTCGTTAATATTGTACCTGTCAGAAAAATCAAAGATTTAATCCTTTAAATTTTTTGTAAGCTGAAAATGGTACCAGAATTAAAACTTCTGGTATTAAAATGATAACTTTGAATTTAAACATTAGCATAAAAATTTCAATGGCACATAGCAATATCATAACCTATAATTGGTGAAGATTTTTAGAGAGGTTTCATGGTAAAGAGTAAGTGATCATCTTAAAGGACCCGAAGGTCTGTGACACTGGAGGTTGAAGTATGATTTAGCCCCCAAAAGCAAGCCGCTCCTAACATGCCGAACAAACGCTGTAGAAGCCACTCACTCTGAGACAGACACTACATGCTTGTTTTGGTCCGCCCCGGTTATTTCCACGGTACCACCCATATTTGGGAATCATTCCCCTATCCGCCGCCTGGGAAGGCACCCGATGGTGGACTAGCAACCACACACAAATGGAACTATGGTTTATTTTAGGCCTCTATGGTTTATTAAAATTTTTATTTTAATTTTACTTTAATTTATGGTAGATATAAAGAAACAAAATGGCTTAATGGCACAAGTTCCGTAGAGCTCGGGATAAATGTTATCGAATTAGCGTCTTTAAATATTGTTACTGTGCAGGGTAACTTGCCCTAAATTGCTCAAAAAAATATCTGGTGATATTGCGACTCAAGTTAACAAGAAGTTTTAGATTCATTTACACTGAACATCACATTGATACTCGAGGTGTACCCGTCTGTTGTAAAGCTAGAAGACTTACTCCTGAAAAGCTACAAGCTGCAAAAAGAATTCCAATATATGGTGTCTCAGGGTTGGCGTAGACCATGAAATTGCATGGGAATTTCACATGGTAAAAGATTGAAAGGCCACGCAGAGTTTATAGGCAATTAAGCCCTCAAACTATATCGGATACATTTCCGATTCCTCTTGTGCAATATTTTACTCTCATAATCTTTATAATATATTTTCAATTGTTGATCTATTTAGAGCTTATTATCAAATACCCAACTGCTATTGTTAATTTATAGTAGATCGTACTTCAAATGGCAAGATTATCAAAAGTCAAAATTTCAGCCTCTTCTTTTAAATAAAATATTGTTTGAAAATTTGAAAATTAATAATGCTTGGGATATTATTAAACATATAAATGGTAAAATAAAAACAGATTTATAATATACGTAAGTTTTTCCCATAATAGAAACAGAAGTTATATATATATTTTTTTTAATTGAAGGCAATTACTTTTCGATTGTATCGCATTTCGATTGCAGAAAAATTCCCCCTGAATAGATCAGTCTAGTCTAGTATTGGGCAAAAGGCACACTTAATGAGAAATGCTTTAGGGTAAATTTCTTCATAAGTGTAATGTGTAGATGTTAGAACGCACTATTCAACAAAACTTGAGATAAAAACAGAATGTTTCATTTTTTTCTAGAGTGATGAATATTAATTTTAGAAAAATTTTCTTCATACGTAGCAGTAGTTATTGGTTCTTATTACAATTTAAAGTGAATATTGATTAAAATAAAATCAAAGCTTATTTTTATCAACATATTTAAATGATTCTTATAATATGAAAATTGACATCTTTAAAAATTTTAGTTTTGACTTTTTCCTTTCCTTATCTTCGTACAATATCTTATGGAAAAACTTTGAAAAATAATTAGTTTAAGTTTTGGAAAAATTTAAATTCTAAATCATTAGAGTTTTTATGTAACATTAATTATATTTTCTAGAAATTAAAAACTATCAAAGTTTTGGTGATAACATTATTTTTTGCGATTAGATTTACCAAGTGTTGTATTTACTGGCTGGATAATTTTTACAAATTAAACAACCCGTTTTTTTTCTTTCTGGCTGGAAGTCCTTTTTTTTATTATATTCAATAATCCCCCCCTTTTGACGAATTGAGATGCCCTAACGTAGGACTTGAAGGAAAGCGGTTTCGCAAGGCGAAAGCGAGGGGAGGAGGAGAAGGGACTTGTCAGCTCCAGAGAAAAGCAGGAAGCAAAAAAAGGCTGCAAGACATCGCCTTAAAAAGGGACCCTATTAGTGATTCAAGCCCGACGCTTTAGTGGATTCGATTAGCAGAAAAGTCGAAGTTTCCTGATAATAAAAGCCTACAAATTTTAAATATAATTAAAGTCTGAAGAAGAAGACAAAAAAAGGCCCCTGTAGTTTTATTCCGAAGAAACTCAAATTATATACGATCCAGATGAAGGAAGTCTCGTCGTACTAGCGATCAATCAGGTTTTTGGAAGCCCTCTAAATAGGCCGGCATAGTCACTGTTTGTACGTAAGTAAATGTTTTTTTATTTATTTATTTTTCCAGCCAGTTTTTAGTGTGGTACCACTTTACTTGGATAAGCTTAGGTTTACTATACATAGGTATCGATAGTGAATATGCCAATAGTTCATCTTGGTGAAGCATTTTGCGCCACAGTTCTGCTTATGGAAATATCCCCAATTTTTTCTCCGTTATCGAACCCTTTATAACTTTAAGTAATAATATGAGTATAACTTTAAGCAATTTAGTGTCATTATGAACTCCACGTGAATGCTTAATCGTGTTGGTAGCAAAGTTGTAATATTGAAATAATATAAGTGATTTATAAGTAATTGAGTTATATGTGCTTAAATAGTTTTGTTACTTTATAAGTGAATAAAAGGAAATTTCTAATTATTAAAACAAAGCCAGTTTCTGCTTCTATTATTCAGGGTTGGATCTGGGTAGAAAAAAAATAAATAAAATAATAAATACACAACCAAAAAAATTATAGCTTTATTACAATTTAAAAAAATTATAGCTTATTGTAATTTAAATTATCATTTATAATTGTTATTCAATAACAGTAATCATATACACAACACAAGATATTAGCCATTGAATGCAATTATGCATTCAATAACTTATTTGTACTTAAATTTTTTTCTACGATTGCATTGAATATGCATTTTGTAGAAGTTTATTTAAAGATTTAATAATCTAGGAATTCAAATTTTAGCAAATAGATGAGCCCTGAGATATAGCTTATCTGGCAGAATTCATAATTTAGTTCATCTCTATTTTAGGTTTAAGTGTACTGAGAAAGCAATTAATAAAACATGACATTAATAAATAAATTTAAAGTAATTATAAAAGCAATTAATTGAGAAGACATTTAATATTTTACGCACATTCATTTATTTTATTTGAAAAATTGTTCTTAGTTTATAATTGTGTTCTATTAGTTGTGTGTATATATATATAATATTAATTAATGAAGACGCTAATTTAGAGGATATCTAAATGAAAAATTATTTCTTTACATAGATTAAAAACTTCATCTATAATATTTCATTTTCATTAAATTTCCTTTTTTTTACGACTGATATCTTCATTATGTTATTATAGTCAAAATAAGATTAAATTTCAAGTTTTTTATGCAAGAAAAAATCTAAACAAAATATTAAACTCAAGTCGGATAATATTTCAGCACATTAAAATTTCTACAAGAGTTTTTTACATTTTGAATATCTAAATACATGATAACATCCAGAGAGGTCCTAATGATATTATTACTCAGTCAAAATTATATTAATTATACTTTAAATAGAATATTTTAATAAATAGAATTTATTTTAAATAATAGTTTTGCTTAATCAGAATTATTAAGTATGAAAGTAAGGTATTAATCTCTACAACAGAATGGAAGATTGTCTCTTTAGCAAGAGCCCTAAACTAAGTTATTCGAATCTTCACGGGAGCTGTGAAAACTAACCTGATTACAGATATGCAAAGTTATACTTCTAACCAACAACTTATACTGAAATTTCGAAATAAGCAGTTGGTATTTTCGTCAAAGTGAAAGGATCGCATAGAGCACAATGGATAAAAACGAAGGCAAGTTAAGTATTATGAATACCTAAAATATTTCTTAGAGACATTTGAGAAATTATTACAAGAAATAGAAGAAAACAAAGCAATGAATTCTAACAAGGTCATGGGTTAATACCCTTGAATATATTGATATTAAGTATTAATGAATTGAAAAAGAAAAACATTCCTGATTCATAAGTTTTCCGTTAGTATTGTATACCACAAGAATCAGACCCTAAATCAGAAAGATTATAGCGAATACAGTACTTTTTCCTAATGTACTCCAGAGGGATACTTCATGTAGAATTTTGATGCAGAGAGATCCTTTCAATCTTAACGGCTCAGGAAACAATTAAGATAAAAGCCATTAGTTTCGCTAAAGCAGAATTCTAGTTGTGTGTGATTCCAAATGAAACATCCATTTTTCAAGAATCATGACTTAGATAATCAGATTATTACAGAAATCTGGCCAATAAATACAACAAAACAATCGGTTTTCAATGGATCCCTTCACTTGAGGGTATCGATGATAATTACATAATAAGATTTGGTAGATTCACTAACCGAAATAGGAATACTAGAGCCATAAAATTTCAAATCACTTTCTCTAAAATAACTTAAACATATTAAACAATTAACGGATATATGATCTAAGAATTATTTTAAGAAATTAACGGATATTTAAATCTGAAGAGGTGGAAAAATTAACAAACCCTAAAATCAATTCACTTGGAAACAGTTTTGTAAAAAAAAAAAAGCTGCGACAAATTTTAGACTGCAAATACGCTCGGATTTCATATCATATCTAAATAAAAATAGCTATACTTTGATCTAGTTTATTCCAATTTCGTAATTCGAGAGCTATGAATGGCAAATATCTTGTATGTCCAAAACTAGATAAAGATTCTCAAAAACGGAATTAGATAAATAAATCATACCGGAGTGTGAGATCTAGGCTCCTTTCATGAGCTCCTTTTAAAGACTGCACCGTTTGTATTCTTTTCCTTTAAATTTTTTTAAATTTTTTACTTATCAATTTAAGTTTATTTAACTATATGTTTTGAATGGGTAAATAACCTTTTGATTAAATCATGATTTTAGTTTACATCGCAAACATAGAATGGTTATATTAAATTAAGAAACTTAAAAATGTAATAGTAATATTTTGAGCAAGAAAGTAAGTTTCTTTGGAACTTTTCCATGTGCTGCCATCTACTAAAAAGCGAAACTAATGGGCGCAGCTGTTAGGCCGGAAACTGGTAAACACAGTTAAAATAGTCCTCTACAGTTGTATCTTCTTTCTTCATGTTTTTGTATATTGATTATTATTGTGTCCCATGTTTCTGTCCCGATTTTTTATAGTCAAACGGCAGATTTTATTTATTTTTAAATGATATCGAAACATATATATGAAGCTAAGTAGACTTCGAAAATGTAGTTAGATCAATTCCGTTCTAAACAGTAGTTTAGATCTTTGTTTCTCATATTGACAGATTACTGGTTGTTAGGCCTTACCTGTAGTTACAATAAGCGGCTGATGAATCACCAAAAAATTTAAAAGTAAAGATCCTGCTGTTGTATTTATAAAGATCTCAGCTCTTTTCTTGGTTCATAACCTGGTTTCCAATCATTGTGAAGCTATCCTGTAACTGCACATTTCCATTCAGTCTTAATCATTATTATGAGGGTATGTGTATCTAACTATATATTTACATTTGTCATTGTCATTTGCTAAATGTTTTGAAACGAGTGCTATAGTTTACGCAATTACTTGTTTGTAATGAGAATTTAAGATAGTTTTTATAACATTTATGAATAGTTTGTTTGATCGTATTTTTTATAATTGTAAACACACATTAGAATTGATATTATGTTATTAACATGACAAATACTCAAATTCAATCCATTATCATTTAATAATTTGTATTATTCTATGCTTTGTATTACTATGTTTTAGAAATTATTTCACTGGCTACGAGAACTAAGGTTTTATATATAATAATTGTGATTCTGAGAAATCATTATTCAATCTAAAAAACGTACTTTTTTAGATTCTCTTATTGATTTCAGGAGTTGTCTTAACGATTATAAATTATTTCATTGCAGATAAATTTCATCAGTATGAAAAATAGTGTATCTCATTTAAAGTTTTTGCTATTATAATGCAAATACATGAAACCAAAAACTATAAGAAGATGTGATAATTGAAGATTCGTTTATATACCGTATTTAATTATCTTTAAAATAGCTTTATACTAGTAGAATTAACTTTTTTCATACTGACTGTAATTTTTCAGGAAAATGAAGAATTTCCAGACTTTAAAGTTCTACTACTGGGATGCCTCTAGCATTGTAAATATTTTACTTTATATTCCGTGGGGAGGGGGGTTTGTTACAATTTTATAAATATTAAATATAGAAATTGCATATTTTTACCCATAGAATGCTTTGTAGAGAAAGTTTCTAGCTATCTTTGATTGCTAATAGTATATATAAAAAGTTTTTTTGTAGGTAATGCATGTAGTTATTAGTCACAAGTACATCATATACTTTAATTATAGTTATGCAAAATGGCTGTCTTATTGAATATTTGCTAGTAATTTCGGCCTATTTGGTAGTTCTATGCTATTGCTACTCACTTAATTTTTAGATAAAGTAGATTTGTATTATAATTTTTAATTTTTCTTATTTATCATAATGAATTTTAAAACTCAATTGATTTTTACTATTACCTTTTGAAATTATTTTTTATGTTTGAACTTCAATTATTTTAACTATAGTAATTATATATTATGTAACACAATAAAAAAACTAAAATAAGTCCTATTCTTAAAACATTATCTTTTTCTTTAAGTGTTTGTTTAAAATAGATTGTAAAAAATTAAGGCAAATGTGCCGTATAATCCATGATGGCAAATTCTGAATTTTTTTGGCAACCAGAAAAAGTTGCGAAGATGATGTATTGTGCCGTGCGCAATGACATAAATACTACGATTGCCAAAATAGAGTTTTCTACAGAATTTCTACGAGTCTCGATATTTATGAGGTAATAAAAACCAGGTTGTTAGATGCATCTAAAAATCTGTTAAAAAGTCACCAAACTTAGAATTTAACAATCCTGAAGTATATGGTATCTGCAAAAAATAAAAATAATTAAAGTAAAGTTTGTAAATTATCTTAATCCTAGTATACATAACAGGTATTGAGTAACATAAGTGAGCTTGGCAACCTTTGGGATGATGGTAAATTAATGATTCATGTCATTGATTCATAGAGATTTGGTAGATTTTGTCATAGCTACAGTGCTTTTTATCATTTTGCATTTATGATTTATATGATTTTAAGTTCATGATATGTGTAAGAATTTGTTATTTTGAGATTACCATTTTCTTTGTTTTTCTTATGTCAATTTGTTCGAAACAGTTTCATTGCAAATGAAGGCGTTGACATTTGTTATTGCCAAAATTTTTGAAAATCATGCCAAACAAATTAGGTATATTAAAGATTTACCATAAGAAAATACTTGTAATCTCATCTGCCACAGTGTGTGTACTTAATGAAGGTTCATATATGAAAATAATGTTGAATTTTATTAAAGAGTAAAAATTAATGTTTCCACATCATACCATAAAAATCTCGAGGCAAAGAGCTTAATTTGTTGAAGATTTTTGAATATCAAGAATTTGTTCTAAGAAATATTAAAAGTAAATTATATAAATTTGATTGTTTAAATACCACTTCTTGGTGTGTATTTTGTGGTTATATCTAATTTAGTCATAAAATACTGTATAACTTTCTCGAATTCAAATTAGAATTTCAAAATTTTATGATTTAATAAAATTTTCGATTTTTCTTGATGTGAGTTAAAATACTTCGATACAGAATTTTTAAACAAGATTTAAAATTAAAAAACATTAAATAGTTAAAAAATCATTAAAACTTTCAACCAAATTCTACTTAAATCAAAATTTGGTAGATTCACAGATAATTTATGCACATTAAAACTTTATAATACTTGCTAGAACGGATTCTTTAGTAATCAACCAAATTGGCTAATTTGGCATTTGTATCAATTAGGTTTTTTGTTTGATTAAATGAGTTTCAATACCTTTTTAATATCTAAAACCTATAATTTATTAAGTAAATATATCTTGTTTCTAAATGTAATGATATGGATTAGACATAGTGCTAGGTAGTTTGGTACTTTTCTATTATACCCCCCCCCCCTCTGTACAATAATACTTATAAAAGGAAAGAAAACATTTTAAATTACTGTTTTAAATATTCCATTTACGTTCATCGTGTATTGTACAAATATGTTTACTTCTAGATTTTTAAGTTCATGAATTGGTAGTTTATGACCGTAATTGTCATCAAGCAATTTTTTACACCAACTAGCATTAGCTTTATTTAGCATTTAACTTGTTTACCATTTTGTGTTTATGACTTTTCAGTTAATTTAGAAAAAAAGTTGGCATTTTTTTGCCAATAAAATCATTTCAATGTTACATTATCTTTAGCTTCTCTTTAAGAAATATACTGTTTATAAAGATCCTAAATAAAAATACCGATAATTTTTATATATGCTATTTTAATAAAATATTTGATTAAATGACTTAAATATTCTCTCATTGTTAAAGTCATAGATCCTCATAAACACGAAATTTCCTTTGAGCAGCAAAATCAAATCAGGCATTTATGATACATAATTATGGACATATTATTTCAACGCTGTGAAATATATTTGCTTTAATATAATGTATAAAGGTATTTAGTTCCCTAAACTCTTGTAGTTTTGTAGAAAACGGATTCCTTAACATGACAAATTATGAAGTGTTTTTGCCATTACAATTTGTAAAATATCATTAGTTGACACTTAACTAGTTTTCTCATCAAATAACGTTGATTGTAATTAAGATCTACTGACCACTTATTAATTTATATACTTTCAAAACAAAGCAGCACTTATCTAAATGCTTCAGTTCTTCTTTAGAAAGAACATTAATTATTGTTTTTTTAATAATTTTTAATTAAAAAATTTAATTTGCCCATAGCACATCTTTTATTAAATGTCTTAATTATATTGCAATATGTTCCACTAATATTAATGCTTTAAAAGTTTAGCTTCAAAATTAAAATTGCAGTTTGTTGATTTAAAGTTATGATTGAAATTTAGGTTTTTCTGTTAATTAGAAGTCTGAAACATGATTAATGTAAATGTAAAGTTTGTTATTGAGTTTGAAAGTTGCTTATATTAAATTTGAAATTAAAGTTAAAATCTGAAATTTGTTTTGCATTACAAGTGAGGGATATGGAAAATAACATCAAAATTGGTGCTTGTGAAAACTAATTTCCAATTAAAACACAGTATGTTAGGCTATTTTTAAACACATTAATACAAATATTATTTTAAATTATTAACGTATAATTGTTAGAAATTATTCTATTTGCCCAATTATGGATCCTTTTCCAGAAGCCTTACTATGTTTTTCTTTTTAAGTTTAAATTAATTGAAACCAAGTACTGCATGTACTAATATCATTCATGTTATTGATTTTGTTTTATTGTTCAATTGTTGGTTAACACAACTTTTTCCTGTTGTATTTTCAGAAGTGTGTATTATTGCTTGATTAATTATTAAAAATCAGTTATTATGAGTAGTAATGTTATTCATACTATTTAGCTTTATTTCATAGTTATTGACTTATGCCTGGTTGCGCTGTTTTTTAATATTTGTATTGCAGTGCTGGATTAAAATGAAATATTTTATAATAATATTGCATATATGTTATTAGTTAACCACAAATTTAAGCACTATATTTTGGTTATTTCTTTTTTATCTTATTGCATTTTCCATTATAAAAATTTTGAAGTACTTTGTCATGAAACTAGTTAAAAGCTATTTTAAATTGTGTTATTTATAATCAAAAGTTATTTAAAGTCTCATAGTTATAGTTAGCAAGGTAATTGGAAATTAAATAAAAAGGGAGTGACTTTGAAATAGGATTTTATTTTTAAGGGTTTTTAAATTTTGTACAGATATTGTTCATATTAAGTTCCTAGATTCAGTTTTATATTAAAAATATTAATTTGGTATCAGTTAGTTGGTTTTCATATCATCAGTATTTTTTCTGTCCCTGAATTTAACTATAATATCTAACATCCTATTATTTTGTATAGAAGCTCATTCTGGTTCAATAGATAGAACAGTACTCTTAAGAACAAAAGGTTTTCGACTTGACTGCAGTCACTTTTGAACAATAGAAAATAACAGTTCTGAATATACATGTCTGTTGGAATGGATATTTGTTTTTCAAGATACTTTTTTTCCAACACATAAATTCTATCCACTATTTTTAGAAAATTCTTCTGAAAGACAATTTTTAAGTTGGATATTAAAAGTGTGCTTTTAAACAACAGGCTGTCCATGTGTCATATCGAATCTGTTAGTAAGAAAGAATGAAATCTAATTTTGATTCTGTTCTTATTTCATATATTAACTTTGTTAAATTACCTATATTTGAATGGATTTATTTTATTTAAAATGTTCTCTTGTGTAAAAGAACGTAATTCTAAAAATCATTTTAAAGGAGTATTTACAAAGTGCCCCACCCATCTTGCCATTTGAATTATGAAGGTTTCTTTTTTATTCTTTGAATTGAGTTGTGCTGGTAACAAATATCACTTTTTATTTATATTAATTTAATTTTAAACTGTGGTTAATATGTAAATATTAATCTTCCTTGCATATTTGAAAAGTTTTATTTTTATTTATGTACCATGATTTTTCCTTAAAGTTCCGGGTGATCAGTGTCTCTAATCAATATTTAATTTTTTGTTCTGTTGTTTTGGCAGGACTGTAATGATTAATTTTTTCATTCACACTTTTATATATGACTGTAATTTTATTAGAATTCTATAATAGTAGCAATATGAATTTTAAAAAATATATTGTATCTAGCAAATAAGTATTCAATAACAAGTGGTCATTGAATGTTATTTGACAAGGTATACCAGCTTAAATTTATGACCTGAAAATAAATGCATAATAGAAAAATAAGATAATTTGAAAATGTATTCCACATCATACATTCAACAAAAATTTAAATTTTTGAAAGATTAATTTTACATTTATGAAAAATCTTTTATATATTCTATTGACACACCCACATGCATGTATTTAACTTAAGTAAAAATTCATTGTTCAAAAAGTATTGAGTGTTAGTTTTAAGCTTATTATCAAACTTATTTGCAAATTTTTTAATAAATAATCATTATATTGTTTCATTATAAACTCTTTAACATAATTAATACTTCTTAAAATGTAACTTTTATAAATATATGTCCAAAAAGTCAGTATTTAATAAATCTAAATTTTATTTAAATCTTTTTAAATAGTATGTACTGTTACTTATGTTACTCTTACTTCTATAAATTTTCTGCTTCGCTGTTATAACTTAATCCATAATTTTTTAAATTTTGCTAAACATTAGTAAATTTAATTTATGGAATAAGTCAATCAAATGAAATTTTCTCTGATAAAATATTCAAAAGGATAATACAGTAATTGGAATATCATTTGTTTCATAGTAGAAAAATGTTCAAATAGGAAAACATTTCTTAATTGTCCTAAAATAAAAATCAGTTTAAAAATATTTCATGTTTATTTATAGTTTGCTTAAAATGCTATTGATAGATATGGTTGATTAACAATAATGAAATTTTTTTATCAGAAACACTTTTCAAATAATTTTACTTTGCTAAAATTCAATGTTAAAAAAATTAATAAAATTTAAAATAGTTTTAATGATAATGAAAGACAACTATTGTTTTTAAAGCTATAATTTTTTATGGGGAAAAAACTATTTGATGCTATTTTTTGAATCGGAATTTCTTAAATTTAAATAAATTTAATAATTTTGAAATAAAATTTGAGGTATAGTAAAATAGAAATCAGTAATCTATTAACTTTATTATGGAATTACTACCAAATTTTTGTATTCAATATTAAAAGACTATTGGAAACTTAAATTGTAAAACCTATTTCTTTTAGCAGAATGTTTTGTGTTCTAAAGAAACAAATATGTGTATTGTTCTATTACTGTTGTAGCTCTTAAGTATTGTCACAATTGTGTTCTATTCAACAGTTAATGGGATTGATTCTTAGCACAGGTATGGACATTAAATGATTTAAAATCCTTGTTAAACTGTCTCTTGACTCACCATGTCATAGTGGTAGGACGGCAATCTTTGGAGCAAAAGGTCTAAGAGTTTGTTCCCTGCCTCTATTGAACAATAGGTGTTTGTTTCAGACTTTAGCATGTGAATCTGTCAATTGTGTGCTTGATAGTTTTCCAGGTTTTCATCCTCGTAACTTGTGAGTAGGGCTCACTATCGATGAAAAATCTTCACAGAAAGTAATTTATGATGTGGATTTTAAATGCTTTTTAATGAACTCTGGCCATTTGGTTATTGATAACTGTTAAAATTAAGAGCTCTTGTTGAGTTTATCATTATTTGCAAAAAGTATAAAATTACAAAGAAAATCATTTCTAAAAATGCAATTAGTTTTTTCTACATTCTCTTATCTTTCAATTGCCAAATGCTTGGTGCCATAAAGCAATAAATGTGCCAAACCGTGGTTTAACATGATGGACTGTATTCTTGCGATTTTATAACGTGACTTGCGTTTTAAGATTGTGTATATGTATAAAATTTATTTCGAGTGCTAATAACCTTTGAAGCATTTGATTTATTTTATTTTCACATGACTGCGATTGTAGATTGTGAAATGGGTTAATTTATTTTAAAAGCATTAAGCTTGAGTGCAATCAAGATTATGAAAACTGTATTATATGAGGTGGTGTAATTTAGGTTGGGGCAAAATGCCTATGCAGTGTTTGATCCGAAAATTTGAAATTGTACCAAACCTGTACTTGCGTGTTGGATTTTACCCAGTAAACTTGTAGCTCTAAAAAAGCCTTTACATATTATTAAGACAAATTATAAATTTAAATAAGTATTGATGTAATAAGAGCTATTTTATCTTGTAAAAATACAACATTCCATCATAAACTAGCTCTCTGTGCATAAAAAATATAAAACTTTGGTTTATTAATTTGAATCTTCCTTAAGTTAAAAATTGGCCTAAGCATTAAATATACATTTGATTATTTTAATTAAATATATCTTGAAAAAGTTTCATTGACATTTTTTCAGATTTGTAATGATATTTTAATGGTGAAACATGAATTTTTTTAAATTGAGGATTGTTAAGGATTGCACAGCTGATATTAATCTTGGATTTTTTCAAGCAATTCAGGTAGAATATCTCCACCTAATTTAATTTTTGATAACCCGTGCCCCTCAATGTAATCAACTGCTTCTGCAAGGAGTGACCATGACCTAAAATCACCTTAAAAAATTTATATTCCAGGCACAATACTTAATTATTTTGACAGATATTCTTATTAAACACTGTAATTGAGGAAACCTAAGAAAATATATCTGACTTATATAAAAATATTCATTTATGAACTCTTTGTCAAACCTACTGCTGCCTGAAATTTCACTTTAAAACTATTTAAGTCTTGGTTTGGCAGTAATTTGTTCATAAGTATTCCTTGTGTGGAAAAAAAAAAAAAAAAAAAAAAAAAACAAGAGCAATCAACAAGATATGTGATTTAAATAAAGTGCATTTCTGACTCTGGTAAATCCAATACTTTTGCATGAACTTCAGGACTTTATTTAACATGTTTGCAAATGATGCAAAATTGTTTTTTGGTCCATCTTTAGCTCCTGCTGCTAGTGTGATTGATAAATGCTGGTTAACTTTGATCAATTCTGTGATTTTATTGACATTTTCAATGATTGGCTTATTAGAGTGACATGCAACTTAAGCATTAAAAATGCTTCAGTGGAATAGACAGAATTGCAGAAAATGTACTGTTACAGTATCTAGACCATCTGCAGTTTTAGCAGACTGGCTTGCATTTTTTGTCTTTATCAAAAAAATTAAATTGTACTAAATTTTTTCTCTATTGATTTCCATTTTAAACACTTTCTAACTTACAACTGAATGGACCAAAAATAAAATAACAATAAAACATTTTTATGTGAAATATTACCTTTCCTAGAAGCACTAATCTCATTGTTTGATCAATATTTTATAAGTTATTCATCACTTTAACTGCCTGCTGAAATAGATTATTTTTCTATTATAAGTATGTGGAATATAAATATAGGAATGAATCATTTTGTATGTCTAACTACATAAAATTGAATTAGAATATTTGAGAGCATTAGAAAATATATTATACAAGGTTGGTGCAACTCCTGAAAACTCCTTAAATTTCAAAAAAAAAAAAAAAAAAAAAAATTAAGGGCCATTGAAACTTTTGGAATTTTTACTTACCTTGCTGCATTTATATTTTTTCTACAAAATATTATAATTTTTTGAATTTCTTTTTAATACATTAAAATTTTCAATTAAATTGTCAAAAAACTTAATTTGGTATCAGCTTTTAATATTGCCACTAGATGGCTGCACGATTGATATTAAATTTTTTAACTGTTGACTTGTGTATAAAATTTTTCAGGATCTAGTTTACCTACAATAATTTCAATATAATTTGGTTTAGTAATATTTAGATTTATGTAAAGTGAAGAGTAACACTATGTGAAGTGAAGTAATAACGAAACAAAATTAATGTGTTGCGCAGTTAAGACTGGCGACTTTAATTGATTCTTTTTCTATCTGTTACTGTTTTCCTTGTATTGTATAAAATTTTATGAACATTGCTATTTAAATGTAAAATTTTTGAGTTAAAACATAATTTCCATGTCTCCCTTGATGAAAATTATGTATAATTCAATTCAATCAGGATAAATTTGTTTATTAATGAAATAAAGACTGAATTAAAAATTATTTAACATGCCTGGTGGAAAGTGTCTTTTCAATGACCAGTGGACTCTGCAAAAGTGGGACCAGTGACTCTGGAAAAAAATGACCAGTGGTACTCTGGCTTTTGTGTGGTTCAGAAAAATCATATGCCCTTTGTCTGGTTTGCAAGAAAGACTTCTGTATTTCAAATATGGGTGATTCTGCAGTTAAATCCCATATGAAAGGGAAAAAGCATGTATATTTATTAGAACAAGCTATATCTGCTAAAAATCTACTCACTTAAAAGAATTTTTCTCTTCTGTTGATCCTATTAAAGAATGTAAACCCAAAGCATGCTCTGAAACTTTAAATTTGTTTCTTCAAAAGAAGCTATAAAGACTGAAATTCTATGGGTCCTTAAAGTTTTAAACAGTAGATTCAGCTACAGTTCTTGTAACAATATAAATTACTTCTTTCAAGCAATGTTTCCAGATAGTGTTATTGCAAGGCAATTTTTCCAACTTATTGAAAGAAAAAATGAAGAATGTTTCTAATTGTGTACTTCTCTTTGATGAAAGCTTAAATATCATCTGCAGACAAAACAATTAGACTGCCATGTAAAATTTTGGAATAATGATACAGTTAAAACATGATATTACTCAAACGATTTTTTTGGTCATTCAACTAGAGATATTTTGTTTGATAAAGTGAAAGAGAAATGTTTATAAAGAACAAGTGGATGACTCCAGTTGTCAATGGATGGTCCAAATGTGAACTGGTCTGTTTTGAATAAAATGGCTGATTTTTTAAAAAGAGAACATCATTCAAGTATTGTAAATGTCAGAAGCTGCAGCCTACACATTTTACATAATGCTTACAACCACATGGATGTTCCTCATTTCCAGAAGTTGAGGTTACAGCAAGTGCAGTTTACAGACTATTTAAGTACTCACCCACTTGTAGGGATGACTTTGATAGCTTTATAGATATATATTGTATATTTGCAGATTTAAATAACCAAGAAATGTAAAAATCTATTGAATGTTTAAAGTAATAAAAATACCTAGAATACAGATGTGAAGTTTAATTGTCTTAAAAGAATTTGAAAGTAAACAGAAGAAAAATTTAGAATTGCTTTTATTAAATGAATGGTAAAGCAAGCTAACCTTGAAATTATGTCTAATAGTTATATTTCTTTTTAGTAAGTGCATTTTTATTTAAAAAAGAAAGTCATATACATCTTGAAATACTCAATGAATTTATATACAGGAATCTATTGGAAATGTCTAAAAACTCTAAAATAACTATATTATTTTATACAATCTATAATCCATTATTATATAGAATGTTGATTATTTAAATAAAAAATTTGCTGTTATACTGTAAATTCATTGAAGGATTTTTAAATGATTATTAATAATTTTAACTTAAATAAAAATAGTCTCATTAATGTTCTTAATTATTTTAATTACTTACAGAAATGAATGAAAAATATTGCATTTGCATAATTACATGCATGTTCGGTTAAGAACAATTTTTAAAATAAAATAAAAAATAATTTAACGTGAATGTTGATACCTCCTGGAAATTTTTGATTTGACTCCTGGAAAACTCCTGGAATTTTATTCTTGGAAATCTGAACAAACCCTGATTATACTAACTACACAAAGAAATTAACCTTTTCATCCTGTCATTGAATCTGTGTGTAATGAAAGTGTCTCAGAAATCATGGATGTTTTTCCCTTTTTAAAAGCTCAACTTTTTTCTGTTCAAGTTTCTTTGGGCAGTTGGAGATTTAATTGCTGCTCTTTTATTCGTGAAAATTGTAAAAACTAAGAAATGATCAAAGAGGAGAATTTTGGCAAAAAATTTATGTATTGGCACTTTTTAAAAGGAAAACCTGTTTATCCTCAGTTTAATATATTTTTCATTTTAATCAATTGCTCTTTTAGTCACTTGAAAAAATATTTTTGATAGCTTTATGTTGTAAGTGCTTGACTGTTAAAGAAGTTCGGAAGTTATTGAATGAATTAGAAGGAAATTTTACAGATAGTGATTCTTATTGCTGTATTTGAATCTAAATTCAAAGATAAGTTTTCTTGATGTCAGTAACAAATTAGATTTCTCCTTAGCATTTATATTTACAAAACATTTAAATATTTCTGAACGGATAAATGATTTAGTTGATGAACTTGACTTTTTTGTTTTTCAGAACATTCTTTAAAATTTATTTCTGATGCAACAAATATACTTAACATATGTATATAGGTATACATATCTATATATAGAAATATCTTGTTGAACATTAGAAGAAATATCTTGTTGCAACATACATTCTTGTGTGTGTACAAATTATTTTTAGTTATTATGAAAAGAAACATATCTATAGTTCTATTAATAGTATTTGTACATTGATTATGCACTTGAATTACGCAATTTTATATTTATGAGAGTTTGAAATTCTAATTGATGTATGAATTGAAGTATTTCGCAATTTTTTACTATGAATAAATTGGTAGGCTACCACTGGCGTTAGTCAACTCTTTCTGATTTTGTTAATACTCTGGAATAAGAACATTAGTTCCCTTATATTTTTAACAATTATAATCCTTAACACAACATGACTATCTTTGATCCAATTCTGATCACAAAATTGTTGGTTTTGAGACTAATAGTTAATCAATTTATGAATTGAACTCTTAATGAAATATTAAATTATTCTTAAAATTATTTACCCATAAAAAATATATTAGAAAAATATCAATTCGAAGATTTAACATGAAATCCATTTTTTGTTTACATTTGTAATATTTATATGCAATATAAATCATAATTGTAAAAAGAGAATTTTTGATTTGATAAACTGTTCCAATTTATGCATTCGTTATTTAATGAAGAATATTGAATTAAATGTTTAACTCTGATTAATTTATAATCATTGAGGTGTTTCTGCATTTTGTTTTATTTTCCCCTCAAAACATTTTTGTTAAGAAACAAATCTTTTGCGAGGTTAAAGTCTTCTTCCATAGAAGTAATTGTGATCTAATGTTTGAAACTTGCTCTTTGAGATGGAAAATACCTGATTTGATCTCTCCTACTTCTGGACTGTAAGGACTAAATATCGAATTTCTCTTTTTTTCCTGTGTATGCATATGTTGGGAGTAGAAGCTAGACAACTCTTTAGGTTTCTTCCGTGTGACATTTAATGTCTTTTGTTTAAGGACATTCTAGAATGACCTTGTGCTTTTTCGATCTCACTACTAAAACATGAGATTAGAAATAGAGATAAAACTGTAAATGAAAACATTTCCAATCATAAAATGAGTCACGATGCATATTTAAAATTGTGTACAGTTAATATATTGTGCAAATTTAATTCCTACACAAAATTAAAATAAACAAGATTTTGGTTTTTAAAGATAATTTAACAAAAGCATTTCCCTTTATAAGAAGTTTAAATGACTAAAGATAAAAATTTATACTTAGTATTAGACTAAAATTTTCTTTTCTGTATAAGAATTTAAGTCATTAAAAAGTTAACAGAATTTTACAATTTATGGTATGATAAAAACAATTAACCTGGCTACATATCAAAGTAATTCAGCTCAAGAGTGATCCCCCAACATTAATTGCAATATACATTTTATACCAAGTCACTGAAAATTTCAGTTTTAAATTTTTTTTGCCCAAAAGAAAAGAGCATATATTTTAATCTGATTAATATAAAAATAACTTATAACATCAAATATTTACAATAAAAGGGAAAAAAATTAATATTGTTAACATACACATTATAATCTTTTTCAAATACTTCTTCAGTAATTTACATAACATATTCACTTATATACAAAAATTATTTGCTCGAAATATCTATAGTTATATTTTTTAATATCAGGTATACTGTTTTTAATAATGATTTTGAAATTATTGAATTATTTCATTCCTTATCATTTTTCTTATAACCAATTATTTTATGTTACTTTATAAAAATCTATTTTAAATATATATTTTGATGGCTAAGAATCAAATCAATGAAATTTATCATGTAATTTAAACAATCTCAGAAAATTCTCTAACAAAGTAGTCTTGAATCCATATCATAGCTTACGAAACAGATTAAATTTGTTTTACATACACAAGTATATTTCTTAAAGTGTTTGTAATGTTTTTTAATCTTGATTATGTGATAAAACAAATATAAAAAGTTTATTGCTTATCGTTAAATACAAAATTTACGGTAAACCCAGTTAAATTGTCTTCAAAATTACAGCAGACCCAGCACTAGATATCACTTAAAAGATAAAGATTCATCATAATGAAATCTTCAATACTAAAATAGGGGTGAAAAGGGTCCTATCATTTCTAGGATGGGGAAAATGTCTTCTTGTGCTGCTGTAGGAGCAGATTTTTTAAACTGTAAATCCGGACTTGAAAGGTTAAAGAAATTCCACCTGGATTTTATCTTTTTAAATTTTCATGAGTGTCAATGAAGTGTTGTAAATTTTTACCATTTACCAAGTTACTTTAATGTTGTCTACATTTTCTAAATGGATATATAGAAAATAAGCAAAATTTGCTTATGATGTAAAATAGGCATAAGTTTGAGTCTTTCTGAAATAGCATATAAATGATTAAAGGTGTCTGTCTTTTGAAAATGAAAAAATAAATTGTTTAATATTTTAATTTTGAGGCAATAATCCAGAAGTTTAAAACTTAATATTTATGTGTTAAAACAAAATTTTCCTAATTAGTAAAAGTGGTCATTCAAGCATCTGCTTGAGATCAGTGGTTGCATACCCATATTATTTACCTTCAGCAGTAAGTGGTTCAATCATCACAAACTCATATGATCAAATCAACAATCATGTCTTCCTTTCAAATTTGAAGTTTTGCTACTATTCTATCAGACTTCAAAGAATGAGAATAAAAATAGTATTTTGTTTTCTTTATCTCATCCTGTATTGATGTAATAAATTAAAACTTAAGCTGAATAAATATATTATTAATATTTCAAAGACATTAATCATTTTTAACATTGCTATAGAAAATGAGTAAGTAGCTAGTAATATCAAAATTTTTTCAATTTTTGTGCATAAATTGAAACTTTCTTTGCCTTTCATTTTTAAAATAGACATCAATTTTCTTATAGACTTAGACTTGAATAAATAAGAAGTTAACTTTGAAAAGCTTAAAGAATTTGAACCTCTATTGTTGATCAAGAATTAAGATCAACAGTAATTTTTGGAATTTCCAAAATATTGGAAATTTGTTGAATCTATTAATTCAAATTTCTTAAACTAATTTACTTAATTTTTCCAATATTTTCAGTTTTGGTTGTAATTGCAAATTACTGCCCATGAACAATAAATATACTGAAACATTCACATGCTAATTGGTTTGCTTCTTTTTTATTAAACAAATTACTCAAAAATTAAAACTTTAAACTTTACCTGGATATTATTTCAAGAATAATTATATTTTAAAGTGCAGTTTGATTATAAGCCTTTTGATTTTGAAAATCCTTTAATGCTTATAAATCAATCTACTTTTAAGCATCTTTTAAAATATAATTTTTCTGTTTTTTTAGTTTAGGAAAATCAAATCTAAATGAAATATTCCTATGTCTGAATGTATGGTATGTAAGTAAATAATTTTCCATGCTTATGAATTTAAAAATTTAATTAAATTTTAGGACTATTTATAGCAAATTTTCATAAATAGGTATATTTTTATTTATGTATTGCTTTCTAGTTTGATTATAATTGTTAGATTTTACACAGTTTGTTTTCTTTTAGGATGAGAGAAACCAATTGATCCAGCACATTAATGGTATGAGTGCCCCTTTGTTGGTAGGAGCTTGCCCAGGGGCGGCAATACCTGTTGCCATGGTCCCCGTCCTTCCTGTGGGAGCAGTTAATGGTAATGAACAAGGTGCCCAGGGTGCTATGCCAGCTGTTAATAATATGGGCAATGGTGGTGGAGATTGTAAATATGATGATAAAAAGGTAAATTTAAATAAAAATTTGAAGGTGCCATTTATTTTATTGTATTAATAGTCTTAATTAGGAACTAGTAGATTATTCCCCTTATTGGTGATCACTGTGACTTTTTAAAAAGTAGTAAAAGTAAAAAGAAGCAACCCTGAATGGGCACCAATCGGTGTAAGAAACTGTGGTTTTGCCTGATTTTTAATTACTAGGCCTAACACTACATAAGAAAACAATGACAACCATGTAAATAAAGCTTGGTGTCTCCCCCCCCGTGAATTCAAATTCCTCAACCTAACAGTATACAGGAAAGCAATAATTGTAATAAGAGTTGATTATTCTATTTAAAATTATTTTAGAATTTAAATTAAAGGAAATAAAGTAGTAAAAATAATTACATTTAATAACATCTAGTTAAAAAATAAATAAAATAATGAATTTCAATGATTTAGGATAGAATGTTACAAATCATTTCTATTATTAATCATTATAAAATTATACAAATATAGAATAATTTAAAAAAAAATAGACCGAATTTATAATTTAGTTTATTATTGAAAGTTTAAATACTTAACATAGAATTCTAGAAATTCAAAGCCTGCAGAAAATAATTAAAATAAAATTTTCGCATTCATTTATTGTCTGGCACTCTCTCTATATGCATAGCATGACAAAATTTGAAATGAATATGAAATGAAATGAATATGAAAGTCAGAGTTTAATTTCTGGCACAATATCCATTGTGAATTACAAAAGGAATATAAAAGACAGAATTGAAATTCCGGCGCTATATCCACAGTGAAATACAAAACGAATATAAAAAGACAGGATTGAAATTCCGGCACCATATCCACAGTGAAATAAAAATTGTGAATATAAAAGACAATTATTATATTCTGCATTACATCCGAAGTGAAATAAAAAAATAAATGTTAAAAAACAGGATTTAAATTGCTGCGCTTTTCATCTGATAAAAAATAAACAACTACAACAGCAACATGCAAACTGTGAAAAAATTGAAGTGTGGTTTACAGTTAAACTAAACTTGAAATTAAATTTAAAATGCGAAGTGAAACTAAAAATGCTGTTGCCACAGGAAAGAAGCATATATATGATGTAAAACACCAGGAAAACCAAATTTACTACAAACATTAAAAACACTACTATCAAAACAAAGGCACTAGATTTGGCGAGAAACCACTTAGAGGGATGAACCACTTAGATGATACTTATACTCTTAATTATTTCTTTTAATTATACCTCTCTTAAAAAAATTAAATAAAATCTAAATAAACTTTATGAAACATCAAATGAAAAATCAAGTTGGCTGATAATCAGCTTATATTTGCATTGTGTGAAATAATTTGAAGAATCTGTTTGTGAAATATATAAAAGCATATATTCTTGAATGAGCAAAATATTTACAATTAAAATAAATTATCAGTTTAATTGTATTCACAAGCTCTAGGGTGAAAACATGTTTGCAAATCTTTATCAATGTGAGCAGTACAATGAATAATCTCACTGTGATTAAGCAAAAGCTTTTAGAAAAAAATATATTGCTTGTTGAATAAATTGAATGTTGTTGATAGGAATAGAGTTCCAAGAAGATAAATTGGGATAATTTTTAGTTTCAGGAAATGATAAAGAATATTAATGGTAAAATTATCCTGTTATCTTAAAGTAATTCAAAGCAATGGTTATACAATTAACATTAATTACATAAAAGTACTTTTATAAGTCTGGATAATATTGCTATCAGAAACTGTTCATTAATGATTGTGGGCATTTACATTAATCAAATAAAGAACTGAGGACATGTTATTATAAATTAAAAATCCTGAATATAATTTAATTGATCTCAGGATCATCTCTGTTACATGAGTCAATTTCAATCTTGTTATATATGACAAAGCATTCTTTTTATTTAAAAGCAGTTCATAGAAATTCCTAAAACTCCTGAAGTTAATTCCTGGGCCCTGAGAATATCTTGAAATTTAGTTAATTCCTGAAAAATAGTGAATAGCTCCTAAATTTTTTTTTAATTTTTGGTTTGATCGTTTAATTACTTTTATTAATTTTTTGTCAAAAATGTTACCAGTTCATATTTTTTTTCCAATTTCCAAGAAAATTAAAAGTGAGTAAAACATTAATTTTTTATTTAAAAAAAAATGCATAGCTGACAGCTAGAACAGATTTTAACTTTAAAGTCTTATGCCATTCGGATAAAATAATGTGGATTTAAAATATTGTTGAATTAACATGAAAATAAAAAAACGTTTCCTGTAGATTACTGAGAGTGATTGGTTAGTGACCATAAGCATGCATACAAAAAATTATATATATAAAAGAAAGTGCTATCTATATTTTTTATTATTTATAAAAATTTTATTTAAATGTTGTTACATTTTTTAAATTCACTATTAATTTAGCTAGATTTTTTTTATATAATGACTTGAATAAACAATTGAGAATATATTTTAATAAAGGATTAAATAAATATATTTTGTTAAATTTTGGGCATGCATGATTATTGTAAACCTCATTTTCACGTTTCATTTTATTTACATCTGGGTAATTTTAATTCTTGATATTTTACTTCATTAAGTATTAGTTAATAAAAATTGCTAAATATAATTTTAACTATTTTTTTAAATTTAAATATTCCTTAAGTGAATTATAACTGATGTATTATTATTTAAGAGTTCCACTTAATAGTAAAATTTATACAATAACAGGAAATTCAGGATTTTACAATAATTGTTTATTTTTAATTAAAGTTAACATTTTCCAAATGAAATTATATATTGTGCATGTTTCTCATATAGAAATTATAATATTTTATGGATTTTATCTATACATAAAAAAGGAATGTGAATTTTATAAGATTCGTATAATTCCTGAAATTTTTTCCAATCCTGGAAACTTCTAGAAAGATTAATTTATTAAAATTACTAAATCCCTGGAAATTTTTATTTATTTATTTTGAAAGAAAATTTTATTAGTTTAATGAAGTTTATCATCTAATTTTTAAGTTTTCAGTGAAGTCAACTGAAAAATATTAAAATAATAGTTCTGAATTAGTTACAATCTGTGCTAAATCTAAGCAAAGTTATAATAGCATAATACAAACAAGACTGAGAAACTGAAAAGGTAAATTTGCTAATTAATGATTTGGTCATACATTTTAAAAACACACATACATACATAATTTTTATTTGAATGGGGTTAGTTTTTCTTTTATTTTAAAATAGTTTTCACCCTTTATGAATTGCATGGGCTATATTGGGTACTATTCTACTTCCTGTGAAACTCATACATATTCCTGAACCTTTTATTTCTTTGTAAGAAAAATCATATGTTCAAAAATCATAGCATTGAATTACTGAGTGTTCTATATATTTAATTGTAAAACCTTAAATCAAATCTAATTTTCAATAAATATTATAATTTAATGCATGTTCCATTCTGTAACAGAAATTTGGATTTTCATTTTTCAAGTCTATTTACAATAACATTAAGTTTTAAGTTTCATTGATCTATATCAATTTGGTAAACATAACACATAACAGCATTTTAAACGAACTTCTTTTTGTGTGGTAAATAGGGAATGCATTAAAAACAACACAAAATATTCAGAGATTTTATATTTACAAATGATATTTTACAACACGTTAGATTAAAAAATACACAGGATTCTGTAAAAATATATTATAATGGTAAAAAATATATTCTAATTATATATGAAATTAAGAGAATATTTTTTAACAAAATAAATTAATTATACTTGGGGAGACTTTAAATCTAATTGACTTTTAATTACACACTAAAATAAATCTTTAACCAAATGAGTTGTGAAAAAGCTAAAGACAAATTGTATACTGTGATTGTGTCAAATGAATGTTTGGATGTGGATTATTAAAAGATAGTGGATAATAAATTAATATAGTGTCAAAAGAATGCCTTATTATGTACATATGAACACTTAAAAAAATTATTGCTGTTACAATGCCAATGCTAGTGGAATTCATATTGCATAAAAAGTCACATAAAAGGATCATGCATAAAATAAGATTGACTACATTATACTCATTATATATTACCAGTTAGTTATATATAACAATATATTTCTGCATTATTTTTTAAATTTATGTTTCTTCTTTTGCTGAGATTATAATGTGTAAATTGTTAAGTGAAATATTTTTACATTAGCGGATGAATTCTCCTCAAGGAGTTAATAAGTCTTTGAATCGGAAGCTTCCTACCAATGGTACTCACAGAATGGTGAGTTTTTCTTTGTTTCTTTTTAATAAATAAAATATTTTGTATATTTTAATGTTTTGAAATATTAAATATTTTATACACATTTTGTGACAAAATCTTAAATTTATATGTATTTAACAAGTGTTAAAAAAAAACCAATGCAACTTTACAAATTTATATAAAATTTTTTTATTATAAATGGTTTCATACACAGATATAACAATATTTTCAATGTTTCATGATGAATTTGCAATGAAATTTCTCGACTTATTGAATCATATGAATTTTAATTTAATTCATTCTAATAACTTTCAACCTTCAGCCTGAATGTCTTTCTCATTTAACATTTTATTGTTTTGACATATCTAAACAAAGCATTATGATCACATTTTTCTTGTTTTGGGTTAATCCTTTTCCCAAATGTTTCTGATTAATCTTTTTTTTTTTTAAAA
Source organism: Latrodectus elegans (assembly GCA_030067965.1). Classification (NCBI taxonomy): domain Eukaryota; kingdom Metazoa; phylum Arthropoda; class Arachnida; order Araneae; family Theridiidae; genus Latrodectus; species Latrodectus elegans. Next base: position 46,316,318 of record CM057812.1, read on the forward strand.
TTTAATTTGAATGGATTATGGAGCTTTTAATTTTATTCTAGAATCTTTGTAAGGTAGAATGATGACACAGTTTATATTTGTACTAAATGTTAACTTAAACTTAGCATGTTAGCATTATACACTGGTGTGCAAAACTTAAGCAACAAGTGCGTTTTTTGTCATAACTCTACAAGAAATCATCTGATTGACATGAAATTTGAATATGATGTACATTATTCTGTACTTAAACGATGGTAAAAGAATAATGGCGCAGAAATGAATATAAAGCTTAAAGTAGGGTATGGAACAAAAAAGGCTTTATTTGACATATAGTGGCATTACACGTGATTGCCTGAAGAAGCGTAAGTACAACTGACAGATGTTCCCTAGTATGGGATATGCCCTCCTCTTACTGTAATTGTTGCTTGGCATTGTCTCTCCATGCTAAGCACCAGATTATCCAGGAGTTCTTGGGGTAAACATCTCCATTCCTCCTTTAACGCTTCTTTCAGCTGATGGGTGTTACCAGGAGGATACTGTTGTGTCGCAAGACGTCTCCTTAATGCATCCCACACATGCTCTATGGGATTTAGATCTGGAGAGTAAGCTGGCCAGTCCATTCGTGTGATATCTTCACTTTCTAGTAGCTCTGAACATTAGCAGTACGGTGTAAACGGGCATTGTCATCCATAAATATGAAGTCTGGTCCAATGGCCCCTTGGAACAGACGCACATGGGGTAGGATTACCTCATTGCAGTAGCGGTTTCCAGTTACAGAACCTCGATCGAAGATCTGAAGTTCAGTCCGCCCGTTCAACATAATGCCACCCCAGACGAGAATTCCAAGACCACCGTAACAATCTCTTTCCGTGATGTTATTAGGATGAAATCGAGCTCCAACCTCTCTCCAGATCAACTGATGTCGAGAATCGCTTGTAGCACTAAAACTACTCTCATCTGTGAAGAGGACGCGATTTCATTGATGAGGTGTCCAGGTTTCGTGTTCTCTGCACCACTCTAAATGGTGCTGCCGATGGCAAACTTTTAAAGGTATGCAGCATTCAGGACGTCAAGCAAATAAGCCACCTTTGTGGAGGCGTCTGAACACTGTAAATCTTGATATTTGTTGTCCTATGGCTGTGCACAATTGCTGAGATATGGCGCTCACTGACTGAAAACGGTTTCTTTTCGCCTGGAGGACAATGTAACGGTCATCTTTTGGTGTTGTTTTCCTTGGACGGCCACCACCAACCTTCCGAACAGCTGTACCAGTAGTTTTAAAGGCATTCCAAGCACGAGAAACAACACTTTTGTTGATCCCAAACTCTTGGGCGACACTGGTCACACTACGCCTCTCCTCAAGCTTCCCAATCATTCTTCCTCGAGTAAAGTCGTCTAAATGATTTCTTGAAGACATGTTCCACAAAACAAATCACTTGCATTTACAGCGAATGTCTTTAACTACGGTGCTCTTTGTCCTTTTATCGCAGTTTTGACCTGCGTGCGCCGACCCACAAGGTTTACATACACTTACATCACCTATGACGTTTTATTTCGAAAATTTGCATGCAAATAATCTTTCTATTGAATTACGTGCATATTATACTGCAATTTCATGGCTATCTTATACTTTGTTGGGGAGCTGTGGCCGAAAAACCACTTGTTGCTTAAGTTTTGCACACCAATGTATTAACTAATAATGCAATCTTGCATTTCTTGTTAAGAGTAATACAAAAAAATTTATATTTGTTTACAAATTAGCAGTTTGCAAGATCAGATCACAATTGATCTATAGTTTGTTTGCTAAACTTAAATGTACTCTCAAAACAAAAAAGTGAAATGATTCGTGTTAAATTAAACTCAGCATTTTTAAATCATTCAATCATAAATATTATGAAACTTTTCCCCTTAATAAATTATTTTTCTTATTAAAACATTTTATTGAATAAATTTATGAAAATACTGATAAGAAATCTTCTAAATAACAGAATAAAAGGGGGGGGGGTATTGTAATGGAAAAAGTTATCCTGTAATATTGTGAAAATTGATGCACATCTCCTAATTATGAGATAATTAAAAGCTGTGTAGCATTATTTTTTCATTCTTCTAGGTATTTTAGGTGTGTATGTATAGCATTATTTATGATTTGATATTTACCAATTATCTTAAATATCAAAGAATTATAAAAATTCTTTTTCTTGTTAATACCGTAACCATTCTAGAAATAAAACAATGCTAGTTTGCTTTGACAATTGTTTAAACATTCACAAGAACAGTTACAAAATTTATAAAAAAAAATATTAGAACAATGCTTAACAACAAATTTGGAAGCATTTTAATCTCACTTCATAGCAACATAAATTAACTATTTACTTTTTGTTACTGTTACCATTCTATGGCAACTAAATATTTGTTGCTATTCTTACTTTGATAAAAATAGTTGTATTTAATACATAATTTAAATTTATAACATAGATTTAAAGGTGGGTATTTTCTAGAAAATATTGCACTGTACCAAAGGTTTGTTATATTATATCCTAAAAAGAAATTTTTTATTTAACTCCATAACAGGTCTGAGCATTTTTAATAGCAAGTTAAATTTTATTCTAAGAAGTTACACGTCAGTAGCTGAAACCAAGTTTAGCAGGCATTTAACATGGATAATCTGTAACATTCATTGTCCCAATAAATACATGTGAAAGTGTTCTGAACTATGCGGAAAAGTTCACATTTATATGCCTAGAATATAAAATGATGTTTCTTCTGTAGTAGAATATATAGTGATATGGACAACCTCTGCAAATAGAATCATCTTACTCCCATTATGGTAAAATGTCTTTAAAATGCCATTATCTTGTAATAATCTTAGCGGCTCTCATTAAATAGCTTCTATTTAGCATTAATGTATCTAGAACAAGTTCTATTTAATAGCTTTTCTTTTCTTTGATCACTGCTGTTATACCAATTCAAGGATTGTTGTTTCCTGGAGATGGGAAAAATATTGACTTTGATCAGTTCTTTTGAAATATCCATTATTGTTTCAGAACCAACAAAATTGAATATTGAGCCAAACTCATCAGCTGTCTAGTTACCAATGACATAAATGGTTAGGTGTCCACAGTAAGATAATTCATTAACTTATTAATGCAAAATGAGGGTGCAAAGCTGATAATTCAGCTTGTTTGAGAAAAGAGAAAACTATTCTCTGATGAAAATAGCTTCTGTTCAAACATATCTTGTAACAAAGACTTCTGCCTGGAACAAGCCAACCTTGCAGCCGAATGGTTAGCGCTCTTGCCTTTGGTTCAACAGTTCGTGGGTTGGAATTCCAACTTGGGCATGGATGTTTGTAGTGGTTCGGAATCCACTTTAAGCTGTAGGTCCCGGTCTAATCAGCCCTCATGTGCAAAAAATGACTGTTGAGTGACAAACAAAACCAAATCTGCCTGAAATACATTTGTTTTCGCAAAAGGAATGATAATTTTGTAACCATCACTTGGACAAATATCAGCCCATGTGCTAGAATTCAATTTTTATCCATTAATGTACCAGTAAATACAATTTTCACTCTTGCAAAATTATTTCAGTCTTGAGAGAAATTTGAATTTATATAAGTGGCTGTGTCAAAAGCATTTTTTAAGAGTCGTGCAATCAGTAGGTGTGCTTGTGAAATAATGACTAGTTGTGTCAGCATTTGGCAAACATTAGATCATAGGTTCCTAAAGTGGTCCTTGTGAACCCCAGGGGTCCACGTAGATGTGAAAAAAATCAGGTTCATGAAAGATTTTCTCAGTTTCCGCACTTGTCACAGATTGATGAGGATATTCAGAGTAACGCTCAACATTTAAATACCCTGCAGTGATGACTTCAAAAATAGATTTAAAGGTAATCTGATGTTGGAAATACCACCATGGATCATAACACCATTTGATGAAACAGAAGAGGCGAAGTGGTATTACAAGATGAGCTACTTCAGCTTAGCACCAATGTGGAACTGATGGTAAAATTTAAAAAAGGCTATCAAACATTTTGGCTGCAGACAGAAATACCCGAAAAATATCCTGGGCATTGGAAAATTGCGAGAAAAAATTTGATAGCGTTTCCCTCATCATGTCTTGTTGAAAGAAGTTTTAATGTAGTTACCAACCTGTTAAAAAAATTAGCAGATTGAACATCACAAAATGGGGACGTTTGAGATTACTTCTTACAAAACTGAACCCAAATATTGATAATTTTCTCTATCAGTTCATCAAGTACATCCATCTCATTAAAAGTATGACTATTTTTTATTGTTGAATTACTTTTGAGAATTCATTGTTGATTGTTTGTAATAATAAATGTTTACAATTTTGTAAAACAACAAGTTTATTAATAAATAAGACACAAGAAAATGTACTACTTTTTTTTCCTTCTTAACTCCCCAAATTTAGGGTGATATTTTTTTTAGGAGTTTTGGATATACAGTAGAAATGTAGCAGCTGGTGATAAATAATGAAAATAGTAAAAGCTTTGAAAGTGGTCCATGAGAAAAAATGTTTGGGAATCCATGCCTTAGATGAATCTGTTTCCCCCTAAAGAAAAGTCCTTCCACTGATTTGTACTTTTGAGCTTTTTCATACTTATATCTTCTGTTGTAATATTCAATGCACGGATGGAAAAAGGTACTTGCTAAGCAAAAACTAAAGAATAGAAATGGGTGTAAAAGAATCGAATGATTGTGTTCCAATCAACAGAATCAAAATTAAAATTTGATACAAATCATCAACTATGTATCTCTTGTTTACAGATGGCACTCTCAAGCTGCAAGGAAATTATTTCAATATGGGGATTATTTTAATGCACTCAGAGATAGCTGTACATAACAACTTTTGAAGTTTTCTTAAAACTTTTAGCTATTTTATTGTTGGTTCTACACCTTTGAGTCAAGTAATGATGAGACAATGATTCACACATAGTATAAATTCAATGAATAAATTTAGGATTTAAGCTCCAGATCTTCAAAGGCATTTCTACATGTCTTGAAAACTTTTTTGATTATCAAGTACAAAATTTGAAATGACTATTTTAAAGTTCATAAAAATACCTCTGAATTTCAGTTCTTTAGAGCAAGTTGATTTTTGACCAAAAAATGTTATCCTTTTTAGTAGAAATTATTTACATAGTAACAGAAAAACCTTCGCTGTGTTATACAAAGTCTCAGTTAGTTTGAGACCATTTAATTTTACATTAGCAAAAAAAGATTTGGCTGAATTTCTTCTTTCTATTATATAATGACTAATTTTTTTATATATTTTCTTAAAAATTCTTTTGAATATTTCTTGCTGTTTAAAGTAACATGTAATCAGAATAAAATAACTTAGCTTCATACTATTTAAAAATCAGTGTTTTAAAGTTTGAATTACCTTATTGCTTTAAAACTTTGATACTTTATATTTTAATGAGAATAATGGGCTGATGAATTTAATCACAAAAATATTCTACAGTGATATTTATACCTTGTTAAAAAAAAGTTAATTTGAATTTAAATATTTATTAAGGTAATTATATTCTGAAATATTCTGCTATTGTTGCTATTTCATTGCCATTCTGAATTTAAAATGCTTATAGTAATAATGACGTGGTAATCTGAAAGAACTCATAACTACAAAATGAGTATAAAATTAAAAATGACAATTTATTGAAAAGTTTTATTAGCCTATTTAGATCTGTTGTATCAGTAGTTAGATTCTGTTTCAACATTTAATATGGAAATTCATTTATCTTAGTTGACATATTTTATTGAACTATATAAGTAACAATTTAGTTGTTATTGAACTATATTTTCAGTTATGTAGCTCTGCTAACTATAACAACACAATCAACCGCTTCAAAATTCTAAGTCATATTTATATAGCAAGATCAGCAACTGAGTTATTTTTCTCTTCTGCATCTTAAGAAAAATAGGATATTATATCCTTCTGGAGATAATCTATTTTGATGGGATTACTGTTTTATAATTAATATTTCTAAATTGTTACTTAATTTTTAAAAGAATGTACAAAATCTAGATTCTTGCTTTTATGAATTTTTTCAGCATTTAAGATAATCTGACTTTATTTATAAAATATTTCTTATTTCTATAAAAAAATGTGTAAAATCAATCAATACATAAACCATTGTAACATGTAACTGAATTAAAATTTTTATCTAAATTTCCATATTTTAAAATTGAATAGATCTAGGTAACTACATTTACATATTCACTTATTATTTTTACTTAAAATAATATAATTTATACATTTGATCTTCTGATACTAGGGATTTCATGAATTCTTAGAATTGATGTGTTTTGTTCATATTTCTTTAAATTTGTTTTCTAGCATTTAACTGTGCTATCTATCCTTGAGTCTATTTCAACTAAAATAGTATTGTTATAACAAGTTTTATTTTACAATAATTTATATGAAAGTTTTCATTTTCATGCATAATTAAAAAACTCAATTATACTTTGCATTGGTTTTTACTTTATCAATAATTTTTTTAAATTATTGGTAGTTCAAATATCTTTATGAACAGGTGTAAAAATGGGTTATTTTAAGCTTTTAAATTGTATTTATTATTGATTCATGGCAACTTAAGTTAGGTAAATCAAAGTTATTTGATTAAAAATATTAATGCACACTATCCAATTTGTTCTATAAATATAAATTAATAGTTTTTAAATGGCATTCTCCTTTGATCTCACATCAGCTGTTGAATGTCTTAGACTGATTTAATAAGTTACTTCATCAGTATAAATTAAATAATGCTTTTGGTTAAAATAGCTCTGATATTTTTTATAATAATTTAACACAAATTTAAATTATGTCTAGTTAATATCGACAGTCAGTATTCCATTTCTTCTATTTTAGTGTTAAATCATTCTGTTAACATTGTCAGCTTTAAAAAGTCTGAAAATCAATTTCTCTAAAACAATCCTGTATTGTGCAAAATCTTATCTTTCAAATTTAAATTCATGCATTTTTTTTAAACATTTGAAATTTAAAATATTTTGTTAAAATCAGAAAATTGCGATTTCTGTAATTTAAGTAAATAGTAAAAATCTTTGTAATATGAGCTTAGTAAATCTTTTGTATGCTGTATCTGTGCGAAAAATACAAGAACTTCTCGGAACAAAAATGTAAAAAAAAGCAGTTGGTTTACTGGAGGGAATTAATGTTACAGCAAAAATTATAATTTTACAGTTATTGGTGAAAAATGTAAAAAAAAAATTTTTTCTATAATATAGAGAAAAAAGGCGTGTGCTGATGTAACACTGGGAAAAATATTGGTGGTTAATTTATTTTCAGCTTGACACGTATCAACCTAACAATAATTCATCATAATTGGATACACATCTTTGAAATTTTATTTGGGTACTTGTTTTCTAAACCAATATTGTATCACATAACTTTTATTGAATAGCTTGTTATGATTTAATTGAGGTTCATTTCAGTAAATAGATGAAAGCATTTTCATAAGAACAGATGCTCAGTGAAACAAGCAGTTTTTTAATTGCATTGTTGTAATTGAGAAAATGTAAAAAAAAACAGAGGGCAAATTGTAGATTCTAATTCAATTAATTACCTTTTTTAAAACAAGGCTTTTAATTTTAAACTTGAAATAACTTTTTATAAATATGAGTAGTGAACTATATTTTGTTATGCTCTGAACTGAAGTTAATTAAAGTGAAGGGAAATTATACTAGCAAGTAGGTTCATGAATTAATTTATATTGGTACCAAGAAACATACTTGGAAGGTATTTTGCATATTTAAATTGCTAAGTTGTGATTTTTATTTTAACAAGTCAGCAACAGTTTTCGGTGACAGAAACGAAATCCAGTCAATTATAAAATGAAAATTATTGCATCATTATTAGTTAAAGAAAAATTTCCTTCTCTAATAGTTTTTTATTTTTATTCTTATATTCATAAAGTTAAAGCAAATATTTATCGAAAAAAAAAACGCATTCATTATTTACATAGTTAAAACTTTCATAAAATCTAAAGTTAACTAGTGTTATAAATTATAATTCTTACTATCAGCCAATATAACCAGCCTTATCTCAAGATCTTCTCTCTGTTTTTTCTCTTTCTAATTATCTGCTAATATTTGTTTACTTACACATTAATTCTACTTGTTGCAGTGAATACACACAAAAAGCTTTTGAAATGTTTGATCCCTGTGTAATGTATATTTGATTCATAATTTCATTTTTCTCATATAATGTTATGCAATATCACATTTTGAATTGCCTAAATTTCTTATTTCCTTTTTCAAAAAAAAAAAAAAAAAAAAAAAACCAGCAAAAACTGGGTAAATGTTCTTTGAAAATCTGGTATATAATTTAGATATTTGTTTTGTATTTATATTTCATACACTACAATATAATAGTAAAAGTGACTAATTTCTTTACTGAAACTCATAACCTGATTTTTCATTTGTTGAAAATTAGTGGAAGGAGAAAGTTTCTCAAAAATTTTGACTTAATTTTATGATATTGAATTGGTGAGTGTTAGAGAGAACTTAACTCCTATTTGAAGTTTATCTTAATTTAGAATTAATATTCTTAATTTAAAAAATTTTAATTTAGAATTAGTTTTTATCCCCAAAACATAAAAGATAAGAAATAAGTTAATAGAAGGATTTAAAAAAAGTAGTTAAACACATAAAGTGATATTGATATCATTAGAAAAATTTATTGTATAATTTTATATCAAGAAGACATTTTGATTGACAACATTAACATTATATCCTTAAATACTCTTTAAGTATATTTTTTACAAAATGTTGATAAAATTGAGTGACACACAATGTAAATACACTAAAAAGAAAAACTGATATCATTTCATCCCTTCAGTGTAATTGAATACCAAGCATGTTTGAGAACTAAACAGTTGGGGTTTTGTGTTAAAATATACAAAGGCGATAGAAAACCTCAGAGCGAGGTTTGGACTTTAGTATCAGTGTAATAATATAAATGTGAACTTTTACATTAGTGGTTAAGAATGCTACCAAATCAAAATTAAATATCACTCAATTATATGATAAATTAGAATAGCGTCTTGGATAATTAGAATTAATTGACTTGACTTCCGATAAAGACACAGCTATGCTTTTTCCACTAGTGGAATTGTGCATTTCAGAAGATATTTTGAGATCGTGGTTAAGATACTCTTCAGTTAGTAAAGGAAATAAATCATACAGTGATACTTAGTTAAGTCATTTACTGGATTTTCTTTGAGCAGAGGTAGGAAAAGAATGTATCACTTGCAAAGACTATATTTGACTAAGTAATGCTAATAGAAAGATTCAAAAGCATCAGGAAAAAGTTTAGCACATATTGTGCTTGGAGGTTGAGCATGCAATATGAATCATAAGTGTTATAATATTTATGTTGAGAATTTGTATATCGGTTTAAGCTGTATAATTCCTGTTCTAGATCAGCTTATAATTTGTGGATCTATCCTAGCCTACATAAAAGTCTTGGTGGATATCAGAATAAGCTGAAAAAGGAATTCATATAACTGGTGTTAATTGTAATAATCCTCAGATTGATCTGTTAGTAGGTTCAGATTTTGCTGCAAAATATTTATACTTGTAAAAATGCATGATCATAGTTCTTGTAATTTTCAATGGAAACATGGATTGATAATTTTCAATAGAAACATGGTTTTAATGGGAAATTTGAAAACTAATTGATAGAAAAATTCTATTGCTAACGTAGTTGCCTTTGGAAAAGAGATCCTTTTGAACGCTAAAGTGTGAAGCTGAAATAAGTGAAACTGATAAGGTGGTGAATGATTGATTATTTTAATATAAATATAAGAAAGATGATGAAGGCAGATAAGAGTAAAATTGCTGTGGATACATGGCAAAAATATTCAAGAATATAAAGATATAGCTGAAAGAAGATTAGAAAAAATAACAAAGTTTGTATCAAAAGGGAAAGAGGATGCTTATAATATGGTGTTACAGGAGTGTTTTTTTTTAAAAAAAAAAAAAGGTGATTGAAAGAGTACCACCTTGAGAACTGCCTAAATCTGGTTTCTACTTAGAGGCTTTTCAAGGAAATTTCAACAGCTAAGATCAGACCAGTTTTTGATGATTTAAGTAAAAAGGTTTTCCTTCACTCAACTGTCTAGAGAAAGGACCAAACACTATTGAAATAAAGGGCACAGCATGTCCATTTTTGGACCTTATGCCATAAAACCCAACCAACCAACTCTTGAAATAGTACCGTCAATGTTAGATTTATAGAAAAAAAGAATTGATATATCTGATATCAAATAGGCCAGCTTACAGATAGTCATTGCTGAAGAAGACAGATTAACTCTGATTTCTGTGATGGAAAAATCAAGAAAGAAAAGAGTTGCTTTCAGAGTCTTGTGTTGTTCATTCCTTCTTGAAGCTGTCCTTTAGTATCATATAGAAAATGCAAGTATAGAACATAGAGAAATTGCAGAAAAGCTATTGAAGTCGTTCTATGTTGATAACTGCATTACTTTCTTGGACACAGGAATTAAAACCTGAAATTCCATTTAAGACTGAATGCTTTTCATGGCATTTGCTAAATTTGAATTGAGAGGTTGGGCTCTGATAAATTTTGATATCTCAATTTCAGAACCTGAAATATCTCAAGTATTGTGGCTATGGTGGAATAGGGGATCTTACACTTTATCTTATGTATTTAAGAATTGAAGTGAAAGAACCACTTACTGTAAGAAAATTACTTTCAATTGACCAAAGAATTTTTGATCAGATTGAAATTTGTTGTCCAGTAATACTATATACAAAATTACTCCTGCAGAATAACTGGAAGTCAAAATGCAGCTGAGATGATGAACTTCTAAACGATATTACTAAAAAGATGTTAAAGTGGTTAGTGATAATCACCTTTAGAAATTGATAGAAGTTTCATGGTATATGTTCATAAATAAATACATGTCAATAAACCTTCATACTTTCTGTGATGCATCTAAATTGCCTTATTCGACAGCTATGTTTTTGAGAATGGCAAGACAGAGACAAGCTTCAGTACAATTAACTAGTGCTAAGTCAAGAATTGTGCCATTAAGGAAGATCTCAATTCCTAGACTGGAATTAATGACATGTACAATAGATGCAGGTCTTCCTGATATGGTAAAAAACCTTTAAGTTTTCGAGACATTACAGTGTGCTATTGGAGTGAATTGTCCTCTGCTCTATATTGAATAAATCATGATGATTCATGGTCTGTGTATGTAAAGAACAAATTTTTAAAATTGAAAACATTTACCAGGTCCTGACAGATTTAAGGAGTTCTCTCAAATAGCTATTTTAATCTCGTTGTGAAAGGGACCATCATGGTTGAAGGAGAACAAACAAGATTGGCCAAATTCAAAAAATAACTGAAGAAACATTCAAAGAAAAGGTAACACTGTTTCTATTAGAATGATGGGTTAGATGTCGACATTTTATAACAATGCACATAAAGCAAAAAAATGTCAAAGTGGTGAACTGAATTAAATGAAGCTGAGAAAATTATTTTAAAAAAGTAATTCAGAACGAATATTTCTATGAGAGTAGTTTAAAAGAATTAGTCCCTATCTGTAGAGATAATCGTGATTTACTTCAAATGAAGACAAAACTACAGAAAGGAATGATTCAGAAAACTAAGTATCCAATTTTATTACAGAATGAAAATAAATCAGTAAATTTGCTAAACTAGAACATTATTTGATTTTTACATCATTCTAGACTTCCAATCTCTGAGAAAAATTTTGGATTTTAAACAGTAGAAAAACGATAAGATAAATTATTTCTAACTGTTTGGCTTGTAGAAGACACACTGCAAAGTTTAAGAACAGATCCTGTGTCATTTCCAAAAGATGGAATAAAAAATACATAAGTTTTTGAAGTCACAGGTATAGACTTAGCAGACTCTCACATTCTGAAAAGTGGAACAGGCCTGATTTGTTTTATATGCATGCACTTCTTTCAGAGCTATACACCTGGAACTGTTGACTTTCCTATCAACAAATTACTTCCTATTATGTTTACGAAGATTTATTTCAAGATGCGGATTTCTTGTGTAATTTTCAGTGACATTAGTCTAAACTTCACTGAAGTTAATATTTCTCTTAAGGCTATTGATTGGGAAATGATTGAAAGTGAAACATCTAATAAAATAATGACATTGAAGTTTAATCCTCCCTTATAACTTGCCAGTGGGATGGTTTCCAGGAACATATAATCCAAATCGTTAACAAGGGTGTTTGTACTCTGGGGAAAACCCAGAATTCCGGGGATTTTGAAGTTTGATACCCGGAAATTCTGAGGATCGTCGTTCAAAAGGAAGTAGGAATAACAATGAATTATTTACATAAAATCTAATAGTTTATATGTTTGAAAATTTATGGTTATTAATTTAGAAAAAAAAATAATTCATTGAACTTTTATAATTAGGTCATTCAATACTTCATATTTGTAATTTTTCATTTCTCTACCCCCCCCTTCTCGAAACTCCAAAATGTCGGTAGTAAGTCCGTAAAAGTTTCAGGGGATTTTTTGGGGTCCCACAAACAGCCCTGTGTTAAGAACTTTCTAAAAGGAGTCTTAAAAATACATCCTTATCAATGAAGAATTGCTTAGTTTGCTATCTGAATGTGAGGCTATCATAAATTCAAGACTATTAACTTGGGTATCGGAAGATGCCAATGAGGTTAAAGCAATTACTCCTGGAATGTTTCAACAAGAAATTCCAGAGGTTAATGTTCCTGACCTGAACCATGTAGGCAAGATAAACTTAACAAAAAATTACAATGTCGGCAAAAAGCCTCGTGATAAATTAAAAAAATGATTTGGAGCTAAATAGCTTGTTAATCTCATTCTCAAACAAGAAAGATCATCATTTAAATTAAAAGTAGGGATATAGTTTTAATTGAAGGTAAAGATATATATATATATATATATATATATATATATATATATATATATATATATATATATATATATAAAATAAATGTTTTGGCCTTTGTGTTGAATAGCTCAGTTATATCTTGGAAAAGACAACATTAGACTGGTTAAAGTTAGGATATCTTTTGAAGAATTTTTGTGAGCAGTAGTGGTTCAATGCTTGTATCCATTGGAAATGCAATCTGAAGAAAGTATAAAGAAGGAAATTGCTCTGCAGGTTTTAGGAGATGTAGAAAGATTCTCCAAAAGTGGTTGAGTTAAAAAGTGGCTTTTGAAACTCAAGGACTTTAACTTTTAAGAGACTTAAAGATAATATTCTTGTTAATAAATATTTGTTCTGATAAAATCCCTTTTATCAAAATTTAGGAATATATCAAATACAGCAGATTAATTTTAGCCAACTGATTAATTCTGTATTTTCATTTTAGTTTATTTTGAGTGACATCAATTATATTGTAATGAAGTAACATTTATGTATCTTATTAAATGTAACTAAATAAATTAAGTGAGATCGTGAATAAAGCATATGAATGGGCAAAATGTTTCATATTTTTTGTTGTACCTTACAACTTGCTTGCAGCATTATATTTCTTGACTGTGATTATTGATGGCATATATATATATAAATATAAGTGTAGAAAACAATTTATTTTGCTTCATGGTTTTTTTATGAGAAACAATTCTACAATCTAAAATGAACCATAATTTTGATTTCAGAATTCATTTAAATCCATTTTTAATTTAGTTTTATTCTGACTTCTGTACAATCTCCTTTTATTACTGTTATTAGGCTTAAGATTAATGAAGATTAAGGATTATTAAATTCAAAATATTCTTTTGTTGTCGTTGTCTTGTGCCATCTAGGCTGGCAATATGAGGTGCGCTGTTCCAGTTTTCCAACTGAACCATATTTTGGTGTGGTGTATGACTTCCTGAGTACAAATGTGCCATAAGTACCCGTTTATAGGGTAAGCAACCATTCACACAAAGATGGGATAGACGATAAAGAAAATACATGCATGCCCGAACTGGAATTCTATCTGCTGTCAAGCACTCTGACCACTAGACAAGATGGGCAGCAATATGTCCTTTTAAAAGTATTCTAATGCTCATAAGAGTTAAAGTAGAGAGAAATACGTTCTATCAACATCTGTGCTATTTTGATTCATGAAGTTTTATTTTGTTAGCAATTTTATCCAAATAATATATTTACGTAGAATCTGAATTTTATCTCTTTAAGCTCTGAGTATTCATGAAAGGAGTTAGAATTGATGCATAATTATAATTTAAAAGTTTCATTTAGGAGCAAAATTTTTATATTAAAATGAAAATTCTAGAGTTGGAAATTATATATTTTTTAATTAGAATTATTATTTTAAAATTCAAAGCACTGCACATTTTACAAACTTATAAAGTTCTGATCTCTTTTAAAGATTTTGCTTAGGTAAAAATGTGAATTATTCAAGAATAGTATTAACAGTAACATTGATTTAAAATTGATTATAAAATTTGATATATATATATGTATATACTGTGTGTCAAAGTATAAACAAATTAAATTTTAATAAATGCATAATTAATTTTGGTAGTGTGATTAATATTTAAAATGTTACTGATAAAGTTAACCAGAGGAAGCTTTTTATATTTGAAAGTCTTTCCAGGTTCTTTCTTAATTTTAATTTATTTTATTGATTAGAATTTTATAAAATTATTTACTACTAAAAGTTCAATTGAAGTTGGTGTACCATAGGACAGTACATCAGGTCAAACTTTTCTATGCTGTTGGTTTTACAGTTGAGTATTAGAATTTCAGTAGTATTATAGTATATTTTATTGTTAACACACTAGGATTGTTGTCAAATGAAGATGTTGTGAATAATGTTGTGAATAAATTTCAGAACAAAATTAACTATAGTAGTATCAATTTTGTTCTTCAGTTTATTCATATTATTCTCATAAATCTTGATTTGATATAATAAGATTGGTAAAGAACTAAGTGTGAATAAATGAAATATTCCACTGATTATAAAAATAAAAGAATTTGATTAAAAATTAATTTAGACATATTCATTTTTGGAAGAAAAAAATTCCTTTAGAATAAAACAAGCAACTTTGGCTTCTCCATTGATGTACATTTGATCAACAACAAACTGACAACACATATATAATACCCATTATCTTTGGTTTTGGTTAGAAATAAAATCAAAAATTCCTGTAGGTGTTAATTTATTAGATTCTCACTTATACACCACTAGCATCGCATACTATTCAAGATATATTTTAAATGCAATAAATTCATATCATAATAATTTCAGAATGGATAATTTTATCTTAAAAACAAAATAATTTAAATATAATTGTTATGAGAATACATTACTTAAATTTGATGTTAATTTTTTAATGAAATTCAAAAACAGGCATTTTTTCCATGCCATTGAAAGGTATAAGCAAAATTTATTTGGTTTGTTTTTCATAAAAGGTTTGAAGGTTGGAATTGTACCAAAGGCACAATTTATTTGATAAATGTGTGTATAAATGAGATTGAAAATGTGAAGAAAATTCTTGATCTTAGCTAAGACTTTTAAAGAACTTGGTTTTTCTAAGTCAAACAACCATATTTATATTTTAAAAATATTCATCTCCATGTCATATGACTAATATGTGCAAAATTTGGCTTTAAGATAATAATTCTTTCATTGGAAATAACTTAGCTCTTAATTCTATTCTAAATGTATTTAAATGATCCAAGAAATATGTGACAATTAAGTCATCAATAAAGCTTAATAAAAAATTTTATGTTAATGATTTCAACATATTATAGTCAAAATTTGAAAATTGTTTCATTTCATTAAAAAATAAGATTAAAGTTAAAATTACTTAACTTATAAAAATAATCAAAATTATTCTATTGCTATCTTGATAGTAATATAGGTTTTATAGTATTATTATATTAGGGTGACCATCTAACCAGAACATGCTTTGTACCCCATGGGGCTCGCATGCCACTAAGTTTAAGTTGATGGTGTTAAATTATATTGTTATGAATTTTTAAGTATTAAAAATTGATTTTTCCAAAAGTTTGGTCTAATACTGCATATATATATTTGCCATTTGTGTATAGGAATTATTGTAAATCAGATTAAAATTAATTTCTTATCCATTCATATTATCTTTTTATTTATTTTATTATAAGTTCTTTCAGTGATGCTATCTCAGACCAGATGTAATTAAACCATTAAATATTTTGTTATATATATGTATAACATAAATGATTTTTTTTTTGGGGGGGGGGGGCTTTTGTTCCTTTTCTAATTATTTAAACATATTTTATTAATATGGCATACAAATATTTTATTGAAATGCATGCGACTTTTTGATAAAGAAAATTACGTTTTTCCAGTTTCTTTACAAAGAAAATTTTATAATAGTTGTTAGTGAAATACAAAAATTCTTTCTAATAGAAATTATTGCATGTAAAATTTGTTTTTAGTATATATATTTTCAGGGTTTTTACCAGTTTAAAAAAAATTGCCTATTTTACTCATTCCTTCTTTTCAGCATTCTTTTTTTTTCGCTTTCTTTTCTAATTTTCTTTTGTTGCAAAGCATTTCTTTTTTTATTTTATGCTTGCTGCTCATTTGCTTTTTTTTATGCTTTCTCCTTGCAGGCTGTCCGCCCTGTGTTCACAAAGCATCAAGCTCCTCTGCGCAACCCAAGCCCTCAGATTCCTGCTATCCCTACTGTTCACCCATTACGACCACCCCAAGGATGCGTTACACCTTACATTTCACGCTACCCCACTTCAATACCTGGGCCGCCTCCATCTTGGACATCTTCTGCCTCTATTGGATGTTATTCCCCTTCCACTGTCTCTTCCTTAACCTCTGTGAGTTTTTGCCTATATCTTACAACTATGATAAACTTTATTCCTTATTAAGACATACGTTGTGCTAGAAAATAACATTATGAAACTTCCAAAATTCTTGTTAGTAGAGATTTATGTAACTAAAGTAAAACTGGTTTTATTAAGATGATAAAACAATTTTTTTTTAAAATTTTGTTAACATTTTCTTTATAAAATTAATCTTAAATTTAGGAATATGCATGTCTTATTTCCAGAACAGCATAATATGAGCATTCCCTATCTTAACTGTCAACAGTAAATATATAATCAGAAATAATGCCTCTTAGTATTCACATTATATTGGGTACTAAAGATGGAAACATAGTTATCATGTAATATATTCATTATGGTGATAGGCTCAGTTCATTGGCATTACAAATTTGTAAGAACATAAGAAAATGGAAGTTAGAATATTACAGATCACAAAACATTTATTACAATATTAAACGTGAATAAAGAAGTTACAAATAAAATATATAATTATAATAAACTAAGTTATTTATATGAACCGGATGGTTCTACTTCCTTTCTTCACATCTCTTCTCTGTTGTCGTAATGGATATTTTATAAGTTCACTCTATTAGGCAGTAACACTATCTCTTGTTTGAAAAGTTAATATACATCTGTTAGAAATTGAAGTAATTATTGGTTTTTGTTTAGGCACAACATATTTTTAAACATAGGGATATTATTCTTTTTCAAGAAGATTTTTCAAAAGTAATGATCTGTATTCATTTTTTGAAAGGAAAGAAGCCTCTTCAGCTTATTTAAGTATAAAAGCAAAAATGTAACATCTATTTTTTGTTCACCTTTGGTTGGTTTTAAATCTTCCATTTCTAAGAGTGCTCTATCACTACATCAATAAAGATAATAGTTACTGCATACCATATGTTATTGATGTAAGAAATGAACAATTCATGCAGTATAGTATTTAACATTAGATGGCAGATGTAGTCAGTTTGCTCTGCAATATAAAAACTGAATGGTTATCAATTAGCAAGGTCACATTTTTAGTTGCATTGTGAATTGCTGAATACTGACATATTTCCTAAGAATTTTCAAGAAAGAACTCTACACTATTCCTTGAGAAAAATCCATTTTGTTATATGAGTAATGTAGTGTTGGGACGTCATAACTTAACTTGAACTAACTGTCTTAGGTGTGAAAGGTGGACTTAAAGAACTGTATTCTGCATCTGTTCACACTGATCATAAACAACCTTTATTTACTCTTTTCTCTTAGAGTAATAAGATTTTTTTATCCTGGCAGATGATGTATTATCTAATATTGTTAAGTATTTTAGAAACAGAAAAAAGAAGTTGAAATATTTTGCTTTAATAGTTATATTAAATTAGTAGACCATGTTATGGTTCACCAGATATGAATTCAATTAAGTATCTTAAGTATTACCTTTATTATAATTTTCATGAAATAAATATACTATTATCCATCTTGCTTGTACATCTGCCTGGATCCAGGTAGCTGTATTGATATTAATTAAATCTTATTGTCCTACTCTTTAATTGTTTAGTTTCCAAGTTAAAATATTTAGTTTAATAATGTTATTTGATGGCCTGCATGCTTGCATTCATATTGCACTGCATACATCAATTCATTATTTTATTTTAAATACTCTTATTCAAAATTACTAAAACCAGACATTAGTGTTTTCTGCAACCTTCCACTGGATCTTTTTAGATGAGTAAGCAATGCTTTGGTTTAAAGTTCAAAATTTTACGAATTATTTTCAAACTTCCATAAAAAAAATGGTCTAACATTTATGTTTTGTTTTAGCAGTGATTTAGAAATGCTTAATTAACATGGAGGAACTAATTTAAGGTTTTCATTATTTCTTTTTTCTTTACTTATTTATTTTTTTACCAAATTATTGAAAAATGATTCTGTAGCAGTCTTGCTCAAACTGTTAATGCATAACTCGTGTAAAAAGCATTTTGTTTTTTATTCATATTGCATTTAAAATTTTATAGCAGAAAAAAAATGATTAAAATATTTTGGTATGTTAATTATACTTTTTTCATTAAAATTAAGAATATGAAAATCTAGCATTGCAATGGAGAACAATAACATTTCAAAATTCATTTGCTTAGTTCTCATTTTTTGGAGAAAACATTTTTTAAATTTTAATTGCATTACCAAATATTGAAATTACCATCTCAACAGAGCAATTGAATGTGCGAAATATGACTTAGAATTTTTACTATAATGCAACTTTGAGTCAAGAAAAAATTTCAAATAATGTATAAAAATTTTTTTTTTATCAATTTTAATACATTATTACAGCTAATTTATCTTCAAGGAAACTTATTTGTTAGTTGCATGTGTATAAAAGTGTATACAATTTCCATTCTGCTTTCCATTTGATGCTAAATTCTTTTAATCATAATTATTACAGAAGATCTGAATGCATAATACACATCAATCATAGTCTTGTCATTTGTGATCATTATTTATTTCAAAGATATCTAGAATATTATGGATACTTTAAAATGTTTTAATTTATAATATGTAAAATTAATTTTCTAATATGTAAACTAATTTGTTTGATAAATACATTTTTAAAATTAATTTTCTAATATGTAAACTAATTTGTTTGATAAATACATTTTTAAAATTAATTTCATTAAATTAAGCTGCAAGCATTCAATTCTGATTTACAGGGTTTGTACAACTTATAGAATTTGGGAGGAAAAAAAAAAACGCATGGACCCTTGAAACTCCTAAAATGTTGACTTAACTGCTTACAATTCATGAAATACTCTTGTAATTTTTACTTACTATTATATATTTATTTGTTACAAAATATTATACATATCTTTTTAAATTTTTAATGAAATTGTCTAAAAACTTAATTGAGTATTAGCTCTTCAGTAGCAGCATGATCAATATTAGAGTGTTGTGTAAAATAAAGATACAGTTCAGCCACAGTTTCATCATGATCCAGTTCAGGCATCATAAAATGTAGTATTTAGATTTATGTGTCTGAAGTAAAGAGCAATCCTCAATAAGATCGCCATAAGGTGCAATCGGACAAACGATTTTAATTTATTATTTTTCTATTCATTTCTATTTTTTTATATTGTATAAAAATCACTGAATTTTAATATTTTAATATAAAATTTTTAAGTTAAATATACTTTCTATATCTTTCTTGGTAAAAATTGCATGCAATTTGAGTCATGAATTTGTCTATCAATGAAATAAAGGTTGAAATAAATTATTTAATATGCCTGATGAAAAGTTTCTTTTAAATGACCAGCTTTCTCTGGAAAGCTACAGTAAGATTGACTTTTGCATGGTTCAGAAAAAAAATTTAATAATTTTGTTGAGGAGTTTAAATTATTACAGTCAACTAAGATTTCAGGATTGCATTGATGAGAAATTTGATCCTATTAAAGTTAGAATTGATACTTTTTATTTTAACTGTTTCTGAAATGGACAATGCCACTTGTGGAAAGTAGTAAATTTGCTTATGGAAAGTAGTCATGGTCAAGCATCTGTTGAATATGGGCTTTCTGTGAACAAAAATTTGTTTGTAAAAAATTTAAATAATAAATCAGTTATGGCTAAGTGATGATCACGTAAAAAACATAGATGTCAACAATATACTATAATATACTAATTAGAAAAGACTGTTTAATTTCATAGGTGTTTCTACTGTTGCCTTGCAAAATTATAAATTAAAACAGCGAAAGAAAGCAGCCAATAATGAAAGGAAAAGCAGAAATACTTGAAGAAATTCATGAATTAAAAATAAATAACATTCGGAAGATGACGAATGAACTTAAAGTAGAATATGCTGCAAATTAACTTTAATAAACTGGTAAATTAACATTAATTGCAAAATGAAACATGCCACTGGTGCTTCAGAAAAGAAATGCTTATTATTCAGCATTAAAAATGAATTGAAAGCAAAAGCTTTAGCAGTAGAAAGTTAGTATTTTCTAACTTCAATATTTTGTCTCTATAAACCACCAAGAAATGTGAAAAGTTATTGAATGAATAGAGCTATAGAATTATCTAGAATATGGATGTGAAGTTGTAAAGTTTTAAAAGAGTTTAAAAGTAAACAGAAAAAAAAATTTAAAATTGCTTGTATTAAATTATAATTAGGGAAAAAGTCAAGGTAAGTAATTACTATATTGTGATAAACCTTTTATTGTTTATGATGAAATAATGTGTTAACATTCTAAGTTAAGGATATTATTTCAATTATACCTGTAAGACTCCTAAAGCAGAGATGGCAGTTGAATGACTTTGGCTGAATTTTGGCCTGAGTTCAAGAATTCTGTAATTCAGTTCAATTCCTATCTCAGGCATGGATGTTTACAGTGGTACATAGTCCATTTTAAACTGAAGGAGCTATTCAAATCAGCCTTTGTATATAAAATAGAATATTAAAGCAACAACCAAACATAAGTTTCTCTCTCGTCTTTAAATTAATCTCGTAAACATAAGTAATTTTTTAGAAGTCTGCTAACTTCACTCATTGTTTTATTCAATTTAGAGTTGTTCAACTTAAGTTTTTAATTTTAAAATTATTGCATAAAATTGATGGGTAATCAAACATGGTGAATATGAGTAGTTTCTGAGAAGTCTACTAATTTCATTCATTCCCTTATTCAATTTAGAGTTGTTGATTTGCAATTTTCAATCATAAAAATTGTGATTAAAGTTTTAATGTAATATCAGAAAAAATAATCTTCTATTTCATAAATTCATTTTTTATTTCTGCAAATTTTATGCTCATGCAACGAAAAATTACTTCAAATACAGTAAATGTTGGTTAAGTTTCATTAAAATTTTGAGAGCTAAAAGGAACATTCCTCTCAAATCTTGGAATTTTTCCAAAATTTAAAATTCCAAATGAAGAATAGTGAATGGTTAAAATTTTTACTCTAAAGACTGTTTATTAGAACTTTTCTATGAAATAAAATCCTATTTAGAAGTTAATTATCAGTCAATAATTTAACCATTGTTGAAAACATTTTATCAAAAGATGCTTTTTTTTAAATGTTATAAATAAGATGTAAAATGAAAATAATAATTAATATTACGATTTAGTGTTCTTGTAAAAAAATTTTTACTTCTTTAATATTAATAAAATTAATTACTCGTAAATACAGCAATGATTAGTTTTATTTTCATTTTAAAAATTTTCTAAACTAAAATTTTTTTACAAATTTATTATTTTAAAAAAGTTAAGCAAAAATCTAAATTTTTTATTAGCAGCACTAAAATAGATTCAAAAAGTAGTGATTATAAAGTTTAAAGACAGAATCTTCACACAGATAGACATTCTTTGACTTTTATTTACTCAATCGATTATATGTCAAGTATCCCATTAAGCTCAAATTGGTAATAGAAATAGCAGTTTGATCCCTCTAAATTGGAATCTTAAGGAAAAACTTTTATTTCCAATTCTAACATCCCTTTTACTATTACTTATTATTTAAAAAATATCAGCCCTTCTTTCATTTTAATATTTTTTATTTACTTTTGAAACAGTAATTTCCTGCCTTTTTTATTTTGTACCAATTAAACCAACTGTGTGGTTAACACTCTGGATTTCAGTTCTACGGTTGATGGGTTCAAGTTATACCTTAGGCATAGATATTGATACTTGCTCAATTCTATTAAAGCTGTAAGACCTAGTCTAATAATCTCTTGTATGCAAAAAGTGATTCATTAAGCAACAACCAAATCAAAATTAAAAGAATAGGTGATTCTATTTTAGCTAATAGAGGAAAATATTTTTATTGTATTGTTAGAATCAATAAAATTGCGGAATTTCGATTATCACCTTTTTTTAATGACTTATTGTTGGCACCCTTTACTTATTAACAAAATCACTAATTGCATTCTTTAAGTTCTTTGGTTTTGATCATAACAGGATCTGTACAACTCCTGAAATTCTAAAAAAAAATTTAAGGGCCAATTGAATTTATTGGGATTTTTACTTTGAAGCATTTATTTTTTGTTAGAAAACATAATTTTTTAAGTTCTTTGTTTTAAAAAAACTTAAAATTTTTAATGAAATTGATCAAAGGTCAAGTTCAGTATTAGTTGTTTATGTTACCACTAAATGGCTGGACAGTCGATATTAGATTGTATTTATAACTGTTGACAAAAATGAAGATCTAGTTTAGTCACAATAGTTTCATTATGATCCAGTTTAGTAAGACTGTATGTAGTATTTAGATTTATGAAAAGTAAGTTAAGAATAATCACCAATTTTATGGTCATGTGTTGCAGTCAGGGGGACAATTGATTCTTTTTCTGTTTGTTTCTGCTTTCTTTATGTTATATAATACTCATTGGATGTTAATATTTAAATATCAAATTTTTAGTTAAAATAGTACTTTCCATATCTTTCTTGGTGAAAATGGCATATAATTTTAGTTATCAATTTGTTTATCAATGAAATAAAAGGCTTAAATAAGTTATTCAGTAGTCCTGATAGAAAGTATCTTTTCAATTACCTGTGGGATCTGGTAAAGCGGCTCAGAAAAAAAATAGTTTGGTAATTTTATAGAAGAGTTTAAATTATTACACACAACTGACCATAAGATTTGAAGATTGTAATGATGAGAAATTTGATCCGATAAAGATAGAATAGATTCTTTTTATTTTAACTTAGTCTAAGACAAAAATTACTGTCACTTATGGAAAATTCGCTTTTACTACTATCTCATAGTCAAGCATCTACTAAATGTGGGAAAAAGTGCATCATTGATGATCATGTCAGAAACATAGGAAGTGTGTCAAATATATATAATAAATAGCAAAGATGTGTAATCAGTATTGCTGTGCTTATAAATGGCAAAAGTATAATTCTATTTTGGTGAATAAGTAAATTTATTTTAAAAGAAATTGTTATACAATCATGAAGTATGCTTAAAAATTCTAAAATTTCTGCTATAGTTGTAAGTTCATTGAAAGCTTTTGAAATAATGACTAAATATAATTTTAACTTTAAAAAAACTATTCTCATCAATTTTTGCAATAATTTATTTCTATTATTTACAAATATCATTAAAAGTGTTCCATATACATAATTATATGCATATTTAGTTAAGAACAATTTTTAAAATAAAATAAATAATTATTTAGCATGAATGTCGATACCTCTTAAAAAAATTTTTAAATTTTATTCTTAGGAATATGTACTAACTCTTAATCAAAATTGGAATATTAAAAACTAATTAAAATCAAAATAAAAAATATCATAAACTATCCTGTTTTGTATCTGGTTTCATATTTTTTTTTATTTTTTTAATACAATATGTAGGATTCTGAATTTTCCTCCTGAAAGTGAATTTATGTTAGACTAATCAGCTGAAAATTATCTTAATCTAACACTTAGTGTTTTTGGAGCAAACAAAAAAATTCTGAGGTCATAAATTTCTGAAAATGTCTAAAATGATTGTTTCAATTTAATTTTTATATTTTAAATTTTTTTATCAGTATTGTTTGAAGAACTAGCGATTGAAGAGTTGTTGCTTTGGCCTTTGTTCAACAGTTAGTTAGTTCAAGATGGTCTTCAGTGCTTGTAATGGTTTAGAATACATTTAAGCTGTAAGACTGTCTGATTAGACTTCATATGCAATAAATGCATCATTGAATGATAAAATAAGTACTATAATTCTATTTCCATCAACTAATGGTGTTATATAATTTGTATCAGAAATATAATTATTGAATCTTATGATATTGCATGGAGTTTATCTTTATTGTGTGCTGATTTTCTCCCCACAAATATAATTTTAGGAACTTGTGATGATGTTTTTATAAGCATTAAGACTTAATCAATTTATTGGCATTAAATCATGTAGAACAGGTGTGTAATTTTTGAAAACAATGTTTTCATGAGTGTTGTATCTACCAGAAACTACTTTTTAAATTAAAAATTTATATTAAGGATGAATTTTCTCAAACAGCTTTGGATAATCAGCTCTTGAGTTTAAAAATTTAACCTATCAACCATAAAATTTCATCATTAAAGGGCATTTGTTTTTCGTTTTCGCTCTTGTGGAGTTATAAAGCCGTTTTTTTAAAGTTTTGAATATTTACCAAAGAATTACTTTTCATACATACCGTTGAATTTTATCATCATGCTAATAGGAAAATCCACAATTTAAATGAAATGATATTTCAGTTATTTGGTCATTGAATTCGATGAGATTTAAATGTTGTAGAAAATTAAGTTCACTAAATTAGGACATTTATAAACGGAGCAAGTATATGAATTTCTTACTAAAGTGGTCACAAGTGCCCAAATATTATAAAAAATGAAATTTCTGATGACTATATTTTATTAATGCATCATTTTAAATGTGCTTTACTATATCTAATTATAATGTGTTGCACTTTTATTACATATGAATTTAAATTGTATTCTGTATTCAAAATGGAAATATGAGACCATTTTCATATTGTCAGGGATTTTTGCTGTTAAAATGTAAATAAAGCCAAAATATACTACATTTTTTTTAACATCATTTACTAGAGTTTCAAAAACATTTTTCTTTCCAATTGTTCCTGAAAGACATATTTTAATTACTTTATTAAACAAATATCCAAAAAATGTTTTCAGCAAAAAAGCATTTTTTAAAATTCCAATCTGTATTAAGTATATTAAATCCCAAAAAAAAAGTTTTCATGGCAGTAATATAAATTTTTTTTTTTTTGTTGATTTTCCTTAAGATATTGAAATTTATATATGTAATGGATAAATGATTGCAAAAACCAATAAATGTTACTTTTATTTGGAGTAATTAATGAAAGTGTTTCATTTATTTTTATCATCCCCTTAAGATAAAATTTGTTCATCGCAATTTGGAGCAGAACATTTTCTTACACACTAAAAAAATTCGTTGCATCAGAAAATGTGTTGAGAAAATCCAATATTTTTTGTTAACTATTGGTATACTTAATAGTGATTTATTTTATTCAGTAGCATTAAAATAATTCCTTTATAAACAAAAGGAACTTTAATAATGTAAATATTTTTGTTAAAAGAGTAAAATACCTGAGTTAATTATCTGTGGAAATTTAAAAGCTCGTGTTTCATCCCTAAAATATGCGATTTTTTAAAGGAAGTAACCCGGAGGATTAGGGGGTATTCAGCAAATAGGTAGCTCTTGTTTGCAGTTCACTCAACAGGTGGCAGCACTGCATTACGAAAGCTTTCTGTATACGCCCTTGAATTGCATAATCGCTCAAGATTTCAGCACAATTTTTGGAGAGCTGAAATGAGCTACTTGCTAAGCTGCATCATCAGCGTAGTTGCAGTGTAGCGGAAACAACCGGTCTGAGGCAAGTCACATCTTTTGGGTTCGAGGAGGATAAAACATGATTTTGAGCGTGGTGACGTTTAAAGGGAAAGAATCGTCGGTGATTTTTTGTGGGCGTTTCCTCCTATTAACCCAGCTGTGAATACTGAAGACGTGTGGACACATTTCGGTGTCTTAGTGAGCCATCGTCTCACTTTTCCAGACTCAAATTTGGTTAGCATTCTTTTCCTGTTCTTTAATGAAGTGAATATTTTTCTCGAAGGAAAATTATCATTACTTCCCCTCACCTCCCCTATCATTTCCATGCTCAAATCGCCCGGAAGGCGAACGGGTTGAAGAATTTGAAGTGGCGGAAGTTCTCGCCGGTTTTCACGCACATTCCGGATGTTTTGTGGAAAAGAAATTTTCCCGAATCCGGTATTCTAAAACGTTCTGGGAATTATTTTTTTTTAAGTTAGAAGTTTACCCTAGACTCCGAACTTTTCATATCGTCATTTATCTGTGATATTTTAACTGCGCTATTTTATTGCATTTTTTATATCAGATGCGATAACCGTTTACTCTTCAGATTATTTTTATATAAAATAATTCGCTCTTTTGGCGACGAGCTCTTCTCATGGATTTCACAAATCAATCGTGATGCAACCACCCCAGCCAACATATCGGAACAATTACTACAGGGAACTCGTATTTCAAGGCCGCAGAGGCGGCTATGGGAATTACTATATTAAAAAAGTAAGTACTGTTATTTTTGCAATGTTTTTTTTTTTTTTTAAATTTAATGTTCATAAATTTTTTGAAAATCATAAAAGAGTTAGATTTATTATGTTGTACAAGGAAACGAAAATTGCGAATAAAAATTTGGGTCATTTCCCTTCACATTTTTGCTTTAAAACTTTACTGTTATGTTTGTTTTATTGAAAATAGTTTTGTTTTTTACTACAATTAATTAATTACTAGATTTTAAAATTAATATCAGATTTGTTGCTTACAATTATATAAGTGTCTTCCTTCCTTTTTCTTGGTAAGTTGAGTTTTAATTTTTTAAATATGTGATAAAATATATTTTAATAAATATTTAAATTATCCTTTCTCTAGACAAAAATATCTGCTGTAAAAATTTGAGATTTTGTATTAAAAATTAAATTCATGTTTTTATTTATAAATAAATTATAAACACTTATTGATTATATTTAAACAACTAAACTAACAGTATGAAGCATTTTAACTACTTCATTTAACCTGTTTGTAAAATTATCTGCAAAACTTAGTAGTTTCATCATAATTAATGCTGATTGGACACCAAAACGTTTTGTATAAAAAAAGCCTTGAAAATTAATTTTTATTTTTAGCTTTTAATAAAAATTTTTTAAAAGTATCTAATTCTTTGTATTAATCGATTAAAAGTTTGTGTAGAAAAGCTGACATATAGTTTATTTAAAGATATATGCAATTTGTGCCTGTCTGTCATGATAATATACATACATTTATTTCTCGTAGTCTAAAATTATTCATTATTTAACAGAATTGTCTAATTTTTGTCCGGAAAATTCATTACTTAAGTTCTATTTTTATGTTTCTAATGATTAAAATTAACTAAAATTACTAAAGTATTTTTATTGAAAACTTAAATAATTTAATCTAGTCTTTGAATAATATATCATTTTTTATTTAAAAAATGTGAAGTGTTTGTGGGTGCATATAAAACATTTTTTAATCTTGCATGCATTTTTGAATATATTTTCCCCTTCTACCTTTCTTATTTTTGGGTTAATTTGTAAAAGAGAAAAAGAATTTAAATTTTAATTATTTAAGTTTTATATTTGTAAGAAATATTTAAATAAGATTGCTGGTTTTTATACTGCAACTTTTCATAAAAAATATGTATTAATGTAAAAGGTTTCACTGTAATGCGGTTAATACATATGTAACTAAAAATTATTCTTTATCACCACACAATTCACAATTAAACAGTTATAAATTGTTTTACAGTTGCAGAATATCTATTTTATCTGTTTATTTTTGCTATCTAGTCTTTACGAACAAAAAGATTGAACAATATTATATGTAACATTCCTGAAATTTTTAATTTTTTGATTAGTGAAGGCAATTTTATTTATTAATTTAAAGAATAAAAATTAATATTTCCAAAATAATTAGTCATGATGAATTTCATAGATGTAAGAAAATTTATCGGTTATATTGTTCCTTTCGCTTTTTGATATGGTTCAAACTGCGCAACAGATGTTTAGATAATTTTCCATAACTGAATTTAATTTCTGTCTTTATGTCTAGCTCATTTTAATTGCATTTAACGTTAATATTAAAGATGTAAATGTAAAATTCAGGTAAACTAAGTTTAACTTGTTGGGACAGTGAAGTGCTATTATTCCATCATGCTAAGTAATATTTTCCATAAAATCCTTTTTGAGAGATTTTTTAACTTAAGTTTTATTAAAAAATTCTGGCATTTTTTTAAAATTGCTATTAACATATAATATCTGTTGCTGAATTATGCTATGCTTTATTTTGAGATTTTCTCAAATTCCAATAATGATTGAAATGTTCCGTGAATAATTTTAATTTGTCAGGTTGTTTTAATGTATGTATTAGCTCTTAACTTTTTATTCAGAATGTACTCTTCCGGTTTAACATCGTTAGAAAATTTTAAAAATTATATAATATGTACAAACTTATTAAATTAATATTTCTAAAATTGTAAAACGTTTTTTTTTTTAAAAATTCACTGTTCATTTATTTTTTAAATAGTTGTTCTCTTTAATTTCAGTGAAACTTGTAATCAGTTTGAGAAGAATGATTTTTTTAAATTTTTTTTAATTTGTCATTATTGAATTTTTTGTTTCTCTTATTAATTTATTTTCCATTATAAGTTATGATTAATTAGGAATAATTGATGTGCTTTGAATGGGAATGGTAAATAGGAATTGATAATATATTTATTTAATTGATATAACTTTCAATGGGGTAGGAGTACAAAAATATATATTTCTTAAACTCTTGTACAAAAAAAGTGACAATTATAATTCTTAAGTAATTAATTTTGTTCACTTAAATATAAATAAAATCCTGCTATTATGACATAAGTGCAGGTATTGGTTGATTTGATTTTGAAATAGATTTTATGTTCAATTTAAATATGATGTCATTATATTTTACATTTAACTCAATATCATATAGCAACCAAAAATGCACCAATTTATCTGTTCATTGTTTTAACACAAAAATATTTTTTTTAATCTAATGAATAAAAAGGGTATTAAAAAAGTTGACAAATTTTATAGTTTTCATCTTCAACAGCTTAGAAAATGACGAGAATTTTTCAGCCTTACTATGAAACACTTGAGAAGTACTTTAAAGACATTTCTTAAGTGTTTCATAGTCAAACTGAAAAGTTACATTCTTATATACATACATAATAACATTCTATTTTCTACAGGTATTTAATAATCTGTTTCTATAGTTATTAAATATGTGTAAAAGCTTATTATTCAAATTTTATCTGTTTCTATATGTATACTAAGGTATAGAGCTAATCTTACCCCAAACTTAATTATTTGAATATATATATATATATTTCGAATATTTCTAATAGTCTCTTATTAAAAACTTATGTTGGTCAAAATGTTGTTCCATTTTATCTCTCAAAGCTCTCGAATTTTACGATTAATGTTTTTTTTTAGCTTTTTTTTTTTTTAAACCACTCTGTACCATCCTTTGCTTCGTACGTGGTAATATCGTCACTTGTTACAAGTTTCGTACTTTAATTGATATGAAATATTAAGCGCTTCTAAACTTCTTTCTTCATTTTTCATTACAGTATTTTTTTTATATGAACTAAACAGTTAAAATTAGATGAAGCATAGGATCTTGTTTACTTACTTGCTAAAAATAAAACATAATCTGTGAACTTTGATCTGTTCAAAACATGCAATAAATTTCTTCCCACTCCTCCTTCCTGCTCGATTTTGAAAAATTCCTTTCTTTTATGATATTGCTTATTCTATGTATTAAGATTATTGTGGTTGGTAATTTTGAGAAGCATTATTAGTCGCTGAAAGACGTAATATTACTTTTACATTTTTCATTTCAAAGATAATTTTGTAAATTATGAAAATTTTAATTTGCTATCTTCATTGAGTTTTTTTTTTTTTTTTTTTTTTTTTTAAATATAGTAACGAAACACCTTAACCTTTTCAATAATTTTGTAAATTATGAAAATTTTAATTTGCTATCTTCATTGAGTTTTTTTTTTTTTTTTTTTTTTTTTAAATATAGTAACGAAACACCTTAACCTTTTCAATTAAAAAACGATCTGTTTTTATTATTTTTAATTATTTGAATATTTTTTAAACAAGGAGTTGATACTCCTTGTGAGACTTGAAGATATTATCAAACGTTCTATTTCTTTCATGTTTGATCTTTGTTAGTTCGCACACATTTCTAATTTAGAAATTATATAATTTTAAGATTGCTTGACTTCATGGCTTTAAAAATGATTTCCTTTGAAAATGAGAGTATATGATATTATTATTTGCAATTTAAATTACATTTTTTAATTTATTTATTAAAGTTAATTTTGGTTAAATTTAATGACGCGGAATTCTTTGTAGTGTTTGAATGATGACTTGTTCATTTCCGAACTTAAATCGCAGTGACTCTGTTTATTCCCATGTTCTGTCACTGAGTCGCGAAAAGCCACATTTAAATCGAATCATTTGTTATCGGATCTGGAAAGCGTCTTTATTGAAGTATCAAGGTCGGAAATAATAGTCGAAATTTCTTTTCAAAATAAATTGACTGTATTTAAAAACTGAGTTTATATATGTATATAAATCCGAAACTATAGTAGTTTGTGCCTTTAAACAGAATTAACATACCCGCATTTTATTTAAATTAATTTGATGAGTTTAATTAAATTTAATGCGAGTAAAAGTTTTGGAAAGAACAGACTGAAAAATTGTCTATTCATTATAGAAAATGTTCTGAGTAAAGATTACTGTTGGCGAAAAACGTGTAAAATGTGTTACTTATTCTTTATCGCAACCAGTTTCTTTTTTAAAGCAGATCGTTAATCAGGAATCTGATTTAATGTTTTTATAAGTATGGAAATGAAAGCTAATGTTAGAAAAGATGTTAGTAAGAATGCATTTAAATAATTCCATCATTTGTTATTGTGAAAAGTTATTTTGTAATATGGAATTATTTCTCAAAAATAAAAGCGATTGAAAAAAAAAATAACTCTTCTCACATTTTCAAGAATAGGGATTTACTTTTAATTTTTATTTTAAAATTTCTTCCAATCGCAAAACAGGCATTGAATAAATTATAAAAGTGCAATATTTAAATTCTAAATCTTATATTTTTCTAGATATTTGAAATTATTTGTTCTTGAAATAAGCAACAAGGAAATTAAAAAAAAAAAAAAATCTTTTTTGGATGACTCTTATAATATTACATTTCGATGTTAGTTCTATGAGAAGAAACTTTATCTATCTTTACACAATTAATAATAAATGTCTTCAAAGCAGTATGTGGTATATATATCATATTTAAATTAAATATTGAAAAAAAATTTTCAAAAATACTAAAATAAATGTTAATGCATGTTAACCAAAATAAATGTCTGAAAATCATTATATTATTCTTTTTCGTATATCATTCGCAGTGAATATTTCTTTAGTTTGCAGGTTTAATTTTACATCAGATAACAGAATTGATTTAAAAGTAAATTAGAAAGATTATTATTTTAGTACCCGCATTTATATGTATTTCGTAATTGAGTAAAATATAAACTGGCTTTCCGCACCTTATCTTTTAATTTCCCTTATACACAAAAATAGCGTAGTTGACTGCCTCATTTTTTTTTTTTTTTTTTTTTAATAATTTTTACGCGAAGTCAGGTCGTTCATGTGTACTCTTATCGAATGCTTACTCTCCGCGAATTTTTATATCATAGAATGATAGGAATTATCGGTTGCGGAGCGATAAGAAATGTAATGCACTTGTTTTTATAAATTATTTAGGTTTTTCTGATCCGATACACTCAAAATTTTTAAGTACTTGTATTTATATATATCTTAAAAGGTTTCTTTTTTTAGAACAAATGCATCTGCTATGGTTATAAGTTATTTTAATTACGCTTAATTTGTATCTGCTGAGTTAACAATTTTATTGGTAAAGTTCTGATCTCCATTTTGACACTTCATCTATGGATAATTGTAGTAATTTGGAATTTATTTTGAACTTGAACCTTGACCAATTAGAACTTCTAAGACAAACACATTTTGCCCCACTGGAAATGAGCTTTTATGCTGTGTCAAAATGTTTTAGCATTAGATTAATCTGCCTTCAAGAAACCAAAATTTTATTAATCAATATTAAAATAGGTATTCGTAATTTCATCATCGTAGCCGTAACCTATTTATATATTTATTATTTCAAGTAATATGTTTTCAGAATTATAACATGTTCATACATTAACACCGATTTTAATAATTATTCGTAAAAAAATTTTATGGGCTTTTAATATAACATTGAATTATAATGAAGCATTTGCATAATTATTTGTTCCACATGTTTAAATTACGCTTTAATTATTAGAATGAGAAGAAAGTTTAAGTTTTACAGATCATATAAGCACAGGAACTAATTAAATCAAAAACATTATCATGTTTTTTTTTCCCGTTTGTAAAATTCAAAGTGTATAATTTTAAGATTATTTTTCGTTGTAATTACATGAAAGTTTTCAATTAATACAATCGTTGAAAATGTCGGTGAGAATTATATTTTAACCTGTTGAATCTTAATATCATGCCCCCACTTAAATTGTTATAGCTAATATAATCGAAACAGAAATTTAGCAGTATTCTTATGATTAGTCATTAAATCTGTATGAAAGTAAATCATTGGAAAGACGTGTTCGAACTAATTGCAGCACTGTGTAGTGTAGAAGTTTTTGCATTCCCGACTCACTTACATCCGTGTGTTCGGATTTCTCTTTCGTGGTGTTCGGATTAATAATGGACGACGCCCGCAGCCGGAATCCACTGCACATCTTGATTCGATTGTCACAGTTCAACCGCTGGAGTTTATGTCGTAGGGGTAGAGATCACAAAACTCGTGAGTAAAGGACACCCAGTAGAAAAGCTTTAGTTCTTTGTTCTTTCTAATTTTTTTTTTTTTTTCCTTCTGCTGAAATACACCTGCTCATGTACCTCGTTTATACCATATTAGCAGTTCTATGCCTTTAATTATTGTTAATAAATTTGATTATTTTTATTATATCTTATCATATGAAAGGATGTATTATAAAATTGCAAATTTTTTCCCCGCAAGAATTCTGTCATAACCATGTGTATATCTAGGAATTTACTATGTAAATATGAAGCAGTTACGATTACGATGTAAATATGAATATTCATTAAATTTTATTTTTATTAGTAACGTAATTAATTTATATCTATGTTTTTCTTTTAATTTCATTGACATGTAACTTGCGTTCTAAAGGAAAGCACTCTTAAAATTCGAACATCTTCTCGGTATCAAAATTTTCTTTAAATTTGCGTTTTTCATCAAACAAAGCCTACTTTTTTAAAAATTATTGCTAAACTGATTGTTTTTCCTCGTATTTTTAAACATGATGGACATTATAATTAATATGCTTCTATCAGTACTTATTCTGATTTTTACTTCCATTTTATATCCTAATAAATTGATTATCCATATATTTATATAAAGCATTTCTTTTTGAAAATATGAAATGATTATGGCTAATTTCTATTTAAAAATGTATACTTTAAATTGTTCCCATTCTCTGAATTTTCTAAAAAAATTTTTTATCATGCTCAAAGAGAAATGCTGGTTTGATTAATATAAAAAGGGCATTTACATTCGTATATTTTTATACAAAATTATCATATCACATCAGTATGAATGTCAAGCCCCATTATAATATTTTTTAATTATTAAATATATTTCTGGAGAAAAGAAGTATAACTGTAGATTGTGTAAATGAGTAAATAATCCCCAAGTTAGTGTTGTACTATTAACCAATATGTGCTGAACCAATTTTATATGTGTTATAAAATCGAGTAAAAATTAATTGAAACTTTCTGTGTTCGTTTAACATTGTGATTAGGTACCCAAAATACTAACTTAGTGGGAGTTAAACGAAAGTTCGCTGGTACTCTTTCAGTTTCTCGCATTTGCATGTGTGGGAAAGTAAAGTTATCTCAACTTTTCAGTTCCTTGATATTTAAATGTCTGCTTCGTACGAGTGCAAGGAAATCGTTATGAACTTGTAACTGGTGAAAGAGAAACCATGTGATCTTCCATTGTTTTCTGTTATTTAAAAATTGGAACTACGTGATGGAAAAAAGGAATGAAAAAGAATCCCCGTCCTTCCTTCTTCATGAGGGTTGTTTGAGGCCAGGATATCGAAATCAATCAACCATGTCTGTCTTTTTATATCTGAGAAACCTCGTCGAGTGCAGTGGCTAAGTGATGGATGAAATTCATTTCGTCATTTTATGTAATCTTCCCTAAAAGAAATGGGATCTTGTTTATTATAATGCCTGAAAATAATTTGCTTGAGACAGACGTAAATTCAAAAGAAAAATTGTGTTATTTTTTTATTCACCCTATCAGGAATTTTATTTCTGAATTACTCGTGATCGAATATGCTTATCATTGCATTAAAATTGATGCTAACGGAAGAGCTTTTTTGAGCTTCAATATTGTTATTGATTTTGTTTGCCTAGTAAAATATTTTAATTTATATTAAGTAATAATAATAATACTATATTATTTATTGAAAAATGTCTCCTATGAATTAAAAGTGTAAGACTGAATGAGCTGAGATAGCGAATTTCCAATGTGAAGGGAGGGGAATTTCATGTTTCAAGGATTGCAACATCTGCTAACAAACGCTGCAGGGACAGAAGAAATTCATTTGAGATGTACTTTTACTCCACAGCATTTAAACCTGTTTAGGTCGCTTGACACTGGAAGAAAATTCGCTAAAACATTTTTTTTCTTCCCGTATTTTTCAAGCAGTAGTTTCCTTATTTTCAGCGTTAGTGAGATTCTTGTTAAACACATTTTTTTCCCCTTATCTATTTCTTTTCTTTTTTTTCTTCCTTTTCAAATTGTATACTTTTTTGAGCTTCAATATTGTCATTGATTTTGTTCTAGATGGTATGGGATATATTTTTAGCTCTTGATTTAAAAAGCTTCTTTTATGATGTTAAATGCGTTTGCTATTTTTATGTAGTATCTGATCACGCTAAATAAAAAAGTGTTTTTAACATCGAAAATTGCGTATGATTTCTTAAAATTCGTGTGTGTCGAATATTATTAAATATAATTTCGTTAAGATATATTATTTTCCTTATTATATAAATCTACATCATCTGTCAGTTTTCTTGTGCACCTGAAAAACTTATCGAAAATATCAGTTTTGAACCAGTGATACAAATAAAAAAAAATTGCTTTAACAAAATTTTAATGCTCTTTGAGCAGGCTAGCAACAAAAAATTGATTTTCTCATTTCTTACTATTTGTATAAGTATTCTAAGCTAAAATTGGCCTTGAAAGACAATCGTAACATTTAATAAACATTCAGCTGTTTCTGTTAATACCGGCTTTAAACATTTCATGAATGTCTTTTCGTATACTATTCCAATGATGTTATGTTAGAAATTTTTTTACGCGTTTCGAAAGTTAATTCTGTAAAGTTAAGCGTGGATTTTATCATTTAAGGAAGCATTTTAAACCAATATAAATGGTTTAAAATTTCTATTCAAGTTTTAATTGATTCGGTTTCAATTAACCTAATGATATATATATATATATATGTAGATGAAATTTTGCAATTTTTTATGTATAACTTTCCCGTCTATAAAATAAGTTATTTGAATGAATGTAATATTCACGTTAAAAACAGTGATTACGAATAGTAATAATTATTCT
Source organism: Latrodectus elegans (assembly GCA_030067965.1). Classification (NCBI taxonomy): domain Eukaryota; kingdom Metazoa; phylum Arthropoda; class Arachnida; order Araneae; family Theridiidae; genus Latrodectus; species Latrodectus elegans. Next base: position 46,352,481 of record CM057812.1, read on the forward strand.
CGGAAATTCTATCGACATCTGAACTGTGAGGGAAATAAAATATTCATATTAGTATTTAAAAATTCACAAATTCAGTTCTTTTTTTTTTTTTTTTTTACACTACTAGTAAAGAATATTGTAATTAATTTTTCAAAGAAAAAAACACGAGATTATGAAATTGAGCAAATGTTTATTGCAATATTTCATTTTTTTTTTCCTTATATGCGCTTTATTTTCTTCTCGCGAATTTGAATTTATTCTATCAATTAAAGCAGTTATGTTTAGAATTAGAAATATCTATTTTTCAAGGAATTTTAAAACTTTGTTACAATCCTTGTACTTTTTATTATTGTAATTCTACAATATTTTGTTTTTCAAAATAGTAAACACTTTGTTTTAATTTTTTTTTACCAGTTGTACAAATTTTAATACCGTACAATTTTTGAAATGCGGTCATAAATTTGGAGTTTCATTAGTTTATTTTTGTGTGTTTATTATTTTTTCTCTTTGACTTAAACTCGCATTTGTTGAGGCCACGATTCTTCCTTAATTTGTTGGGTATTTATATTACATCCTTAATGTTAATTTATTTGCTAAATCTGATTAAATTGGAACTCTGTTAATTCAGTGGGAAATAAAATTAATCTGCACTTATGCATTATTTTCATTTCTACTTATAGTACATTTAATAATTGAAATATGTCATTCCCGATCTTTTCCTGTTCAGTATATTTTTAACAAATTAAATATTTTGGAGTGTTATGAAATTCTCTAGTTATAAAAAATAAATTATTTTATAAAAATATTTGTATGTGTTTATTTAACTGGTTACATTCTGAAGGATCAGTACTTTGGTCTTTTTTCTTGATTGTGGCTGTTAAGATTTCGAATCCATGCTAAAAGTATAAATTCCCTTCGAATTCTCTTGAAAAAGTGATCGTAGCGATACAAACGAAATCCTAAATAAATAAATATTGCTAACTTGATTTTTTTTTTTTTTTTTTTTTTTGAATATTTTCCATGAGCGCCATTTTTCCCCTTCCGCTTTTTTAAAAATTTTAAAATTCAGTTTAACTTTGAAATTTTTTGCTGTACTGTACGTGTATGTACCATAATAAATAAAAAGGGTTTTTTTTTTTTTTTCTTTCAGTAAAATCGAAAAATGGTGTTTCTGCGGTAAATTTTTTGTTTTTATCTAATGTTATTCGTTACCTTGCATCTAATTCGTCCCATGACAAATCTATAGTCATCGCCAGGAGTAAACACTATCAGGATTTATATTTTTGTACAGGGAACTAACGATAAGTTCTGGTTTTCAAATTTTTTAGAGCGAAACTCGAAATTTTTAATCTAATCTTCATAGTAATTTTTCTTTTAATTATGATTGTGTTTTCCTATTTTAAAAGATTAGAGGTATCCTAAAATATTATTTCGTTCGCTCTCCTGCTGAAGGGAAAATTATTATAATTTTAATTACTTGGTGAATGAATTAGATGGATTTCTATCAGGTTATTACGCGAAGGAAGGTGGTCAGTTACCTTTTCTGTCATACAAGGAGGGATGGAAAAAGTTACACCTGTATTTACAAAATGTTATTGTAGACAAATAGTCCTTATTTTTTCTCTTAAATTAATAAATATTTTATCTTTGCGTTAGATAATAAAAAAAAATGTTTTGTGTTTTCACTAGATTTTGGCTACAAGCTAAAATAATCATTCAATGTGTTTTATTAATAACTTAAGTAATAATTATTTTAGTGGAGTTAAATGAAGCTATACAAAAATGTGTTATATATATTTTGGAAATTACACGTTAGCGTAAATATTTTGTTTCCAAATTTACCTATCGATTTTATCATATCCTTTCCAGCATAGCCTGTAATTAGTCCTGTGACATTCCATTCCATTCCACGGCTCGTGGATTCGTCCCAAAATGGATTCATATTTGTGATCTTTCGGAATTGATTATAAATGCTGGTCAAATGAGTCCGTGTGTCAAAAAGAAACGATGGACTGACAAATGAAATCTGTTCCATAATGTACCTCAACTTGTTCGAGTTTCAAGATCCTTACTTAAGTTACAAATGTATTAAAAATGCAAGTAATTTTGCCTCATGGTTTAATTTTTAATCATTTTTAGCTTAGAAAATGTTTCGCTTATTTAAAGAATAAAGTACCACTCTGTTTGTTGCATCACTATTTCATGTGCTTTGCTTAATCAGAGCGATGTTATTATTTTTTCCCCTTTTAATTGGCATTAATCGTTGTGCTGTATGCAGCAGTGCGCGGAGCTGTCGTGGTTGCTGGAGAAATCTGCCTCGCGCTTGGTGAGGTCGGGTAGGTAGGTGTGCTGTGAATGGCTTGGCCTCCTGACTCCGTAGCTCACCTGGAGGAGTTGGCTGTTCCGAGTGAATGGCTGCAAGTGGCATGAATGGGTCCTTGCTTGTGGCCCGCGGCGCCGCTGCATTCTTCGGAAGCCTGCCGAGAGACTGCGTGGTTCATTGGACGCGGGCCCCATCCCCCCTCTCCCGCTCCACGTGATAGTAAATTACGTCTTCTATGCCAAATTGGGAATAAAAAATGCAAGCTTATATTTCATAATGAAATTCCCCACAAATGTTGCCTTATTGCTCAAAATCTGAACTTTTGTTGAATCAAAAGAAAGGTGTCTTCAATTCCATAAAATTTGCGTTTTTTTATTATTATTATTTTAGAGAAAAAGGTTTTTGTTATTATAAAATTGTGAGTAAATCGTTTTCCATGGAATAGATGTTTTTCTTCCTTTTTTGGAGAAAAGGGAAAAAAATTTATAAAAATTAACTATAAAAGTAAAACAGTTTTATTCCAAATTCTATTTTTAAAAAAATTTACTTCTTTAATAGTTTAATATGTATAGCATATTTTTTTTAATCTGTCAAAATGGAAATGTAAATTTTACATAAATATATATACTTTTTTTTCTTGCTATTTCTTATATTAGTTATTTAATGAATTTTATATTATGCTTATGTTTCTAGAAAAATACTGAACAAAATTTATTTGTTCATAATTTTTAAGTAATAAATGAATGTGTTTATATTAGAACTTCATGACTAGTGATACTTATGAATCAGTACTTTGAATGTGCGGTTTGGAAAATTATGCCTAATATTTTAGCCTAATTTTTGATTAATTGTAAAGTTTACTATTCTATGACTAAAAAATTTTGTATAACTGATTGTGAATCATAATATATTTCACAATTATATTTAATATTTGTATATTTTCAGAATTTGCCACGTGGACCGACTGCCTCTCCTCCCGTCCTTTCTACCAGTACCCCTACTAGTACACCAAGCATGGGCTCACAGTCTGGTTCAGCAGGCTCTGGGCTCAATTCTTCTTCCCATTCAGAACAGCTTAGCAAAACAAACCTTTACATTCGCGGCTTGACACAAACTACCACTGATAAAGACCTTTTTAATTTATGTGCTCCGTAAGTCTCACTTGTGGATATTCCCTTGTTGCCTCACACTTGTTATTTTAAAATTTTCTAGTAAATATGAAGCATCTACTTGAAAAGTGTAAAAAAGTAAATTCTGATTTCTGGTACCCAATAAATTATGTATTGTTTTTTGAATAAACTTATAAGTTTCATATTTTTTTGAAAGTTGATTATTGGGACATTTCTAAGTGTCATCATAAGTTTTTAATTGGCAGTAAATCATAAATATTCAAATACAGAAGTTAATGGGGATCATTATATTAGGTTTCTCTCTTTTCTGGTTTCCCTCATCATTTAATAATTTCATTATAAAGCTGCTTTTAAAATTTTAAGAATTTGAATCGCTTTGATTTTTAGAACTGCTTTCCTCTATTTTTCTAAAGATGGCTACTAAATTTCTTCTATTCATGGTATGAAATAGTTTTTTGTAAATTTCTCATAAATTAAATTCTAATTTAGAAAATATCTTTACTTTTCATGTTAGATTTTAAATTACCCAAAATACTTCTTGAATGTCAAAATAATATATATATTCTAGTACAGATTAAATATCTCATACTTTTTGTGTATAAATTAATTATTATTATTCTATTTATAAATGTTCTGCATTAAAAATATTGATAAAACATAGAATAGGTTCTCATTATTTGCCCATTTCATTGATATTTTATTATGAACTGCCAAAAATGATTTATTTTGTTTTATTTTAGGTATGGACCTATAATCTCTACTAAAGCAATACTTGATAAGCAAACTAATAAATGTAAAGGTGAGCAGGTATTTTATATATTTCTAATGTAAGATAGAACATTACAAATTGCAATAGAAAATCAGTAAAATATTAAAAGATTTATGCTTTTACAAATTTAAATGAAAAAAAATTGTACTTAAGTATTTATTATTGCTTAGTTTTGTTAATAATTAAAAAAGGAACTAAACCTTCAGCTTTGGTTTTTCCTTGAGGATAAGAAATATTAAGAGCATTTATTCTTAATTTTCAACTATAATATTGACTGCTTCATTGTCAGTTTTGTTGCATTAAATTAATTTTAATACAAATACTATAGAATAAGTATATAAAAATATCATTTTGTTTTTTAAAATTCATTTAAAAGAATTTTTTTTTGAAATTAAGAGTTTCATTTTGTTAAAATATTAATCCTAGTAATTTTCTTACCATAGCATGCAATTAACTTTTGTATTAATATTTTTTCCTTTTTGTTTAAGGATTTAGATTCTTTTTCTTATGAAATCACATGACGTACAGAAATGGTTTTACTATATTATTATCTATATTTTTTATGAATCCACAACACTTTTAAAGTTATGCCTTAAATTCATTTTTAAATTTTTTAGGCTATGGTTTTGTTGATTTTGAATCTCCTGTAGCAGCAGAAGCAGCTGTTAAAGCTTTAGCAAATCAAGGTGTTCAAGCTCAAATGGCTAAAGTATGTTACACACGGGTAATTTTATGCAAGAGCTCTTCCTCTTCTTTCCATCTGTCTTCTCTTTCTTGCATCTAGAGGTTATATCTTTTTGTGGTTATTTTTACTTTCTATCAAGCTTTCTGATCTAAAAGTATGTGTAGAAGTTCATTCTTATTACTTTTCTTTTTTTTTTCACACACAGTCATTTTCTTCTCATAATTATGAATTTTAAAAATGTTATTAATGAGTAGTTTAATCGTTTTTATGTATTTTTTATTCAGAAGCATGAGTTAGGATTGAATTTCTTGTGTCTGCAAGTATATCATGTGAACGTTTATATGTGGTATACAAATAATTAAAGTTCCTCTTTCAAAAATCTGAAAAAAAAAAAAAAAGAAACCACTGGTCACATTTATTTGATATTTCTAGCAATATAATAGATGAGATACTCTGTTCTTATCAGTGGTTTCCCTTAAAGCCTTTTCTAATAGTAATTTTAATTGTCTAACTATCCTATATTTTATAACATTTAAATAAATTTCCTATTTAACAAATAATAAAGGATTGTGTTAATGACCAGCATTCCAATCCTGTTTTGAAAACATAAAATGTAATTAAGTACAATGTAAAAATGTGCATCTGGTTTATAATCAAAAATTAGAAATTTTTCTCTTGACGTCTGAATTTGTGAATTATTTTTACAACATAAAATGAATTAAATATTCCATTCACTATACTCAAATTTTATATTTGTTTGTTATATTGTAGGAAAAAGTGACTAGAGTTATAAACTGAAATTAAACACTAAAGCAAATGAAATTCTTCTTCTTTCCCCATTCTTGTTTTCACAGGAATAGAAAAAAAACATTAAATAGGCTTTAAAAATTTTTTTGCCCATATTGCTTTGCCATATTTTCGTTTTAAAAATGTGCTTGTATTTTTATCAACAACTTTTAGAATTGATTTGTGCTCTGAAGACATTTTATAATAGAAACACTTTTAACAGAATTCACTTTTTATTGAATAAATTTTACTGTATAAAATAAAAAATATAGAAAAATAGTAACAAACTTTTATGTTCTGAAAATTTTAAAAATAATCATAAAACAACCTTAACTATAAAATATTTATGTGTAAATATTCATTATATATATATATATATATATATATATATATATATATATATATATAATATTTTTAGGATTTATATCCATTTCATTTATTTGTATTCATGCAAAATAAATAATTTTTAGTAAAAGTTTTTATATATATATATGCCACATTTTATTAAAAAATTTAGATTTTTGTAGACTTTTGCTTAGTTTGATTTGCTGGTGAAATTATTTGAAGAATGCATAGCTAAATTGGGAAAGACATGTTTAAATTAAAACTTAAGTAATTTCTCATGTAGAAAACTAACAAATATATTGAAATAGTGATTTCTACTTGTATATTTCTTGTAAAATATGCATAAACAACATTGGTAATTGCATAAAACACTGAAATTGTAAAATATTTAAATCAGATAAAATATCAAAAGAAAAAATATATATTTTCAAAAATAGTCATTAAGAATTAATCGGATATACAAAAAAATCTATTTAAACTTCATATATGTTTCTATTTTGAAGCATATATAATAGATTTTATTAAATTTATAAATTTCTTTTGCAAATCTTGCTTTATTCACAGCTTTTAATGCATTTTTTGATATGCTTTCTCTATAGCAACAAGAACAAGATCCCACCAATTTATATATTGCCAATTTACCTATATACATGACTGAATTAGATTTGGAAGAATTGCTGACTCCTTATGGTACAGTTATATCAACTCGCATTTTAAGAGATTCTACAATGAATTCTAGAGGTGTTGGATTTGCTAGGTAAGAGAAAAAACTAAAAGTTTTAAAGAAAGTTATTTTTTGCTTGATTTTTAAATCAAACGTTTTAAAAATTCAATATTAGGTTAATTAAAATAAAATGAGTATTTAATTTTTTATTTCTGCAAAATGTTCTGTGTTTTTTTTTTTTTTTTTTTTCTCTAAGAATTTTTTTTAAAAAATTCAGATTAGTTCAGTTTGTTTAAGTAAGATACATTTGAAGATCATTTTTTAGCCGAAATTTGTTGATGAATTTTGTTAAAATGTATTTATTTTTGATTTGTGTAATTTCTTGTACTAGATTAATTAATTTATATATTTAGTAGTTAATGTTTAAAATAATGGATAAGCATTAAGGGTATTTTCCTACCACCAAGTACTTCTGTTCAAATTATAATTTATTGTAACATTTTAAGTTTTTCAATATTTTGGCAAATCTGAAAAATGCTTTTGAATAATTTTGCATATGAAAATTTTTCTTTCATTGAATATCCATAGTTCATTTAAGATAAATATAGAATTTTTCAAGTTTAATTTCTTTAAAGGAATTGAATAGTTTGGAGCATGTCATTTGTATCCAAGTTCTTTCTTGAAAACTACAAGCTTTAATCTGAACTAAAAATTTTTAATTCCATTCAGTTTTTTTCTACCTCAATACTTGGGAGTTTGTGTAATTATACCACTTTTCTATTCTATTTCTTTTGGGTCTGTCACAATCATTAGTTATTACATAAAAGTTTTTAATTACTTATGAATTTGTTCAAATCACTTTTTAACTAGTAAATAAAATTAAAAAACTGTGAATCACAATATTGTGCACTTTTATCTTCATGTAAACATTTTTATTTAATAATTTTGTTTAATAATTTTATTTGTGATAAAGTGTAATCTCTTTATTTCTTGTCAAAATGTTTAGTTGATTGGTATCAGTTTCTTAGAAGATCATAACCAATTGACGAGAAAAAGAAACAAATTTCTTTCAAAAATACAATCATGTGTCTTTGTTATGATCTTTGTTACATGTTTTATACTAATCTATCACGAATAAAACTTTGTTTTATTTTTTAATAATTTAATTGATTTCTAAATTTTTAATATAAGGAAATTTTTTCATTATTGACTGTTATCTCATTCTAATGTCATCATCAATACAAATTAGTTTTTCCAAGAAAAATGCTGAAAAATATATTTGTAGTTATACATTGAATTAAATTATTTGCACAAATACTTATTTCAATAAATGTCTTCTTACATACTATGAAATTATTTACTATATATAAAGCAGCACTTTAAAATTTCAATTTTAATCAAATACAATGCCTAAAAATAGAAAGTTCATATCCCTTTTGAAAAATAATTTACTTTCATTAGAGTTAGATTTGAAACTGATATTTATTAAAAAGCCATAATTACTTTATTAGAGACGATATTAGTTTTTATGGAGCTCCAAAGAAAAAGTTCAATCTCCTGTAGATGTACCTGAAAAATGAGTGATGTATTTACTAAAACCTGCACAATTTTATTGCTATGACTAAAAAAAAAAAAAAAACTTTTTCATTAAGGTATATTCAAAATATCTTACTTCTCCTTTTCTTTAAAACTAAGAAACTTTTATCTGATGACTGAATTCTATTCATTTAAATAGTTTAAGCAATTTACTTTAATCTGTATTTAATCATTCAGTTTTAACAACCTTACTGTAAGAAATTTAATGTAAATATGTATTTAGTCGCAGTTTTAAATCAAACAATACAAAATATAATCTGAATTTATATCTCTTTTAAAAGCGAGATTCCTTCGAGTGACAAGTAAAATATTAAAACATTGGAAAATACTTTAAGGACATAACGTTTAGAGTTTAAAAAAAAAAATGTCTCCTTGAAATTATAATTCAAACAAGTCATTTTATTTCTTTTTTTTTTTTTTTTACCTTATTATTTTAGCTGTGACATCATTTATATAATTCAACTTTTTTAAAATTATTTGTTTATGAATACATTTTTATTGGAAATTATGACTGGTTGAAAGGTATGATAACTTGTCTACAGTAATAGTTACAGTATTAAATAAACGTTTCTCAGAAGGTGCAAACGAACTTTTTTTATCTTAATGGTGAACTATTAATTAGGTAATTACTTTGCCTTTTAACTCAATAGTTTGTGTGTTCAAATCATACTTTCCAATAAATGGATTGGATGATTTCTAACATATTCAAACAATTTCATTGTTTAAATTAAACATTTAAAACAGCATTTTTGTTTGTCTTATAGGAAAAGTCACTTTTTATTGACATCATAAAATATTTTACATAGTTCCATTTTTTGGCAAAGATTATTTTTATAAATGTTTTGATTTTAAAATTACTGTAAACATTATGTTTACAAAAAAGCTTTTTTCCTTACGTTGAGTATCATCTGACTAATTTTATGTCTCTTATTTAATTCTTATCGAATCACAAAGGCTGTGCTTTCATTGTATCGTTTTTTACTCCTTTTTTTACGTAATCAGTATTTTTGAATTTAAACTTTCAGTGTTTATAGTTTATTAGTGTTTTATTTACATAAATACATGTTAGAATTCAGTTAATATGAAAGTTAAAAAAAATATGCACCTCTAACTTGTTTGTCATGTGTCAAATTATTTATCTTTTATTATTCATGTCAAAGTGGAAAAGAATTAATAATTTTAAATCATTGGACACTACTACAAAATATTTTATGAACATTAAAATGTTAACTCTAAATGAACTAATTTAGTTTATTTTTTGATTTTGTAAAGAGCTTATATTTATTGTATGAATGATAAAGATATTTATGAATTTAAGAAAAAGGTTATGGAGATTAATTCAACTAAAAATCTTACCTTAAGAATTGCAAATCCTCTTTCATATATAAAGAAATGTAAACACTGCAGCATTTAAAAGATAATACGTATAAAATGTTTTATTCATTATGTGCACTATTTAATTACATTATGTAGTATGAACCATTTTTATTATTTAAATTACATTAATGTTTTTCTCTGTAGAATGGATTCAAGGGATATGTGTGAAATGATTATTCAAAGATTTAATGGAAAACTTCTTGCAGGTATGTTTCTACTTTCTTTTATATGTATGTTTAATTATGTTTTTTTTTTTTTTTTTGTAGTTAGTTATTTAGAAACAAATCAATTCCTTTTATAGTGCATGATGTAATTAAACTAAATACAAAATAAGGAAATTTTTTCATAATTTGTTTTACATTATAATATACATTTAATTCCATTCCAACTACAGTTTGTCAATACTCCTATTTACATTATCCATGTTTAGGGAAACTCAATTATTAATAGCAGTAAAATTTTACAATACTCTCATGATATAAGTTGTTATTGGTAAAGTAAGATTAATCTTATGTGATCTTCAAGTGTCATTAATTTTATTTAGATATTTAGAAAGCCTGATTAGTAATAACTATTTTATCCAACTTAAGATTTCGATTTCTGCTGTTCCAGTTTTAACTGTCTTCCAACAATTGTATCTTTTAATTGAGCTTTTCAGTGTTTTTTTTTAATTGCTTAAATTTTACTGAATAAATTTGCTTAGTATTTTATGAAAAGATGATTGAAATTAATGTGGGGGGAAAATAGAGAAATAATTTTTCTTGGTGTGAATTTGATAGTCATTTGATAAAACTAATTACAATTATATATTAATTGTACAATATTGTAAAAATTAACTCTGCTTAATTTTTAGGGGAAAAATTGTTTGTTAAGAAAAAAAAAATTTCTTGACCTTACCAGAGCCGCCAACTTTTACGTAAGATCCCCAGGTTTTACGCTTCTACTGATAATAGCATGAATTATTTTATGCGTTTTGGTTCTTTTAGCCAAAGTTTAGCAAAGTTGCCTTAGCACGCAATGGCAATGTTTTCTCGTTAGTCATGATGAGAAACGGAAATTAACACCCCATTCAACCCACCTGTGGGAAGAGAGAAATAACTTCCTAGACTCTGCTGTGAGTGCAGGGACTTCAAAAATGCACTTGTCAAACCTTTTTGCTATCGGGGAGGGGGGAAGAGGAATGCTTCAGCTTGAAAAACTATAGATGGGGAAATGGTACAGGTATAATTTTCTTCTTTTTCACTCACACGGATTAAAACAGAAAAGTTTAACTGAAATACTTTTCCTGAAGTTGGCAGGTATGCCTTTCTTTGGTCGTATGCATCATGGTAATATAAAATTTTAAAATTTATCATTTTTTTTATGATTAACTTAAGTATGTGTTTAATTAGAAGTTTAATTCAATTGAAATGGTATGTAACATGATTTAATGATATTGATAGTTGTGAATAATAATAAAATTATGCTAATTTTTTTAACTATAATTGTTTCATCATTCTGCTTATAAAAGAAAACAAGGGAGTTTAGCAGCTCATATTTACTCCATTGACTAATTATGTCCAAGATTTTTAGTTGAATAATTTTATTAATTAATCAATTTTATCAATTTGTGTGCTTTGCAATGATAAAGTGAAATATTTTCAAAAGTTATTTAATGCTGGGTTAGATATTGGGGCTTTCTTATTCTATAAAGATTCTAATCAAATCTTTAAGCAATTGAATTTTGAGAAGCATTTGCTAAACCATAATTAAAGTTAAAAAGATGCTCTTCGTGCACTGGAATATATATATATTGTTAAAATCATTTTTTATTAAACTCTTAGTACTTTTAATTTGTTGGAAAAAATTAAATATTGATTTTCATGAAATGCATAATTTTAAAAATTATGAATGCCTTTAAAAATTACAATCCAATTTTTTATAATTAAATATGTTTATTAAGTAAAACATTTTTGTACTTATTATTCATTATTACTCTTTGTATTTTTCTTTTGGGAGCTAAAGCAAACTATGATTTTCATTTATGTTAATAGTTTATTGTTAATTTAGATATAAACTTGATTTTTTCCAGGTAGTAAAGATCCTCTATTGGTAAAGTTTGCGGATGGAGGAAACAAAAGACGAAACCAATTCAAAAGTCAAGAACAAAGGTTATGGCCAGAAAGAGCTGAAGTATGATGATAATGATATTCGTAACTTATTAGTATCTTTTTATTTCAAGAATTTATTGTTTGTTTTATTTTAAAAAGAGACCAAAAACAAATTCTTTTATAAAAATACCAATTTTCCTCAATTTTTTTTTCTTCTTCTTTTATGAAATCTCTTTTTAAACAGAAAACTTACAGCTGAATAGTAAGTGCTCTTGCCTTTGGTGCAACAGTTGGTGGCGTGTGGATATTCGTAATCTACTTAAAGCTGTAGATCCAGGCCTTCGTGGGGAAAAAATTACCGTTGAGGGAGAAACTAAATCAAATTCTTTTAATCTACACCAAGTTTTTGATCATTTTTTACACCAAGTTTTTTATCATTTATTTATTATTAATTACTCAAAAGTAAAAAATTTTCAATAATGTTTAATACTGAATTTCTGACATTTATTATTGATAAACTTTAATACATTTTTATCTAATTATAGGTTATTCTTGAATTTTATTATATAAAAAAAATTCAACAATTATATATTTTTTAAATATATGCTTTTTTTCTAATATCAACATTAAATATTACGGATGGCTGCATAATTAAAATAAAATATCTTGATGTCTTATATTAAATTGCCTTATTACAGTAAATTTTAAACCTTTTAAATTTAGAAATGCAATGTTATGAAATTCCTCTGTGTAAAATATTTCACAATGTTATATATCTAACACAGTTTTAATGAAAAATATCTTTCAGGGTGTTCAGTTATATGATCAGAGTGGGATAAATCAGAATGGGTGAGTAAATAATTACTGTAAATTTAATATATTCTATATGTTTATTTTCTTAAAATTGGTAAGTGAATTAACATTACTTTGGAAAATATGCATTTTAAAAACTAAAGAAAAACCATTAGGTTTAAAAAAAATTTGATTATGCTTTATGATTAAAATAATTTAATTTCATAATTTAGTCATATTTTTGTTAAATAAATTATTTTCAGCTGTAGTAATTATAATAGTTTAAGTACTAATTTTATTTAATATTTATATTAAAAGGCAAATTATAAGGAAGTTCAATCATCCATTCAATGTATAGAATGGAAAAGAAATTACACCCATAAGCTTGTAGAATTGATATATTGTCATCAATTAAAAGTTAGTGTTGTTCACAAATAGTATACACAATGCATTGAACTCTTCAAAGACTAACATTTATGATGATCTTTTATTTGTTTTATATTATTTTCTTAATATTTGCCTTTAATCACAGAAATATTCATTGGAAATAAATAAATTGTATAAATGTAAAAAATCAAAAACTAATATACCTGTTAACTGCAAAATAATCAACAGAGGTGAAGGTAATATCACTAAAATGTAGCTTTATTTATAGCATATATTTAATAAAAAATTAATAATCTAATATTAAAGTGTAATACTATTTTTTTACTAGTAAATTTTTATTTATATTTTTATACACTTGTGCTTTTATTAATAATACATTTAATAGCAATTTGAATATATTTGTAAATAATACAAATCTTCATGTATTTGTTCAAAACATTTAACAAACATTATTTTTCAACAGTTTTATATTTTAAACAGTTTTACCTGGAACAAAAATATCGATTTCTATGAAAGATAATGGTACACTATTTTGTTCTTTTTAAGAATATGGTGTTGGAAGATCATAACCAAGTAACATTACATGAAATTTATTGTCTGTCATTTTAGTTTTTCAGTATATTAGTTCAAAATATTATGTACTGTTTTTGAGGTTGTTTAAAAAAATCTAGATATAATGCATAAGTTGAATTGTCATATCTTTATGTTAATGATATGGTCATTGGATTATGTCCTCCTTTTAATATCTGATTTCATTAAAAAATCCCTTGGAAGAGATGTAAATTGGTTTTGAATGGGACGTTTTGAAATGTTTTTGGCAATTGTTTTACTAGTAAACTCATTTTAAAATCTTAAGAATTCTGAATTTTTTTATTTTAAATATTTTAATTGTTTTGAAATTTAATTTTTGTGTTGGTTTTGGTTGCATTAAAAACAGTTACAGATTAAAATTTTAATTTAAATGACTATTAATGGGTGGTAATTGAAGAAGGAATTTTTCTTTTATGAATACTTCCCATTATCATAATAAAATGAGATTATACTGGTAAACTTTGTATGGATCGTGTTCAGCACCAATCAAGAATCAGTTTAATTTTTTACTTTTGTAATTTAATAATGTAATAATAGATGTCATTTAGGGTCTCCAAACTGGCTATTGTATATCTCAACAATTTCATTCTAATGCCTATCATTAAATTGCTATTGTTACAGTTTTCTCTTTATGAATGAATGAGTGACATTCTGGTACTTATAGTAACAAGGTACTACTATAAAGTGCCAGAATTTCAGTATTAAAAAATTGTATGAATTATAAATCTAGTACAATATTTACTAAAAACATTTATAAGCAACAGAGTTAAATGATGTTCCTAATGACTTATATTTCCTTATTTTATACTCTTTCTTGAAAGCATTTTATAATGCAAAAATATGAACTAAATATACACAAGTAATGTGAATGAATTATAGGAAATGTAAAATATTCTAATTTCGAGATTTCTCATAAATTCTGTTTCTCTGAGTGATTTTGCAGTTGAATCCAATTATATTAGGTTAGTGATATATTAGAATAACTTATCTTATGTTACGTATTATTCCTATATTTACTATTTATATTAATTATATAGAAAAATTTCTTTTGTAATTAATTATTTTTTTATTATTATTATTAATTTATTTATTTTATTGAGTCATATGATGATAAATTAAAGTGTGATTTTACAGGTTAACTTCTCAGATAATGAATCCTATCAGTGGATATCAAAGGTCCTATTCGACTCCTGTATCACCCTATCAATTACAACCAAGCACTGCATGGGTTCATCCACATCAGTATATTGTGCAGCAACCTTTGACTCCAGTAAGTGTTGTAAAACTGATTATAATGATATGTTACTAATTTTTCTATAGGCAACAATTGCTTTAAACTAGATGTTGAATTTTGTTTGAATATAATTATATTGTTAATGGTATGAGTATTGTCTTTATTGACATACTTTACAATGAATGTATTTTACTAATGGAATAATGTATGTTTTGATTATTTTAATGATATATGTTACTGCTATGCCACAATTATAAAATTCCTTATTTCAATTTTCTTTTGGTTGGACTCATTGGTAATACAAATGAAATTTGACCATTTGAAGTACATGCCAAACATTTGCAAATACAAAGAAGTATTTCAATATTTGGTTTGTTTGTTTTTAGTAACTAATAATTGAAAATTAAAAATTTAATTTGAATAAACTTGAAACTAAATTCATACCTTGAGTGATTTTGGAATTGAATGTGACACTAATAGTAGACATTATAGCTAAATGCTGATGGGGTGAAAGTGCATTCATTGAGAAAACTAAATAAAATTAATTTTTTTTTATTGATTTGTAAAAATTACTGATATTAAAGAAAATGTTTAAAATGAATCTGTGCTGCTTAGATTTTTTTTCTCTCTAAAAGATGTTTTACAAAAATAAATAATACAGCCATTTCATATGTTGTCTGAAATATAGCAGGTAATTTCAAAAGTAATGTGGAAAGGAATTATTTTGAGAAGGGTTTTTATCATAAAAAATGTAAATGAATAACTGAAATTTGTTTCCATAAATCCATGTGTAGCATAAAAAAACTCTTGCACCAAATATTATCTTCTGTAGCTGTATGTTTTCTATTACATAATTTAATAAAATTATAATTTGTTTTAAAATAAAGATTGAGTTTATTAACAAGATTCTATTATGAAAAGACTGAGAATAAATCAAAAAGAATATGAAACTTATGTAATATTTTTATATTTTCCTTTAATATTCATAGTTTACTTAGTTTGAAAAGTAGAGGTGACATTGTAACTAAAGTTGATGGAGTTCAATTATTTTTTATTCACAGTTTCTTGATTAAATAAGTAAGACATTGTTAATAATTTATTATTTGTACTACTTAAATTAGTATTACATGTTTTTAAATATAATATCCAATTTTGGTTTTTTAAATTTTATTTTTAAAAAAGAACATTTAAATCTCTCTCTCCTTCTCTTCCCCTCCCCCCCCCCTTTTTTTTTTTTTTTTTTGTGATAGAAATTGATGATATAAAGAAATTTTAGCCTCCTTCATTGCACAGGAAAATTCATTTTTTCCTTATCAGATAAACATATAGTTCATCCAAAAATAAAATTTTCTAAACAAAAATAAATAATAGTAATAATAATTAATGAATAAAAAGAGATGATTCTTATATAAAAGTAGAAGCAGGGATCACATACTATTCCTTGAAACTCCTGGAATTTTTACTTCCATTGATGCATTTATTTAATGTTAGAATATATGATGAATTATTATTATTCTAGTATTTTAAAATTTTAAAGAAATGTCTGAAAATTAAGTTGAGTTCTTGCTCTTAATGTTACCTCTAGATGGTGGTATGTGTATTAGATTGTTGTATTCATAATAATTGACTAAATTAAAGATCCAATTCAATCAGCACTAAATGAAGTATTTAGATTTATGCTTGTGAAGTAAAAGTGGGGTAATCATCAATAAGATTGTTATATTCTATCAAACAAGTGATTTTAATTTCTTATTTTTCTATTTTTTTCTGTTTTCTTAATATTTTATGCAATTTACCGAATATTTCAAGGTTCATACAACTTCTGGAATTTGAAGAAAAACAAATTTTTTTTTAAGGGCCCTTGAAACTTCTGGTTTTTGATTTGACTCCTTGAAAATGGTGATTTACTCTTGAAAATTTTATTTTATTTTATTTATTTTTTTTAAAAATTTTTTAAAGAAATTGCCCAGAAATCTAATTGAGTATTAGCTTTTATCACTACCACTAGATGGCTGTATGATCGTCATTAAATTTGACTAAAATTAAGACTTAATTTAGTCACAATAATTTCATGTTAATCCCAAGTGTAATCACCAACAAGATTGTCATATTGTGTAATCAGATGGTCAATATTACATTATTTTTCTGTTTTATTTATATTGTATGAAAGTCACTAAATATTAAATTTTTTAGTTTAAATATGCTTTCAATATCCTCCTTCCTTAGTGAAAATTATGTATAATTTCATTGAATTGGTAATCATATAATTCAATGTTTACTATTTGTATGTTTAAATAACCTAGAAATGTGAAAATCTATTGAATGGTTAAAAGAATTAAAAAATCCTATAGTGTAGAGTAAACATAGAGCATTTCTTCTGATTTCCATATGAAAATCTAATGATTTTTAGCTATTTCAGTGAAAAACATAAAAACAGCTAAAATTTTCCTGAAAAAAATGTCTATTGAATTGTTTTATTACCTTAAACAGTTAACAGGTAGTGCTTGTACAGAGTTTAATAGGTGTCTATTGATCATATGAAACTCCCATGCTAAATGCACGTATCTCCAAATAAGTCAAAATTAACTCTAAATTTGTTAGTTTTAATATATAGATTGTTTAATAATAAATAGATTATTATTTAATCTTTAACTCAATGGAAAATTTATTGAATACTAAATTTTTAAAATATTGGAGTTCAGTCTAACCTGGTTTCCTCAAACATTGCATGTCAGTTTGCTAGAGCACTGCCATTTATTTAAACTCCTAAATAAAATTACATCTTCAACAAAGCCTGTCTTTGTTTACAATGAAAATTATAATTCTTGATTGGTGTATGATAAAATTAATATATATTATTAATAAGTAGTTAACACCCATGATTATAACACTGAAACCAGTTAATACACATATATAGGTTGATAAATATTTTATTAAAATATTAAGATAACTTAAATATGCTTAACATAAATCATTCTCAAACTTTATAATCCAAAGAATAAAATTGTCTTTTTTCGGCACTACCGTTTTAAGCATTCTTTACCATTTTTTAAAAAATGTTGCTAGTAGTGTCTCCTGATTTTTTACCTCCAAGGTTGGCAGGTATGTCTAAAATTGTATAATTTTAAAAGATTTTGAAAGTAAATAAAAGAGAAAATAAGAATTGTGCTTTTATTATATAATAATCAGGAAAAAAGTCACCCTAGAAACTTTACCTAATAATTGTATTTGTTTTGTGTAAATGTATTTTATGTTTGAGAACAGGTTGTTATACACATCTTGCAATACTCAATAAATTAATAAATAGGAATATGTTGAATTTGTTTAAAAATTTGATAATTACCCATTATTTTATAAAATATATTACAGTAATATAAAGAATTGGATATTTAAATTTTTTTAAAAAAATTCTGTTTTAGCCTCTAAATTCATTGAAGACATTTAAAGTAATCATTAAATATGATTTTTAATTAAATTACAAAAAATATATTTTCACTGATTTTTGCTATTATTTATATTTATTAGTTACAGATTCAATTGAAAAATGTTGCACATAATTTTATCCATATTTGGTGAAGAATAATTGGTAGAATAAAAAAAGAATATTATTTAACATAAATGTCAATGCCACGTAAAACTTCTGGAATTTGATTCTTAGAAATCTGTATAAACCCTGTGGAAGATGCTGATATGTTGTTGAATGCTACAAATGATGGATTTTTTTTCTAATGGCAGATTATGAATAGTAACAGAAAAAAAGAATAAAGATCAAAACAAAAAATTCAACAAAAACAGCTGCAAAAGAGTCCGTTAATGATATTTGTTTTAAAACCTGCAAAAGATTTTGGCATGACAGCCATTAGTCTGAAACAGGCAGCCCAAAAGAGTTCTGACAAAAAAACAAAGTAGGGAAATTTCATACCGGAGTTGACTGCTGCTGCGTCGCTAACTCCAGAAGAAATGATCGAATAATATCCAGACATGTTAAAGGCATTGCATAGTAGGCAAGTCGGGGTGTCTGCCTATCTAAATCTGTGTGAATGTTTTAAAAAGTAGTCATGTCCTGTTTTAATTTCAAAGTTAATGACCAACAGCTCTGAGCAGGTCACGAGGCAAGTCACTCCAACTTTTTCCCTCCACCTAATCACTAAAAGTCCCTCTAAAATGCACTTTAAATCTAGCATGTTGTAATTGTGGACAGATAAATCAAGCTGTGGTAGGTTGGAACCATTGTTGGCCAGGAAGTCTACAATTTCATTTCCTGTGATTCCACAAACTCAGGATCCATTGCATGACAACATCCCCTATTCATCAAAGCATCATGTGCAAGTTGGCTCCTTGTTAGATGGCATGGTGGAAGTGATAGCTTTTATAGTGGGTTGTGAATTAACAAATATCACAAAATTTAATTCACTCCTTTCAATTTCAGTCAAAGCGATTTGCGTGGCTAACTTTAGTCTCATAGTTGGTGCAATTTGCACAAACAGCACAACTAAGGCTAAAATTACAAGTGTAAGTACCTGCGCCAACATTACGATCAGCACCAATAGCAAAACATTCTGTATGGACGTACAACCAGTCTGGTGCCAGATACATCTCACCAATGATGTCCAAATCAGTAGTTCTCAATTCTGTCTCAGTGTAGGACTTTTTACACTCTGGCAAAACCAAGTCTAAGTTACCCTAAGCAGAGTTTTAATGTCTGAGAAAATTTCCAACTCTAGGAAGGAGATGTCTGTTAGAAACAGGAATGTCAAAAGCATCAGTCAGTTTTTTTTTTTTTTTTTTTTTTTTTTTTTTATGTGTTGGTATGTTGGAATTTTAATCTGAGATCTGTGGGCCTATAGATATTCCCAAAATCACCACATCTCATCAGTCTCGACCAATTTGAAAATATTTCCCTATGATGTCCGAAAGCTCAATATTTTTTTGTATTTCCGTGACTGGGATGGGGGTAGAAAAAGTTCCACCAGTGATAATTCTGAGGGTATTATTTTGAGAAATCTCAACTCTATTTTAGCTTGATTCAGGGGCAATGTTGAAAAGCTCATTACCTTATTCGATGGCAGGTTCAATATAAGATTTATAGGCTATGCAGAGTAGATCTTGAGTCACTCCCCATTTAGAACCAGACAGCCTTGAGTTGATTAATCTAAAATAAGATCATTATCTTAAAGTAGCTGATGAAATACTCAACAAAAAGTACCGCTATTATAGATACTAAATTTTTAGTTACCTTATTGCAGAATTAAAAATATTTTTAGCTTTTGAAGTTATGTTTGTAGTTTCATTTATGATAAAAAGTATTGCTCATTAATATTTCTACTATAAAAGGATTAAATTTGATTGCTTTTCAAAAATAAGCATAATACTGAAGATATATATTTATATTGGTTATAATTAAATTTTAAGGTAGTCTTAAAAAAATACGCTTCATCACTGATATAAAACTATTATCTTGTAGCTCATTATAATTATAACAAATTTAAAATATACAAATGTTAAATTTTGGTGTGACTAACGCAACATTTTTTTTAAGTTCTTAACTAAATTAATGAATTAAGATTGATCTAATTAAGGTGTGTGCTATGAAAGTTAAAATTCTTAACTTTATTATTTACATCAAAATTTGGCTGTTTGTATTTTTTAATCATTATATTTATAACCTTATTTTTTACTCCAGATGATGACTTCATCAATTGATCCCATTCATTATGGTGCCCTTGTTGGACCTATGACTGCACAGTTATCCCAAATGCAGATATCTGGAACATCAGTATGTATATTTCTTTTCTTGCATCTTTTGTTTTGCTTTCAAAATCTAATAATTCTAAAAGTATTGTTTATTATATTTATTAAATCTAATATTATCATAGAAATCCAAACTAAGAATATGCAATATTCACTTTGTATAAATTAAGGCAATGTTTTTGTGAGTGATTTGTTTCTTTACTTATAAATCTGCTGTAAACTTTTAGTTTATGGCTAGCGCTCATCCTGCTTATACTGGGGCTGCTTCAACACCTGCCTTGTATCCCCAGACAGCCCATCTCATCCAACCAGTGCCACTAGCAGAGGTGAGCAACTTTTCTATTAAGTTGGTTCTGTTTGTATTTATTGTATAAACTTGCTTTTAGTTTTTTCAACAACATTTTTGATTTATACATTAATATACTATTTTTTAAAATTGTCATATTATATATATCTAAATGGAAGTTGTTATTAAGTAATGGAAGCAGATTATTTATTTCATGAATTAGAATCATACCATTCATTAAATCATAATTGTGTTAATTTGCTTAATATGCATTTGAAAATATCATTTATCAAAGTTATAGATGTAAATCATTATTGATTAAGAATAGTTGTTAAATACTAAGTTATGGCATCCGAATTGCTCATATAATTCAAAAATTCATTCCATCTGCTGAATTAGTAATATTTATGTTGTCTTAATGTTGAAGATTCTAAGAATTTAAGATTGTTTGATTTCTTGTCACACAGGAAAAAAATATAAGCATTTACAAATTATGTTTATCAATTTGTAAATGCTTATATCTTTTGTTATCTGTTGTTGTTCTCGTGTGCCAGCTAGGCTGGCAAATTCGGGTGCTCTGTTCCACTTTTCCAACTGAACCATATTTGGTATGGAGTCAGATTTCTTCAGGACACACACATGCCATAGGGACCCGTTTACAGGATAAGCAACCATTTACACCTCATTCACACAAGGAAAGGATAAAGACAGGATAGAAAGAAAGTACATCCATGCCTGAACTGGGATTTGAACCCTGGACCTCCCTATATGTCAGGCACGCTGACCACTTGACAAGTTGGCTGGCATCTTTTGTTATCTGATAGAGTTATATAAATAAATATATATTGGACAAGACTGCAATACATTTTTGGTGCTATTACACCAAAAATGTATTAAATATATTAGTATTGCAAATATTTCTATAATCTCAAAACAAGTCTCTTTAATTAGATTTTTCTAAATAAGCTAAAATAGTGCTATTTAGTATCTATCATCATCTTAGTGCTGTGAGTAGATGCATTTATTATCAGTTTAGAGAAATTATACTAACGCACATAGGTGCTTATGTAAATATACCTAGTTGATCTACAAAATTGCTGATTTCTATTGGTCCCCCATAGTATTGCTTTGCATCTATAAAATTTAAATGGTTTTTAATTATATTAATTTACTTTTTTATATATAATTAGTTATAAAAATTTATTTATTCTTTTATTATTTCCCTTCCCAATTCCTAACATGTTGGTTGTGTGATTGAATTTGTTATTTATCAAAAAATAAATAAGTGGTATTGTATCAATTTCCTTGATTGAGGTAGTATTTTAAACTCTGTAATTGTTATATTTTGTTTTTAATTGATTGGTGACTGATTTTATCAACAAATTAGAGACTATTTGATCTTACTAACTTGATTCTTAATTTATCAAAAAATAAATAGCACCATTTTAGCTTAAGGTCAAAAATTTTGCTGCTGTCACAGTGAATATCTTAATTTCATTTTAATAAATGCCTGTTAGTAATGTCTATAGAATTTAAGAAATTTGTTTACATAATCTAACTGTATATAAAAATAATTTGCTGATTACTTTTGCAATTTTAACTAGGCAACAGGTTACACATGTTGTCTATGTTTTTCCTTGATAATTTGGAATAACCAATATCTGCATTTAATGGTAACAGGGAACATAAAATTTAAAATATTTGTAGACGTATACAAAATATTGTTTTGTTTTTAATATTTAAATTATTTCATATTTGTTTTTTCTTGAATTTAAATGATTTGGTAAATTTCTGCTAATAAATGTCTATTTATAACTTAACTGTTTTTCCATGTAACACATTAAATTGGACTAAATACATAAAATAATTAATTTTTTTAAAGGAACATTTGAATGCTTCTGTTCCTGTGAGTGGAAATAATGCTGGAAATGAAGATCCTGCTATGTATCAACAAGCCTACAACCAAGCTAAATGAATTCATTTAAAGAAAATAAGGCAAATATTGAAACCTTATTTTTTATCAAATTTAAGAATTCTTCATGAAACTGATTAAATGTTTCAAAGTTAAAGAGTAGTTCACTAAAATTTTTGTACATATTTTATGTTTATTTATAACAAAAAAATCAATTTATTTCCATTGTAATTCATAACTAATCTTCTGCCTTGAAGCCAAGTGACATGATGGTAGCATTTTGAGATTCTGTATCACAGGTTCAAGATTCAATCCTTGGTCAGAATTAACTTTTTCATCTCTTCTGTGGGTTGATGAAACTGAGTACTAAATATGCTGGAGAATTTTACAAGGGGTGTTTTGAACTTAACACTGGGTGACTTGCATTCAGCTGACCAAATAATTGGTACATACGCTTTGGACACCAAGGCTCTCTGTCCAGAAAATAGAAAGGGACTGTCGTGTGATTTATTTAACTATAATCTTTTTTTACTAAAGCAAATATTTTTGCTTATTTTAGAAATTTTGTATATGTTACAATGAGTAAATGTACGTTAGCTTTTCAGTACAATTTATTTATTATCAGAAACATTTGTATAGAAGAATTATTTTACTATGTAGAATTATGTGTATTAGGTATAAAAATTGTCTACAATAAAATTGGTGATCTCATTTAGGTATAATTTTGATTCATACAACTTTTATTATGAAATTGTTGCAAAGACAACTTTCAATTTATAAAGCTTTCTCGTTTTTACAAATTACAACAATTTAGGGGGGGTGTATTCCAATCATTTAATGTATATTATATATTTGAAATCATAATAATGAACTACAAACAAATAAAATCAGATAAATAAAAATTTTACAATTTACACATAATCCAAAATTAGAAGGTTTGTAATTGTGTTTAAAAAAACTTATATTCTAGCATATAAGTTTTTTTAAACACAATGGCTAGAATATGCCAAAGACGACGGTTAAAGACATGGCAAAATAACATTAGTTGGAAATTAAATACTTGTCCTTATGGTGCTTCTGGAAATAATTATTTCTCAGTGTATGTAGTGAATCAGAAGTACAAACATTTAAATTTGAATGTTAGCATTTTCTAACAGCAATATATTAGAAATAAATAACTGTGTTCAGAAGTCTGTTGAATCGCTCCTATTTTGAAAAAATCCAAGCAAAATGCGGTATACTGAAGATGAAAGAAAAAGATGGCAGTGAAGTAACTACTTACAAAAAAGAAACCAAAATCACTTTTTCTAAAATTAAGTGCGCTTAAGTTTAAATTTTGTATTCTTATTAAACTTTTTAGGCATTTAATTGCTTTCCAAATAAGTGTTAAATAAACAATGCAGATTTAACTATATAATTTTTTTTTAAATTTTGAATTGTATCATAGTTTTTAAAGAATCTGTCCATAACTGTTACCATACTAATAAACTGTAACAAAAGTTAACTGTTAAATGTTTAAATTGCAGATGGGATCACCATTCATGCTAAAATTATTAATTTTTTCATTTAAAAGAAATAAGTTGTCGATTGTGGGAATACACTTTAGGTTTGTAAAAAATGTGATACATCATTTTGGTTTTTAATTGCAGCTGCAATTTTTTAAAGGAAACAAGTCATTTTATTTCATTACACATTTGAACATTAAAATTTGAAAGGTAATTATATATTTTACTCATGTTAGGAGATCAATTTTATGACTAAATTAGGATTTCACTTGTTTAAACAATATTTATGCTAATAAAAACATAATTACTATGATTCTATTAAAAGTAAGTTGCATTTTACTTTTTCCATTGTTTTAATTTAGTATGTTGTTATTGATTTTTGTAAAACAAATATATATATATATAATAAAGTCATTTATCATTAATTACTTGAAAATTATTAAAATTTCACTTTTCTTTTTAGGAATAAGTAATGACATGTTTCTTCAAGTTTGTCACAGCTATCTTCAAGTTTGGGATCACCATTTTCTAGCGATACCATATGGTTTCGCATACTGGTGTTCCACAATATCTGAAAGTGATGAACTAACTTCACGTAATAATAAAAAATTATAGAGAAAATTTTTATTTTAATATTTACCTAAGAAAATGAGAAAAAAAAAAAGCTATTTTTTGAGCCCCAAAATGTTATTTCTCGAGATTCTCTACATGACATCCATTGTTGATTATTAACTTAAAAAAAATAATACTGTAATAATAAAATGGCTGTGGATATACTTTTTCTTTCCATGCATAGTTCTAGGAGTGCTGGTAGAACAAAAGCATTATGGAAAACATTTAAAGAAACTTATAATGACAAGCTAGATTTTCCAGTTTGTCCTTGTTTCTTTTTCCTGTATGAGTGTATGGAGAAGTCCCTTTGAAAATAACTGTTACAAGTAATGAAAGAAATTTATGAAAATTACAATGGAAAACTACCCATTTTCACACAAGCTCCTTCTGATTGGCCTTCAAGCTCCTGATTTGCCCTCAAGCTCAAGGCTATTAATAAATGTACCAGTGCTCTTACAACAACATAATTTAACTTTATGGAATATTAAAGACAGCCTTGAGTTTCCAGGATTTCTAGATCAGAATGGATTCTATTTGGAAGGGGTTTTTTTTTTACAAGACAATTAAGTTTTACGTTTTTCCCATGTTATATGTCTGGTCTCATGAAGTCAATGTGAATGTGCATCATTTTCATGAGTTTGTCTAATGCATAGATTTAGAATTAAGTGTAGTGCGATAGAATTTAGACACGTAGGTGTGCTGCGCTTTTCATACCTACAAAGTGGCTCATCACTTCTGCTTCATTACTAGAACAACAGTGTGCGCGGAACAGTGCTTTTTTCCCATCTCTTTGCGAGGAATGCATTGCCGAGACTTGAGCCGAGCTAAAAGAAGCCTTTAAAATGCAAGACTACCATAAATCTTGTGGACTTGTGCCTTTTTTATGACCTGCCTCTAGTTTTGGTTTGTGTGTTTCTCTTAAAATAAACTGTAATTATTAGCATATTGTGCAAAGAAGCAGCTTTGTTGAGACTGATTTTTTTTTCTTTCTTGTTTTGGGAACTGATTTATGTGTATATCACCAACACAATTCAGTAAAACTATTATCACCTGTCAAGTGTAACTGCATATGAACCATGTACAATGTCTGTGTATTCACATTGTGTTTTCATTCCATTCACAAAAATGCCAATAGTGTTTCAATTATTGTTTGGTTTTTCGCGTTAGAATATCACTGAAATTCTAAGTTTTGTCAAGACATGGATAGTAAAGATTGTAGAATTGTGAAAAAATCCCACTCTTATTTTTCAATATTTTTCCCTCCCTTAAATCAGATTGATTAAAATTACATTCATACTTTTATAAGCTTCTTTCCAATCTTTATTGTAATTCTGTAGTTTTAATTTATTGACTGAAAATGTTTTTTTTATAAAAGCTAACAATTTTAAAAGTAATCTTTAAGAAGATGCCTTATTTAAACTCTTTCACTCAACATATCTTAATTATCCATGTGTAATATTTTTAATTGTATCTTAATATTTTATGCAGTAGATAGGCAATAGATATAAATTTAATTTTCTGTTAAAGACTTATGTCAAACTGCAAAATTTGTACAAACTTTGTTATTCATCATTTTTCTGTACTGAAAGGTTGATTCCATTTTCTTAAGAAAAGATTGTTAAATATCTTACCCTGTATCAAGTGTTAGTTATACTCTTTTTCATGTGTTTAAAACTTGTACAATATGTGGATATTTTTTTCTTATTTCCTACTGTTGTCTGTCTACTGTAAATTGATGCTTTCCTTTCAATGTAAAGTGGAAGAAAATGACCATGGTTATTAAATATCTGGTATAGCTTTTAAAAAAAATATTCAATTGTACATACAATTAATTTTAATTTGTACTTAAAATGTTTGTCACTTTGAAAAAAAAATGCAGGGTGTGCTCCAAAAAGTTTTTATGAACTTTTAAACTCCATAATTAACTTTTTTTCATGGGGGTTTGTTCCTTATGAATTTTATTTAAATGATGTATAAGTGGTAAAGAAACATAATTTTTATAAATAACTTTTAATGGCTCGATTTCGCTATAGTTTGTTATTAATAGTTATGAAATAAATCGCAGACTATTCAATTCTTAAACTTTTCCTCGTGTTAACTGAACCACTTATTGGAAAAAAGAAATGTAAAAATTTATGTCTTGAATGTAAAACATTTAACATGAACATAAAAAGAAATGTAAAACATTTAACATATCTGTTACTTGAACAATAATGAAATTAAATGTGCCTTCACTTCATGTTTGCTCTATTACATAAAATTCTATTAATGTTTA
This sequence comes from Latrodectus elegans, assembly GCA_030067965.1. NCBI lineage: Eukaryota > Metazoa > Arthropoda > Arachnida > Araneae > Theridiidae > Latrodectus > Latrodectus elegans. The sequence goes on from CM057812.1 coordinate 46,379,570, forward strand.
CATATTGAAGTTTCTTCTAATTTCAAGCTAAGACAGTTGAATTTGAGATCAAGTGGTTGGTATTTAAAACAAAGAAGAATATAATTTATAAACTTATCTATAGGAGAAACTAGCTTTTTTATTATAAATCTTTGTGATTTAAACTAGCTCACCCTGTGTTTTTTTGAAGAGAGGAGGTTTTATTAAATAACCTCTCTGGATTAAAGATAAAACAGTTTTGTTAAAAATATTTTTTAATCTAGAATGGAAGCTATCTTTCTCATATTTCATAATCATTACTAACAAAAAGAATGTTTTTGTTTCATGTGCTTTTGTTAGAAAGGTGTTTCACAAAAGAGGCACTATGGCGGCCAATTTATGTAAAATTTCACGTTTTGAATTATTAATGTAAACCATATTCCATATTGTGTACAAATGATTTTTTTCCCGTAGTTTATTTAAAAATTTTTTTTTTTTATTTATTTTTTTATTAGCAGTCTCAACATTAATTTTTGTTTTGGTATTATATTAAGTTGAAGAAGCATGTAAAAGCACACCAACAGTAGTTCTTGTGGGAGTCATTAAGGATGAGCTCAACAATTTCTTGATATAAACTTAATTTTATTTTCTCTTTAGTGATAGAATTTTGTATACATTTATTTAATATACCTGAAGAAACTAAACATGAAGCTATTTTGTATGAAAACACATTTTATAATGTGTTATTGTTATAACGTGTAGAATTACAGCAAACATTTTCAAATGTTATGCAGTTTTTGAAGAAAAAAAAATCATTATTTTTTAGTGAATAAGGTACAAATAAATAATTAAGATCACATAATATAATGTTTACCAATATTCATCTGTGGTGATTATCAGGATGAGCTAGTTGTATTCAGCTGATTTTTATACAAACTGTTGGTGGCTCATGTTTGAGTTCAAAGGAATTTCTTACATTATAACATAAAATGTTAAAATTGGAAAATTTTTTTTTTTTTTTTTGTTGAAAAAAATTTTTTTACAAACATCATTGTATGATCTGCTTTTAAATCTAAACTAATTTTCATTATAAAGGAATTTCAAATTTTTGTTGGTGATAATATAAAAATGTTTAAATTTTTTTTTGCTGATCATTAAAGGAAGCTATTCATTAATATGGTATTATATTACAAACGACTCATAACCTGAAATTTTGCGATTGGAACTTTCTTGCACTGAGTGCTTCAAATATCAATGTCGCTGGTTTTAATTTATGTTGTGTATAGAATTTTGCTTAGAGAATTTTTATTTATGTCAAATCATTGTTCATAGTTGCAATTGTTTATTTTCCTTTCAAGATCTTATGTCTTCCAGTCCAAATTTTTATCAGAAAAATTGTTAGGAAAAAAAAATCTGAAGTTAAACTAATCATTTAATGTGTATTTATTATTTATTTATATTAACAAATTATATGAATATTACTTTTAATTCCTGTAATATTTTTAAATTCTGTAAAACTTTGAAAAATTTTATTGATTAGTTGACTTTTATTTTTTTGAAAAGTCAATGAAATCAAATAATTTTTTTAAAGAAAAAATATATCCTATTATATTTATTTAAACAGCAATCAACCCAATGATTTATATTATTTTTGATTAATATTAACAGTTGTTATCATTGTACAATGTTTTATTTATTTGTATGTTTCTGAAGATATATATAATTTATTTTGTATTTAAAAATATGTCTAATAATGCTTTTTCCCCCATTTCATATCCTTTTCTCTAAAGTAGATGAATGCAAAATTAAGTTCCTAGTAACATTGAGGAAATAGAATTTAGCAATAAACCCTAAACTTTTAGAGAATTTGTTAAGAAAGAGTAGATTAATATTTCTTATTAAAATTGCAGTGTAAGAGGAAATTAAATGTCATGTTAATAATTCAGCCTTTAAAATTCTATTTTTGAAATTTACTGAGCTTTTATTTTAGGGGTTTTATAAAACTTTAAAAAAAGTTTTTATTTTCTTGTACGAAATTGCATGTTGAATGTTTTTAATAAATATTGATTCAAATAACTGCGCAATAAAAATTGTTTTTATATTTACCAAATGCAGATTCATGTAAGAGATATCGGTACTTAGTCAACTATTGTTAAATTTTCTTGTATAATGTCTTTATTTTTTTAAACTGAAGTACTGATCAACATTCCTGAATTTTGTACAAAAATGTTAAATTAGTAGTACATTTAGAGTGAGGACAGGTTTCAAAGAAGAAAACAAATGTGTCACAGCTGTTATATCTTTTTAAAATATTCCATATCCAGTGTGATTATATTTTAATTGAGCCATTTTGTTTGTCTTTAAGTAACATTCCATAGCTGGTTCAAAAAGAAATAAATATGTTTGTTGCTCGGATACCAAAGTTTTTATTTTCTTAAAATTTTGTCTGTATTTGTGTAATTTAAGTTGTGATGCGTTCTGAAATAAAAGGTAATTAATCACCCATCAAGTTGTTAAAATTATCTTTATTCTTAATGAATATGCATTATACATACATTAGATATAGAGTAGAATAATTAGTGTTTGATGTTACATGCTTTTTTTTGTAATTTACCAGATAATTGCTTTCTGTTAATGTCTTTTTTTTTTTTTTTTTTTTTTACACCCCATTATCTGTAAAAGGATCCCAGAAGGTAATTTATGAGTTGAGGACAAAAAGGTCTGGTAATGGCACTTGGCTGCTCAAAATGCTGTGTCAAAATATGGGAAACTCGGCAGAATTGAATGGCATGGCTGTCACAAACAACCCACAAAACAGCTCAAATATCCATTTTAACATTTCAAGTCCTTGTATATCTAACAAATACATTATTATTTGAGGAATAATATTAGTATTCTGTGTTCATACAATCGTTCACAATTTAATTTTCAGGAGATTTGTAAATACAGATATTTTATGCATATTCAATATCTTATAATTAAAATTAGATATAAAAATTGAAATTCTGAAGTTCTTATTTTTTGAGCTGAATAATTACAAATTGTTAGTAAAAAAAAACGTTATTTACTTTTTGATTTTGTGCTATTGCTTGGTTACTGAAATTTGCTTCAAAGCCTTACCATGTTTTTAAAGGAACAATTATTAAACCATGCATGAGTTATATATTAAGAAAGTATTGTAAAGATAGATTATATTCACACATTATTGATTTTTTTATTTATTATTGTTAACACTTGTCTAATAGCACTGTTGATTATATTTTTCCTCGTGTATGCCATTTTCCAGTCAATGGGGAAAATATTTAAAAGCAGGTATTATTCCCATTATTGATTTACATATAATGCTCAGAAGCTGGCATCTTTTTAAAGGTCATTATTGAAATGATTAAAAAAAAATGTAAAAACCTATGTCATTTTAATTAGGGATTTGCATGCATCTATTGATATCTTTAGTTCTGTTTCATCACCCATCATTTTTTTTTTTTTTTTTTGGAACATGATTAGTACCGTTAATTTCATTTCTGGAGATAGTTAGCTGTAAACAAAGAAATGTTTTATTCCAGGGTTTCGTAAACACCTGGAATTTGAATCCCCCCCCCCTATTTAAGGTACCTTTAATCTTATGAAATTTTGATTGGACTCCTTGAAAATCATTAATTATTCCTGGAATTTTTACTTTCTCCGATGCATTTATTTTTGTTAGATAAAATTATATTTTTTTGAATTGTTTTAGTATTGTAGAATTTTCTATAAAGTTGTTTGAAAACCAAATTGAGTATTAGCACTAAATGTTACCATTAGATGGCTGTACGATCGATATTAGATTATAATTAGATCTAGTTCAGCCACAATAATTTTGTGATGGGCCAGATCAGTCAAAATGGATGTAGTATTTAGATTTATGCATGTGAAATGAAGAATAATCACTGGTAAGATCGTTTTGTTGTGCAATCAAATGGGCAATTTTATTTGATTCTTTTTCTATTTATTTCTGTCTTATACCATAAACAATTTCCCGAATATTAATATTTAAATATAAATTTTTTTAGTTAAAATGTAGTTTTCCATATCTTTCTTGGTGAAGATTGTGTATAATTGCAATGAAAAGGGAGGAATTCGTTTATTGGTTAAATAAATTATTTAATATGCCTAGTGGAAAGTGCCTTTTCAGTGAATAGTTAAATGGAAATGTTATACAAGGATTAGCTTTTCCGTAGCTCAGTTAAAAAGAATTTGTAAAGTTTAAATCATTATAACCAATTATAAAGATTTCGAGATAATATTAATGAGAAATTTGATCTTATTTAACATAGAATCGACACTTTTTTTATTTTAATTTATTCTAAAATAGACATTTTCACTTATGGAAAATAGTTGTTTCTACTACTCTCTCATAATTAAGTATCTGGTGATTGTGGGTTTTCTGTTAACAAAAACTTAGTTTTATTGCTGGTGCTAGACAAAATAATTATATTAATTCATTTAATTATGATAAAATATATTTAGATGAATTTAAACAACAAAAATGAAGCCAATAACAGAAAGAAAGCACTTTTTGAAAAAATGAAACTGAAGCGTTTGCGGGGGATGATAGATATGAAATTAAAAAATTGACAATTGGAATTACTGAAAGAATTGGTAAATTAACATTAATTGCAAAATCAAGCATCTGTTGAATGTGGGTTTTCTGTGTACAAAAAATTTAATCACTTAAACACGTCATTGATGATCACGTCTGTGTGTCTACAAATTTAACCTTAGTTTCTTTACTTAATTTTTCTGTTCTTTCTACAATTTTACTTCTAATTTCGTTTTTCTTTACTCTCATCTGTTATTGCTGCTATTACATTTTTTGTCAGGATTTTATATCAACCTTACTGTTTTCTTCGCCCCAGTTGGAAAGATTTCATTTCTCCTCCTCCAGCCTATTCAGTCCGGCTTTCCCAACAACTCCATTTCAAACCTGGAAACCTTGCCACAACCACCATTCTTGTAAATTAAATATTATTCTCTATTTCTCACACATCTTGTAAACTTCACTCACATAAGCAAACTTCACATGAGAGTTATTCTTTATACTCTATATATTATTTCTCCTGATATTTATTCTATTTTTATGTTTAGATTTTTATATTTAAAATGCTTATATATGTTTTTAGCACTTTATATATTCATTAATTTGATTAAATGCATACAATTCTTTAAGAAAATTTTTTAAATGTATAAAAATTCACACATTACAATGTATTTCTTTAGAGTTATTCTTATATCCTTTAAATTTTGAATGAAAAGTTTGGAAACTAGATTTGATTAATGGAAAAATTATTTAACTTTCTATACGTGAATTTATTAATTCTATATGTGAATTATTAATTGGAGAAAATTATTCGCGGAGTAATGGGAAATTAGTAAAATTAGCAAAGTAATAATATAACATAAAACTAATTATATAATGTAGCTCAAGAGATAACAATGAAGATTTTTTGTAAAGACAAATGAAATGAAAAATAAATATTCCCACATTTTTTTACAAGAAAAGCCATTATTAGCAAAGAGTCATTTATCAGTCAAATCTCGCCATAAAATCCAATTCTGTTTTTGTGTATGTGTTTGATTTTGGACTGAGAAAATATTTTATTTTAAATTATGACATATGTGACATAAAAAGTAAAACTGCAAAAAGAAAGAATTATTTTTATTAATAAAATTTAAAAATATTTCTAGCTTACAAAATGCTGAAGCATTTCAACTCACATAGTTTGGTGCAATGCAAAAAGTATATTAAAGTGAGAAATGATAACGTCAAACTAATTTGCTGACATGTATAACTATGTCTCTCTCTTTATAAAATAATTTTAAATATTCACAAAGTAAAAATGAGACTCAAATTCACAAATATGCTCTTAATATATACATAAATTATGTCTGCAAATTGATATTTAAATATGAGATTTATAATTTATATACAAATAATTTTTAATTAAATTTTCATAAATAAATAATTAGAAACCATAATAAATGTGAATTAGTTCAGAATTCGTCACTACATTATATTTTTAAAATACACAATATATTGTAATGACTTTATTATTTTGTGAATTTGAAAGTTTTATTTTTTGCTTTTGTGCTTGAAAATTAACAGATTACTTATTTAATAAAAATCCTTTTTTATTTAATAAAGTACACCTTATATCAATTTATTTGTTATAAAACAATTTTTTTATCTATTATTATTTTATCAAAATATAAGGTGTTATTATTAATAATTACAAATATTTTAATAATTATTTTAAAATCACTTAAAAAAAAACAGCTTTTATTTATAGTTGAAGGAAGATTTCGAGTAAATAAATTGACAACTTATTTTATATGTCAGTTTAACTAGTTTTGATTGGACGTAAATATCGATCACTTGAAAGTTTTTATTTTTTAAAAAAATCTAAATCCAAAAGATTTTAAAAAAGGAAAATCTAATGGAAGAGTGTTTTAACAAGCACTTAATAATCTTTAAGTGTTTCAGTAATACAAAGAACGTTCTTTAATCGCTATATTTCATCCCGCGCGCATGTAAATTGCGATTTAATAGTACTAATAATTTTATATATTAATAATAAATAATTATTTTAATAATAACAAATTAAAAAAATTATCGGTTTTTTTTCCCCAAAATATATTTATAACTCTTTATGATTTAATAGAGATTACAAAAATAAACAGAGCAAAAAATATTTATTTTTAGTGCGATATATTGTTATCTTAGTAGATTATTTAATGCTAAATACCAAAAATTGTTGAAAAAGTAAGGAGGACAAAATTTTGTCACAATTTATTGTGACAAAGTTTCAGTTTTATCCAAACTAATGATTTATTAATATTTTCAATAACCTTTGAGTAATTAAAATGATAAAAACTTTTTGTGATGTTTTTCTTTCAGTTGACGAGTGAAGTTTAATTATAAGCACATAATGATATAACAACAAAATAGAACATAGTAATTGGCCATGCGAGGCAAATTTTTTCAAATAATGAATTTTAAAAGCATTGATATAACATGACACATTATTTTATTTTATTAACATAATTTTATTTTAAAAGTTGAACTAATGTCATTGAAGTTAAGTTAGGATTTAAACCAAGCTTTTTGTACAAAATGTACATTTAAATTACAAATATACGCAGATATTTTTTTTTAAGATTCATGTTGATTCAAAAAAAAGTAAAATTTGCTTAGAAATGCAAGACGGTCATATCAATAGAACTGAAGTTTTTGAGAGCGAAATACATTTATTCCTTTAATAAAAATATAGATGGATTATTCTTCAATAAAAATGATAAATGAAATATAATGGCAAAAAATTTATTCACAATTTCTTGCCTTTTAAAGGAATGTGGAAACAATTTATATTTAGGAATCATGAAAATAATATGTAATTAAAATTATACAGGACATTTCTTGTGAAAAAAATTTGGCGATAAAAGAACAAATTTTATGAATTAAAAATATACAAACAAACATTTGCATAGATATAAATGACAGGATTTTTGTTCATCTAAAATTATTCACTATTATTTTCCAAAATTATTAAAATTTTTGCCATAGAGATCTCAATATGAGAAATAATTTAACATAATATTTAAAGTTAACAGTGACATCAGAAACAATAATAAATCTTTAACATTATTACAATGTGCTTTGCACATCTTCATAAGTTAAAATTCTTAAGACACGTCGCACAAGTGCATAAAAAGAACAATAAAAGCACTTTAAAGTTTATCATTTAACATATCTTTTAATTATATTTTACTAATGGTGCTGTTTATAATTTGAATTTTGAGAGTTATTAATGCTTCCATAAGGGTTGTTTTCATAAGAAGACATCAACACTGTTTTTGTTCTATCATTCATTCTTTGATTGTAAGAATGTAATTCTGGCACCACGCTTCGTCTGTTCTGTTGCATAGCCGAATCGCTAACGGTTACGTAACTGTGTTTCGTTAACTGCATGTCACTGGGATTTGATTTGCTGACTTCTTCTCTTCCAGACCATGGTTTCAAATTAACATTCTTCTGCTTTGATGGCATTTGAAAAGGATTAATCTGGGTAAACATTCCAGCTGGATTAGCACTCTTTTTCATAAGTACCTGCTGATGGACTGGATTTAATTTGTTTTTGTTGTCATTTGATCGAGATTCCATATCATTTCGCTGACTACTGCTCGGATATGGTTTATAATCTGAAGGGGAATTGTTCTGCAAACTTGTATCATAACCAAGTTTGTTTTGCATCCCATTTGTATCGCCATTTACAGTAATTCTTGCTTTATTTCCTGGAGTCTGAGAGCCATTTTCAGAATTACTTTGCTTCTGTTTCAAATTAAATGAATTAGGAGAGTTTCTGTGAGTCACTTCCTTGCTTGCTGCATCTCTGTGATTATAAAAGATTGCATTCTCGTTTTCATGACGACTACTCTCTTTTGAATCTGGAGCATCTAAAAACTGCCTTTGTTCTGAAAGGGCGCCATGAGATGCCAGTGACTTATTGATCACATTATTGGCGTAAACTCTTTCAGTATGACACTTAGACGGTGTTTCGGATGATTTTCCAAGATTCTGAAAATTCTGGGGTCCATATTTCTTTTCAAGCTGATTCGGTTTAATTCTAGTGGGGAAAGAAGGACTTTCAGTGCGTTTTTCTACGATATTTTTCACATCACTCGATGATGTGGCATATTGTTTCCCTTTTTTGTTGCTAGTTTGTACGCTGGAGAGTTCCAGAGAATCTCTGGACACATCAGATTCGTTGCCTTCTTCCCTCGAATTAAATCGACTCGCAGGTGTTTGTGGCATCTCTTTCTTCAATGCATTTCTCTCAGAATAACGTGGAGAATCAAGATTAGATGCAATACTATCATCATCTCTAATACTTTGATCCAGTTGCCAGAGGACGCCTGAAGCTCTTTTGTCATTAAATTTTTCTGGTTGATGAATTTGTACATTTAAGGTTCCATCTATTTCTCCTTTATCTATAGGAGACTTGTGGATCTCTAATTTTTCTTTACCATAAGGAGAATCGAGATATTTTGAATTTCTTTGCTTGTAGTTTTGAGCAATCGCTGACGCATCTTCAGATTTGCACGAAGCATTTTCATTGCTGGTGGGTGTTATTTTAGGGTCACTTAGAGATGTGTTATTTATTGATTTGTCAGGGCATCTTTTGTCGTTTCCGCCCATGGAATCTTCCTCAAGAGTATCTTCAAATCGTTTTTCCCATTGTAAGCCGTTTTTATGAAGATTCCCATCGGACATGACATTTGCCAACATCTTTTCGTTGAGTGAACCAGTTGTCGACAGAACCAGGGACATGGGATTCCGATCTTTATCTTCAAGTTTGGAATCTGAGTTTTTAAAATGTGCAGCGAGTTTGTGAGCAGCTACCCCTATGCTCTGAGAACGTCTAGGACCGATGCCGTGAGAGGGAAAAGTGTCTTTATCGATTTGGGTTAGATCATCGATGCTTTGACTTCTGTACAGAGGATGGAAGAGTTTTTGTCCATTGTTGTTAAAACTGCAGGAGCCAAGTCTCTTGGATCCGGTGGGCGTATTTCTTGATTTATCAGGAATTCTTTCAATTTCAAGCTGCACGTCATATGGAGAAGCATAGCTTAAAATAGTAAGAGCATCTTCGTACACAATGTTGGTAAATGAAACAGTTACATTCAAAATCTTGTCACCTGAGCAGAAAAATATATAATTTTAATGGTTTAGTTCGTTTATATGCAAATAATATAATGATTATTGACATTGGTAATATTTCGAAACTGAATAAATATCTCTCAACAATCAAATTTCAATTAAAAGATTTTAAGTTCATATAATCCTTCCTACTTTTAACGATAACATCAATAAATAGTAATTGACTTTCCTTTGATAACTATATTTTAATAACTATAAATATTTATAATACATTTAATGTAATATATTTATTTAATTATAATATATTTAATAAAATTCATTAATGTATATAAACGCTGTGTTAAAATATATTACATATTTCATAACCATTTAAATTTTAAATACATATTTATTTTAATTTTAGTAAGTTGTAATGAGAAGTTGTTTTTAATAAACAATAAATAATTTCTTAATTAGTATATTAATCAAACATATAAAAAATATAATTTCAAAATTAACGTTTCCACGGAATAAATGTGTGTGCGTGAGTGAGAGAGAGAGAGAGAGAGAGAGAAAACATGAAAAAGATGAAATTTGAAAAACACTAAAATATACGAAACAAATGAAAAGAAGAAGGCATAGGGACCACGTCTTCATCAGGAGGGAGATGGCCAGCTACGCAAAAAGAAAGAACAATCTTTTCTGACATGCTCGAAGGACAAATGCTTAAAGATCTTTGAGCAATTCTCCCAAAGAGTGTTCGTATTAAAGAACTTAGGTAAAACATTTGAATTCAGTTGTGTTTGGGAAAATTGGCAAAATAATTATGGATAAACATTTTATGGAAATTGCAAATACATGAACACAATTGTACCTGCTTTGATGAGACCCGATTCATTTGCTGGTCCTCTATGAAGAACGTCCTTTACCATGATTCCATCTCTCATGTTGCCGCATATGTTGAATCCCAGTCCAGTGAAATCATGACCTCGCAAAGAGACAACTGTCCTTTCTGGTTCCTGCGAAAGATAAAAAAAAATGTTATTCAACAATTTTCTTTTACATTTTACCATATTTTTAGAAAACAAAATTTACATACATTTATTCTGTACCTATATGAATTCACAAATACATACTTATATAAATGTATGCGTGTATTTAGTATAAATATATTTATGTATATATCAGTTTGCAACGAATTTTTTTTAAACTTCATTAAGAAAATTTTTTAAATAAAGTTTAAAAAAATCATGAAGGCAGTAACTTTGTACGCCACTCAAATCTATGAATTTCTACCAACGTTTTAGTAGTTTCTTAAAGCTTTCGGCCAAGGAACTTGGTGGATGAGATCAAAAAAGGGATCAACCTCATTGTGGACATCTTATGTTAAATCGAAGATAGAACCAACAAGATGTATCTGCAGATGTAAAAAAAGGTATAAGTTCGAAGGAGCGATGTCGGGCCTGTGTTCGGTGTAGCAAAAGATCCCATCCAAGTCCGTATAGAGTCCATCCTATGAATGCAAACACATGTGGCCATACATCATCTTGATGGAACAGTATCTTCTTGTTCTGGAAATTAGCTCATCGTTTAGATTTAACAGCGGCGTCAACAGGTACTAGCAACTCGCTGCACAACATACTGTCGATGGTTTTATCTTATTTAGGTACTGTTTAGGAATGATAATCCCACAACATAAAAAGCATGATATTTTCATTAGTCAAATTGCGCATTGAGACCTACCAACGAGCTCACTGAGAACATATTCCCTTTTCAGCTTGTGTTCTTAAAGTTTTCTTTTTTTTAACACAAGGGATGATTCGATCCAAAATTTTGTCTTTATGTTGATATTCGAGCAGATGGAGGTCTGAACATGCCTGTACTTATCTGCTTGAGTTAACTAATACGGAGCTTAATGATTGAACTTGTACGTCAAGTTTATGTGATGCATTGCAATCTAATGGACATAGCAGTAAGGTTTAACTCTTTAGCTAGATTTCGAGTAGAGGATTTTTCTTCCACAAGTTATCGCAGATAGGTCTCATCAACCTCAACAGACCTGCCAGACAGCTCTGCTTCTGGCCATAATTATTCTTAAATGCCATAATCTATGTTTTTAAACTTTTGGTATCAAACTCCTTCACAGTATCATATGATACAACAGTAGGACCTAAAGTAGTATACACGATTTGGTGACATTCTGTAGATGACTTCTTACAACAGAACTAGAGCTAAATGATGATTCTAATCTGGTAGACTGATTCAAATAATAACATTCCAGACATTTTGTACTTAATGATAATAATATGCTTTTACAGATCTCACGATACAGTATGTTCTAAAGCAAGTCCACTTCTTTCAAATGCCAAAAATCGTCTGAAAAAATATGAGCAAATACATCAAAGTACACTGTTTACGTAAACTATATTAGCGAGGGCGTAAAATCTTCGTTAGAAATCGATATTTATGTATGGGTATGAATTTATGCTGTTACTTTAATTTATAAACTTGTTGAATTATATTTGTCACATACAAAACCATTGTAGAATGAATACGTAATCAACTAATAGATCCGATTTATATACTTTAACTTGTAAAAATTAATGTTCTTTTGTGGTAACATATTTTGGATCTAATATAGGGAAACTATAAATAGCTATGTTATCGCTTCGGTCATAGCTGAATGAATTTTAAGAAACAATTTAACATTTAAATGGATTTTATTAAAAATCCATGGAATGGATAAGTTCAAAGTATAAAAAATATAAGTATGAAAAAGTATGAAACATCATCTTTACTTGTCAACTGACAGAGAAATAATTTTGAAAAGACTACGGAAATTGTCTTAACATATACATATTTAATAATAGATTTCCATAAAACACCATTGAAATGTATTCTGCGAATAAAGATGTGTGTGATAATGAATCAAGCAGAGTTTAGATGCAGTTGATTCCAAATACTCACCACCGCGAGGCAGGAATCATCATAAGCCCGATGTTTCTTTCCACCACCGAACATGAAATGACCTTTTCCATTTCTAGGTTTCTTTGTCTTGACAGAATACTCGGAAATCTGCAAATTTTAATAAATATTTAAGAGCAAATAAGGTGAAACATATATATATATATATGCAATATAATCTAAATGATTTCGTCAAAAATTTACATTAATCTGCTGGGGCTTAATTTTTTTTGCATATTTGTTTTTATTTAAATATATTTTACAGTATTAGTTTTGTATCGAAAATTATTGTTCATTAATAATGGATTTGAAATATAAAAAGGATAGGTGGACGAACAACTCACAAAGGAAATGATAAAACTAAATTTTTTTTTACTTGAATTATAATGTATAAAAATATATTTTAACCAACAAATTGCAAAAATTTAAGAATATCAATATTTATTATTAAATATATAAAAGTATGAATATATGCAAAGAAAAGAAAAGAAAAAATTCAAAATTAATGTTAATTTGCAATGGAAAAAAGTTAAGTATTTGAATTTAGTGATATATCAAATTGTTAACAAAAAAACAAATTTTCACTCGAAGTCTGAAAACGATAAGAATATTGTATAACATAAAATTTAAGAAATTTAGAAAATACCACGTTGGTGTTATTTCTTTGCGTTAACTGCGCAATTAGGAGTATTTACAATTTTACCACGATAGAAATATAAATACACTGACAATATCATATTCATAATTTATCAGACAACCCAATGTGAGAACCAATGCCTTTCTCTGAAGATTTCAACATGACGACACTGAAAAATGTTTGACCTCCAATTCTTCTCATTAACTGTAACAAAATCTGACTCCGTCGAATCAGATCATTTTTAATTGCTGTCTTTCCGGCTTTCTAGATCCAGTAAGACCAAAGTGCAGAACCTTTTTTCATAGTATTGTCATCATGCATTCGAAACGCATGAGCCCTTCAATTCATTCTATTAAAGGTATAAGTATGATATCCCCCCCCCCATAGGATTTCTCGTCAAATCTAGCGTCTTTTGTTTTGATTATAGTGTTAACAATTTTAGTTTTTGTTTTGATTATAGTGTTGGAAAATTGAGTTTTGCTACTTTTCAGACTTTTTTGTTGCCAGATTTGTTTTTTCTTGTGTTTTACATCATATTTACGTCATACATATGGTTCTTTTCAATGGCAACAGCTTTTGAAATTTTCGTTTTTCTTTCAATTCGAACTTTTTGTTCTACGTTTGCAGTTGTGTTTAGTTATCGACGGCATCCAAACATCGTGAACTGTTCCTTTTTCCAATTTCTTTTTATTTATTTATTATTTGTACCCTTTTTATTTTGTTTATTTATTGTATGATTTTCTTATATATTTTTTAAAAATTTATTTTTATATTTTTCTTTTATTATTCCAACAACGTGAATTTTTCTTGTATCCAATTTCTTTTTGCTTATTTATTATTATCTTTTTCTTATATATTTTTGTTAGTTTATTATATTTTTCTTATACATTTTTCCATAATATCACCAAGCATATTTGACATGAGAGCTTGACGTCATATCAAATAGCTCCTTTATTGTTAATTACTTATCTCTTTCACCAGTTGTTTTGAAGAGAAGGCAAACCCAACAAAAAAGTTTTTATTCATTTCCAGTAATACTTTTTAGATTTTTTATATTATTATGTGATTTAAAATTTTATAAAATGCGTATTTTTTTTAATTTTGGGAAAATTCCAGTATTGGAAAACATGCACTTAATTTGGCAACGGAAAAAAGTTGCAATGGGCGCCAATGGGGGAGGGATATCAAGCTAGTCCTTTATTTAATTTTCATATATTTAACAATATCATGTTGTTAATATATTTTAAATAATTCTGATTTAAATCTCCTTTTCAAGTTATTGTTCTGCTTTAGGCCACTAAAAATACTCCTCAAAGTTTTCCTTTCAAATACCGCAACAGTATTTATTTCCAGCATAGTCATACTCCAGATCTCAGAATCGTATGTCAAGACAGGCCTCACAAGAATTTAGTAAATTAAAAAATTTATGTTTCTACAAAGAAAACTATAAATTGAAACAATTTTCTAAAGCCAAAATAGTCCCAATTTGCCCTAAAGCAGTCGGTTTTTTATTTTAAAAGATATTCTATTGTCCCTAATAATAACTAAACGTATGCAAGTGAAACCCTTCACTGTTTCAAATTTATGTAAGCCAATTTCAAGATAAGGGTCAGGAAGTCTGCTACCAGAGAAGAGCATGTATTTTATCTTCCTTTTGTTAATAACTAAGCCCCCATTCATCTTGTAGCCACCTCAAGGGCAAGGAAATGTTTCTTTCAAAAAGAGAAGGGATCGTGCAATTCTATTAATATCATACGCATATGGAAGAAGTTGTACTGATCTTGAAAATATATGCCCACAGATATTGATGTCCGAATCTCAAATAACCTTCGCAAGTGCAATATTAAAAAGAAAACAGGATAGAGAATCACTCTGTTGAACATTATTATTCCAGAGATTTTCTGATAAAGAGGCCAGAAATTTTTATCTTACATTTTGTATCGTTCAGTGTAAGTCTTGTCAATTTAATGAGTTTTGATATTAACCCAAAATAATCCATTGTTTCAAGGAGATAATTTCTATTAATACAATCAAAACAAGCTTTGAAATCTACAATGATGATGAGTTTCAGTGCTAAACTCCAATGTCTTGTTCAAAATCTGACGGAGGCAGGAAATTTTATCTGTAGTTGATTTTTCTGCACCATATCCACATTAATAGCTTTCTATTTGTGGGTCAACGTATGATAATAATTTAATACATGAAATTCTAAATAAAAATTTTATATAAGAAAATAAACAAATACCACGATAAATGGCACACGCTTTTCTTATGAATCGAGCATAAAATGCTAATATTACAATCAGTTGATATAATCTCAAAGTTCCAGATGTCAATAATTCTAAAATATTCAATAACAAAGTAGACTCACAATTCTTCAGCAATTCTGCAGAAATAAAATTATGTTCTGCGGCCTTCTTTTTTTAATTTTTAATGGCAGCTCTAACCTACACTGAGAACAAACATAAATAAATCGAATCTACATATAATCTGTCCACACAAGAGGACGCTGCTAATATCGTAACACTAGAGCTCAAAGAAATTTATCCATATATAGGAATATGAGAATATAATTACAACACAATACGCATTTTGAAATTATTTCAATATTTTATGGATTATGCTCATAATATGAATGGATGCTCAAATAAATTTATAAGTCTACAATCTAGCGTTTAGGTGCCATAAAGATTACACTTTAATACTCCGAGTTGAGTATTAAGCTAACCATCCAATCTCTTAAAACCATAATCGCTTCAGGACCTCAATAATCGAATAACGGTGAAAAATTGAGAAGCTTTGATGGGAAACAGGTGACGCTAATTTAGGATTATTGAAGCAGATAAGGCTTGATGTAGTGTTAAACAAACAAGAGGCAATTGATATAACATTTAAAGCTTTTTCAGAAAATATATTGCATGATTGATATCAATTCAATATGTGATCATGAATTCTTAAATTCTGTGTTATGGCTGTCTTCATTCTTTGAAAAATCTATCTTCTTCGAAATATGAAATACGTCTTCGAAATACGAAATTTCCCAAGCATTTTTAACGAAAAAACGCACAGTTCCTTCACTAAGTGATACAATTAAAATATCTGAATCGTTTTCTTACCTTAGATGAGCGAATGGAGTTTTTATTCAAAGATGATTTTCCTGAAAATAATAAAAAATATTAGTTAATCACACGGAGAATAATTGCAATATTTGAATTCGATCTCCTCTCTCTTCATTAAATATCTCACCTTTGTCAGTGGCATCAGCTCCATCTCCTTCTGGATCCTTAAAATAAGGATTGTCAAATGCAAATTCCCCTTGTGATTTCTGACCCTGCTTTTGATGTTGTCCGTGATGAGTCTGTTCCAGCCCTTGATTTCTTCCTACAACAGAAAAATCAAGTATATACTTCAATATGTTATGATAATGCAGAAATTTATTTCAAAACATCATGAAGATTTTTATTCAAAAATGAAACTATATATATACAATTGCCAGAAAAAGTCTGCGTACTAACGTACAGTAAACATTCTACACAGAATAAAAGTGCATTATACTGTCAACATGAATTCAATTTTTATAATAATGCTTTTCTTTAGCAATTCCTTAAATTTTGGTAACAAGTTCAGAAAGATAACACACATTATTTCGGAGTAATTATAATAATAATTAAAAATTAAATAAAAAGCTGTCAGAAAAAGTTTGCGTATAGATGAAAAAAGTCCTTAAAAAATAGATTCAATGGACTGCCATTTAAGCTTTAATGTCTGGTTGGAAAACTTTTATGTCTAAGAATCTCTTCCACAATCGTTTAAGCATGGAATGAATTAGCTCGGCAGTTTGCGAAGATGAAATATTACTCCATTCCATCATAATGACTCTTTTTAGCATATCTTTCGATATTATGCTATATCATCGAATGTTGCGTTCCAATAAGTCTCAAAAATTCTCGATGGGGCTTAAGTCTGGAGATTGTGGAGGAGTACGCAACTGATACTTGATATTGTACAACAGTCAACTTTGTGGTCAGTGTATTTTGGATCACTGTCTTGTTGAAACCAAAAGCATCTTCAAGGTTCGAATCTTATGCACTCTGCTTCAAGTTTTCTTTTAATATATTTATATATCTCATTCGATCTAATCTGGAGTCTACAAAAGTTAATCGATCAACACCACATGCTGCCATACACCCTTAAATCATTACGCCACCTCCACTGCGTTTAAATGTAGACACAAAATTTTACTTCTCAAAAGCCATACCTTGTTTTTTCTACACCAGTTTACACCCCCTTTAATGCCAAAGAAACAAAACTTCCTTTCATTAGAGAACATTACTTTTTCAAAAATCTCAGAAAGTTTATTAACATACTTATTGTCAAAATTTAAGCGGTTTTGCTTATTGGCAATTTAAATACATGGTTTTCTACAAGCCACACGTTATGATAGTTAGATTTTTAAGAATTTTTCGAATAGTATTCTCTTGAAGAGATTTTTAAACCTTTCTCTAATGTCAAGTACTATTTGAGATGCAATAATTTTTGGATTTAAACATACGGATTTTAAGATGCATCTCTTTTCTCGTATTGTCAGCTTAGATGGTCAGTTACTCCAAGGATAACAGATTTCGATGATTTATAATTATTGATTACTCTTTGGATAAAAGAATGAGTTTTTCAACTATCTATCAAACTGTTCGAAGAGTTTTACCTTCATTTCTTAGTCTTATGATCTTCTTTTCGTCCGGAACAATCTCTTTTCCTTTAGAATCCATTTTAAGTTTACTTGTTTGCAAGTAATAATGTATCACATCAACAAAACAATGTATTTTTATTCTATTTGTTGTATTTCCACCAGATTTAAGATGAGTAAGTAGTAAAAAATAAGCGCACACAATATTTTATTTCATACAAGAACTTAAAGGCTAAAAAAATTAAGATTAATTTGCAAATGTCTTTGTAATTTGTACCGGTATGCAAACTCTTTTTGATAACTTTTTGGGTAATTTTTAACTATTCTTACTTTTAAACAATGTGTGTTATCTTCCTGAAATTGTTACTGATATTTAAGTAATTGCTAAAGATAAGCTTTATACATATATATATACATACATACATACATATATATATATATATATATATATATATATATATATATATATATATATATATATATATATATATATATATATATATATATATATATATATATATATATATATAGAATTAATATTGACACTATAATGAGCATTTATTCTCTGCAGAATGTTTACTCTTCGTTTATACACAGAATTTTTCTGGCAAGTGTGTGTGTGTGTACATATATACATATATAATGCTTACCTATTCTACAAATATTTTGTGAGAAAGATGAATTTTAAGAAAAATAAGAGAGAATTATTTCTATTTGTATAACAAACTAAGTTCGACTTTATCTTGCAAATAAATGTCAATTGCTTATTTTTAAGATTCATATCGCTCTCATGAATTATTATATAGTCATAAAGTATTTGAATCTCTTTAAATTTTTAAGAAGATTCAATTATCGAACATTAGAACTGTTTTCTTGAGTTAATATTTTTCGAATGCTAGCATAAAAATCATCAGTACTTTCTTGAGTAAAATTAATTTGTTTTGCTATATTAAAAAATTGAGGAAATATTTTTAAAAATGTGGTTTTGAAACCGGAAAAAAGTAAGAAATTATTTTTTCTAATTTTTCAGAAATAAAATGAGAAAGAATTTTATTTTGTTTCTCATATAGTTTATACCAAATGCTTTTTCTAATTTTACTTTATTTATAAAGAAATAATAGTTTGGTGAAAAAATAATTTTAAGAGTTTAAATTTATCTTTCTATTTTACAAACTATACTTTCGGTATCTATGAGTTCGGAAAAATGAGCATCTACTTTATAACTATTTAGTAAAAAATTTAATATATATATATATATATATATATATATATATATATATATATATATATATATATATAGATATAATATATATATATATATATATATATATATATATATATATATATATATATATATATATGTATATGTATGTATACATATATATATATATAATAAATTCTTTTTTTCACTAAAACAAATTGGATGAAACATAATTTTTCGAGATTAATTCAAATCAACATTCAACAAAGTCAATTCAAATCAATTCAAGACAACAACGAAGCCAATTCAAATCAATTCAAGACACCGACGAAGTCAATTCAAATCAATTCATGACAACAACAAAGTCAATTCAAAACAATAAAACAACGAAGTCAATTCAAATCAATCGAGTCAATTCAAATCAATATATTATTTCATACTTTCGCGGACTTTTATGGAAATAATGTAAATCTGGATCCACTGGATTCAAGCTCATTGTAGAAAATGGTTAAATGTGTTACCTTTTAAATTCTTTTAGACATCTTGAACCATAGTTTATATATTTAAAAAAAAAAAAAAAACAATTACCTTTAAATACCAGTAAAAAGATTTGTTAATATTGAATAAAGAATCTTCCGTTGGATCAAGGATATGATCAAACAAGATAAAATTTTCTATTAATCCTAACTGCAGTAGTTTGCAAACACAAGAAAGGTAGTAAGAATCATTGCTCACGGTTCATGAGGATTGATTATGTAATTCAAGATAAAAAATACATCTGAGCCATTTTTTATTTGCCTGTTATTAATTCTTATCAATTGTACAAACTTGCTTTTGAATTGATAAGATATTAACATGCAAAAATAAGATTAAATGAAAATTTCAATCGTCCGAATACTTTGAATCTAAAACATTGTATCCTATGAAGCTATTAGCTTAATAGCTGCAGTCCTTTTTAACGTTTAACATCATTGATGAATTAGCTGTGTTTCTATACGAGACTTATCCTAAATTACGCAAAGATCTCTAAATGTTGGTCTCAGTCACTTTTGAACACCAGAAGATGAATGATGTTCCTTGCGGCACGAGATGGCTTACAAAGATGACATACAAATGTATTCCAATGAAATGTAAGGTGACTGTTACAATGCCTCACAAAAATATTCTTCAGAACATTCACTCAGCAGTTTCTAAGCGCTAACTCTGACGTATATGGATGGAAGCATTTCAGGTTTCTGCAGTGGTTTCAGTAGAACACACACGTGCTTTAATATTTGGTCAATGCGAACCCATTAAAACTAATGACACTATGGCATGGACGAATACTCATCCTGACTGATGAAAGCTGTTGTATAATATTTTAGCAACTAAAGCACATTATTGACTTCTGCGATGATTTTAAATACACATTTCTTGCTCCCGTATCGCGAAAGAGAATACTTGGAAAACTCTCATGCAACTATCTAGACAAATCTGCGTGCTGAATCCTAAAATACACTATCCACATGTCGTTGTTCCACAGAGATTAAGATTGAGCCTCACATCTTCTACAGTTGAACCATTGGGATACTATAAATGTATCTAAGGCTAACTTGACACCAACAGAAAACAGTTAAGCAGCTATTATCTTTTATAAATTATTATCTTAAGCAATCATTGAACACATGCCTTTTCAGGGAGAATTTTTAATAAACAGTGAGTTTTATTCATGTATCACAAGGATAAAATCCAGAAAATTACCAAACACTCATCCCCATAGACATGTACGCAGAAGCTCAACTATACACTCACGTTCTTTAACAATGACTGGGATTAAACTCAGATTCAGCTCTGAAACACATGCCCTATCATTAAGCCCCCAAAATACGACAAACTTTGGGATTACATAGTGAACAGTCTAACCCTAAGGTTGCGGTAAGGCATTTTAAAATGCCCCGTGCAAATTACTTAGACATTAGGTACATGACAGCCTAAATATCTAAATCTGTTGTAAGGGATTTAAATATAGGCACAGCAAACTGCCTTCCCGAAAGGACGTTACATAAAGAGTAGACTTACATTCACATGTCCTAAAACAAGAAAGTAGGGAAACTCGTAAATACCACCCCGTCAGAAATGCATGCAGAAGGCGAAACGTAATATCCATCTCCCAGATGTCATCCAATTCAATTGTTCAGCAGCAACTGAGAATGAAAGCAAAATATTTGACTCTGAAGACCGTTATCTTACCATTAAATCTCAGTAAGTCCGATGTAAATTGCATCAGAAGATTCAAACGAAACCATATTTGGGAGGTACATAAGATTTAACAAACTATTAAAACTAAAAAAAAAAAATAAATAAAGAGAGGTTCACTCTACCACTGATTTTATTTGGTTGCTTACTAATGGAACAAATAATCATATCATTGGTAAAAAAATATTAAGTATTCTTTAATAAATTTAAAGCAAATAATTTAATTCCCTATAAGTGCGTGAGTGAATTGGAATACGTTCTCCTACAGTGTTTTTGACATTTCTGTCTGAGGCACAGAACCCTTATTTCTTTCAAATCGTTATAAGTGTATTGATTTATTTGTCCCTTTACAGTTAAATTCTACACATGAATAGGAATCTATTGTCAACTCATAGATTTATCCGAAAGACTGCAGCTACGCCCGATGAATCCATTAATTATTGTTTGTCAAACCCAGCAGTTGTTGAACAGAAAGCCAGAGAGCTAACTTTTCTGCAGAAGCTCAGTTCGTTATTCATGTAATGTTCATAATAATGTCTACTGTATTCAAAAATTATTTTCTACCCTAACAGATTTTACATATATTTAAATTGTTTTCATAATCGAAAACCGAAACATAATTTTAATTGATTGGTTGCTAAACAGTCACTTTTTACCCGTAAAAGCTAGCATTCGAGCATGTATTACAGTTTAAAGTTGGTTCCGAATAGATAAAAATATATATACAAAACGTGTGAATGTTTTTTTGGGATAAACGCACGAATTCATTTTTCTAATCACGAATAATTTTTGGATTTCACTAACAGTTTAACTGAAGAATACAATGCTAAACATTCAGCAATATTCTTAGCAACTCAAAGATGGAGTTATTATATTTAAATGTGTTAAGTTTATAGATAAATTAACATTCAAAACAAAAAAATTACACAACAAATCAACCAAATTTGTTGTACATTAAATTTGTTACACCAATAAATACAGTTAGCAAAATGATATTTATTGGATAAATGTATTATACTGGAAGTAATGAATAGTTAAATTTGCAAGAAAAATTTGAAACCTTTGATACCCAGAAATCAACACCCAAAACAACCATATCAAGCAGAAATAATAACATTGGTATGTTTGAACGATGAGTCAAACAGAGGTTAGATGAAATGTTCAGATAGAGACGCCCATGCAACTTCAACAAGAAGACATAGTTCATTAGTGGTAGTGAATTGCGTGTGATAATGAGGCAGTGTCTCAGCAACAATTGACAGACATTTTTTATGTGAGAGATCTGAAGAACATGCTGGTCTAAGGTAATAACAAAGAAATGCTGATTTTTTATTCTTAGCAGTATTAAAACTTTTCTCCAATGATTTGAGTGAGTACTGAAGACACTAGACAATTCTATCATTGATATCATCAAAGCTGAAATCTTATATGTGTTCCTGAAGCCATGCGGTTAAAAATTAATCTGCCTGTATCTTCAAGTATACGAAATATATTACAGAGAGACAACAAAGATGTTGTCTATCCAGTAAGCACACTTTCGCAATTCAAGATGGCACACTAATCATATCCAAGAAAAATGAACTTTACTTGATAATCACAAAAATAGATAAATTAAAGTTTTTTTTTATCCATTACGGCTTTGACAATGATTACAAATAGAACATTTTTTTTAACCTAATTCACGCAACTTTTGTTACAAGATTGTATCAAGATTCCATTGATTTCACATAAAAACACCTCTGAATCAAAGAGGTAGATTAAGCTTTTCTTTATGTTGACATCCGTCCAAGATCAATATTCCAATTGCAATAATTACTTATTCGGTCATTAGATGGCACCATTATGATGCTGTTAATTTCCGAATGCAAAAATCGTAATAGCTTGGCTGAAAACAAAATATGATGTGATCTCACAAGGAATATATGAAGTGCTGTTACAGTGGACTTGTATGATGGTTAATGAAAGTGGCAAAGTGTATCTAATGAATACTTTGGGTCATAATAATAATTATGTACTTACTTTTGGGTGTACAATATGAAGAATGCATGGGTACGTCACTGATTGTTAGTCTCAAAATACTATTTTTTTTAAATAAATCAATTAAGTCTTATGTTTACTGATAATCTGTCTCAATAGAATATTATATTCAAATTAGAATCACACACTATTGCTTTTTAATTTCTTTACTATCGGTCTAAGATAACAATTAAATAATTATCGCTCAAGCCTCCTTGGATTAACGGATTTGATTCCAACATTGGGTGCTGATCTTCAGAATCAAATTTAAATGATAAGTTTTTGGAAAAATTCACACTCAAACGAAAAAAAAAATTGACTGCAAAGGGATAAATCTTTACTTGGAATAATTTCAAATTAATGTTAGAAACAACAGAGTATTGAAAGCTATTAAATGTACATAATTTTGTTTTGTTTTTAACAATATTAAAAATCTATATAATTTTGTTTCATTGTTCACGTTAAATAAGATTTCATATTTTATCTAATTATGATAATTATCTTAGAATAATAAGGAAAAAATTAGGAATTGTGTTTGTTTGTTTGTTTAATTTTAATATGAATATAGCTGTTAATAATTATGTAAACGAAATGGGAAACAATGGCATAATAACTGAAATAATTTCTTTATGGAATATTTTTCTAATTCAAAAAATGTACAGCAATTCATACATTCCAAAATATGTTCCAAAGTAAATCATTTATGCGGAAGGAGATCAATGTTGAAATGTTTTGAATAGTATTGAATGAAATTCCTCGAACTCTTTCTAGAAAAAAGACTCCAAGTGAATTTCCTCCTTCAATTATATTATCCAAACAATCGCATTTAAAAAATCAGTGTTAAAAATTTCTTTTCTCAAATAATATGGTTTTAAATTAAATATTTTAATAAAGTTTGATTTAAATATTTAAATTTGCACTTGAAATTTTTGCGAAACAAGTTTGACAATGAGTAATGACAAAATATTAATAACAGTTTATTAAAAATGAATTAACCCACAAGAGAGATAATTTTAACCACAAATAATTTTGAAAAAATATTTGTAATATAAATCATATCTGCAACCATTTTACATTACGTGTATTCATTACATTATCGTAATTTTTTTTTCTGCCTTGAATAGGCAGTTTTTAAATAGAACAATTTATTTCCATGGAAAAATATAGAAAGTACAAGTAAATGAATTCAACGGAAAAATCCAAATTTAATGCAAGACGCATTCTTTTAAATTAAAACGTTGCTGAGTCATGTGATCTAACTGCATGAATCAGCAGAAATTATGCCACCGTAAAAATGAAGGAATAAGGGATGTATAAGGATTATTTAATTACAAGGAAAAAGTTGTTAATTAACACAGGGAGAGACCTTGATACGGAAATTCTTTCCTCTCTTTCTAAACTCAACATTCTTGAATAGCTAAAAACAAGGAAAAACATAGAAGTTAACGATTAAAAAAGCTGACTCACATAAAATAAATGCTCAAAGATGAAAGTCATGAAATTTTATGACACAGATATAAATCACAAATGCATTAATTATAAAAACAAATTTTCTAAGCGATGCTTTCTGGCTTGCTTATGTGCCAGATTTTACAAAATATGATTTGTTTGGTAAAAGAAGGACTATTCATTAAATTGAAAGTTTTATCAAATATCTACTTGCACCAATGTATCCAGTTGGTACATCGATTATTTTACTATACTCATTTTAAACTAAATATTTCTGCTACCCTAACAAGCAAGATACAGCGGAAAGTCATTACAGTAGTGAATTATACCGAAATACATATAAGATTTTAATCAATTAAAACATAGTAGTTTATGTGTGATCATTAGGTTCTATTCATAATATTGTTTATAGAATATACAATAAAGAAGTTTAAAGATGGGCTCTATCAAAACGATGCAGTTATCATAGTATTTGACTCTAAACCTTACACTAGAGATACAACTAGGTTTTTAAAGTTATACTTTACAAAACTTTAGGTGTGTTCAAAGTAGTCTCCTCCATCATCAAATCACTTTTGTGGACGAATTTTCAACAGATTAAATGCCTCAAGCCATAATAATTAAAACATAGTAGTTTATGTGTGATCATTAGGTTCTGTTCATAATATTGTTTACAGAATATACAATAAAGAAGTTTAAAGATGGGCTCTATCAAAACGATGCAGTTATCATAGTATTTGACTCTAAACCTTACACTAGATTCTTGGAATAGATGAAAAAATGCATTTATAGCCACATCAATCTCTTATTCTGAATGAAAACGAAGTCCACATAAGTTCTTTTTTCGATTAAAAAATAACCAAAAATCGCACATAGCTAGATCAGGAGAATACGGTGGATGTCTGATCACTTTAATTTGTTTCTGTTTAAGAAACTGAACTGTTAATCCGGCTGAAGAAGCATTGTCATTGTGAAGCATTAGTCCCCTAACATTCAGTTCTTGTAGAATTTCTGGATAACATTTAGTGGTATACCAGTTTGCTGTTACTGTCTTCTGTCCTTCCAATTTGATGGCTTTGTCCAATCCCGTACTTCTTAAGAAAACGGTATACATCACTTTTTTCAGTACGCGTTGTTTTTTCATCATGGTCGGCGTGGGATCATCTTCAAAGACCCATACTTTGCTTTCTTAACGTGTTGGAACGTCAAAAAACGGTATGTACGTTTCATCCCCGTATGTTACGATACGGGGATGTACGTATGTTACGTATGTTGCGATGGTAGCCACCGCGTGATTTCTAAAACGGTATGTTACGATTTTAGAAATCACGCGGTGGCTACCATCATTTAGCAATTTAAGAGTTTCTTTACTGATTCTGACACGCTCCTGTTTTTGGTGCTCAGTTATTGGGAACCCAACGGCAAAAACTACTTTTTTTATATGTAATTCTTCAGGAATGATTTTGTGCATGGCTGAGGATCCAATGTTAAGTTCCCTCTGTATCATTTGACAGGTACAGCGATTATCATCCATTAACATTTTTCGTATGACAGACACATTATCCGGGATTACTGCTGATGGAGGCCTTCCTGTGTGTTCTTCATTCTGAAGAAAATTGCGACCTCTTCTAAACTCTCTAAACCATCTGAATACAGTAGCACGAGCTGGAAATTCATCACCAAATGCTAATTGCAACCGTTGAACGCATTCTTCTTGATTTAATCCTGCTTTAAAATCGTAGAAAATCATATCGCGAAAATGTTCTCGCGTCAACTCCATTTTCTCTTCTTTTTAAAATTTATTCTACGCTAAACAAGTTGAAGTAAGTCAGTAAAAAATCGCCTTCTGTGTCAAAATACTTTGTATTTTAAAATTAAACCGTTATTTTTATTTTGTAAATTCGCGTCTGGGCTTATCTCAAAAATTTCAGAATAACCCTCGTATTCCTAGGGAACCAAGGTACCGAAATGTTGGCCCATCGTTTATCAATTGTAGGAGAGTTCTCCAAAATGGTAGGTTCCTAGTTTTTTGTTATTAATGTTAAAGAAAGAGAGAATGCTGCATTCATGTCTTTCTGAACTTCCAATTCCAAAGAACGTGATCGTACCAGCAGCTCTTAATAAACCAAGGGGTTAGCATTAAAAGGGTTCTGTAAATTATCACCAATAATAATTGAAGTTCTATCCAGGAATCTGTACTCTCCAGATGTTCAATGATCTTAAAAAAGCCTTTAGCTCTAAGCCTAGTTACTCCGAGGTGTTAAAGCTATCAAAAAATATTTTTATAATAAATACGTTGTTATTAGGTAAAAAAATGCGATGATTATATATATATATATATTATATATATATATATATATATATATATATATATATATATACATATATATATATGTATATATATAATATATATATATATATTATATATATATATATTATTTGGCTAAAAGAGCCCAGAGTGTGCTCAACAGAATTGGATCTATCGTTTGATCTAATTTTATGCGTAATCGAAAGCTGAAAAAATTTCGTAATCGTTCAATTTATCGTCATTTATTACACACAGTAATTCTTTTCATAGATGATTTTAAGGTATATCGTCTTTGTGTAAAGCGATCACATTCTTTTGCGTGTTATTCAAAGCAGCTTTATAACATATGCACATTTTAAGAATTTCAAATTAAGTTTACTTGTTTTCCCCGATTTTTCAATTTGTTGGGTGAAATTTGGAATCCAGTATCTTTTAAGGCATGCTCATATTACTGGCAACATATTTTAGGGAAATAATTTTCAATGTTTGAAATTTTGATAACAAAATAAATAAATAAATGTATCAAAAATATTCGATTAATGAAATACTCAAAAGATATAAGAACCTAGTACATAACTTATGACAGAAAATAGAGCATTGTCATTTAGAGAACGTGTCCATTATTCCTACCCAAGTATGTTGTGGATAGGAAGATAACAGCTTAGATTTTGACTTTGACTTTATTCCTTGACAGTACTTTAAAATTTTAAGATGGTTACACCTGTGTTTGGCTGCAGAAATAAATAGATGGAAACGTGTTGCAGTGATTTAACTAATTCCAGAAATGCAGTAGGTTATTCCAATTCCAGTTCCTTTAAGGGAAATAATTTTACTATTACGTAGGGAAATAAGGAAATACTATTACGTATGGGACTTGACAATTTATCTGAACACCTATTATGCTACATGTAGCTCAATAGCGACATTCAACGTAAAGTCTCAGTAAAACATGAATCACTAGTGGTATATTTTCTAAATCTTTGTGATTTGATCAATACAATTGCATTGAATAACCATAAACAACTAGTTCTATTTAGTGGATCATCCTTGGATCACTTTTAAAACAATATAACTTATTCGATAAGGATTTACTTTTCAGAGTAGTTATTTCACACACATAAATACGAGTATTCAAACCAAGGTTATAATCGAACCTAATGATTGGAAATCAGAATAGTAACCATCCAGTTAGCATTTCGGCGTATACATAACTGGAAATCGGTGGTTGAGATAACCGAAATATGTCATTTAAACACTATATATTCATAACAAGATAACGTTTCAAAATTCTCGTTGCCAAACATTTTCATAAATAACATATTTAATATGTATTGTGATATATAGGAAGAAATTTTTTAAGTTGAGTTTTGAGTTTGAGACAAAATAAATACTTTGATGTGTGAATACGGTTTAAATGGCCTAATAGTTAATGTATATTGCTGCAAAAATTATGAAACTTATCTGATAAGAATATGAATTACACACGGATCACATATAAAAATATGCATAAATATGTTTGCGACTAAAACAGCGTAGATGAATCCAAAAATGTACAAAAATAAACAATTATTTATTAACAATCGACAGAAAATACAAAATAAAATTAAGAACATACTTACTATTTAATATTTCATATAATTGCAAAATCTATTTTAAGATTTACATAAGACCGACTTGATATGCCTAGCTAGTTAGGAATCACATCCAAGTCCACTGAATTAGCTTTGGGCAACTATTTTCACGTTATTATCTGCAGAATGGGGTATCCATTCAAGTCTTTCAGTTTAAAATTTTGCAGAAATCTTTGAGTTTGACAAACAAGATTTGCTTATCATTGTCATGCAGGCGGTAAACATCATCACTTAACATGCAATTGAATTTACGTAATTTGATTGTTTTCAGATATAGGTATGTTTCTAATCTACAAAAAAATGAATCATTTCTCGAAAATAAACGGAGACGAATTTCCTCCTTTCTATCGCTCTAACGTATTAGAAAATTAATTTACCGCACAACCACTCAAGACAACCAAAGCCGTGTGGGTCTCTTATCTTAAAAATTTTCATCTTCATAATAATTTCGTTGAAATTGCATGTAATATTTTTACTTTTCTTATCTGATGGATCCACCTTAGTACTAAATGATTTATAAAATCTTACCTCTAATTTAATATCAATGTAAAACTGAATTTCAATAAATTAAATTTATATAGTAAATGTAAACTCTGGAAAACTGCATTTTCTGAATGAAAAATAGTTAGACAGGCCTGTTGCGAAATCAATATAATTTATTAAAATTAAAATTCAAACGTTAATGTCAGTTTGTACTTTGTCTGTATGCATTTTGGGCACACCAAAATTATTTAATCGGAATCGATAATCAAGTATGGGCTACGAATCAATGCAAATGCCCACACCCATGATAAGAATTAAACCCATGTACTTCTAAACTGAAAACCAGAACACACGGATTCAGCTGCAAACTTAATCAAACAATATTATTAAAAAAATCAAGCATATAACTGTCATGGCTCTCACTATTAAACAATAAACATATGAATTTTTTCTTGTGCATTATAGACATGTTGCTTTATTTAAATTACTATTTATGTTCTGTAATTTTTATATATAACTTTATCTGCTTAATAATAATTTAAAGATACGGAAGTAGTGAATAAAAATAATTTAAAGATGAGGATAAATGCAGTCTATACCACATTAAAAAATTGCGTTGATATGTTAAATAAGATATCAACAAATTACAGTATCTATTCAACATTTAAATAATTGAATAGATTTATATGAACCACCAAAAAAAATTTTTATAATTGGTGAATATCGAATATTTTAAGAACCAGTTCCAGATGAAAATAAAATTTAATTTACGGAAATTAACACAAAGTGAGTATTTTCGTTTTTGCACAAAAAAACTATTCACACATTCATCACCACTTTTATGAACAATGTCCAGTAATATTTTCATGGCGATTTCCAACTGCTAAAGGAAATAGCAGCTCAAACAGCATGTTACTTTAAAAAAATGGCAACATAGAGTATCTGAAAACCTTTTTCTTTGTTATATGATAGGCCATAGGGAAAAAGAGATGGTCACAGACTGGTGGTATTTCGGAATTGAAACATTTTGTGAGTTATTTCGTGTACCGTTATCGCAGAAACAGCATTATTATTTTTTTAAAAATGTAAGTTTTATGATGCACATGGCGAAAGTCGCTTCGTGACCGTGTGTAAGAAAAATTAATTAATTAATAATTCAAAAGTCTCTCAATTTGGAAACAAAATTAGTGAATATAGTTATGTATGAAGATTCGAAACATTTACATATTAACAGAAAGTCACCCTAATACATCTTAGTTTTTTCTTAACATCTTTACTTTCACAGACAAAAAATTAATGATTTATATGAATTTAAAAACCAGCTTGTTTCAAGATAATGTGATTTTTCACACCGAGACATCCTTAACAACTGGCTAATTAATATAATATAATATTTATATATATATATATATATATATATATATATATATATATATATATATATATATATATTTACAGGGTGATTCTAAATTGCTTTTACAAATTAAGAGGGATGACAGTACCCATCCTGACAAACAATAATTACATTGGAACATAGGGTCGCATTCCACTCAGAGAGGCAGAAAAGAGGAATTCCCACCTGACAATGCTTGCTTTACCAAAAGTATCACAAGCATATTTATTGCTTAACAAAAACCTCACATCAAATGCTCAAAGTGCCGCCCACGCGAGTCGTTGCACAGTTGACACCGGAGAAGGTAGGACTGGCGCCTCTTCTCGAAGACTCCTGGTTCCGTATTAATTTTGTCCACGACAACAACGATTCTAGCCACGAGATCTTCAGTTGAGACCACCGGCGTCTCGTAAGCTAAAGATTTCATGTGCCCCTAGAACACAAAATCCAGTGGTTTGAGGTCCGGTGAGCGAGGAGGACAAGTCACAGGTCTGCTACGTCCAATCCGGGTATGTGGCATTCAAAAAGTTACAGACCGTGATGGAAAAATGAGCTCCATCGGGCATAAAACACATGTCTTTCAGGATCGGGGCTGGAACAGTCTGCAATAATCTGGGAAGCACTTGTTTCAAAAAGATATAGCATATTGCGCAGGTCCAACGGTCGGGTATGATGTAAGAACCTATCTGGTGGTCACCAAGGATACCTGCCCAGATGTTCATGGAAAATTTTTGTGGTGTCTACGAGGAGTTAAACAGTGGCCGTTGTTGTCAGACCAAATGAGTTGATTGAGTTTTAAAGACAACGTCAATTCTCATTGGCTTTCTCCAGTAACCAATAAGAGCAAAATGTTGCTTCTTCTCTGTGGAAATTTGCATACGGTAAATTCGTGATAGATGCTCGATACGTTTCTAGTTTCCTCTTATCTGTCTCTCAGAATAGAATGCGACCCTATGTTACGATCTAATTATTATTTGTACGGATTACATACATACATAGTCAGAGATATTCATATGCTTGCATATAATCAAAAATATAACAACCGGATATTTTACGCTTAAATTCTTGAAAACATACCCTAATACATTTGGCGTTTTTTTTTTTTTTTTTTAAAAAAAACTGGCTTTTTAATTATGAAATATTTAAATAATAAAACATAGGATTTCGAAAATATTTCCCATTCTATAAAATTGCAAAACCTGAGCGAGCATTTTGCTGCCATTCTTGGCCATTTCACCTCCTTTTGTGAATTGTTAGCAATTGTTCGTCTGATAACGACGTCACGCTGGTCGAGATTTTCGGTTCGGTGGGCACCTTGTTAAATTAGAGAGGAACTGGGAAGTGACGTCAAGGGTGAACAGGAAGTCCCTTTTGCAAAATACAGACATCAGAACGATGTGGAAAACGCTTTCGCAACTTGTTTGTCACAACACGCCAGTCCTCAAAATGTCACTCGTGACCTCACATATTCCAAAAGTCGTCCCAATGAACTTCGGAACAACAGAAACCATGCCTAAAATCAGGTATATTACAACGTAATCGATTATGGTTATGGTGGGAGGTAATAAAAAAATCAATTGTTATTAAAAGGGGAGGGCTATTAGTCTTTTATGAACATAATTTCATTTGCCTGAAACCAACATCTCGGAAAAATTAAATTACGATTATAAACATTAAAAAAATATTGGAAAAACATGATTAACACAACTATATAACTATATAGTTAGTACTTATAAAAAATAAAATAATACATTCCTTTATATATATATATATATATATATATATATATATATATATTTAAAAATTTAATAAATATAATTTTATGAGATTTTAATAAATATAATTTAATAAATATAATTTTATCAGATTTTTATGACACAATAATATTTATCATTAGTAAAGTTCAAAACAAGTCATATATTTTAGCAAGAAAATTATGTTTCGAATTTAAATTAATTTGTTTTTCCTAGAAATGAATTTATTTTAGCTTATAAGAATTACATTATTTTATTTACAATTTCATTCTTTCATTTATATTTTAGATTATAAGGGTTATGTCAATACACACACAGAGACAGTTAATTAAAAATTTATTTAGAGTGAAACACAAACATCTCTAGATTAAATATTATTTCATATATTAAAGTAATCACTTTTTTCCTATTTAAATCATTTTAAGTGCTAAAATGAAAAAAAAAATTATATATTTCAGAAGTTATGTTAAATAGCATTTGGCAATTAAGCAAAAATGAGATAATAAGCAGAAGTACGAATATTTGGTCCGTTTTAATCACTTTGATTTCCATTCAGTAATCTACCATGATTATAAAATTTTACCACCGTAATTCTGGGGGAAAAGAAAGTTACTTCAGTGCAAATACCACACCTGACATGAGGAAAAATAAATACATATATTTTGAAGATTTTAGTAACAGCACTAAATTAAATTCGAATGGTAACACCTTGAACATGTAAAATCTTCGTTTATATATGGCGTATCATTACGAACAACTCACCGTGGATATGATTTCACTTAATCTCAGAAGTAAATGGGGCTCCATTTTAGTCACTTTTGAACAACAGAAAATGGTTTCTGAATGCATACTTTTGGGGAGATAAAGCTTATTTAAAGTTTCTCCTTTGCGACAAATGGATACACACTTCATGAAATATTCTTCCGAAAGGCGATAATATGCGGTGAATATCCAAATGCCGTAAAAAATTTCGGCTTTAGCCTATCTACTACTCGTTCTCAAATATTATTACATACTTAAAATATCAATACAATTCAAAAGGCAATTATAGCTTAAGAGTTTTGAAGATATGCTCACAAATTTTCTTTCATTGGATCACTAATAAACGTCCATATGAACAGAACCTGATTAAGGCGTTGGGGTATACGGGTCAGTTTACCCGAACCCCTACATCTTGTGGGCAAAGGCTTGTTGTTATGAAGCAGAGGGGCAACCAAACAGGTTTTTGCCCCGAGCCATAATAAAGATAAATCAGAGCCTCCATATACAATATTTATTCTATTTTATAAGGAATACCGAACAACGAAATAATTAAATTGAATAAAAGAAATTTTCAATAATAACTACTACACCAAATTATGTGCCATATAAAGTTTTCAATATCGGATTTCACATTTAAAATTTAGAAATCTTGAAATGAGTTGAAATTTAAATAATTCAAGTATGCAAGGTAATAGTATTAATTTCCTTAATCTACAATCTCTTGTTAGGGGCTATAATTTTAGCAACTGAGAATTTTCATATTTCGAATAATTATTTCACGGATTTCCTCATATCTGCAAACCATACACCTTTCCAACCCATTTTAAAAAAACAATCGTCAAATATTTTTGTTTTTTATAAGTACATATGTGTGTGTGTGAGAGAGAGAGAGAGAGAGAGAGAGACAAATATTTAAAAATTACTATAAATTATGATATATTTAGAATTACGAATATATAATTACAAAAAGAAATTATAAGTAGATAGTTATTATAATTAGTATTTAGATTTTAATAGCAATGTACTTTATATAAATTTAAAAAAATAACAGTGAAGATTTTTATTTTCAATGTAATAATAATATTAACAAATAAATAAAATAGAAATATTAGTAGTTTTTGTCTTTCGACAAAGATGAAATATATGATTTGGATTCTTAAACTTAATGCAAATTATTAAGGAAAATATCGTCAATAAAATCTTCTTTTAAAGCATATAGAAGATTTTTAACCCTTAAAATTAGAGTAAATATATGCAATATAAATTTCCCTAAGAATATCTCAGGCATTTTTGTGTATTATCGAAATATATTTGAATATGTGTACTTGATGAAGTATAAGTATTTATAATTTGAGATGTGTGTGAAAAAGAATGCATAAAATAAGAGAGAAATTATTAAAGATTGTGCATGCAGAGCATGAAATTCTATGATTAATATAGCTGATAAATGAAACAAACTAAAAGCTAGTTTGAGAGTATCTGCTTTATAACTGATGAAATACGCGTATATGTTGTGTATAAGGTTTGATATATAATGGAAACAATACTATAATTAATATCATAATTCATTCAAATTTGAGAGAAGGGAACTATAAGAAAAGATTTTGATCTACAAAAACCATTTTATGAACAGTACCGATTAACGCCTCTATGATCTAGGCAGATAATAAAACGGAAAATTTTGAAAGAAAATTTCAAGATAGATAATTTTGAAAGAAAATTTCAGAGTACAGCTGTTCTTCATAAACGAGAATAATTGTTGAAGGAAGAGATATACTAAGCTAATAAGCAATTTTACATGTTGGAATATAATCAAATAAACAGAATGAACTGAATGACAAATTTGATACGAATGTTTGATAGTAATGTTATTAATAATACATGTATTGAAATACTAAGTCATTAGAGGTAAAAAGCGATGAATACCGAAACTGAATGGATCGATATAGTGGAATCAGACTTTTTGGCAGTTAAGAAGAAGTAAATAGATTCGATGCAAACCAATAGTCATATGGGGAGACCTCCAAAAGAAGACATTGTCATATCAGAGATTATCTAACCAATTATAAAGGACCACTTAACTATTCCCTACTTCATTTTGGCTACGTTTTAGCCATTCGATGACATCCTTTTATAATTATGTAAGATTTCTCATTACTTCTTATTTTTTAATGCATTAGTAAAAGAATCAAATAAAATTGAAAGCAATTTTTTTAGTTAAGAATATAAAATATGTAGCATTTATTTTTCATAATACTGCAAAGCAATGTCTATAAGAAGTATGCCTTAAATACTTACTTTCAAATCTGCAATCTTTGTGAATCATTACTCTCTCTCATTTAGAGAAATAATCACATTATTAATTACATTAATTAAGTTTAATTTTAGGAACAATCCATATTACTTGAAAACCACATTAATTTGGAATATGGAATAATTTTATTTTTCAGAAAATAATAATCCCTTCAATATGCAAAATGAGCCTAGAGACTGGAATGTCATGATATGGTGTTTACAGGCAGATGAACTCTGGTCTGTTCCAAGCATAATGATACTTTCTCATGTAATTTGTGCGTCATGAAGAGATACAGCCAACGTGTATTTTGAGCATCATGGAGAAAATAAATTGCCAACGTGCATTCAAGATCGTTCTATTAGAATATCATTTGGAATAATGGTGCGTTTGATTCCATTGGATACACGTCTTATAGTTTGTTACCTCTTGCTCATCTTCAAAACACATTGAATACAAGTCGCTGTATTACTGATGAGTTAAAACTCTTGGCATTACTAGAAACTACTTTTTCTAAAAACTACAATATACTAAATTTCAGCAGGATTATGCATTAGAGAATATTGCTGATATATAAGGACTATGGTGCAGAAAATTTCAATTACTGCTCTGGCTAGAACGTTCACTTGACCTTTCACCAACGTAAAACATGTAGTCCATGGTTACAGAACGACTGGTTCAATACCTTATAATCATTGAAGCCGATGAGTTGTGATATTGCTTTGAAGTTGTATAGGCAATTATATTTGAATATATCATGGATTCTTTGCTTGATTTATTGCTGTTTGAAGATGCTGTTTTGGGTATTGATTTCTTAATACCTTTCAGAGTTCTTTGAAATTAAACAATTGTTAATTCCAGTGTGTAATACTTTTGTCCAACAAATATCTTTTTCTTATTCAGATTTTCCCTTGTGGGGGAATTTTAATGACCAGTATTGTAGAATCTGTTGGTGCTTCTTTTGTCCTTTCCTGAATTTCACATGAGTAGCTGGGACTTCCCATTCCCATTGTAAGTTAAATGAAGTAATCACTCATCCTCTAAAGATGCTTCAGTAATATTTGAATATACACTGAATATGCGTCCATTCTATTTTAATTATGTTAATATAAAATGAATTGTATTGTGTGAATGTTTGAAATATGCTTAAATATATATATATATATATAACGATGAAGGTTAATCTCAACATTGGGTTGACGAATATTCAATGGGCAGAGATTCCCCAGAAAAGTAAGACTTCATTTGGAAAAAGCATTGTAATTTTTGCAATTAACATCACATTTTGCTTTTTGAGAGCTTTTTTATTAAAAATGCAATGCGTTGTTATTAACTGCACAGATTTAGAAGTACTAAATAGATATTGTAACTCACATTATATTATCCCATAAAGGATAGAGTAACAACTGACATCTTTTGCAAAGATTTTTAACATCCTCAGCGGGACTTTTCCTGCAATCTTATTCACATATCGCAAGAGTGAAAAATCTGAAGGATTTCCAGATAGCTAACTCTAAAGATATGATCAACGTGTATTGAAGATCTTCAACTGAACAGTAACTTGTATCAGAAATGTTTCAATCCATGTAGTGCGTTACTCCTTATAAGCCCTATCGAATACTAATCACAACAAAATGTTTGAAATTATTTTAAGTGCTTATTATCAATGCTGTTTTTTGTACAAAAAAGTAGAGGTATTCATATCAATTATAATTTAACAAGGGAACACCTTTACGTCGGTAAGGAAGTCAAACTTAACCCGGAACTTTGTCTCCATCTTCAGAAAATGTATCTAAAGGTAAAAATGAAACTTATGAAATTATCGAGACGTTACTCTCACTGCCTATGAGAGTTAAGGATTTACAGCTGGGTACCCAAAACGCAATGTTTTAATGAAGAATGTATCTTTGTAGTGTGTTATAATACGCTTTTCTGTTAATAAGACTCTGTGTATATGTGTCATATAAGGTATGCTCGAAAAGTTCGTTGAATTTTGCCATAAAAAAAGGAAACAAGAGAAACAAACAAAACAGCTTTACTGGCCTTCAAAGTATTCGCCATTAGCAACAATACACTTTAGACATCGGGTGTACATTTGCTGGAAACTGTCTGCTAACGCTTTTTTCGGTATGGCTCGAAGCACTGTTGCCACACGTTGTTGGATTTCAGTAATGTCGGAAAAGTGTTGCCCTTTCAGAACCCCTTTGAGGCGCGGAAACAGAAAGAAGTCCGCGGGAGAGGAGATCTGGAGAATATGGAGGGTGATCCAAAATTGGAATCCGGTGCCTGTCGAGGAAGTGAGGCAGGATCGCAGTGTGCGGTAGGGCGTTGTCATGGAGTAGATTCCACTGTCCATTCTGGTGCTGTGGCCAAATCTGGTGCATGCGTAGCAGCAGCCGTTTCAAAACCCCCACGTAGTATTCTGCATTGACGGTTGTTGCCACGGGTACAAATTCACGATGGATCAAACGCTTACTCTCGAAAAAGACGATCAACAACGTCTTGATCCTGGATTTTGTCAGATGGTTCTAGATGATAGCATTAGATGGCACTAGATGACATTTCTCTCACTGCGTCTGCGTGAGTGCAAGATCCTAACCGACGTGGTTTTTTAATTATGAGAAGACCAATCACCGAACTATTCGAACACACCTTGTATATACACAGTGTCCTATTAACAGAAAAGCGTTTCTAAGAAGCAATGCAAATTTTCTAATTGTATATTTATTTCATAAAACAATTGAAAGTCAAATTGGATAAGATATTGCACTAACTTATCATATTAAATTACGATTTTTTATTCAGTAACAATAATAAAATGTAAGGATGAAAACGAAATGAAAAAAAAATTTCTTATGTTGAATTTAAGGTGTCCCAAACGAAGCCCCTATTTGCTGGCATGAAAATCCACCACTGCGTATCATAATATACTTACTTACATGACACAACAATATTTTTATGCATAACTACATTTAAATAAGTTCACAGTATATGGAGCCAAGATTTGTAATCATGAATAGGAATTAATAAGAATTGAAATTCATTAAAACTGTGAAAAAGAGAGTTCTATTTTTTTCCTGTAAGATTCGAGATACATTCAATGAATTACTTTCTACGCTCTTTATATAACTAAAATGTTAATACTTTTTTTCAATAGACAATAAATAAATAACAAAAATATAAAGCAAAAATACTAATTAAGTACTTGCGTGGACAAAAAATACTAGTTTAATTAATTTAAGTATTAGACGGTATCATTTAATTACAGCATAAATTTACTAACTACTTTTATATGCCTTATTTTTCCCTATACATTATCTTTATTTATAAATTTTAAATACTGAAGAAGGTAATGAGAGAAAATTTCTAGGACAATGGATCCCTGCAAGGTTATATCTTTAATCTCAGACTAAATCAACAGGTGTTATCACGACTCACTTAATTAAGATTCAACCCTTGTTTCAAAATGACGTCATTGCCAAAGATTCACGCTTCAGATCAGATTCGAATCTACATTATAGCTTATTTACTTTCAATTTGAAAATGATTTAAACTTATTATCCTAGATGCTTTCATCCAGATATTTTTATTTAGTTATTTACTGTAAAAATAAATATAGTTAATGCTACTTTTAAAGTAACACTGTGTAAGTCAATGCGAAACAGCTTTTATAAGAACATTTTTAAGAATTCGGAAAATAATTACAGCAACTTGAAATTAGATTTCATACTGTTGTCGTTTCCAGTCTCTGATCTAGTCTCACTGAAAACATTGGCATTTATGGAGTCCGATACTAGAAATATATACTTATGGATAACCTTACTGTTGGATTTAAATAAAGATTCCGTCGATAAAACAATAAAAATATTTATTTGAGCTCTATTGCTCGACGCTGAACGGAACTATACCGCTAGAATTTCAATTATGAATAAAAATTTTTTTAGTGTGAAACAAGAGTGTAGGAGGTTGCCATAGTTGGCTCACTTATCGCTTGACGAACAGTTTTTCTACGCGGCAACACTCATAGTTTAGTCTAAGGCAATCCAAGATAATAACAGATTATTGCACAGTGTTAACTTATTTTATCTTTTCATATACCTTTGCTGATAAGAGAGGTTTAATAAAATGGTGCTTTTTAATTTTCTGTTGTAATTGATGTAAACTTTATTTTAAATAAAAGTATACAATATTTAAAGTAAAATCATTCAAGTAGCTAATTACAATTCATGTGAAATTGAAATGTATTAGTATAAATTCAATAAATAAGTAATTTTCGAAAAAAAAGAGATTTTCCTATTTCGATTATAATATATTTCACAAGCAACTTCTTGAATTTCACAATAATTTTATTGATTAATTAGCTTAGACCTCTGTTTTTTCCATATCAAAAATTGTATCATGCAAATATATATATATATATATATTTCTGAATGCGGTACTTTAGAAACGAATTCAGATCATCATTTTTTGTTAGACATTAGTAACAGAATCCTTTCTATTGACGCGGTCTATTGAGACTGATAATCAAAAACATGCCCCACCTTGAAAACGAGATTTCAGAGTTTTAAATTAAGTAGGAAGATTAATGGATATTAATGGTAGTAAGTTTAGAGAAATGACACGGGAAGTTTGATCTAAATTAACATTCAACAACTACTTATTATATAAATTTAAATAACCATGTAACCTTTATAATGTTCTCTGGAAATCAGCTGGAAAAAAAAACTTTAAAATAAGTGAGATCTATAGATGAATTACAATGTCATTACAAATTAAAATTTGTCAGGCAAAATTCAGACGTTTAAAAAGATAAAATTTCTGGTATATTTGGGATTTTAAAATTAAAATCCTTTTTTTTTTTTTTTTTTTTTTTTTTTTCCTATTCTAGACAGGATAGAGGCAATTTTACTTTCTAATTTGGAATCGTTAAATAGTATAATCGCGAAACTTTATTTGGCAGCAATTTAAGGAAAAATGCTTTTAGAAAATATTTTGAAGAAAAATATACAAAAGTTTTAAACATTCTGTCAAATGCGATGCATATCAATATCCAGTGCATTGATTTGGGTTAGAATTATTTCCAAACTCCAGAAAGGCAGTTACTAATTAAGAAAGCAAAATTCAATAAATCATTAGTCTTTTCTAATTTTACAGAACTTAGAGTTCAAAATGCACTCCCAACTACTGCAAGCATCCTCATTTGAGATAGGAATCGAACCTTCAAGTTGCAGACATTGCTACCTTAGGCTCTTGACGTAACGGGCTATAAAGTTTAACATAAGAAACTCGCTATAAATTTATTGATGTAACAATTATCTTTTGCAAAGCAAAAAAGGAAAATTTCATTTTCTTACGAATCAAATCTGAGAACGAGAACACTGTTGTTTCAGTAAATTAGCAGTAAATAGAAACAGAAAGAATGATCTCTTTCTCATAACGAAATGGAAATCCATTAACATAAGTTTTTACTTAAAAGTTTTTAAATTTTATGTTAAGAAGAGAATAAACTGACTTTATGAAACATCAAGCTATAAATAAACCAAAGGTGCTCATTTCCAACCGTCGATGCTAAAAACATTTAATCGATTCCACAAAATTAATTTAAAGCTGCCAGTTAATAGGTACCATTAAGTCCCAAAGGTATTTGTATACGAATGAATAAAGACATACGATGATGTAAATATATAAGTAATAAAAAATATTCAACAAAAATCATAAATTGCAGATTTTTTTCGTATTAGCAGTTAAAAATGAAATGCAAGATTCTTTTACGTTGTTTTAATAACTCTGATTCAATATTACCAAAACAGATAAATTTTAATTTTAAAAATTTTAATGATTCGGAAATATATTCTCAATAATAAATTTATGTTCAAAGATATACTTTTACTAATAATCTATATTGCTGGACATATAAAAAGGGAACATCAAGAAAAAATCCTCAAAATCGGATAAAATTTGTACCACGGTCATATTGTCGATGCGATATGCAAATGATTAATGTTTCTGAGCAATTACACATTAAGGGCGACAACAGCACCACTCAGATATTGCATACAAAAAGATGAAAAAATGTTGTTTTTGAGAGTCCCAATATTATTCGCGTGTAAGTTTATGAATGAGCAGTTTTAGAAAGTCAGTCTGTATCACGTCAATCTGTATTCGTGAGAACTGTTCAATGCCAAATGCATGATAGTGAAATGTTCTGAGGTCTTCAATTACTTATAAAAAAATCTAAACCATGTGTTGTTTCCGCTTGTAGAAGTACAACTACATGAGCATCCGAATTGCCGACATGTTGTGGTTTTAGAAGAGTCTCTCTCCTATCTGCTCATGTCACAATATTTAAAGGTATTTAATAGGAAGTTGTTAAGCTGTGTTGCCATAGTTATTATGCCATGCTATTAATAGCATTCACCCATTCTGATGATTTTAAGTGATGAAGGATTCTACTACCACTATCCTCCTGAGAAAACGATTACTGGAGTGGTAACTTTTAACTTGTGTTCAACTACCTTATCATCCTAACCTTTGCAGTTGAATTGTTCTTAATTTCAGGTAAATGTTGTGGTTGTCTTGTCCAGTAGTGAAATGGAATCAAATTGATTCAAAAGTGTTCAAGACAGCTTGGGCGACATATATAGCTTTCAAAGCTCAGAGGAGTCGATATGAGGGATCGAAATGGATCCTGAAATGCTTTGCCAATATAGCAAGGTAATCAAAGGTATAGTCGAGAGAGAGTTCAGTGTCTGTGAACTGAGGACAGCTTCTGTAGTTTTGTTGGCCATCGAGATATATTTTCCTTTACTTGAGATGTTTAATCCTCAGTCTGGCTATGATTGTGGAGATAGCACGGTTACAGTTTAGAACAGAAATGTAGTGCTTCTGAGAAGAAGAATGAAGTAAACTTTGGTTGGCTATGGCATCAGTAAGGGTCAGGTTGTTGAAAAATTGCGGGTTATCTCAGGTTTCTTTGGAGAGAATGTCAGCTTTCTCATTGTCATCAACAATGATGCGTTGGTATCCATTAAAGAATTTAAGTCTTTTGTACTATGGTTATTTTGTTCAAGAGCAGGATGATATTTTGATTGAGTTGGGATTCACCCCTTAAATAACTACTTGGTGGCAGAGCTAGAGTAAAGTTTTAAATCTTCATGTTTCTCGTCTGTATAAAAAATGCATAATGTAAATATCAAATAAAAATGCCCGTTATAGAATCTGTTACAATTTTTATTAATTCCATCGTTGAACCACACACGTATCATTTTGAAATTGGAACATTAAGATCAATAAAAGCAAAATCTGTGGTAAAAATACATTTTTTAATATACTAGAACTTTTTTACGTTATTGTAACTTATTTCGGTTTAGTTGGGGATTTTTTTTTTCGTAGCATGTTAACAAAACATGTTGATGTTTATCTTTTTTTCCTGTTGTTGTTGTCTTATCCTCTTTAAAGATCTGACATTTGTGAGATCAACTCCATTAAATTGTTGACAGTTAAAATGTCAATGACTATCAGGGGATTTCAGGGTAAATCCACCCGGGAAAGTTCGACACAATCCAGAATATGTTTCGGTGAGACTGGATGGTCACAACATTTCTTACAAGCGGGATAAATTTTTGTATTACGTTTTAACGATAAACATTTTAGATGTCCACTTGAGAATCTGGTCAAGGCATTCTGAGATTTTAGGTCACATTTTGTTTCCAGAAGAGTTCCAGGAGGTGTATCAGAGTACCATTAGTGTGTTAGTGGAATTTGGCAGACTGAATGAAGTCTAGATTTTTTCTTAAATTTCCTGATATGTAAGTGATGAACCAGTGGCCGCATTTTCTTCATTGCCCTCTTTGGACAGTCGATCTGCGGTTTCATTGCCTCTAATATTTACATGGGATGGAATCCATTAGAGATGTACAACATGGTCTTGGCAGGTCATTTTCGATTTCAGCAGAATAGATAAACTTGTTGCATCCTTTATAGAGGACCAGCCACTGAGATGGTGCAGTGCACTGCAAATGTGAGACAAAATCCAAAGTTCTCCAAAATCACAGTTGCTGGAAATGATAGCAGCAAGTCCCACCTTAATCGCCTCTTTTTTCCCTAACATACGCTATGCATTTTGATTCTCACCAACTTTCCCAAAGAAAGTAGCTGATTCGATACCTAAACTCAGAAAGTTGTATGGGGAGGAAAGTGTAATTTCAGGTACCGATTTTGTAATTTAATTATTATTCAGATGACGAGATATTTCGATGAGAAAAGCTAAATTGATTTATATAAAAAGTCCGGGAAATTATTTTCAGTGAAACGAAGAATTTGTTTTGATGCTGTCTCAATTAATGGTTGATTCATCAATTTGGGATTTACAAAATTAATTCATGCATATTAAACACTAAACACAAAGGTTAAATTTAAAGCAAGTTTAAAACAAAACTGCTAAAGTGAAGTACAACACTCTCTCTTCTCCCTAGAAAAATTATATTCAGTGATTTTCACTGACTTAAAAAAAATAAATACATTTACTTTTAAAAAATAATACTCTTTAATTTCATGTCTATATAAAATGCGTGTGTTCAGTAATAATGAGGATAAAATTGGATTCCCACACAATAAATATAATTGATGCTCGAATGTTAAATATTAACAGGTTTGTTAAAAGCTGGAGATGATAAAAATAAATATATAGAAGCAAAATTTGAAAAAAATAATAATAAAACAGAATTATATATTATATTTATAAAATTATGGAATAAACACTGGCAAATTAAATTAAATTTGAGAAGAAATTGATTTATCAACGTCATTCTTTCATTTCGTATTCATCATTTATGTTACCATCGTCTTAATTACCTTCATTTTAGTTTGAGACACTTTAAAATTTGTTAAACTAAATTTTAAAAAATAGATATAATTTACAACATCTAAGAACAGTAAATAAATATCAAAACTAAAACCAATATTACTTAAAATCAGCTTCGGAAGTGAGGCAATACTAATGCTGTTTTCGGACATTATTTAAAGTAAATAAAGTTTATTTTTAAACTAGTGTAAAATGTCCAGTGGAAACGAGTAATAGTGCAGATTTTTTTTAGTTGTCAAGAAAGAAATATAATAAATTGATTCAGTTTGTATTTTATCCCTAAAACACACAAATGTAAATAGGAGGTATGAATATTCCCAAACGTTTGTCCAAAGCAGTTTATAAGTATTCGTCCCAATTCAATAAATATTATCGGAAAGGAATCAAGGATAACAGCTATAACAAAGTAAATTAATCAAATTG
The DNA here is from genome assembly GCA_030067965.1 of Latrodectus elegans. Lineage (NCBI taxonomy): Eukaryota > Metazoa > Arthropoda > Arachnida > Araneae > Theridiidae > Latrodectus > Latrodectus elegans. The sequence continues at coordinate 46,424,300 of CM057812.1, forward strand.
AGTAAAGTGATTAGTATTATAATATTAGCAGTGCAAAACATTTTTTAAATTCTTTTTGGCTATTTAAATTTTTCTTTCATAATTTAGGATAAGTCAATCAAATTTTGAATTACTGAAATCGAGAGAAATAGTTTCTGATGATTGGTTTGGTTTGTTTGTAGCTCAACGGTCATTTTTTGCACACGAGGGCTAATTAGACCGGGACCTATGGTTTAAAGTGGATTTCGAATCACTATAAACATCCATACCCAAGGTGGGATTCGAACCCAAGAACTGTTGAACCGAAGGCAAGAGCGCTCATTCGCTGCCAGCTCGGCTAAATAGTTTCTGAAGTAAGAGGTAAAAACTAAAGGATAAATAGCGAAAAATCGGAAGAATCAGAGAGCAGATGACTCACGCTTAAAAACGAAAGTAATTGTAAATTCTGCGAATCTAATATTCATGGTGCATTTTGTTTCAAGCAAGGAACAAAAGAGAAAATTTTTTTGTAAAAATATAAAATTAAGAAAAAAAAACTTAAAATGGGGAAAAAAATTTAAATTGGGTTAGTTAACAATTGTAATACCTATATTATCGATGGTAATGCATTATGTATCTGATCATAAAGTGACAGAAAATTTTTATGGAACATGAAAATCGTTTGAACGGTATGATAGCTGCTCCCCATTAAATCAAAATTGGCATTTTTGTATATGTGCAAACGATTTTAAATCTCATTCTGATCATAAAGTAAAAGAAAATTTTAATGGAACATGAAAATTGTTTGAACGGTATGATAGCTGCTCCCCATTAAATCAGAATTGGTATTTTTGTATATGTGCAAGCGATTTTAAATCTCATTCTGATCATAAAGTAAAAGAAAATTTTAATGGAACATTAAAATCGTATGAACGGTATGGTAGCTGCTCCCCATTAAATCAAAATTGGCATTTGTATATGTGCAAACGATTTTAAATCTCATTCTGATCATAAAGTAAAAGAAAATTTTAATGGAACATGAAAATTGTTTGAACGGTATGATAGCTGCTTCCCATTAAATCAGAATTGGCATTTTTGTATATGTGCAAGCGATTTTAAATCTCATTCTGATCATAAAGTAAAAGAAAATTTTAATGGAACATGAAAATTGTTTGAACGGTATGATAGCTGCTCCCCATTAAATCAGAATTGGTATTTTTGTATATGTGCAAGCGATTTTAAATCTCATTCTGATCATAAAGTAAAAGAAAATTTTAATGGAACATTAAAATCGTATGAACGGTATGGTAGCTGCTCCCCATTAAATCAAAATTGGCATTTTTGTGTATGTGCAAACGATTTTAAATCTCATTCTGATCATAAAGTAAAAGAAAATTTTAATGGAACATGAAAATTGTTTGAACGGTATGATAGCTGCTTCCCATTAAATCAGAATTGGCATTTTTGTATATGTGCAAGCGATTTTAAATCTCATTCTGATCATAAAGTAAAAGAAAATTTTAATGGAACATTAAAATCGTATGAACGGTATGGTAGCTACTCCCCATTAAATCAAAATTGGTATTTTAGTATATGTGCAAACGATTTTAAATCTCATTCTGATCATAAAGTAAAAGAAAATTTTAATGGAACATGAAAATTGTTTGAACGGTATGATAGCTGCTCCCCATTAAATCAGAATTGGTATTTTAGTATATGTGCAAACGATTTTAAATCTCATTCTGATTATAAAGTAAAAGAAAATTTTAATGGAACATGAAAATTGTTTGAACGGTATGATAGCTGCTTCCCATTAAATCAAAATTGGCATTTTTGTATATGTGCAAACGATTTTAAATCTCATTCTGATTATAAAGTAAAAGAAAATTTTAATGGAACATGAAAATTGTTTGAACGGTATGATAGCTGCTCCCCATTAAATCAGAATTGGTATTTTAGTATATGTGCAAACGATTTTAAATCTCATTCTGATTATAAAGTAAAAGAAAATTTTAATGGAACATGAAAATTGTTTGAACGGTATGATAGCTGCTTCCCATTAAATCAGAATTGGTATTTTAGTATATGTGCAAACGATTTTAAATCTCATTCTGATTATAAAGTAAAAGAAAATTTTAATGGAACATGAAAATTGTTTGAACGGTATGATAGCTGCTTCCCATTAAATCAGAATTGGTATTTTAGTATATGTGCAAACGATTTTAAATCTCATTCTGATTATAAAGTAAAAGAAAATTTTAATGGAACATGAAAATTGTTTGAACGGTATGATAGCTGCTCCCATTAAATCAAAATTGGCATTTTTGTATATGTGCAAACGATTTTAAATCTCATTCTGATTATAAAGTAAAAGAAAATTTTAATGGAACATGAAAATTGTTTGAACGGTATGATAGCTTCTACCCATTAAATCAGAATTGGTATTTTTGTATATGTGCAAGCGATTTTAAATTTCATTCTGATCATAAAGTAAAAGAAAATTTTAATGGAACATTAAAATTGTTTGAACAGTATGGATAGCTGCTTCCCATTAAATCAAAATTGGCATTTTTGTATGTGCAAACGATTTTAAATCTCATTCTGATTATAAAGTAAAGAAAATTTTAATGGAACATGAAAATTGTTTGAACGGTATGATAGCTGCTTCCCATTAAATCAAAATTGGTATTTTTAGTATATGTGCAAACGATTTTAAATCTCATTCTGATTATAAAGTAAGAAAATTTTAATGGAACATGAAAATTGTTTGAACAGTATGATAGCTGCTTCATTAAATCAGAATTGGTATTTTAGTATATGTGCAAACGATTTTAAATCTCATTCTGATTATAAAGTAAAGAAAATTTTAATGGAACATGAAAATTGTTTGAACAGTATGATAGTAAATCAGAATTGGCATTTTTGTATAAACGATTTTAAATCTCATTCTGATTATAAAGTAAAGAAAATTTTAATGGAACATGAAAATTGTTTGAACGGTATGATAGCTGCTTCCCATTAAATCAAAATTGGCATTTTTGTATATGTGCAAACGATTTTAAATCTCATTCTGATTATAAAGTAAAAGAAAATTTTAATGGAACATGAAAATTGTTTGAACGGTATGATAGCTGCTCCCCATTAAATCAGAATTGGTATTTTAGTATATGTGCAAACGATTTTAAATCTCATTCTGATTATAAAGTAAAAGAAAATTTTAATGGAACATGAAAATTGTTTGAAAGGTATGTTAGCTGCTTCCCATTAAATCAAAATTGGCATTTTTGTGTATGTGCAAACGATTTTAAATCTCATTCTGATCATAAAGTAAAAGAAAATTTTAATGGAACATGAAAATTGTTTGAACGGTATGGTATGTGCGATTTTAAATCTCCATTAAATCAATTGGTAAATATTGGTATTTTAGTATATGTGCAAACGATTTTAAATCTCATTCTGATCATAAAGTAAAAGAAAATTTTAATGGAACATGAAAATTGTTTGAACGGTATGATAGCTGCTTCCCATTAAATCAAAATTGGCATTTTTGTATATGTGCAAACGATTTTAAATCTCATTCTGATCATAAAGTAAAAGAAAATTTTAATGGAACATGAAAATTGTTTGAACGGTATGATAGCTGCTCCCCATTAAATCAGAATTGGTATTTTAGTATATGTGCAAACGATTTTAAATCTCATTCTGATTATAAAGTAAAAGAAAATTTTAATGGAACATGAAAATTGTTTGAACGGTATGATAGCTGCTTCCCATTAAATCAGAATTGGTATTTTAGTATATGTGCAAACGATTTTAAATCTCATTCTGATTATAAAGTAAAAGAAAATTTTAATGGAACATGAAAATTGTTTGAACAGTATGATAGCTGCTCCCATTAAATCAGAATTGGTATTTTAGTATATGTGCAAACGATTTTAAATCTCATTCTGATTATAAAGTAAAAGAAAATTTTAATGGAACATGAAAATTGTTTGAACGGTATGATAGCTGCTTCCCATTAAATCAAAATTGGCATTTTTGTATATGTGCAAACGATTTTAAATCTCATTCTGATCATAAAGAAAAAGAAAATTTTAATGGAACATGAAAATTGTTTGAACAGTATGATAGCTGCTCCCCATTAAATCAGAATTGGTATTTTAGTATATGTGCAAACGATTTTAAATCTCATTCTGATTATAAAGTAAAAGAAAATTTTAATGGAACATGAAAATTGTTTGAACGGTATGATAGCTGCTTCCCATTAAATCAGAATTGGTATTTTAGTATATGTGCAAACGATTTTAAATCTCATTCTGATTATAAAGTAAAAGAAAATTTTAATGGAACATGAAAATTGTTTGAACGGTATGATAGCTGCTCCCCATTAAATCAGAATTGGTATTTTAGTATATGTGCAAACGATTTTAAATCTCATTCTGATTATAAAGTAAAAGAAAATTTTAATGGAACATGAAAATTGTTTGAACGGTATGATAGCTGCTTCCCATTAAATCAAAATTGGCATTTTTGTATATGTGCAAACGATTTTAAATCTCATTCTGATTATAAAGTAAAAGAAAATTTTAATGGAACATGAAAATTGTTTGAACGGTATGATAGCTGCTCCCCATTAAATCAGAATTGGTATTTTAGTATATGTGCAAACGATTTTAAATCTCATTCTGATTATAAAGTAAAAGAAAATTTTAATGAAACATGAAAATTGTTTGAACGGTATGATAGCTGCTTCCCATTAAATCAGAATTGGTATTTTTGTATATGTGCAAGCGATTTTAAATCTCATTCTGATCATAAAGTAAAAGAAAATTTTAATGGAACATTAAAATCGTATGAACGGTATGATAGCTAATCCCCATTAAATCAGAATTGGTATTTTTGTATATGTGCAAGCGATTTTAAATTTCATTCTGATCATAAAGTAAAAGAAATTTTTAATGGAACATTAAAATCGTATGAACGGTATGGTAGCTGCTCCCCATTAAATCAGAATTGGTATTTTAGTATATGTGCAAACGATTTTAAATTTTGTAGGGAAAAAAACATTTTATCAAAGAGGAAAATTAAGAGAACCATAAAAACATAAAAGCCTAAAAATTGAGGGAGAACTTATGCTTCAACTATTGACATTGAAATATGGAAGAATTTTTATTTAGATTGTAAACTCTATAACTGTGTGCATTAAAAAAAAGAAAAAATTATGAAAAATTTATTGCTTTCAACAAAAGCTATTTTATTCTTACGTCAAGCAAAATGTTTTAAAATTTAGTAGAATTGAATTTACTTTACATAAATCTATTTCTGATCTCCATATCATGAAGAAATTTTGAAATAAAATAAAAATGTTCTCAATGGAGTTAACACCATTTGGGTTAACGAAATTTTATTTTCCCTTGAGAATTTTGAAATTTCCATGAGAATCTAATAAAATCAGAGAAAAGGGTAAGGAAATGTAAAATGTATATAAAAAATATATCATGTATATTTTGAAAAATTGGGACTCTATAACGCAAAGAATTATTTAAAAGTAAAAATAAATTTTCTTTCTGAAAACGGAGGAAAACGCTTCCATTTATTTAATGAAAACAGTTGCAAATAAGTAAAGGTTTTAGTACAAAAATATTGGCGAGATTTTAAATAAGGAATAATTTAATTGAGAAATAATGCTGAAAATATAGTGCTATGAAAATAGTGATAAGCAAAAGAATATTATAAAACTAGGACCAATTATCGTATTCTCTCTCTGTCTCTCAAATACACACAAAATTATAACCACTTCCAAAGTAAATTCAAACAATTTTAAATAAAAATGAGACGAAAATTATATGTTTTCTCTGAAATCTAAAATGAATAAAAGAAATGTTCTCTAAGTTCCTTGAATATTCCTTTTCGCTTCAACAAGAAAAACTTATTTATTAAATAAATCTTTTGTGTGTGTGTTCACATATAATCTTGTATTTCACCTCGAGCAGCAATAGCCAACTGTAAGCCATTTGAACTTTTACTGTTTTTCTGCAAGACGTTTTATAATGGGATAATGGGTCAAATTTACAGATTACATCAGATTAATTTACATCAGAACAAAAACACCAGAATTATCAAGAACTTGAATTGGCAAGTATGCATGCAAAAAACGAAGAGATTAGAAAAGCAACATCTATTTACAATTGTTCAAAACATTGTGAGATCAAATTAAAAGAAATATTTTTTACAGAATGTTATATATTGCTACTACACCACAGTACATACAATCTCATTAGGAAAAAAAGTTATATATAGTCAATGAAATTGAAAAGTGATGGTTATTTTACGAAGACGCCATTTTATCGTTAATAGTAGTTATATGGAATACTTTGATATGTCTAATAATCACGTGACACCAGGGGAAACACCAGGGGAAAAAAAACCCTCAGAACTTACCTTTCGCTTATACATTTAGAATTTTATTTCAAACATAACACAGATGATTAATATAGTGAAAAGACTTTTTCCTACATTGAAACCCAAATCAATAAATGCACGCGAGGAATTAAATAATTTAATTCATTAATTTGAAACGATTATATACTATACTATCATTCACAGAAATTCCACGAATTACAGTAACTTCAATGATTTTTTTTTTAAAGCGAAACATTCTGAATCACAAAAATAACTATTAATATTCAGTATATTAATAATTTATTATTAATTGAATACAGAGAATAAAAATTCAGTATAGGATTTAAACAGAATAATAACACTCATTACTTTGCTGAAATATGTTTTTCACATTCTAATTCAAGTTAACATTTTTCAGATCTTGTAAATGACAAATAAATATTCATTGTCTAATTTTAAAGTGATTAAAAAAATTAGGAACATTTAAAAAATAAGAGACAGATCGGGAATTTTTTATGTAAAATTGAATAAAAAGCTAAAATAATGAATACAAATTTATACACAGCCTTCCAATGGCTTATTGGAAATATAGTTATGAAATTAAGTTTCATTTGATTCGAAAATAGCTAGATCAATTTGTTCGTCATCAAGAAAACACTCATAAATTCGAGAAAAGATCACAAAATAAATGAGGCACGTGGAACAAAAACAATTATTCTATTACCCTATCAACCGTGCATCCAGACATGTCTGGAATAAACTTTTCCTTTAGAAGGCGTTCTTGTTTTTTTCTGGGTTATTCCAAATTTAATAAGATCGTGAAATCACAAAATAAAATATTTTCCAGAAATTTTAAAGTTCGAAATTTTATTTATGGAATGAGCTTCCCAAAAAAATGATAAATTCCATCGTATTTTTGTGATTGTTTAAAACTTTATAATAAGAAAATATATTTGAATAATGTTTGTTATTTTTATAATATAAAAAGAAATCCTGCTTTACATCCTTTTATTTTATTACATCCTCTTTAGCTAATCTATATTATAAAGATTATAGCATACAATCTTATTTTTACATCTATGAGTAATTGTAAAATAGTTTTCTTAATTACAGTGAACAGAAAAGAAGTTGAATACAATTCGTTTCACGTTGTTCCTGTTTACTATGTAAATATATATCACACATATAAATAACATTACGTAATACAACATTGAAATTATGTGCATAACATATATATATATATATATATATATATATATATATATATATATATATATATATATATATATATATATATATATATATATATATATATATATAACATATTCTTTGTTTTTTAAGTACACGCATAAACTTTCCTTTCTATTTACCTCGGTAGAGTTTAAGGTCTTACAATTATTATTTAACAATGTCTTACATATATAAGAAATTATTCAGTGAAAAAAAAGATCACTTCATTTTTATCACAAATCATTAAAAATATCAATATTTATTCCTGTTTAAAGGTGATTACTATTTAATGCTTATAACAAAGGCAAAATATTCACGAAAAATATTGAAAATTAATGAATGAGATAAAATTTTTGTATCTTTGTTGGGAAGATGGCCCCTGAATTGCATTATTCATTAATCAAAAAAATATGTTTTAATCACAGAAAAAAAAAAACTTTTTTCCACGTTTTATACGCATTTCGAAATTTTGTATAACGTTATTAAAGAAATGATATACATTTATGCTACACAATTTTGAGTAGCAATTATTTTCTCTCTCAACAACCAGTTTACATACCGAATTAATATTTCTTTCTTTTAATTATACAATTTGATATTTATCTGTAAATAAAGGTCCGTACAAGGTTCGATAACTGTCTTCCATTTAGAAGAACATCGTGCTGAGAAGGTTGATGCCAACTGAATTTTCGCAATTTAGATTCATAAATCTCTTTATTGTCGAGGCATTTGAGTTTACTGATGAAAGTAACAGATCATGTAAACATCAAAAATATGCTTTTTGGTTTTATTTGGCGTCTTTGGCATTAAATGGAACTGAAGATTAATAATGAAACACACACAAACCAGCAATATTAATCGTGTCGCAGTTGCACAATATGCGTCTTTATCTCCAACAACATTCAATTAATTACAGAAGTAACGAAATTACAACAATGAATAAAATTGGCATTTATTATGAAAGTCCTTCATTCATACAAGGTTATAAGTCCACTGTTATATTACCCGCTCAACATTTAGAAAGCAACACTGGCATCAATGAAAGAGGTACGTCATTCCGATTCTGGATTGCTTCCTTTCGAACGAAAATTCCCGCGGAAAACTTCCGCGAGTTTTGCATTGAATAAAAACAGCGGAATGATGAAAAATATGCAGACAGATGAGAGAAAAATACACATATATCAGTGGCAAAAGAACGCGTCCTTCGGAACTGATGAAAAGAATTTGATGGGGAGTGTAGTAGCAGACAAAAAACATCCTCAAATATGAAAAAAAAAAGTAAATGAGCAGAGTCGGAGGGTGGAGTTTCCGGTAAACGCTACTATTCCGCTTAAAAAAAAAAGTATTCCACAAACCCAAAGCGTGAAGTAGGTGACCTTTGCGCTTTGCCAACTTTTCTCTTAAAGAGACCGAAAAATTATTATGAAAAAATACCACGGCCAAAGAAATCTTTAGAATTTGTATCCAATAGGAGAAACAGAAAGAACAAAGAGAATGTTATTATGTATGACATGAACGGTTTCACTCGAGATTTGAAAATGGGACATTAGTGGGTGTTGGATTTCTCTTTCGTGAATCAATTATATAAGCACTGAAAAAAGTTCCTTAGCCAAAAAAATTTACTTGAATATAAGAAATAAATTAGTTGTTTCTTAAAAAAAAATTATGAGTTTAAGAGAATAAATTTTATTTCATAAGCACACACACACTATTTGAAATCATCAAATTAATAATGATTTAAAATTACACTGATTTTATCAAATTCCAATAAAGTAGTCAAAAGCTTCTTTATCAATTTGAAATGAGTGTTTTGGGTTTTACATTCACTATTAATGAAGTTACACTCAATTGAATGAAACAATGAATTTGATATTAGGTGTTTTCGCGCAGTTTAGTTAATTACTAACAATATTAATTCATCAAGTTCATTTTCTTAGCAGATCTACTTTTAACATCATACCCCGGACTAAAAGAGTTCCGACTTTCAATTGAAATTTTATACCTCCTTAATACAATTACAATACGTCATTTTTACGCCCTTAAAATACAGGGATCAGACGAATTACTCAATTGGGGAAGTGGAGGGCGGGAGGTTTGGCCTTTAAAATAATATAATTTTTATTATGTCTAATATAACTACTATACTTACTTTTTTTGCGCTCCTTCAATATTAAATATCCAATTTCATCTAATTTTTCTTCCCTTATCACTGCTAGTAACTTTGACTTTTAGTATAATAAGTTCAGGTATTTGAGTCCACTTCCCAATGTTCTGTTTGTGATATGGATTCTCGCTTTAAAGTTATGTGCCAATCGAATTTATACTCCTTTACAAAAATATTACAAGAGGCTTAACAAAAACAAACTAACTGACAAACTACGGAAAACTAACCTCATAAATTAACTAACCACAAAAATTTTTGTAGACAGTCATAAACTTGTGGGTGACACATTTCCTAAATATTATGTTTTGCGTTAAAAAAAATTTTTATCCCTTCAGACAAGTGTAACATTATTGTTGGTCCAAAATAAAATTTTGAATTCAATTTATTAAACATGAATTGAAAATAGTGACAGTAAAAATTCTCTGTTAACGAATAGAAAGGACATAATAAGCAATGAGTGCGCATAAGATAATCTCATTTGCATTTTCCCTTTCATATTCAGTCTAACCATTTGGTTCTAATTCTGTTTTTTAATTAAATAAATATTTAAATGAGCGCACACTAAAATACTTTATAAAACCTCTATTTTGTATGTCACCAAAAAATTTGAATCGAAATTCATCATCTATTTCGTGGAAATTGAAATAAAATTATTTTAAAAAAATTGACAATGCATCGACTGAGTTTAAAGTTAAATTGTTATTGTCGTGTGCCAGCTAGGCTGGCATTACGGGGTGCGCTGCTCCACTTTTACAAATGAACCATATTTAGGTGTGGAGTTCGACTTTCTCAGTACACACACGCGCCATTGTGACCCGTTTATAGAGTAGGCAACCATTCACATAAAGAAAAGAAAAAGACAGGATAGATAGAGAGAAGAAGTAGATTCATGCCCGGAACGAGGATTCGAACCCAGGATCTTCTACCCAAGGTAAGGCACGCTGACCACTAGACAAGTTGGGTGGATAAAGTTAAGTTTTGCAAAATAAATTGCTTTTTTTTCTAATTTTAAACAGTTTATTTGTGAGAAAACTAATAAAAATCTAATTTTGTGAGTGTTAAATTCATCGTTTTCTTAATTTCCATAATATTTTCAGCATATGTTTACAAACACAAAAACCAGGGTTCCTTTCGTCTCGACAAGTCTGATTATAAGACTAATGCAAAAAAAGTTTTAAGTTGTAATTCTAATAATTGCGAAGCCAACAATATTTTAAAATAGGATCTTCACAAGAAGTTCTTTTTTTCACCACTTTAACTTCTAAAATTAATCTATTTCATAGAGTAAAATTTAAATTTCTCTTAAATTGTTATTTTGTAAAAAAAAATTATTTTACTATCAATCACTTCCATGAAGTTAACGATAAATAAACAGAGAGAATTTCTTAAGCTTCTTTCCAGTTTCGACTTTTTGTTAGCCATTCACTCAGCTTGAGTATAATGAAAAACAGAATTTATTTCAGTCAGATATATGTATTTTTTTTTTTTCAGTAAATATAGTGATTTTATATTGGAAAGTAAACAGGGAAGTTATATTCTACCTGTTGTTTCTTTAAATTTATTCAATTCATATATTTAATCTTCCTTAGTGAATAAGCTAATTGATGAAAGTTGTAAGACTTTTCTAGGAAGGCAAGATTCAGCGTATGGGATGAATCTTGAATTCCTGTAGAACTTTAATAGAGAGTGTGCCGTTCTAACTGATCGTAATACAAAATAGCCGGATAATTTTTAACTCTTTCCAACACATGTAAATACAGCAAGATTCCCTATATCATCCGTTTTCTTATAATCAACAGGATCGAACCAGGGACCTTATTTTCAGAAGACTGAGATTAAAGCATTAAGTTAGAATGTATATGTGCACTCTTTTGTACATGTAATTGTATGCATATAATTGATATAATTTTTAGTGTTGGAGGTGTCGAATTATTCCAATTTTAAAAAATTACCAGAAATTTTTACAGAAATACATATATGTTGTTGTTTGGGATGCGCTGCTCCATTTTTCCAACTGATCCATATTTAGGTGTGGAGTCTGACTTCCTCAGTACACACATGCCATAGGTACACATTTATAGGGTAGGCAGCCCTTCACATCCCATTCATACAAGGGAAGGACAAAGACAAGGTAGATAGAGAGAGAAAGCACATCCATGCCCGAACCGGGATTTGAACCCAAGACCTGCCTATCAGCAGTCAGTCACGTTGACCACTTGACAAGTTGGGCGGCTTGTTATTATGTATTATACAAAAAAAAAAAAAATACTAAATTTTAGAAGAATCAAATTAATGTTTAATTTTAAAAACAACGGATTTTAGGATCAATTTTAAGTTATTTTTAAAAAGATATGTACATAAATTTGTCGATTTACGTTTGGACATATTCACCCAGGCTTTACTGTTTAAAATGGAATTCAAACCACTGCAAATACACACTTCAGGGGTAAGACTCGAACTCGCGAAATGAAGGCCAAACTCGCCAGATTTGGGGAAACCCGTTCCATTAAGATTTCATAATATATAAAAATAAATAAAAAAAAAATATTCGGTTGTTCGGAAAGTCATTTCGTATTTCACGAAAATGAAAGACGAAATGACTTTTTTCATAAAAATGAAAAACGTGCAGTAAATAAATATCGTATTGCATTGCACATTGTTCATTCTAGTACAATAGCTTTTACCATCTTTCTGGTAATAGCACGATTCCACAGTCATAAAATGGTTGGTTTTTACTAGCAAAAAGCTGATCCATGTAGGAAAAACGAAATTACTTTCCTAACAACCTAATAATTTTTCCTATTTAATTTCCTATGGAATATGAACCATATATTTAAAAACATATATTAAAATTCATGGTTAGATTTGTAGCATCTTCAAACAGAACCAGATTAGTTTTTTATTCGAAATACTTTATCGTTTCAAAAAATAATCTCGCAAATTTTTTAAAAATTATTTAACTTTATCATTATATTTTTATTTGAAACGAAAAGGAAGTTATTGATTTACTCTATTCATTGTGCGAGGATGTTATGTTCATAGTTTTCTCATACGAGTCCGTTAGATACATTCTCACACACTTCATATCAGTTAAATCACATTTAACAAAAAAGAACTGGAATCATCATGATTTGCATTTCACCGCGTTTTCACCAGCTCATGAGTGGAGGGATGTGTCGCGACACGGAAGTCGCGCCAAGAAGAGTATAGATGTTGACATAGGTCGTAGTTCATTGATGAGATAGCACGGCCGAGTGGACACCGAAAAAGAAGATGCGTGACAAACAGAAACAGTCATAATTCTGTCGCTCCATTGAGGTCAATCTCAGTCAAATATTTACATAACCACAGGAACAATTATGTGGTATCGACGCACATGTGACTGCAGCAGTCGTGTTTTCCGTTAGAAAGAATTCTCTTGTGTATGGAAACCTGTCCAATCAAGACATTTTTACATAAAGCACGCATATAAGATAGGTACATCATTTTAATTAATTTACTCAACCGAACAGTATCATAGACATAAAAACTAAATTACTTTGACAGTTATCAAATATTAGCTAATTTTTAAATCAGCGGCGAAAAGAAACGTTGTATAGTCATTACCCAAGAAAAAAAAAAATTTTTTTTAAAAAGGCAGTAATTGTACTTATTTTATATTTCTATCATGTAAGCCAAGAATTTTTGGAAATTTTTTTTCAAATCTAAATAAAAATCTCTTAATTTTGTAAAATAAATAATTAAAAACGACGCTATTTTTTAAACAAAATATTTTGGGTCTCATTCGAAATAACTATACAGCTAAATATTTAGTCTAAGCGGTGACTTTTTCACAGAATATAAATATACAGTCTTTAAAACAAATAAAATCCAAGGATTTTTTTTCACACACATATATTATTTTCCATCAATGAAAAAAATGAGAAGAATAGCTATTCTGTTACACACACACACACACACACACACACACACACATATATATATATATATAAGATAATTTAAAATTTAAATTTTGTCTCATAAGAGCTTATCTTTTTTGTTATCTTTGAAAGAAAACATAAAATGGTACAACAAACATAAAGGATATTAAAACTAGATAAAATTGGTAATGGATTACAAATTATCATACAGACGAGAGTTAATTGAATGGTAAAAATATTTCAACTTCATAATTAGGATACCTAAAGTTGCGTTGGACAGTCTAGCTTTTTACTTTTCATTATATTTACTACAGAAATATCCACTTTATCTATCTGACGACATATTTGTACTTTCATGGTAACAAATGACACCGTCACGGACTAGTGCTAAATGATAGGACCACAGCTACAATAAAATATGATCGAATGATATTACTTTACTTATCTTTTAATGAGGGATTAAGAAAAAAATGGAGTAATACCATCCGACTATTGATAATAGTAATACCTTCTCATATAGCTAGTTGTAAGGCAGTGTATATAAAAATAACGAGAATGTATTAACAGTCACGGTGTGTAATAAAAACAAGTTATCTACGTTAGCTATTTCATCACACTCATAATAAAAACTTTAGTGGACATTTCTTTATTTAATTTTTAGTTCGACTAATACACGAATTTACACAACTTTATTATATATAAGTAAATTTTTAAATTAAATTCTTGTCACAATAATTTTGTATACAGAAATGACGATATATGAAATAATAGCATAAACTTAATTTTCTTATCTAGTCACTTGGGCTTCAAATCTTATAAAAATTGAATATTTTAAAAATACATTAACAAAATAAATTTTTTATGGTGTTCCCTGGTTCCTTTTATTTATTTAGTCGGAATCTGAGATTTAAAATGGATTCTGTGAACCCTGTAAGAAACCATACTTGAAATTGAATGCATGAAATGTTGAATAAAAAACCTATCGTTCCGCTCTCAACTCGGTGGAAATTTTAATGTGTGACTCGTACTTGATGATTACTTACAGATTTCACTTGACAGATAGTTTTGGTTTTGATTTGCCAGTTGTTTTATTTTTGCACATGTTGTTGATTTGTCCAGGTTATACTATTTAAAAATAATTTAAATAATTCATAGTGGTAATCAAACCCACAAACTGAACTGCAAACAGTCAGTATTCATTTAGATACATATAAAATATTACAAGAAAAATAATTTTGTATTTATAATCATACTTGCAAATTATATAAATAGGATACATTTCCTTGTCTAATGTTGATGTGTTTAGTATTATGAGTAAAATTACTCGAAGATGGAGAAATTTGCTTTTGCATTTTCTGAGTATCATTAAGATTAACAACAAATATATGGAGAAAATAACGCAGAAAGGGGGAAACAGTGACGAAGGCGGAACAAAGCTATCTGCAAACAAATTAATATGAAGTGAAAATGAATGGAAAAAAAAAAAGATTTTTCTCGCGATTGCAAGGTGGAAGTGGCAGCAGGTGAAACCCCTTCCTTCCCTGGAATCAGTCCTTGAACAAAGAAGCCTGACTCAAAAAACTGACGTCACAAGATGCAGTGTGGGCGGCAACAGGTGGTCACGCTCACGCAAGGAAATCGGGTTTCCAATTTTACTCTTCTTACTCTACATACAAAGACAAACACAATTTTTTTTTTCCTTTCGACTTATTTCCTTACTTTCTACAGAATCATTTCCCGCATGCTTTCTTTTTGTCTTTGGTTGTGAGAAAAGGAATAATTAGACCAAATAGTATTGTTCAGAAAAGGAGTTACAAAAAGATTTATCAAGAAGAAAATATCTTATACATATATACATACATATATATATATATATATATATATATATATATATATATATATATATATATATATATATATATATATATATATAACTAAAATAAATGGAACATTTATTTTTTAACATTTCACTAAAAATTTCGATACTAATATTATAACAATATTTAAATTAAATTTTCTTCGCTTAAGCACCTGCGCTGAGAGTTAAGTTGAATCGATTTTTTAGTATATTAGCAGTAATTCACGTGCATTGTGATAAGCAAATCTGAACAATAGCTGAATTAAAAAATATGCAGTACTCGTCATAGATAATGCTAATTTTTTACGAAAACCCAGGTATTATGTTTCTGATTCAAGTAAAAAGTACAAGTCCGATAATCTTTGGTTTTGTTTACTACTAAGCCGCCCCCTAATATTCTCGGGGGAAAAACAAAAAGTGCACATAATTTGATCAAACCTTCACTTCCGCATGTAATTTGCTTATCCTCCTTTAAAACAAATATAATACTTGGATTTTTGTTTGTGTTCTCTATATAAATAAAAGATCGTATGCTATATCATGCCATTATTGCAGATTTTGTATCCAGCCAACTATAATAATAACTAAAAGCACAGTTTCCAATGATATTAACTCAAACGATTTTTAAAGAGTAGTTTTTGGGGGTTAAAATAACAAGCAGTACTCCACCTCCTTCAATGTTTCGTACAGGGTTAGCTAGATGAACTAGAGCCTTTACGATCATTGATATTTTTACAAAATTCAAATAAAAAATACATTTCTTTCAGTTTTCTCGAATTATTTTATAAATAAATTTTATAATGTGTACAATTTAGGTTTATATTTCTTTATTCAAAAACACACCAGTTTCTTATTTATACATTTAAAATTATGGGCACATAGAAAATCTCAAAAAATCTTTTCTCAGAATAGGATTAATACAAATACGTAACGCATATCAATTGATCGAAGCCTTCCAATTATTTTTATGAAAGTAATATGAATGAGGTATAAGATTTTTAAAATTGGTAGAGAATTAGTTTTTATTGATATGAGAGAAATGTATTTCCCGGAAGAACATATAGTATCAATAAAAATTAGTTCATATTTATTGGTAAGTCTTGTTCTAAACAATCACCGGTTATGAAAAACATGAAAGCCAATATATAAAAATTAAAACTGACTTCTATTAATTAACATTCAATATTTTTATTCATAAATATAATTTAAATTAAATTTCAGTAATCAAGTATTTAATTAAATTAATCAAGTATTTAATTAAATTTTAGCGCATAGTTATGTAATTCTACACAATCAAGTGCTAAAATTTAATTAACAAGTATCCAGTTCGAACAAATAAAAGTTTCACGTTCCTCAGAAATGCTCATATATATCTATATAGGTGTGTGTGTATATATATAAATATAATTACTATAACAGATATATCATTATATGTTGTTCATGTCAGTAAAATTTAATGTAAAAATTGGGTAAAAAAAGTGTTTACTATAATTATGAATCAGACAGTTATCAAATTACTAACGCAATTATAAACAATTCGTTTACGTAATACCAGAAGACGTCTTAAATACGAAAACTAAATTAAAAAAAACATTTTTAAATAATTAAATCCCCTTTACTCAGTTGAATATTGTATTTTAAAAGAAATCTGATGTATCCAAATTATAATGTATGTACAAAAGCTTATTTTTCTTCAAATAAATAAAAAAATAATTATAAAAAGTAGATAAGAAAAAAAAACCTTTAATTTACTGAAATAATCTCTTCCATTATTTTAAACACATATTTTTATTTGCTTTATAAATATGGAATTAAAGATTTATATTTACTGAATAGCAAATCTCTTCGAACAATGAAATTATATATATATATATATATATATATATGTATATATATATATATATATATATATATATATATGTATATATATATATATATATAATGTTAAAAAATTAAAAATAAGACATCTGTGAAAGACACCTGTTACCAAAGAATTATAACAAAGATTTCATTGTTTTGTCACTCATTAATGAACGGAAAAGTTAAATGCAAAAAATCTTAACTGAAATTTTAAGGAATGTGTTATCTTACAAAGTATAAAAAACAAATATTCCTATTTACAGTTCTTTCTTTATTGCTTAAGTATGACCGGATAACCTTGTAAAATGTTACGGATTGATTAAAGATTGTTTTCAAAATAATTGAAGGGGGGAATGAAAGATGATAATAACAAAAAAAAGTTCTAAAATAAGAAAAGCCAGATTTACCTGTCTTTCGAGTCCAGTGCCGCCATGCTAAGGCTACCCCTAGGCCCCCAACTACGAACGTGACGATAATAGTAGCTACAACGATGCCGGCCACCCCTCCAGGTGGGTAGCAAGCTTCTTGAGCAGCGCATACATCGATATAAGCAAACGATAATACACTTATCCATAATAGAAATTTCAGACGATACATAATCTTCCGATTAGAATTCGAGAACACTTTCTTTTTTGTTTTCTTGTTGTCTTCGGAACTTTTCAGCGCGGTGGAACTTTTTGGCTCAATGGTGTCTTAGTCATGGCGAGTTCGATGCACCTGCAGTTCACAGCAACAGGTGGATCTTTCAGACAGAGTATTTGTCTCTCCACCGCAACTATTTGACATGTGATAGAAGCAGGGGCGAGGGCACCAGAACAATGCATGGAAATGTGACAGAATGGGCGTTTATTCCAACCGATTCGCGATCCAAACGAGAAGCGCGCTTCTTTCGGTAAACAAACAAAACGAGCCAGGAACGCTACGAACTTCGGACGGATACTCGGCTGATTGTCAGAGAGGGTTGCTCGCGCACCCGCCCCTACCTCCGCTCCGGCGGCGTTTTCCCATTGGCCAACAGTTCAGGTTGAGTAAAGGTGTTCTTTTCGCACGAGGTTTAGGCGAGCATTTCAAATGGTCTTTTGATCCGTGGCTCTCGACTACCTGTTTACCTCTCTCTGCTTCGGGAGACGCTCAAATCCTTTACCCGATAGACCAGTTCCCAGTCTATTGTGTGTTACGTTGCGAAAATAAATAAATAAAAAATAATAATGCTGTAAATAAACTCTTTTCAGGGTTACGAGTTATTATCTTTTTATTTTTAAGTATTAAATGCTTTAGTTATGAAATCATCTTTTTATTAAAGATTAACTATCGGATAATATCCATGAGAATCTTGTATATCAAATGAAACCTTGTTTATGAAAGAAAATGTGAATAATTCTCTTGAATATAAAATCCAAACTGTCTAAAAAAAATCAGAATAAAAATCATATATAACAGGAATGGCGAACCAATGGCACGCGTGCCACAAGTGGCACGTTTGAAAAGTTTGTGTGTGTGATGGCACGCACAAAATATTTTTATAAATTACCTTTTTTGACAGAAATGAATTAAAAATTATTAATCTACACTAAATTTATAATTTATGATATAAATTTGTAGTAATCTAAATCTGAAAAATTAAATTTAAAAGTCCTTGAGTGGTTAATTTTAAGGAATTAGAAATGGAATTAGTTGGATTTCAGTCAAGTACCATATGGAACCAAAAATTTATTGGTTTAAGAAATGATTTAGAAATTATTGAAAATAATCAATTTTATTGTGGATAAAATGAACAAAATTGCATAAAATAAAATTATAATTACATAGAATCCAACTCATGACACGTTTCATTGTTTAAAAAAATTAGATAAGACAACATTATCAATATTTTCATCGATATGGACATGTGAATCTCTATTTTTAGAATTAAATTTTATTAAAAATAAATATAGGAATAGAATGACGGATAAGTTGAGCTCTGCATGCGTATTGTACAAATTAAGTAGTTTGCGCAAATTCAGCCAAATTGATATCAAATCATCTCACATTGTTCTTTGGTATGAAAACTAAAACAAAACGTAACTAAACATAAACACTTAATTCATTATTTTAACAAAAAATAAAAGAAGTTATTTAAATGGTAAACCTAAAAACAAAATAATAATAACATTAAGCTGGCTACCAAAACAATCGCTTTCAGTTTTGCTTTAAGTAGGAGTAAAATAAGTATATTAATTGTTAGAACTGAAAATTTTTGTCCAATAAAACACAAATAATTTAGCAAACTAACAATTATGTATTTGGTATAAAAATTTCCAATGATAGCAAAATTTTGTATTTTTTGAAGACGCACAAGGTAAATAAATTTGTTTAAATAATCTTTCTTAATTAACAATCTAAAAAAGATATGCTTACTATTTTATGTTAATTCTGTAGATGCACATTTTTGTAAAACTAACGAATCAAAAACAATCTTTGAGAAGTCAATATTATTAAATGCAATTAACGTTTCTTTCATTGTGTTTTTTCATGGCTGCCTATTCTTGTCGGGTCAAAATTGATAAACACAGTTCACGAAATCATTTTGAATCTTAATGTAGAGACCAAGAAGGTAAGAGTTGGCCGATTCCTCTTCAAATTTACACACTTCCCGGGGAAACTGAAATGTTAACAGTTTTAGCCTGCATATCCACTCTTGGGGTGATCGGAAAAGAGAGTATCGAACCCGTAATCTTACAAACGTAAAAATAAGGCTTTTTTTTTATTTGGCATTCATGGTTTCCATAACTGAACCACAAATAAGTTATACATAATTTTGTGATGCAAAATGTCTTGTATTATTTACCTTTCTCTCTTTATGTGTGTGGCACGACAGCCAATGCCTGTGTGCCCATCTCTGTTTTTGTAACCGAGAGGCCTTGGTGTGCGAAGCATATGTCCCGATTAGGTGGTCAGCCTAAAGCGAAACCCTCAGTGTTTAGTTCCCAAGCATGTTTGGTACTCTGTTTATCAACCCACTGAAGAGATGAAATGCTGCGTCGATCTTGCCCAGCTCGAGGATCGAACCTCGGATCTGTGTCTGGGGAGCGTAAAACGCTGCCTCTAATCCACCGAGCTTTTATTATTATTTACCAGTCAAAATTAGTATAATTTAACGATCTTTTCTATACGTAAAAGCTAATTTAATCGATATTTACAGCTTAAGGAGGACTTCAAGTTATTAAAAGCATCCATTCCTAAGATGGGCCGGCCTTCCACAGTTTTAACAGCATTCTAGGTTACAATCGAACCCACTAGCAACTGTGTGTGTGAACTAGGAACCAAAGAACTGATTATTTACCTACCAGTTTAACATCTCTTTTTTAATTTCAATTTTTTAACAAGTCTCGATTAAGTAAAATATTTTAAAAATTATATTAAAACTCTTCTATCAGTCAAACGAAAATATTTTACAAAAAGAAAAAAAGAAAAACTGATAAATGAAGAAAATACCTTAAAAAATAAATTAAAATACAAAAAAGCGAATTCCTTTTTTTTTTCCTGTTTTGAAATGTCAAAATCACGAAATATATTTTGGTATTACAGTTTTTGTTTTCATTTTATTTATTTTTATTTTGCGCGTAATGTTCACAAAAAAAATTTCATTTTACAAGATTAATTCCCTAATTCCTGATTAACATTTTAATTTACTATGAATTATATAAATTTACAAGAAATATTTTAGCTTATAAAAATTAATGACGAATTAGATTCGCAAAAGGATATTAGTGGTGTAATGAAACGTTTTTTAATTGTTTAAAACTGTGTTATGAATTTTTTATTTGAGTTTATTTACAATGTTTTTTTTTTTTAATTAAAAAGACAATTTTTTTCCCTAAATATTTCTAAAGTCTACCTCTTTTTTACAGATGAGTATTTTTACAAACATATAGACCCTCTCACATGTTTCTCCAAAACACAAAACAAACAATATAACTAAATTAGCAATTGACTATAAGAAATTTAAAAATTTGATTAAGAATATAAATTTCCAAAAAATTAGATAAAGTGATTCATAAGAGTATTGAATTATTTTTGTACAATTTTATTTAATAAATGTATCGTTTTGATCTCCACTAGATCCCTGGAATATTATCAACTCTTTTTAAATTTATATAGGACTTAAAGTGCCATGTAAATCCTTAGCTAAAAAACTAAAATCTTAAATATATATTCTCAATTAACGATGATCCGATATTTTTAACTCCTCATCTGCCAAAAAGGACAATAATCGGTAATTGGCTCTATAAATAGGCTCTTTCAATATGGTAAGCTATGTTTGAATAAGCAACCAATCTAGATTAACTGTTAAAAAAAATTGCCATAAGTCACACGTATATCTATAAAACCTAATTTTTACATCGAGACCAACCATCATTAATGTCCATAGGTTTATCATGAAATTAGAGAAAAGGTAACTTATGTGTA
Source organism: Latrodectus elegans (assembly GCA_030067965.1). Taxonomy (NCBI): domain Eukaryota; kingdom Metazoa; phylum Arthropoda; class Arachnida; order Araneae; family Theridiidae; genus Latrodectus; species Latrodectus elegans. The sequence goes on from CM057812.1 coordinate 46,446,141, forward strand.
CTTATTTACCTAATCTTTTTTACATTTGTTAGCTTCGACAGTGGAAGCAACAACTTCTGCTTTTCTACTAAACAAATGTTTTATATGATAATGAATCTACTTGGAAACAACATGTTATGTCTCCAATATTTATATTTAATTGGGAAAATCATGATTGATGATCAAATCCAATACTAACTCATTTATATAAATAATGAGTGGGTCAAAGACATTTCATGACTTGCTCATTATTGACATCTTTCTTTGTAGTTCATAACCAATCTGTTCTTTCATCATTCATGTTCTTCTCCACACGCATTTTCCTGATCACAGTTTCATTAGATAGTGCGCTTTATTAGATGTTACGATGAGAGTGAATCCTAACACACTTCAACCATAAGAATTCGGATTGTTATTTATTCTGCCAATTTCCTAATGGATGGCCCATGATGAATCTCCTAGAATAAGTGTTATGTAGGTTTTTATAGTAATGTTTTCCTTAGTTTATTCGTAATTTGCTTACGAACTTGTAATCATTTTAACTAATTTGAAAACTATTTTTTTTCCAATAATGTTGAAATGAAACTTATAAATCTCAGTAAACGATAATTGCAAAAGTCTAGTATAGAAAAGGAACGATGACGTTATCTATTGAATATTATATGATTATTTTTTGCATTGCGATATGCTCTGTTGAATTATACTTACAATGATTAAGAAATCGGCTAATAATCTCACAGATTCGCGTTAATGATTCTTATATAACTAGCATTTTTACTAGAAAAAATCACAAAATTTAAATAAATATTTGAATTTCATTCTCATTTATATTTTGTATTAAAAGTTTTCTTAATACTGTTTTTAATAGTTTTCTTAACACTTGTTTTCCTATTCTGTCGCCTAAACACTGTTTTTTTTTTTTTTTTTTTTTTTTTTTTTTTTTTAATTACTATAAACAAATTCCAATAAATATTTTTTTAAAGTTTTATCAATTTTTCTAAAATTTATAGATTTTACACTTACTACAATTGAAAATTCTCCTTTTCAGTGCTGAATTATAGGCTCAATTGTTCGAGTTCGATTTAGAGGGCAATATATTCAACTCCCAATTCGGGCATAGTTTGGCATGACACTCCCCCTTTACATTTTGGACAAGGTGGCTAATAGCACTTGTATGTGTATAGTTAAATTACATTCTGAATCCCTCTTATCCTTTGAAAACACTAATTTCCATAAATGCTGAACGAGTTTAATGACAATGAAAACGAGTAAACTGAAGAATTTAATTTATATATCATTGTTGGGGGAAAATATGTGTTTCATGTGTATAAGCGGTAACGTACTTGATACCTGCCTTTTGCTAAGATCATCATACTGATAGTGACTATGTACATTAAAAATTTTGTAAGGGTTCGTGCATTTTCATGGATTGCGTGTTGGGAGAGGAGAAATCACTTTTGGTATCGACTTCACACAATTTTAACTTGGGCCTATAAATTGTGAATAATTTGACTTTGCCTAGAAATATTTGTAAGACCAATAGTTACCCAGAAACACAATTATAATGAGATATGTAATGTTATGTTTATGTTTCATGCATTAGATATTAAATATGTCTCTTTATTTCCTTTAAAAATTAATTTTAAAAATCAAATCGAATTTTTTCATTGAATGGGTTTGTTTTTTTTTTTTAAATAATTAACATAATATGAAATGTAATGGTTACAGAATGGAACATGATACCATAAGATGAATTTTCAAAAATAAAAGTACCGAATTGTAAAAAATAATGTTTTTATCGGAAATCCGATTTCAAATATTAATTGTAAGTACTTTTCGTTTGAAATTAAAAAAGTTTTTCATCTCAGTGCATACATTTTAAGGGCCCTATATTCGCTTTAAAATAATAATATAAAGGTCTTATAACTTTTTTACATTAGAGTTATGTTACTACTTCTGACGCCGACATTTTGAGACAGCGACTACCGGCTCTGTTAAAGTGATTTTCTGAGCAAACATCATATAATGTTTCACTTTAGATTAGATTATTTACAGCCAGCTGCTAACGCCAGACGTTGACTTTTTCCTGGGGCTGTAAATCTCTTGCGGTAGATTGAATTTCCTGTGCATCAGCCGCATTTTCTATGTAACTCTATCTGAATGTTTTTATATGCAGTTATGTTCATTCCTTTACTGAATTTTGCTTATATCTTTAAAAAAATAACTTAGTTCTTCATCGTTTTGTTAAGACTCCAAATGCATATTAATAAAAAAATAACCTTTACTTTCTTTGAGAATGTTACAAATATTACACACACATATATGACACCCTTTTGTGGAAAAATAACTCACTACAAGCACATTTTTAGATATTTTTCGATGTATTTTCAGATTAATTCAGGCTCCGAAATTTAACATAAAACAATAATGGATTATAGAGGTGTTACATAAAGAAAATACGTGATATGAAAATTTGAATTTTAGAATATTTATTATGTATTTACATTATATATTTTAGAATTGAATAAAAAGATATTTTAATTAATGTAAGTTACTAAGTTGTAGCTTTATGATCAACTTTTGCGTACAATTGCTAATTATTTTGTTTCGATATCAGATTTAAGACATTAAGTTCCTCACTGTCTTAAAGCCTGATTTCTGCTTAAAGATTCCTTCTGAAATCTGATTAAAACCAAAATATTAGGTTAGGAAATAAGTTCGTAACGTTTTTACCAAAGACTTTTATTTAAACAAAAAACAATAATTATATCAGTAAGTTAATCAATTATATATTCGTCGTTGCTGTTTCCAACCTCTTCCCACCTCTCGACCAATTTGTTGATGCCGTTCCGCCGAAAATCGCCTGGTCTGGTATCTAAGTTGTTGAGCCAGCTTTTAAGGACCTTTTTGCTATCAGAGGTAACGTCCTTCATATGGTTTGACAACGAGCGGAAAAGATGGTAATCGGTCGGTGCAAGGTCCGGTGAATATGGCGGATAGTGAAGAACCTCCCATTCAAGCTCTTGGAGTGCGGTTTTGACGACATGTGCAATAGGGAGCCTGGCGTTGTCGTGAAGGAGTATGGTTTGACCATGTCGATCAGATCTTTTCAGTCGAATAGCCTCATTCACGCGGTGTAACTGGGCAGTGTAGAGCTCCTTGTTGACTGTGGCATTCTTTTCGAATATTTCCCAGTGCACCAAGAGGTCCTTAAAAATTGGATCAACAACTTCTTTGATACCAGACTAGGTGATTTTTGGCTGAACGGTATCAACAAATTGCTCGAGGGGTGGGAAGAAGCTGTAAACAGCAATGGCGAATATATAATTGATTAACTTATTGATATAATTATTGTTTTTTTGTTTAAATAAAAGTCTTTGGCAAAAACGCTACGAACCTATTCCCCAACCTAATAAATAAACATTTTAAAATTGTGAGTAGAACCCAGGAACTGCTGAACTGAAGTCTAGAGCATTTATCATTCAGCGACCATTTCAAGGCTAATGAACCAGAAAAAGGAAAATATTTATGAGTTAATTTTATTTTATATTTCTTCTCAATAGAGAAAATAAAATAAAATTATTAATAATTAATTAAATCTTATTTTTGAGAATTTTCATTTGGTCAGTCTTTTTAAATATTAACTAAATTTTTATATTCTATTAATCCATATCATACCGAATATAACATTAAAAATTAAATAGTATATTTGTAATAATACGTTGAATAATAGTATTTACTAATATACTTTCATACTTCAAAACCTCATGAAAATCTTCTGTAGTCTTAGATTTGTCTGTACCGGGAAATTATCTGATTCATTCGAAACATTACTTCCGTAACTGTATATGGGCAGCCAATCACTGCACAACGTCATAAGCCTATCGCTTCCAGGGCATGTTATGCTCTGCAAGCTGTTTGTTTGTGATGGAGGCCCTCCTCCCATAATCGTATATACAGCTGCAAAAAATAGGCATTTCACAATATGAGTAATTTCCAAAATATTGTCTTTCTTGGTATGAATTCCAGTGAACATTTCCAGTCGAATAAATCATGTGTATTTTCATGTAACAAGAAAGAGATATATTCCAAGATATTTTACTCTTAAAATTTTTATATGTAATACGCCTCACATTCCACACTTCGCCATTCCGTAGACTGTGCGGTGTGTTAACGGCCTGATTCCTTAATTATTGAAAAACTGGAATTTTAGACTGGAATAGCGTTTAAAAAGAATCACGCTAAAAGCATCCACATGTAAGCTGAATCTAAAGACTTAGAGCTCATTGCGATTCAAAGACAAGACCATGTTCTTCCGGTTAGAAGTGCATAGGTTCGAATCAAGTCCATTGTTATATAATGGGAGACTGATGTTTTGTTTTTTTCTCTCTCTCTTATTTGCAAGATCTACACCTGTCAGGGTGTGCTTAACAATTTTCTGAGATTTCCTTTCTGCTACTTGGTAAATGTTTGTACCTAAAACAAAATATTATGAATGGTAAAAGTAAAATAAAATCATTCAACCACACTGATGTCTATAAATTAAGAATAATTAAGAATTATACACAGAAATTGAACTCTAAAATAAAAATTTCACATGTGTGTAGAATTATCACAGACATCTTGGAGAATAATATGCAAATAACAAAAAACCACCAGATGGCGCCGATAGTACGTCACAATGATGACAGTGTAAGAGAGGGGTACATAAGGAATGGTTGCAAGGAAGTAAAATCATTCACAAGCACTTTAAAAACCTTTCGTTGCAATGACTGCATAATTATGGCATAAAGGAAGCATTTGGATGATGTTTTACGTGGTAGAATTATCGGCCGCCTGGAATGTGGACGTACTCACCTGGAAGTATCCGAGGAATTTGGAATCGCCAGAGTGTTATTTCCAGGCTTTGGCAACAGTTCCAAGATGATGGTAATGTGAGTAGACGTTACAGCACAGGTCGCCCCCTAGTTACAATGCCGAATGAGGACCAGTATTTGCATTTACTGTCAAAAGAAACAGACGGAGCCCAGGATCAGACCTGTCTAGTCAGCTCTCTTCAGCGATCGGTATGACAATTTCAAAGCAGATCGTGTACAGACGCTTAGGGTACATTGGTCTATATGGTCATAGACCTGTCAGATGTGTTCCACTTACCGCAGCTCTCTGTCGCCTGCGGTTAGTTTGGAGTAGAGAGCATGCATTGTGGATACCGCAACAATGGTCTTGTATGATGCTTTCATACAAGTTCAAGTTTAGCTTTCAGTCTGATTCTCGCCAAAATTTCATGTGGAGAGGGTCAGGTACCCATTACCACCAAGATGGCACCACGGAACGACACCGTTAGGTTGCTGCAGGATTGTTCATTTGGGGAGAAATTATTCTGGGTTCTAGAACTTACCTTCATGTTCAAAATGTAACCATGACAAGCCACATCTATCGGGATGTCATTCTGGAACAACATGTACGTTTATTTCGGACCGCCATGGGTGCAGAAATTCTGTTTATGGATGACAACGCCCGTACTCCCCACGCAAACATTGTAGATGAATGCCTTCATTCGGTGGATATTCCTCGTATGGACTATCCGGCATACTCACCGGGTTTGCATCCAATAGAGCATGTGTGGGACATGCTTAGCCGATGAATCGCCGCCCGTTAACCCCCTCCCACATGTCTACCGGAACTTCGGGGAGCATTGCTTGATGAGTGGTGTAATATCCCCCAAGATCAGAGCGATAATTTGATAATCAGCATGCCTAGGCGTTGTACGGCCTGTATTGACTCGTTTGGGGGGCATACTATATATTAACCATAATACCAATCATGTTATATTGGTTTTTGTAAATAGGTTCTTTTTTTAAATTTGCTCCAGGGAGTAAAAATCGCACTTTTTATTAATGATGTCAAACATATAGCATCTTTATTCCTCTTTACCTTTTGCTTAATAAACAGACTTTACAAATAAGTCACATTTGTTTCATTCTGTCTCTTTTTTGCCTGAACTTTCATTATCCTTAATTTATGGACACGAATGTATTAAAATATTACTTCTGCACAGAAATTCGTAAAAAAAATATGATATCTAGCTATAAATAATAATAACTTCACAGTTATATTTTCTTTTTATAGTTACAGCTGGATTTAGCTTGAGTTTCCGCCTCCCGAAAATGGTTTCATTAAGAGCATTTGCTGTTTACGTGACATATAAATGTTCTCTTGATAAGACAAATAAAATATAGAACATAATAAAAAAATTTCAGTTAATTAAAATGTATTGTGGTAAAGTGTGCAAATCCTATTAATTATCATGACATTGTAGAAATTCGCTTTTCAGAATAAAATCTTCCAGGTTCAAGTCCTACCATACTGATTAACAGCAGGTAATTGTTGCATTTCGGTTTTCCATATGGATATTTATTGCTAGGGGGGGGATTGCTTAGGAATTTTTTGGGTTCTCTATTTTGCAACAAAGAAATATGACTCAATATGTAAGAAAATTTCACTCGAAGGACAACACAAAAAATAAAATGCTTAGATAGCTTACAATAAATTTAGGTTGTTATGTAATCCCTTACATTACATCATGTTTGAAAATTCATTAATAGAGAACGAGTAATAGAAGAATTAGGCACTGGATGAATTTTAAACTAATTATATATTCATTGCTAACCATTATTTAACTAATGACAATTTTCGCATTTCTATATAGAGGAAAATAATCATAAAGATTCAATCATGTAACGTATATATATATATATATATATATATATATATATATATATATATATATACCGGGTGAACCAAAAGTTCGTTACAATTTTAAAAATTCATAAAAAAAGAAGAAAGTGAGATAAAGAAGTGCGGTTTGCAAGAAAGGGCTCACAAGGTAGTCGGATTTTTTTTAGCAGCAAAAAAAGTTTTAGTTAAAAAAGTCACCTACAGATGGCGCTGACATCGAAAGATTCAGCAGAATTATGCAAATTAATCTTACGATAAAAGGCCGTGATACTCGAGAATTTGTCATTGGCTTTCAGAATGTTATCATTACCCGATTGAGCGTTGTTGGTGAAGTTGTTCTATTTGAACGGAGAGTCAGCAACTATTGAGTTGTGAAAATTTCGCACGACGAAAGGACTGAAGACGAAGAAAGGCCCCATATCGTGTCCTGGAATAGTCAAGCTTGTCAAGAGGTTCTGGGAAACTGGCTCTTTGGAGGATCGGCCACGCAGTGGAAGACCCTCGTTGGCGGAGAGCCGAATTACTGCGATGGAAACCACAATGAATGATTTAGCGGCGGAATCGTCCATTGGGAGTAGCAGTGCTCGCGAAGCTTGAAGAATATTGGATGTGCCTCAATCATCGATTCGACGTATCCTCCACAGAATATTGCATCTCTATCCCTACAAACTGCAGTAACTAAGTAGGAGTTACAGCCCGGAGGCACTGCTATGCGGGAATCATTTGCCGAGTGGGCTATGGCAAGAATCGAAAACGACCCTCAGTGGTTGTTCATTGTTTTCTGGACGGGTGAGGCGCACTTCACACTACACGGGGATGTCAACACCCATAACACTCGTATATGCGCAACATCTAATCCTCGTGAATACACGACGAAATCTCTGCATCCAGCCAAGTTGACAATCTGGTGTGGCTTCACCTCATCTTTCATCGTCGGACCTTTCTTCTTTGAAGAACCGTGTCCCAGATTAGGCTGGAAAACGTGCTCAGTAACCGCTAAGCGTTACCTCACTCTTTTGCGTGACAAAGTCGTGCCCGCATTAAATCAAAGAGGTGTGTTATCTGTAATAAACTTTATGCAGGATGGCGCACCACCACATTATACCAATCCAGTAAAATGATTCCTTTTCAGTACCTATGGTGAAGAGAGACTGATCAGTCGAGGTTGCAAGATCGCATGGCCTCCACGATCACCCGACCTCATTCCGGTCGACTTCTGGTTGTGGGGCTATTTGAAATCACGTGTGTACCGTTCACCTCCTTCAACATTGGCCGAACTCAAAGATTCCATCTGTCGTGAGGTTTCTGCAATTCATTCCGACATATTTCATTCAGCTGTAACGGGCGTTGCGAGTCGCCTTAGTTGTGTCGAACAATGTACTGGAGGTCATAATGAACAACTGTTATTATCAGAATAAATGAATGGAGCGTACTGTTGTCCTTTTCATTGTGTTTCGGACAGTCAGCGCCATCTATCGGCGACTTTTTTAACTAAAACATTTTTTGCTGTGCAAAAAAAAATGAAAAAATTCGACTACCTTGTGAGCCCTTTCTTGCAAACCGCTCTTCTTTCTTTATCTTACTTTCTTCTTTTTTTACGAATTTTTAAAATTGTAACGAACTTTTGGTTCACCAAGTATATAAACTTTATGCTAAGAGCTAGAAACTATGCGATCACGATTTATTTACGTGTTCCACTCGTATTTACTAATAATGATAGAGGCAAGTGAAACAGGGCGTGATCTGGTGTAATGGGGTGGGAAGGGTGCCAGTTGAAGTGTCGACCTCGTCACTTGACAGTGCTTTAAAATTACGAAGCGTTTGCGTATTAGCAACAATAAACAATCATTAGAAAGGCAAACCGTGGCAGAGGCGATATCGAGCACTAGTAGTTTTATTTCTTAAAAAGGTCTTAATAAGAAAACGTGATTTTTTGTATTTCTTAGTATGGAATTTTACAGATGAGGTCTAATCTAATTTATTGATTGCTTTGAAATTATATGATTGATGATTTACATCATCTCAAATAAATTATTGATGGTAAAATAGGTACTTTAAAGTTGAAAATAATGAAAAAACAAACATTTTTTCCTTCGCACTTTTAAGTATATTCGAAAGTGATTTCGAAATTTTGCTTTAGTAATAAAATATTATGCAACGAAAGACAAATAAATAAAGTTAGATTTTTTATTCAAGCTTAAGACTTAAAAGTAATATGTCTCTACAGCTTATTTATACATCTTGTGTTATTACTGCATAAAGTGTTGCGCAAAATTCCAAATTGTTGCTAAGTTCTTATTTATTAATGAATTCAATCTTATATCGCAATTTTCATAAAAGGTTAATTTAGACAAGCATGGAATAGGAAATAAGTTTGATTTTTATGAAATCATCAAATGGACACTAATTATCTGTTACGGTGAAATAACAGCTTCAAGTGTGTTTGTTATTTGGAAAAAAGAAGTTATGATGACGTTAAGATAACAAAAAGGAATAAGAACGTTTTTATGTGCTCTATTTATCTTAAAATAGTAAATTAAATTTGCTTTAATTTAAAAAATATATTAATATATAAATCAGAAAATATTAATTATTTATACCCAACACACAATTGTTTAAATATAGTTCAATAAAATTTTGAAGATTCTGCATTGTAGTTGTTTCAAGCAATCTAAATCCAGGAGTGATTATCTGCAGGATTGCACACTTTTCTCTGCTTTTCGGTCATTGTTTCAATGTATTTTTCTGGATTTCATAAGTATATATATCCATGAAATTTTTTTGTATTTTTCTCTAGAATTATTCAGAGCGAATAGTCACAGACAGCTCTCTAAGTGGAGCAATTCTCAAAGAACACTGTGTTTCTACAAATATCTCAATATAATTACTTATATATAAATTCCGGCTAGTATAATTTTCACCTTTTCAACACAAAAAGGGCACCTTATACAGTGGGTGTGCTATCGTGGTTCCGAAAGTAGGTGGATATTTGTAATTCAGAAGCAGGGACCAAGCAGAAGACTCCCAGACTTAGTCTGCCACCCCTAAAGGTATCATTTCACATGGAGGACATTGCGACCACGACATATTTATTATATCACAGCGACAATTAACGAACACGAGGGATCTTTTGTTGAGTCTGGATTCGTAACCAATACCTCATGACGAGAACGAACGCTCTAATCAACCAAATATAACATTGAATTAAAGAGGAAACCTGGACATCTTCAACACAATTATGAACAGCTTTAGCTTTAAATTTTGGTGTTCTTTTATTTTAACATGTGTGTGAATTCAGATTTAATTTTTTTTTTGAAAAAAATTAACGGTATTAATAAATTAATAATATATATTAGTATAATTAAATGAAATTAATATTTTTTTAATAAAATTTTAAATATCACACACACACACATTAAAATTATAAAAAAAAGAAAAATAAATATTAGAATAGAAAAAATATACGTAACACAAGTATAGATAAATTTTTAAAATCCTTAATTTTGCCAAATTATATTTTTCTCAAATGTATTATTTACTTAATTTTTTTTGTTTGAAGAATAATGGTGACTTAGTCGATATTATAATTTATAGGTTTTCTGATGAATGACAACTTGCTTAATTTATCCTTATATATTTTATCATCTGTCAGATGAAAGATTAAAAGCTCGGCCTATATGTTCATGGGTTCGGTTTGCTCTTTGATGTGAAGATGTTTATTGTGGCAAGGAATCCACTTTAACCCAAACCCTCGTTCGAATTGAGCTTTCGGCTCAAATAATGTTTCTAACTGATTTCACATCTTTTTCATCATATTTCCAATTATAAATTAGTTTGAAATTAATAGCATTTTCTGTGATATTAAAAATGTAGTTAAACCTTAATAATATAATTAATAAAACCATCTGGAAAGCTACTTATACTTATTTCATTACAATTTTATGTAAAGAAAAGGTTGGTAATAAAATCAAATTTTGTTTGATTTTATTCCTCGTATCTTTTCTTCATATGAAATTTATTTAGGACTTTTCAAAATTATTTTCTCAATTAATTTTTCAGAGCTTATGCATAATAGTAAATTGTAAAAACAAAAAACTTTTCCACAATGATTGATAGAAATTATGATTAAAATATTCGTAATGCAAATAAACCAACTGCGCACTTCAGATTTTTATATCTTTTTCAAAATAACTAAGAAGTATCTTTGTTAAAAACAGAGACATATTTAAAACTACGATACAGATCATCCGAAAATAAAAGAAATAATTTGAAAAATATTTCGAACAGTTGTACAAAAAACGTGAAATATTATAATTATCTACTTCATACTTAGAAAATAATATTTTTTTTCTCATATCACTTTCTTTATCTTTTAATTGTCAATTTATGTAAATAAAATCATTTCCCATTAAGAGCACATTAAAAGAATCCCTATTTTTTTTTATTTTGCACTCAAAGCATTTATGTGACAATATATAATAAGAAGAAATTTTAGGGTATTCACGTAGGATATGTCAGAAAATGGAAATATCTGTAACTTGAATTGTTTATTATTTCAAAACAATTGTTTTTTATAAAAATTATTTGTTGATTTTAGTGATTAATTTTATCACTATACGAAAAATTACTTCCGTTAAGAATGCTTAAACAAATAACTCTTCCAGGGAAAAATATTTCTGATATCAATTCAAAATCTTAGGTAGGATGACTCTTGAGTACTTATTTCCTGATCACACAAAAGATTCAATTTAAATTATTATCAGAACAATACTTAAAAAATGTAACTTTCGTACAGTCTAATTTCCTCGTTGCAACTTTAAGATGATTCTGTAATAATTTAGATACATTATTTAAAATATCCCAAAGGCGTTCTAAATTTACATATCTAACGTCAGAACAGCCTTGTCACCTTTAACCACAGTCAAAGAACGAAATGAACTGTTATCTCCCACTCACTAACATATGTTACTCTCTTCTCTTCAATTTCTGGAGAAACTTCAGAATCATCGAGTATTTAGCATGTATTAGTCCTTTTCTATATAAGTGGATCTTCAATTAGTCCTAAAGATATCACATACATATCCCTTAATTTCCGAATACTAGGACGGTCCCTTCCTCCACATGGTTAACACTTTTTAAAATAATTTTTATTCTAAATTTCAAAAAAATTAAAATAAAAATATAAAAAATTATTTTAGATTATTATTTTTTAAATAAATTTGATCACGCACACATTATATCGATTTATTATATAATGTATGTGTGAAAGAAAAGTAATTTTTTTCAATTATTTTAAAAATTATACCTAACCGTTTAATGATTTATTACGGCAATACTTTTGAAGGAATAAACATGAAACTTGCAAATATTTTCTTTCATTAAGAATTTCATTTAATTTAGTTGATTTAATTATAGATGTGCTTCTTGTAGAAGGAAAATAATATTCTGAAGCATGGAAGATAGCAAATTTTATATCTGACCATTGATGCTTAATGGCCGAAGAGCTCCGTTGGAATTTCCCAAAGTTTAATGTATTATCATCAATATAGCGTAGTATGAAGATGATAAAGTCAGATCAGGTGTTATCACTTGATGATCAAAAAGGCAGGACTGCTAACAGTGCTTAAAGGTTTCTGCCTACAGAACAAGAACGCGTGGAAAAGCATTGCAATGCAAAAATCATTCCAATGAAATCTATTTTTTAATTAACAAAATTTTACATATTTAAGATAATAAAACGAACTAAATAAAAAGTTGCATTCATATTTCAATTTCGTAAATGTTTATTTGCCTAATATAAAATATTTTGTGTCATAATTCATCACAAGAAAATACTATAACTTTTAATTGTAAAAACTTGTTTTCCTTTTATTGTTTTATTTGTATTTTCATACGTTACATTCTATGATATAGTAACAATACCCACTTTACTCTTGATATTGTACCGAGCTTCGGGATTTATGTTGATTGAGAGTTGAATAAAACAATCACTCAATGAACACAAGACTTTTATTCGTAAAAATTCCACTAGATATACCAGCTGCAACAATCACAATTATACATCTACATTTCGTCAGATACAATAAGTAACAGCTTCCAATCACAGATCTCAAATACCTCAGGCAGAGAACAGCTTCTCTAGACTAGTAGTCACGACTAATCGTCTTCACTCAGTGTCTTTACAAAAACTGACTCCTTCTATATCGGGCTTTGGTATTTATACCTGACTTGGTGGGGAAATCCACCAGTTTCGCCAAGGTTCTGGAAGTTTCTAGGCTATCTCGCTGAATATTGGTCCTATAGCTTAGGTGATGGATGTTTCCAGAAGTATCTATTTCTCGCCAAGTCTCCAAGAATCTCGCCAACTGTCGCCAAGTTTACTCGCCAAAACATCAACAAGTCACCAAATCATAAAAAAAACCCCACTTTTAACGTATAACACTTCTAAATACTGCAATTTTCGCCCAAAATGTGAGTATTTTCGATCTGCCTTAGATATTTTAAGACAAATACAATAATTATTTATAATTTGTAACAATATAAAGCCTATATATTTTTTCCACAAATACATAACACTATTTATACTTACAATATAGTCAGAAAAAATTATTTCATTAAGAATAAAACATAAATCCGTTATTTTTTAGTAGATGGTGTGGAGATGATCAGTATTTTGTAAAATATCAATCAAACAATTTTTGATTTATATTCCTTAAAAAAACGATATTTTATTCTAAGGAACATTCTTTTGCTGTTTTTTGTTTGGTTCATTCAGTTGTAAGTTTTAAGGTGTTAAAAATTGAACTCAACGAAGAGGGAATTTACTACATTTTACAATTTTTCTTGGGTAAAAGTGATAATGTATACCAGGTGGCTGAAATTGTGTGGTTTTTTCTATATTATATGTGCTAAAGATGAGTAATTTTTGCTTCGTCTACTCCATTCAAGAATTTTTGATGTAAAGATCACCTCGAAGAGGTAAGCCTGACATCGAAAATGTCGTTAAAATCACAGAAATAATCGAAGTTGACCGTCATGTTATCAGTCTTATTGTTGTCTTGTACTTAAAGATTGACCATAAAACAATTTCATACAATTTGCACAAAATTGGAATAGAAAAGAAGCTTGGTGTTTGGATTGCACAGTTATTAACACAAATAATATGATGAATCGAATTTTCATCTGAGAAACTTTGGGTGATTGAATTAGACACAATTCTTGGTGGATTGTAATTGGCGACTGGAGATGATAAAATTATCACGCATGACAACATTTTGCCAAAATGATCGTAGTTAAAGCATGGTGAAGTACTTACATTGAAACTCTCTTAGCGATATGAAATTGTGATTAATTAAGGATTGTGAAACTCTACTACTGAAATTTTTGGTCAATGGAGACGGTGACTTCTTTGAGCAAGGCATTAGGAAGTAAATTTTAAAATGTAACAACAAAATGCAAATATATGATCAGAATTGTTAATCTGAAGCATATTGAATAAAATATTGAAGTTCAATGGAGAGATTTATTTTTTCCAACCTAAAATGTATTCGATATAATATCTATATAATCAATATTACACCTGTGAAAATTTACAATATTTTATATAGCAATAATGAAAAATATACTTAAATAAAATACTTTTGTCTGTGATTGGACTGAGAATGCCTCTTTGGAAAGAAATTAAGTTTAAATCAGGATATTAGTCTCTAACTAACATAAAATAAAAATGGTTTTATTTAGAAATTTTGGTTAAAGCATTTTTAATTAATTAAAAACACAATTAGTACTAGTTTGAACAACCTGCAAAATTGGCTATGACATGAAGTAAATAATTTTAAGGATCTAATATGCTTCGGATATCTGCCTCAGAACTTTTCTCACTTCACCTTTTTTTCCACCTTTTATAACTATCATTTGGAAATAAAGAAAAAAATATTTGCTGCAAACACCTTTCTTTCTACATTTTTACACAATTTTTCTTAAAGAACGGAGTTTATTATTTTTGTCCGACTTTTGAAAAAGGTATTATTTTCTTCTTCTTTAACAAATGCATTTTCGTCTTTCCCAATACGTCACTTGTAAAAATATATTGAAACGCACGTGAAAAAAATCGCGTCTCAATATTTATAATTACTTTTTGTTACTAAAAGTAGTCTCTTTCAATATTATACAACTCATTTTTATATTTTATTTACTTATACATGAGACTACACTTCATGATTCAACGCACCGTTTTGAAATGTTGTCCATCAAATCATTTTGTAACGTGAATTTTTATATTAAAAAGTAGAAACTTCATATTTTCACATTTAAACTGAAACTTCACCTTCAACTGAAATTTAGATGCACTTTTTCCTTTAGTAAAATCTAAGCAAATTAAAATTGCAAAATGTCAAGCGCAAATCATAAATTCATCGAAAAAGATGAAATATGATCCTGGCAGAAATTAGCTGAAAGGGCACATTCAGCTAGTGTCGTATAAATATTAAATAATAGGGAAATTTTGAGATGATAATTTAAGTTAATTTGTACGTCCTTTTTTAGGACAAAATAATTTGAAATTTTTGCTATTTTAACATTTATTATATATTTAAAAAATAATTTTAGCAAAATTATTATATATATATGTGTGTGTGTGTGGAGGGGTTCTTTTGTTTCATTATTGTAAATAATAGCACATTATTATTTAAATGATTTAATTATGGTTTTGGACAAAATAAGAAAAATCTATATAGATATTTACAAATGAATGCAGAATAACAATCTAATATCATTTTAGTTTTAGTCCGAAATTAGTCCAAAATCAATTGGCGTCTTCACGTCTCATCGCGGCTTTTCTCGTCCATTACCACCTCGTTCCCTTTCTGGAGGCGCTGTCAATCCCCCAATCCCCCATATATATATATATATATATATATATATATATATATATATATATATATATATATATATATATATATATATATATATATATATATATATAAGTTAGTAGACAGATGTTCAGCGTTTTGGTTTCTCAATTCGATTCCCATTATGAGTTTCCATTAGAAGCTAGGCAAACGAGCACGCTAATTTTAAATTTCAACGTAAAAATATAATTAAAAATAATTTAAATATTTAACTTAAATATATATATATATATATATATATATATATATATATATATATATATATATATATATATATATATATATATATATATATATATATATATATATAAGTTAAATATTAAATAATTTTTATTATATATTACTTCACCCATCATGGGAATCGAATTGAGAAACCAAAACGCTGAACATCTATCTACTAGCTTAAGTTACAGTTAAGATTAGGTAATTATTATTCGAAACACAAATGCTTCTAATGATCTATTTATAATGATGTTAGTTTTTCTTAAATTAAAGTTGTTTCTTTTTTCCTAATTTCCATAAGAAATTTTTTGAATATGTGAAATTCTAGAGAAATTTGCAAAGAGAAATTTGTATTTACAGACTTAAGCTTAGAAGAAGTATGCCTTAATTATACAGTAGTTGCATTTTTATTCTAAATTTTTAGAAGAAAAATGATAACAATGCATTCTTGATACATAAATACTTTCCCAAGAGAAAAATTCCTCTCTCTTCATAACAGGATTTATCTTCTTTCTTAAACATGTATCTTCCCATGGTCTTAAGAAAAAATTACTTGCTGCGTTGAACCTCTAATATTTTGATTTCTACCCATGTGCGCATGAGTAAACTGGTCACGTTGGTAGATTCAAAAGCAGAAAAATGCTCTGTTTTCCAAATGACTTGATAAAAATATGCCAGTGAATTTGGAAAAACTCAATTTACGAAAATTCTATGACGTTCAATTTCTGGTAAGTTTTCGTTTCATTATATTATTGATAAATAAATGAAAAGCAGATCGAAAGAGTGATTCAGTGTTGCAAGCTCTTTAATGTATTTTTTCTAAACAAGTGCAGCCGAAAAAGTAAATATTTCATTATACAAAATCATTTAAGTAAATGTAGTTTACATTAAAATCTATTAAGTATTTTTATAGAAAATAAAAGGAAAATTATTTATGAGAAAATCACACATGTAATTATATTATTTTTAAGTATATAGATAATAGATAAGTATATATAAAATAGAGAGAGGGAGATAATAGATTTTTACTTTGGAATCTACTTAAGTATACATTATGAATATAAGTATTACTTATAGTGTGAACTTAGTTATCGCTTATAGTCATAAATTCTGGACACTTTGGAACAGGATATTCTTCACTATAAGGTATGGATCTTATTGCAGATACCAAATTGAGATACTTTATTGGATTAAATTTTATATGAACCCATTCCATCGCCAAATATGAAATGCGGAGTCAAATCAGTAGATTACAACGCCAAGCTGGATTCTTTAGTACAACGAATTTAAAAATGATTCTCATTGGTCATTAATAAGATGATTTTAAAACTGCACACTTTTATTGGTTGCGATTCTATGGCAATTATTACTACGTAACATATATTTAAAAATAGGCCGCAAACGAAAGTTTTTTTTTCATCAATACATATTAAAATAATATTTTTAACAGCTCTGTAAATTAAACACTTTTTGGAAATCTCAATAAAAAAAATAATAGTATTCTTATACTTCTTGGCCAAATACTTTTAAATTAATTAATTTATTAGAATTAAGAAACGTAAGAAATATTTTATTTTTAAAATTACAAATGATTTTTATTCTAAGCGATTAAATAAAATGAAAATTAATACAATATTATAATTTATGTTATCGTTTAGTTTTAAAATATAAAAACATTTTGTTCTTTTCGAACAAATACATTTCTTTATTTGTTGTTTTATATCCAGCAATAGTCTAGTATCATGAGCGTATGTACAGCAGAATTTTTCACGATATTGATGCTACAGTTTAGAAAAATATAAATTGAATAGTGTATGAAAATTAATTTAATTTCTAAATCACTTATGAATGTTTAAGATGCGGTGAATGATAAGATAATTGTAAATTCTTATAATACAGTGTCTCACAAAAGTGATGGCACACTTGTGCTCTTTACAAAAGGAAACTGTAATAAAATAAATTAAAAACATGGACAAATTTTTTGTGGGTGTGTTTCACATTTAAATTTAGTAACAATTATTATATAGCATACATTTTGTCAAAATATTAATTAAATAAAAATACAATTATTTAGAACGGAGCAAAATAAAAAACTCCCATAAGTGATGGGGCACTTACTTTTCCATCAAATATTTATCGAAAATGTTCACTTCTTAAAAGGTTTTAATATTTTGTTGGATTTCCTTTTACTTTTAAAACATGATTTAAACTTCTTGGGATGGATTTGACTAATTTTTTTTTTATTTTTGTGATTTCTGGAATGATTTTACCCCATTCTTCTTGAAGTACCGATTTTAATTGTTGTTTTGAAGAAATGGTGTGTTTGCGAATTCTTGATTCCAATTTTGCCAAATATTCTCGATGGGATATAAGTCTGGTGATTGTGGTGGTGTTTTTATTATTTCAGGACAGTATCATGGCAGCCAAAGTCTAACATTCAAAGCAGTGTGCTTGGGGTCATCGTCCTGGTAGAATTTAAAATCGTTATGAAGGTTAAATTTTCGTGCTGCAGATTTCAAATTTTGCTGTTTGCTGATCCATTTTACTGTCAATAAAAACAAGATTACCAACTCCAGCGGACGACATGCACCCCCATACCATAACTCCTCCTCCACCATGTTTAACTGTTGGTACCAAATTCCGTTTACGAAATTCTTCCCTCGGTTTTCGCCACACCAAGATTCTACCGTCAGAACCAAATATATTAAATTTAATCTCATCTCAGCAAATATAACTTTATTCCAGTAATCAGAATTTTTATTTATGTTAGACTTTGCAAAAGCCAGTCTGAGATTCCTATTCTTTCACGAAAATTTTTTTCCTGGCTACTATACCGTGATATCCAGCACACAGATCAAATTACTCTTCTAATAGTCTCAGGATTAACAAATACTCCATATAATGCTTGTAAATCCGCAGCAACTTTAGGAGCACTCATTCTTGGATTTTTTTTAATAATTCGAACGACAATTCGCTTTATTCCACTGAATAGCTTTGATGGTCGGCCATGTCTTCTTTTATTCTGAATCATGATTCTTTTTATATCGTTTAATGATATTGAAAACTGTTGAATGACTCAAGTTAACTGTTTCAGCAGTTTCTTTAATAGATTTACCACTTTTACTATGCAAATTAATAACTAATTTTCGAATTTCAGGCGAAATTTCTTTTCGTTTAGCATTCATGACTAACGCAGCTAAAAAGCGCAAAAATTCCAAAACAATCTGGAGAGAAATACTGCAGATGATTTTATATATATTATTGCCAATTGCTTTTGAATAAAAATAAAACACCCAAAAAATATTTTTATTTCAATCGATTTTTATTACATATCTAATGGTGTCCCATCACTTATGTGAGCTATTTTTATTTTTTATTTATTTATTTATTTTGCTCTGCTCTAAGCAATTATATTTTATTAAATTAATATTTAAATGAAAATTAATATTATTTAATAATTGTTACTAAATTTAAGTATAAAACACACCCATAAAAACTTTGTACATGTATTTTTAATTAATTTTATTACAGTTTCCTTTTGTAAAGCACATGTGTCCCATCACTTTTGTGAGACACTGTATGTCTCATGTATTTATGAACCTGAATGTAGCGATGTGGAGAAAAGGAAATAAAGTGAGTAATTTCATTATTTAAAATATTAATTCTAAATTATAAAAAGTTGGAAAACTTAAGATTTTCGTATTTGCGACTTTAAAGTTAGCATCAGAAACGATAAAAATAATTCATTTTCAAAACTGAATATAGAAACATTATGCTCGTTAGTGATTCATCTTATTGTCCGGTTTTTGACCCCTGCTCGGAAGCGTTACAAAAGATTTTTTTTAGGCTGTATGCGCCACCGCCCTTTAAATAAAAACGAAGATAATGCAAAAAATCTGATATTATTCACATTATTGATGCAGCTGTGTATTGCATGATTAACTAAAACAAAATATTTAAGAAAATCGTATATTTAATTTCTTACGTCATGTATAAGCGTCATCGCTTTTTCACGTTTTATTTCATTATATTTTATGATATAAATCCTCATTATTTGGATGAAATGATATTTTAAGCATTTTATATTAATGTGACATGCTGTAAAAAGAAAAATTCGAAATTGTGATACATTCGAAACTATATAAAATCATATAATAATGTAAATAATAAATAATTGAAGAGAGTTAAGAATATTTTCGACGATACTCAAAATCCAAAATTAATCGAAATCGCATCCAAATAAAAACCAAATGCACGATAATGCGATATCACGATATTCGAATTTATAAAATCGCAAAAATATCTTAATAGAAAGAGGTATTTGAAATTACAATTTTCAAATCACGTGATATCAAGTCATTTTAGTTGGCGAGAAAATGTTTGTCGCCATTTCTCCAGCTCTCGCCAAGTAGTGGGTTAGTTCTTGATAGTAAGATTCAAAATATACAATCAAGTAGTTCTTGATTGTATATTTTGTTCTAGACATTATTTCTTAATTGTTTGTTATGCAAAAGTTATGTCAATTTAAAGGTTATTTTGTTCCTTACAAATCATATATAGGGGCTAAAAACGGCAAAGGAGGATTACAATGTTTTGATCCTGTCAGAAGCCTAACACATGATACACAGAAAATATCTAAGTCCAAGTCTTTATCAAAGTCATCAGCTTTCCCACTGAAATGCAATTTATAACATTTTTTTTCAAGAGGTGTGAAATTTCGTCTTTGAGACTTGAATTTTAGTTCTCCACCGACATAGCAAAATTTGTTTAATTGATTCATGCGCTTTCTCGACAAAATGAAAGGTTTAAAAAACTAAAAACAAATAAGATCAGAACAAAACCACAGCAGAAATAAAAATAGTAACCACCACACATAAGTGTTGCCAAAAGTTCGCTATACTATTTCAATACTGATTACTGGCATTTGTTTACTAAAACAAGGTAAAAACTAACACATTAAAACATGAAAAGGAACAAACGTTCTTAGGACATATTTCAACATGAATATCAGTTTACTTGGCTTCAAGTTATCCTGGATAAATTTACCCTTAATTTACAAGTATAAAAAAAATGTGAATGACATTCACCAAAAGATTATATCCATTGAGAACAATCTGATTAGATATTTGGATTATAAAATTATATTAAAATCACTTTAGTTTTTTTTCTTGTAAAAAAAAAATTAAGTTTTAAATGCTAATTTTCGAGCACACAACAATCTATTTTAAATTAATATCATTTTTATTCAATTTTATTCTGCAGTTCTAAAATGACTGAATCGCATAACCCTTTTAAATAGATATTTAAAGAAAGAATTTATAAAAAATATCTGAAGTCGCACAAATTGTTAGGATATTTGTTTTTATGAATCGATTACTTGTGTAAATTATAATTATTTAATTACTCCACTTTTTTGTAGATGAATTTCCACAGACTAAATGCTTCAAACCATTCATTTCTTGGAATAGATGAAAAAATGCATTTATAGCCACATCAATCTCTTCTTCTGAATGAAAACGATGTCCACGTAAGTTCTTTTTTAGATTAAAGAATAACCAAAAGTCGCACATAGCTAGATCAGGTGAATACGGCGGATGTTCGATTACTTTAATTTGTTTTTATTTAAGAAACTCAATTGTTAATCCGGCTGTATGTGAAGATGCATTGTCATTGTGAAGCATTAGTCCCTTAACATTCAGTTCTTGTAGAATTTCTGGAAGACATTTAGTGGTACACCAGTTTGCTATTACTGTCATCTGTCCTTCCAACTTGATGGCTTTGACCAATCCCGTACTTCTGAAGAAAACGGCATGCATCACTTTTTTCAGCGCGCGTTGTTTTTCCACCATTGTCGGCGTGGGATTATCTTCAAAGACCCATGCTTTGCTTCCTTGACGTGTTGGAACGTCAAAAAACGGTATGTACGTTTCATCACCTGTTACAATTTTAGAAATAATGCGGTGGCCACCATAATTTAGCAATTTAAGAGTTTCCTTACTGATTCTGACACGCTCCTCTTTTTGGTGCTCAGTTAAATTATGGGGAACCCAACGGCAAACTACTTTTTTTATATGTAATTCTTCGTGTATGATTTTGTGTATGGCTGCGGATCCAATGTTCAGTTCCTTCTGTATCATTTGATAGGTACAGCGATTATCATCCATTAACATTTTTCGTTTGGCAGACACATTATCCGGGATTCCTGCCGACGGTGGCCTTTCTGCGTGTTCTTCATCCTGAAGAAAATTGCGTCCTCTTCTAAATTCTCTAAACCATCTGAATACAGTAGCACGAGCTGGAGATTCATCAGAAAATGCTAATTGCAACCGTTGAACGCATTCTTCTAGGTTTAATTCTGATTTAAAATCGTAGAAAATCATAGCGCAAAAATGTACTTTCGTCAACTCCTTTTTCTCTTCTGTTTAAAATTTATTCTACGCTAAACAAGTTGAAGTAAGTCAGTAAAAATTCGTCTTCTGTTATTAAAATACTTTGTATTTTAAAATTAAACCGTTATTTTAATTTTGTAAATTCTCGTCTGCGCTTATCTCAAAAATTTCAGAGTAACCCTCGTATATCGCAATTTTTGTAAATTATTCATCCTTTATATATCCGAATCAAGTGTTTTTCAGCTTTAATTAGGATAAAGCTTCTTCTATTTACAAAATTAATTCTATGTGGTTAAATGTTTTGCAGCTTTTATAAAGCAAAGGAGCAGAATCATTGGGAGAAATACAGAAATATTTTTCACAATTTATAAACTTGTTTTGAGGTTGAGAGTTTCTGTTGACAATGTTTTGAAGTGTGATTATTTGTACCACAAATAATTCGATGACAATATAGATTACCAACAAAAATATCACATAAAATCATCATTTGCTGCGCTTGAATGTAGAATGCTTCGTTGGGAGAGCACTTTTTCTCACTCCGATGAACATGATTATTTCCTGCAGCTATATCCGATGTCCGTTTGACACTAAAAAGGCGTAGAAGTAATTTTTTATGATAATGTTTTATGTTTGGAAATGTGTGTCACCTTAAAGAAGAAATAAGTTTCCTATCACTTTTATAAAATATTGAATTTTACAAGAGTCATTTTTTTTATTTCTCTAAATCCTATGAAAGTAATTATATGTAGTAAAAAAACATTAAAAAAATCGCATAAGTTTTTTTTGCATTTAATATTTTTTTTAAAAAAAATCAGTTTTTTAGTATAGTATTACAGGTTGTATAAGGCGTTTATCTTTTTATCTTAAAGTATTGCATTCTCATGACTAATTATTGTTTTTTTTTTATAACTTCATCTCTGTTTTTCAAAGTAAAACAAAATAAATTTTGTAAATTATAACGAACGATAAAGATGGTTTTGTGGAATGTTCTTTAAAGATTATTTCGTGACTGGTATTTTATTCAAAGTTGATTAATCCATTGGAAAGCATATTTCATATTGCTTTTTTTCTCAATGAATTTGTTTCGTTTGTTTCTCTCAATGAGTTTCCTGAAAATTAAAAATTCCTAATAAGAAAATATTCTCCAATAAAAAGGGACATTTAATTTTTTTGTCTTGTGCCAGCTAGGCTGACAATGTAGGGTGCGCTACTCCACTTTTCCATATTGAACTATATATATAACTATATATTTACTTCACATTATATATAATGTCATTTTTATACTTATCTGCCTCCTTGGAGTTGATATGTGTACCCATGGGTATATATAATCCTTATATATCTATCAATCATATTTCTATGTAATGTTATGCGTGCTTTTTAATAGTAAAGGATATTCTTACGTAAGTTTAAAAAATTAAGAAAATATTTCTCTATATTTCCTTATATTCAGAGTCTTCCCGGTGATGATTAAAAGATTCCCTTGGGAGCTCTTTAGGAACATATTTTCTGGGTAATATGTAAGAATATTCTGAAGTTCAAGTAAAATACATAAAGCACATTATAAATAATAGCATTTTTATACTGATCTGCCTCCTTGGAGTTGATATGTATACCCATGGGGGAATTATTATGCTTATGTATCTATCAATCATATTTTTATGTAATGTTATGTGTGCTTTTTAATAGAAAAGGATATTCTTACGTGGATGTGTGATGTGGAGTGCGAGTGCTTCTTACATTAATACATGCTATAGGGACCCGTTTACAGGGTAGGCAACCATTCACACCGCATTCATAAACAGAAAGGACAAAGACAGGATTGATAGAAAGAGAAAATACATCCCTGCCAGAATCGGGATTCGAACCCAGTTCGCAGTCAGGCACTCTGACCACTAGACAAAGTGGTCGGCAGGACGTTTAATTCTTTTCATTATAATTTAAAAGAAACTCTTTGTGCACAAATCTGTAATTTCAAAGTAGAAACAATAAATACGAGAAAGTAAATGTGAGGAAATATATATTATTTCATGAGATATTTCAGTACTTAAAATTGCTTTCAATCAAAATCTTAAAAAAAAATTTTGTTGCCATAAATTTTGATTTTTTTTCTTGTAAAATTCGTTACAATTTATTCTCATGGAATAAGATTCCAGTAACTATAAATGTTGATAGTTATTGATTCAATAAAGAGTAAAAATTATCTCTTGATCTTTTTGATTAATAATGTTAATTATGATAGTTGCATTTAATGAGGGAGTCTTTTTTGAGCTGGAATAGCAGTATTGAACTTTTTTTTTTATTAATTTTGTACTTTAATAAGAATTTTAATTCACAGAACTCAGACAAGTCGATAAAAATCTTTAAAATAAAAACATATATATTGTATGAAATTTTCTTCTAGTTTATCTATTTTGGTCTTTCTATTCTAACAAAAATATAGCTACTGCAAACAATGATATTGATTTGTGATTTTCGCTAAGATTGCTTTTCAAATTAGCGTATTAATGAAAATAAAATCCCTTTTGCATTCTTGGGAAATTTTGAGGAATAAACATTGAAAATGAAAAAAGAAAAATATTTATCCTAATAAACATCTTTTTTTTTTGTATCCTGTACTTATAAACTAGTCACTTGAAATAAAAACAAATTTAAATGCTTTTTCAACTGGATTGGCAATAATAATTTTTCAAAGATTTGTTTTTTTTAAAGTAGAATTTAGCATGAAAACATGGTAATGATTCAATCTATATTTTAGGTATCTAGATGCATATTGTTTCTTAAAAGGATCGGAAATATAGAAGAATTTTATAATATTAAATCACCAAAAACACTGACAATTTAAGTTAAATAGAAATGCAACACTTTTAAGCAATGTTTTATTCAAATATCTTTTGAAAACAATTCGTAGATTTCTTACATATAATACTTATTTAGTATGAATGTGAATGTATTATGTCTCTCTTAATTCCACACAAAGCATTCTTAAATAAAATTTTAATTTAACTATCCTCAACTTAAAATGTTCGTCATATATGCTTCAATCCAAATAAAGTTCTATAAATGTCTATCATGAAATGATTGCTTTTGTCACTTAAACTAGCATTTAGATATCAATAATCTACTGTTTTTTTAGTCTTATATTAATAGTAATGTTTTTTAATTTCACCATTAATGTACCATAGATTTTTTAAATTTTGGTGAAATATTGAAAACAAAACTCTGATCATTACTTTTGGCCGTTTAAGTGGTTTTTAATTCTGTACGGCTTATGTCTACTTCTCTTGTGCATCAGCAACAATTATTTCATGTCCTTTACATGCAATACTAACCAATATTCCAAGGCCATTACTGTAATGAGTAACCAAGCAGCTACAGCCACTTCATACTTTACAAAATTTGGCCATTCATATATATTTCGTACTGTTCAAACAGTTCTATATACAATTCTTCAACAGTCATCTACGCATGATCAGCAATACGAAAATCGTCATAAAGAACATTCATGGAATTCTCTTAAGCTATTTCATAGTTTAGTTTAAGTCATCAAAGGTCAATTCGAACTTTTTAACTATTGATATTTTAAACTTCTATATAAATATTAAAATATTTTTACCATTATAATTTATTATTTCACACCGTACAACACATTTTTAATCTATGTATTTGACAATCTATGTATGTTTTTAATCTATGTACAACACATTTTTAATCTATATTTGACTAAATTCATAAAAATCAAAAACAAAATTGGTGAAATATCATATTTTACAGAAAAATAGCTGAATATAACCTTACTTCTTTGCGTCCCTTTCAAATCATTTTATTCCTGTTTCCAGGAATTTATAACTTACACTTGACTATGTAAGCTTAGTTTAAGTTTTACCACATGATACTTCGATTTCAGGGATTCTTCTTAGTCATGAGCTTGAGGAAATTAATTTTAAATTATGCATTAAATACTGAAATAAAACATTTATTAAATATCTTTTGTATTCGGCCTATTTGGATAAACATTTCACTTTTGATTGAAGTTTTAATTTAAACATGATGATATTAATTTCTATAGTTTAATTAATAAAATTGTATACATTGCAAAATAATATTATTAAAAGCACCTCAAAATGATATTTTTCACCAGGAAATACTTTTACATTTACGTTGACTAAAATCAAATCGAATTAGATGTATGATGCTCGAAAATTCTCATTAGTTGTTAAATACTGCAATCAAGACTCTTCATTCACGTTCTAATGCATTTTTTGAAAAAAGAAATAAACAATACTTTTTCAAAAATTAAAAAAAAGTATTATTTTTAAAAAAAAATTTTACACAGTTCATAACAAAGAAAAGCGGGGAACCCGTTGTTGTAAATATTTTTTCACTATTGCCTGCGCGTATGTATCAAAAATAATTTAAAAGAGAGGAAAATAGCCACATACTTCTTTCTTTATGCTAGAAGAATACTTTGACCGGGATAATTAACCGGTCGAAATTAATTACATTATCAAATAAGTGTCATTACATTGTTGTTATTTATGCATTAAAGTAATTATAAGTGTAACAGACCCATATTAACAATATTGACAGTAGATGGCGCTACTGTTTGGTATTTATTTGATCCTCTATTTTGATCTGTCTAGCTACTTTGATGGCTAGCTTGAAGAACTTAAGGTTCAGGATTTCGAAAAGTTAAAACAACTTATCTTTGCAGACCAAATCAAGAAAAAAGTTGCCCCGGATGTTAAAGAGCATTTTATCGATATTTGGTCTGAATTTATTTCTCCGGTTGTTCTTGTGGAAAAATTGGATGCTTACGAAAGTGTTAGGTGTGGTGTAAAGAAATCTTTCTTTCCAGTACATCAAAAGAAGCAGTTTCCCTTTAAACCCTTTACTATTCAAGAAAGAAAACTTCAACGTGAAAGAAATGGGAATCTTAAGAAAGAGTCAAGTGAAGTTGCATGCTATGGATGTGGTAGTCCAGGAGTCATTAAACCTAAATGTCCTACCTGTAAAGGAAAAGAAAAGAAAAGTTCTGGTACATTTAGCAGCGTTTTTCTTCAATCGGCTTCTATTGCACCCGCACAGATGGCAACGTTAAGAGTAACTATCAATGGAGTCATGGGTACCGCTTGCGCAGACACTGCTGCAACCCACTCAATTGCAGGAGAAACACTTTATCACATCCTGAGGAAACAAGGAGCAACTTTTGCTACCAGTACACTACTAATGACATTAGCAGATGGTAGTAAAATAAAAAGAGAAGTTCACACAACAAAGGTAAAAATTCGTCTTGGAGGCCGTACATTGCCTTTGAACCTTGTTGCCATCCCTGATGCAAAAGGAAACAACACCCTGTTGGGAATAGACTTTCTGAATTCGGCTGGGATTGTACTAAATTTGAAACGAAACTGTTGGTTTTTCCATAATCAACCCAGACGACACTTTTCTTTTGAAGAACCGACGCCAACTTTTTGTGGGTCGTTACAAACGGTTGCACCTCTAACTGTGAATGAAAAAGGTAATATTGAAGATGAAGCATCCCATTTGACTCCCACCTGGGAAAAGAAATTAAAGAATCATCCTCATCATTTGCGTTAAGATGAAGGTATTGATCTGACAGATGAACAAAGAATTAAGTTAAATGAACTCTTGTCCCAGTTTGAAACTATCTTCAATCCAAGGGGAGAAGCAACCCCATTGAACATTACATAGATACGCAGAGCCATCCTCCGATTGCTGTTCCTCCGTATCGAGTGTCTCCAGCAAGGAAAGAAATTATGCAAAATGAAATTGATAGACTCTTGAATGAAGGAATTATTGAGCCCTGCGAATCTCCTTATGCAGCGCCTGTTGTGCTCATCCCGAAGCCAAATGGTGCTTATAGATTCTGCGTGGATTACAGAAAATTAAATGCCATCACGAAAACGGACTCATACCCTCTTCCACGCATAGATGATTTACTTCAAGAAGCTAAACAAACTCGTTATATGTCGACCATCGACCTTAAAGCTGGTTATCACCAGGTAAATGTGGCTGCCGTGGATAGAGACAAAACTGATTTTATTTGTCTTTTTGGTACATATCGTTTTATAGAATGCCATTTGATTGAAAAATGCCCCAGCGACCTTCCAAAGACTGATCGACAAATTCCGAAATGGTCTTGGTGACATTTTTCTTCGTTCCTACCTAGATGATATTATAGTACTATCAGAGTCGTTTCAGGAACATTTAAAAATTTAAGAGACAATTTTCAACGACTTGAGTTATTCAAATTAACAGCTAACCGTGAAAAGTGCAATTTCGCATGTGCAAGGATTAAATATCTTGGGCATTATATTACTCCTGAAGGTCTAGAGGTTGATCCTGCCAAAACTGCTGCTATCTTGGATATGCCTGAACCCAAAACTGTTAAACAAGTTCAGTCCTTTCTGCAAACTTGTTCTTGGTATAGGAGGTTCATTCCGAACTTTTCTGAAATAGCCAGACCTCTCAGTAATCTAACCAAGAATTCCTCCTCTTGGTGTTGGAAAGAGCAAGAAAAAGCTTCGTTCCAAAAGTTAAAGACATTACTTAATTCCCCATCTGTTCTTAGGCAGTGTGATCCAAGTAAACCGTACATCTTGCGTACTGATGCTAGTGGGTATGCCTTAGGTGCTGTCCTCCTCCAAGGAGAATCCCTGACAGATTAACATCCAACTGAATATGCAAGCCAACAACTAACTAGTGCTGAGCGAAACTATACCACTGCAGAGCGTGAAGCCCTTGCAGTTGTATGGGCTTTAGGAAAATTCAGATGCTATATTGAGGGACAAGAAGTCACAGTTGCTACGGACCATCAGACGTTATGATGGCTCATGTCTTTAAAGTCCCCATCAGGACGACTCGCTCGTTGGGCTCTACAACTCCAAGAGTTCAACCTCCATATCGAGTACGTTCCTGGGAAACGCAACGTGGTAGCTGACATGTTATCTCGCCCTCCCTGTCACGAAGGAGATAACCCATGCGAGATATGCTCCATGACTGTTAACCAACCCACCATCGTTTCAGTAGATTTTGCTACCAAAAGTCCTAAAGAAATAAGAGACAGCCAACTTCAAGATGAAAATCTGAAGAAAATAATAAATGCCTTGGAAGCAGTCAACTTGACTGAGGAATATAGAAACTGGACTGAAAAAGGTTTTATGATGAATAGAGGTGTCCTGTACAAATATGCGCCTGATTCAGGATCTGATGAGGCTCAGCTGGTCATTCCAGAAGATGCAAGAGAGCAGATTCTTAAAATTCATCACGATGATCCCACCGCAGGTTATTACGGTGCTGAAGGAACTTTTGATAGAATTGCTAGAAGATATTACTGGACTGGCATGCGGAAATACATCACCAATTATGTGAAAGGTTGTATAGAATGTATGCGATACAAGCCATCAAACCAATAACCTGCTGATCTGCTGCAGACTCCAGTACCATCCCAAAGGTTTGAAACGTAATCTATTGATTTGTTCGGCCCTCTTCCAGTTAGCCATGGGAAAAAATGGATATTTATAATAGAAGATGTTACTACGAAGTGGATCGAGCTATTTGCCTTGGAAAATGCAACAGCAAAAGAGTGTGCTGTCACTCTTGTAGAAGAAATCTTCATGAGATACGGAATTATCAGCGATAATGGACCACAATTTGTTTCTGCTGTTATGCAGTAACTATGTTATCTTATGAAAATTCATCAATCTTTAACCCCTGTTTACCACTCTCAAGCAAATCCAGTTGAAAGGAAGAACCGTGATTTGAAACCTCGTCTTGCCATATTAGTAAAAATCGGCATGATAGCTGGTCCGAGAAACTCCCTGCAATTCGATTCGCACTGAACACTTCAAAGTGCAGTTCAACTGGAAAAACCGCAGCGTTTCTCAATTTCGGACGAGAGCTCCGTACCATTGATGATGCTACCAACGACTTTCGTAGTATTATCGAGAACGATAACTTTGTCGTTGAAATGACCCCGTATCTTAAAAGACTGGAAAGATTCACATCTGAAGCCAAAGAGATCTTTATTGAAAAGCAAAATAAAAGCAAGCATTTTGCGGACCAGAGAAGGAGACCAGCTCCTACATATAAATCAGGAGATTTAGTTTTGGTTAGAAAACCAAACTTAAGTGATAAAACTGCTGGTGTTACAGCAAAATTTTTGCCTCGCCGCGATGGATCATTTATTATCGTTACTCAAAAATCCCCTGTATCGTATTCTGTGGCAAACACAGATTCTCCAAATATACCAATAGGAGTAAACCACACTTCGGCATTGACGCCTTTTCAGGGAAAGAAAACTTCCCCTGTCAAAGCTTTGCGCAGAAGAGGTAGACCAACAAAACTGAACTGTCCTAAAACTCCCACTCCTGCCAAAGCTCATGCTCAAGAGAAAAACCATTCCAGGAACACTCCTGCCATAGCTCATGCTCAAGAGCAAAACCATGCTAGGAACAATCCTGCAAAAGCTCATGCTCAAGAACAAAACTATTCCGAGAAAACTCCTGCTGACCCCTGGTCTTCGGTGTCAGAGGGGGAGGTTGTAACAGACCCATATTAACAATATTGACAGTAGATGGCGCTACTGCCCAATATACTTACAATATCCAATGAAAGGAGTATAGAGATGTGAAAAAATGGAAGGCGAACCATCTGGTTCCTAAATACGTTTGTTTTGTACCACCGCGGTACTATGTAACTTTGTTTATTATTTTATAATTATTAAGTGTTTTCTTTTTGTAACTAATCTTAATTATGTGTAATGTAATAAATGTTTGTTTTGTTTTAACTTCCATTTTCTTACGTCGCTACATAAGCACTATCTATACTCAAAATTTCAAAAGGAAATTGTTTTTTGTCTTTTAAAAAAAATGAGCATGGCATCCTACTATTAGCTTCACCCTATATATATATATATATATATATATATATATTTATAGACCAGTATGATTTTAAATTAATTATATAAATCTTGTGCACAACATCACAGTATTTAAAATCATGGATGTACATATGTTTACGAGATCTCATCGATTACAATAGATATTGTAATCTTTAAATCGAAATTTTCTCTGTACTTGGTAAAGGGTAATCTCAGAGTTTAGAGAGAGAGTCTTTCAAATAATTCTTAATATTAATAATTTCTTTAGAGCATTTTTAAGTGCTCCAACTTTGAAAATAATGTAAGTGTTCAATAGTTCATTTAAAATTATGAAAATAATTCTGTTTTTATTCATTACTAAACTAAAGGTAGCAAAATGTTGTCACTCAGTCAAAGAAAATTAATTGAATGGAGGTGTTAAAGTAAATACATAATTTTCAAAGTGACAAAAGGAAAAAAAAAATTAAATTTAGGTAATAAAATTATTTGAATTATAATAATGTTCAATTCACAGAATCTTCAATTAAGAATGCTTGATAAGAGAAACAACATTCTTAAATAATCGCATCAGAATTTAGAGAATTTACTTTCATTTGAAAGTCCTAAACAAGTTCCATTTATAATTTTTCTTTGTAAATAGAATAAAAAAAATTTTTAATGTTATTAGGTTTATGCAATTGTAAATATAATAAATTTCCAAACAAATCGATAAATATTACCTTAATCTCCAAACTAGTTTTAAATACCGAAATAAAATTTAACAATTTTTACACAGAATTATAAATAAAAAAGATCAAGTATTAATATTAGAATCTTAATAATTCTTGTCTTTTAGTTTATTTTTATTATTAACCCACCTACTGCTCAATTTGTTGACCAAAATCTTTTAAGAAATCATGTGTTTTTGCAAAGTTTAAATCTATATATGTATACTGAAGAACTGAAAATTGTAATTTTTCTTTACAAAAGATTACAAATTTTACAAAAGAAAATTACAAAGGGCATTTTATATAGATTTTTTTCATGAGAAATTAAGCTGTCATAAAAACCGATTTCAAATGTTATCACAATATTTTTTTTATGAAATCCAATTGAATTATAGTTAATTTTTATTCATTATGCGTAATAAAAAATATATTTAAAAGTTAAGAAAATATAATGTACTTAGAAAAAATAAAACTCCACTCCACGTAACTGTTTATCACTATACTCCAAAATAAACTGTTTATTTCTATAGAAATTAAAATCACTTACAGAATCTGATAAATCATAAATATATCAATCACTGAATTTTTCATCAGCCATTTCTGATTAGAAAAAGGTAGCAGATATAGTTAAGTTATTAAACTGTAAATAGAAAGCTGAAATTTTCGTTAGTGGTACAGTTAAATGTGGAAATTAAATAAACAACTAGCGACATCTGTTGATCAAAATATGAATTAAAAATCTAATATTTTATTTAATTTATATGTGATTAACAACTTTACATTTGAGTAATATACCAGAATGTAGGAAAATGCAAGAATATAAGTTATATGTAAAATAGGAAATAAAAAGGCTTAATATAATACATTTTAATATTTTTATATAAATACTATAAAAATTATAAAATTTTTTATAAAGGTTTGTATAATATAATCCAAACTACTGATTACACTTAGATTAGAGAGTTGTCGTTTTTCGTCTATGAGCAGAGATAACCAGCGGCTCAGCACCTTTATACCGCTTCCAGTAAGACTAACCAAGGGGAAGCAACATTTGCCGTGGATAGAGTTTGGGAGAGTGACCTCATTATCAAGTCCAGGTTACTGGAGTTCCATGGGTTAGGAACGTGTCCACGTTAATCTAAGACATCCAAACGTCCTATTATATACTAGGGTATTTTAATCAAAGAAAATATGGAGAAAACAGAAAGAAAATAGACTATTAAAATTATTTAAATTTTTTTATACTTAGTAGTTTTTTGTTGCATACAACAAAAAATTCGTGCATATGTCAATGAAACCTTACTTTTGCTAATTTCGAAATTTATATTCTACAATTTAATAAGGGAGGCATTCTTATCTAATTAAGGATAAAAATATCTCTTGTTAAATAACCTCGTTGATAAGAATTAGTTATGAAGCATAAGATAATGATGCTGAAAATAAATATTAATTTTATTTATGTACTTGTAAGCATAAATTCAAACAGAATGAGTAAAAAAAGATAGTTTCCTATTTATACATGTTATTTTCTAAAACATGAAGACGAACATGTTGATTTCAAAGTATAAAAATATAAAAAGAAAATATGATAAGATTTTTAAAGTGTATGAAAACTTAAAATTGCTAACTAGTTAAAATATTAAATTACCAGTGCGATTAAGATTTTAGATTTCGCTAAATCGAAGCACATACACTCTTTCTGAGTATGAATCAATGCATTTCTCTATTAATCGATACTTATCCCTTAACTGATAGAGATAACTAAAATTAACTTAAAAGCCCTGAATTCTGCAGAAGCAAAGATGGCCAAGTTGGCATCTTTCTCCAGATGCTTCGTGTAAGTTTAAAAAAAAAAATTTTTTTTAAATATGTTTATTGAGAATTTTATTAAGTATTTAAAAAGTTATTCTTATTTTTGCTTTGTTTTATTTGTTTATGTAATAATTCAATCATTTCGAAATTGTATATGGTTGTAAATGGGTTGCTACAAGAGTATTCTAAAACCAACCAATAGCTTTTATAATTATTTTCAATTTCTTCCCTTTAAAATTATTAGTGTACTTTGATTACTAATTAAATTTAAATGTTTCAATTTTCTTGAATTTTAATTAACATAAACTTTTAAATCTTCGATAATTAAGTTTCAGGTTTAAATAGTTTAGTGTTTCAATACAAAAAGTAAAAGAAATGAAGCTAATTTTGTTAATTTTATATGAAATATTATTTTTCGTTATATTAGATAGGAATATAGTTTCAGATAACTAAAGAAAATATACATTTTTACAAATGTACATAAGTTTATCAATTAAAAACACGCCAATAATTACTTATGAATTAAATTTATGAAATTACTTATGAAGACTCATAGAATGCAATTAATCATTCTATGAGTCCATAACATTGATATTCATCAACTGACGGAGCCATGCTTATTCAAGTAAACAAATATAATCAGGAAAACATTTTGTAGAAATGTTCTATTAGTTACGAATTTGAAATAAATTGATTGGAATAGTGTACAATGATCAAAGTGCAGCGTTAATTATTCA
This sequence comes from Latrodectus elegans, assembly GCA_030067965.1. Classification (NCBI taxonomy): domain Eukaryota; kingdom Metazoa; phylum Arthropoda; class Arachnida; order Araneae; family Theridiidae; genus Latrodectus; species Latrodectus elegans. The sequence continues at coordinate 46,480,539 of CM057812.1, forward strand.
TGTATATTAAAACTTTAACAGAACTGTGTTAATGTAGGAAAATATATGCTATTTTAAATATATACGTTATTTATGATTTAATTTAAACTATTTATATAAAAACATATTTTTAATATTTAATTATCAAAAGTTTTTCATATCAAACTACTCTATATACCTTTAAATTCTTACCAGTGTTTTATCAATTATTTTTTAAAAACAACTTTTTAAAAATAAATGTTACATTTTCATTTGATTATCTTATGAAAAGTATTGATGTTGTGGTTATCTGAAGCATTTCTTTGGTTGGAGGTCTATGTTATAAAAATAATTTGATTACACTAAGGGCTAAGATATTTCTTATAATCAACACTTGGTTACATTTAAACCATGAGAATTGCGAAAGGAAAGTTCACAATCTATGTTAAAAAAAAACGTAAACTATTCATTTATTTAAAATTTACGCGTCTTAGTACATCCGAAAATTAGAAGCTGTATGTTCCCAATAATCTTGGGGGGGGGGAAACGTCATGACTAAAATAATTTGCTAATTGCTCTCATTACAAAAGGGAAGGGGCTAAAATTAGCAATGTCACGAAATTTAAGTTGTGATTTTCGTCATCTTTTAGAGCAGAAGAGTGTAGAAAAGAATATTTAATGTTAAAAATAAGACCTGATTCTCTGATGTTTGACAGATTTACGCAAAATTTGAAGCACGTGTTCCTTTTTATATCGATAACTTATATATTCTCATTATTTTTAAAGTTGTCAGTTTTCCAAATGTATTAGAAATCGAGGTAAAAGAAGATATATTATGAATTTTTATGTCCGATGATATTTGGTACACGTGTTCTTCTCATCATCTTATATCATTAATTACTCTTATTGAAAATTGGTAGCAATTCTTTTAAAGCAATGGAAGATGGTAAATACCATAGAAGAGTATATATTTCGGGAACAGCAAAAAATTTCCTCCACAATTTGAGTGCCTTTTTTTTGAAATACTATAAGGGTTTTATAAGAAGTTAGTAGCTTTATTAAAACCGGAGCATTATCAAATATTAATGATATCTGTTTGAAGTGACCGATTATATGAAATTCGGGAGACATCTTCTTAATGATTTCGAAGTATTAATTATGTTTTTAAAAGTTATTAGACTGAATACTGGGGATGCAAAGGGAATATGTTTTTGCAACAGAATTTGATGGATTCAAACGAGACGTAGCATACATATTCATGTCCAAAGATATAACACTTACAAAAATCAATAACTTTAAAGAGGTGAAACAAGTATGGAGAGGGTGAATTAACGTCATACACATTAAATAAAATTTATATGCTCATTATCAACTCAAAATATGAATTACTTTTACAGAGCATGTTAGGCCCACTAATAAAGTGATATAGACAGAAATTAGGGCATGCCGAGTGAAGTGGCAACAACAGAAATAGAAATTGGATATGAGGTTTCTTTAATGAAAATTGACGAAAAAGAAAATTTGTTGATAAATTTTAAATGAATTTTCTTAAACATTGGGTGTTAAGCAATATGAATCAACGGTAAAAAAAATTCTTCTTTTTATATTTTCCCCATTTTTGAAAGGAAAATAAGTTTTTTGTCTTATAATCTAACATTTAAAGCTATTGAACCATACATACACTTGTAATCTTCATAACGATGCATCAACGCATATTTTTCAAATTGTCTCTAGCATTATACTGTATGATAGAAAAACAGCTTTAACAGCTCAAACTAATTTTATCAAAAGGTTGTTTTTTATATGCATGAATGTAGTTTTACACTTAGATTAATCAATTTTTTTTATACTTAGATTAATCAATTTTTTAGCTTTTTTATCGGCTCATTTTGTATGTAAATATTCTGATAAAAATATTATGTCTTACATATTGGTTTCTTTATTCTGTTGAATTTAGCTTGTAAAATGGGTGCTATTGCTACCATCTAATATTCTGTCAGCATAATATGTTATTTTGTTATACATTAAATATCATTAAATTCAAGTATCCAAAAAGAAACCCCAGGAGCTCATTAAATATTGTTTTAGTACAAATATGTGGTTCATTATATATTCAATTAACAAAAATCTTGAGATACCTCCTAATATCAAGTCTGAAATGCTTTTTCTTGGCGAAATACTACAACTCGATGTGGAATGAACTCAATAACTCTTTGTAAGTCCCTGCAGAAATATTTAGCCTTGCTGGGAGTCATGTCCCATATATGTTCTAGTGGATACATCTCGTGTGACATACATCGTCAAATCATTCACTATAATTGATCAATATGTTCATCAAACTAATCAGACTGAGTTGTGACTAGTGACATGGCGTCGAGTCTCGCCACAGGTGTTACAGGAGCTCGATCTTTAACTTTAATTTTCCTTGTTAATTGGCAGTCTTTGCAATCATCCATATGATATCCACCATTGCTTGGATATATATAGCTCATGAATGGATATACATGGTTTCCAAATAAATGAATCTAGCTATTTTATTGTTAACAATTGGTTCAATAGGACCAGAGGACCCAGGTTATCCATTTAAACCTAGTCCCCAGCATATAGGATTTTAACCAGTTTGCAAAGTGTTTTGTTGGTAATTAAGCTCCATGAATTCGTGGTTTCTTTGCCACAACCGAATACTCCAATCAGCTCATAATATCATAACATGAATCGTCTGACCAAGTCACAAATGTCCTGTTATCTAAGATCACGATATGATAAACACCCAAGAGAGGTTTGCAAACTATGTCATGCAATTATTAGAGGGATTCGATTCTGTCTTCTGTTGCATCAACCTTTATTAAAAGCACATTTCTCGGCATTGACCCAACGTAAGCGTCCGTTGTACATCCCGAATCGATTCTGAGGATTATTTCACAGAGTGCTGCTTACTTATTTGCAGAGACATTTCGACGCATAGGTCACTGGTTTTGTTGATTCAGTGGTGGGAGTTCCGCTATTGTGTTGTCCACAGTGGAGACTGTGGTTGAAATTAGGGATTCATGGTATACACTTGACATTGGGGACTCTGAATATTGAATTTCTAGTACTTATGGATCATGGAATGTTGTCCTAGTCGTCTGGATCCAATCACCATCTCGTGTTTGAAGTCCTATCATGGAACTACCATGAAGTCAGAAATCTATATACACTTATGTTGTCCTAGTCGTCGGAATCCAATCACCATCTCGAGTTCGAAGTCCTATCATGGAACTACCATGAAGTCAGAAATCTATATGCACTTATATTGTCCTAGTCGTCTGAATCCAATCACCATCTCGTGTTCGAAGTCCTATCATGGAACTACCATGAAGTCAGAAATCTATATACACTTATGTTGTCCTAGTCGTCTGAATCCAATCACCATCTCGTGTTCGAAGTCCTATCATGGAACTACCATGAAGTCAGAAATCTATATACACTTATGTTGTCCTAGTCGTCTGGATCCAATCACCATCTCGTGTTCGAAGTCCTATCATGGAACTACCATGAAGTCAGAAATCTATATACACTTATCTTTAGAATACTAATGAAAATCCTGTTGCTTTTAAGTATTTTGTACAAGATGATAGTACTATCTGTATATATGAATATTGATATCTAATAACTTTCGTCTCCCCAGCGTATATATAGTGCAGGATCGGTGTTAATAAGTACTTCTTATAAACAACTGATAGACATGAATCTCTTTTACTATGATTTTCGCATTAAAACACAGATCTTGTATCAATTTCAGAAAGATGTGCTTAACTATTAGAAGGCAGATTTCTGTGTGATACACATTGAATAGCTTAAAGAAATGTTTTTAAATCTCAAAATAAATAAATAAACGAGGCTTAAGAGCATTTTGTATTTTTGAATAAATTTGCATATGTTTCTTTATAAAAGCTTACAGTAGCTTGAAATTAATATGAAAATTATATGTTTTTAAATATGCATACAGCATTTTTGTAAAAAATGACTACATTTACTGTAAATTATATTTTTCGGTACTCGACTTTATATATTAATTGCAAATACTTTATTTAACATATTGCTTATCTCTCTCTCTTATTGCTTTAATAAAATATCGACTTTGTAAAGTCCACGTTCTTAAAGTTAATAAGTATTAACAATCCGTTTTTGTAAGAATCTGTTGTTTGTGGAGTAAATAAGCATGGGCTCAATGAATTTTATAAAAATAATAAAATGTTAAATCGAGTTAGTCTTATTGAGATTTTTTTTAAATAAAAGAGAATAAGGTTGTGCAAAGAAATAGGGAATGTTTTACCAAATTGATTTGGGTATTTTTAGAAATTTTCAATTATTAATTATGAAATTTTTGGGTGTTATTATGATAAGTCAATGTGACATGTTAATGATTGTGTAAATCACATAAAATAAACATTTACTTTCATTCATAAATGTTCTCGTTTGAAACTGAAAAGTAAATATACCTATGATAATGGGTATTTATATTTGGTGGAGAGCCTTAAACCAAAGCGTCAGGGATTAGTGAGAATATCCTGGTAACTTATGGAGTTTGATTCAGACACTATTGTAAACGCGCGGCGGACAAGCTTTCTCATATCACCTGGAAATTGTTGCAGTACATTCCACCGGCCTCAAGATCTAACTCTGAAAGGCTTCAGAGAGAATACATTCAATGAATGAGTTTATTTTTGAGGCGCTTAACTTATCCATTGCATCGAATTTAACCATTAGGTGCCACGTACAATACAACACATCAAATAGATCAATGACTAGAAATACTATATGTGCATGGTAGTGGTTGCATCAAGTAACTTTCATTACATCCTTCTAGGGACGATAAAATTATGTTCTTCTGTTATGATATTTGGTCATTACCTTTGCCTTAAATCAAATGTTTCTTTAATCTTATTCAACACAGTTATACTTTCACTAATTTTCCTACTTTTATTTAATGTGATTCCATCGCATATTTGAAAAACATTAATAAATTTTAAAATTTATATGAGTATATATTTTATAACATCCATTTATTTTGTTAAAATATTCATCATGTGTAATACGATGATTCATTTTTATAGCAAAATTTTGTTTGAAATTCTATCTCAATTGATATCTGAAGTACAAAATAGCATACTATATTTGATTAGACTCATTTTAGCTGAAGGATAATATTTGTAAGGGGAATTTAATAATAATCATGTGTGTGTATGGCTAAATTTTTAATATGGAAATTTTTTAAAATTTTATAATGGAGAAAAATACTGCTATAACTTCCTTCAAAATCTGAATGTATGAATTCTGTTGTTATATATTAAAATTCTCTACTTTTCTTTAAGAAAATTTCAAATATAGTAAATTTTCTTTTCCTGAACCAGAAAATTTTCAATTTTCAGTAACGTTTTTACTTGAAACAAGTCATATTATCGATAATATTGCATATAAATTGAAATATATATGGCATCGCAAGAAAAATAGCCTCCGCTATATATAGTATAAACACTTTATTTTATCTGCAAATAGTCAAGTAGCTCAACAGTTTTAACTTTTAAACACCTACTTTCAATTTACAACTTTTTACTTAAATTCTTATGTTGATATTTATCACAAATAAAACTTAAAATAATAAAATAAGATAATTATATTTTGGTAAGTTTTGGAAACATATAAATATTGCGTAGTAAATTATTCTTATCTTTAACCGTTATTAAGGAATCTCCTTTTGGAAAACATTATTTCTGAATTCTATGTCTTAAGGATTCAACTAAAAGGAAAAAACTTTGACCATCATGAATATTCATTTAATTTTTAAAGATAAATTAGCTGCAAAAAGATAATAATATAGTTAAAGAAATTTATACGATAAAAAATGGAATTTTATCTATAATAAATAAGTTAAATCGCAATAAACTTGTCTCGTATTTGTTTTTTATTAATATTATTAATGTAAATATTAGTATTTTATCTGGTTTCAAATTTATACTAAGTTTGCGATAAAGTATACTCACATTTCAAATCACGTGATATTTTTACCACTAAAACTTTTTAATCCGATAAAATGATTAAGAGATAACTGTTAAATGTCTAAGTATAAAGTTTACTAGAAAATGTATCAAGAAAGAATTACATTATGAATGAAAAAAAAAAATTACTACCAGGCATGACTTGCTAAATACTTCGATAGAATTGAACTAAAAATTAATAATGATAAAATGCGTATAACTTTATTATTGTTAAGAAACAAAAGTATTCTCAAAATTGAGGAGCAAATATATAATAAAAAAACTAACTTTTTTAATACTGAAGAAAGAAAAGGTTTTTTAATCTGACTTTAAATCTCTCATAGATTAACATTCGCATTGGTATTGTTGCACCAAGTGCTGACGGAAGAGGAAACAAATGCGACAACCACAAATATAAACCAAGAACAATCAAATGTTTCATCTACTGTATTACCTGTAACTGATATAGGTAAATTCTTTTTATATGAGAAAATTAGATGAAATTTTATGTAATGATAATATTTAATATGACTAATTCGCCAGGGATGGCGAACCAATGGCACGCGTGCCACAAGTGTCACGTTTGAAAATTTTGAAACACACAAAATATTTTTTATAAATTACTTTTTTTGACAAAAATGAATAAAAAAATATTAATCTACACTTAATTTATAATTTATGATAAAAATTTGTAGTAATACAGATTTGAAAAATTAAATTTAAAAGTCCGTGAGTGATTAAATTTTAAGAAATTATAAATGGAAATAGCTGGATTTCAGTCAAGTACCATATAGAACCAAAAATGTATTGATTTAAGAAATTATTTAGAAATTATTGAAAGTAATCAATTATTGGATAAAATAAACAAATTTGCATAAGATGAAATTCTAATTATATGGAATCCAATTCATGACATGTTTAATTGTTTAAAAATATGAGATAAGGCAATTTTATCAATATTTTCATCGAGATGGGCATTTGAATCTCTAATTTTAGAATTAAATTTTATAAAAAATAAATATAGGACACTAGAATGACGGATGAGTCGAGCTCTGCACATGCGTGTTGTTGAAATTAACTAAATATGAACCAGATATTAAATCTTTATCATCTTGTGTACAGCAACAAAAATCTCATTGAAAACAATTGTTTTTAACGTGAATTTTGTCTCTAGCATATTTCTTTTTGTAAAATATTGATTAACAAAAAATTGTTTAAAGAATTGCTTTTATTTGTTTATTTAATAATACTTACTTATAGTTACACCACGCTAACATTTCGAATGAAATTTTACTGTGGCACGTTACCTATTTAAAAAAAAATGTTTAATGACTTTGTGGCACAGATATCAAAAAAGATTTGCCATCCCTGCGCTAATCTATATAATCTGAAATTTTTTTAAATTTAACTTTTTAAATAATTCAATAAATTAAACTATATTTTAATCAATATTACTGAAATAATTTTTAATTGGTAATTTTTTAATTAATTAATACTTTCTGTATTGACTTCATTTTAATATTTTTTCGCTCTAAAATAAATGGAAAAGCCGTGTAGAGTATGATTCATATGAAAATATTTCTATAGTAGTGAACAAATTATTAGACTCAATGTAAAGGAAAAACATCGCTTTAAAATTATTTCAGTTAAATTTATTTGGATTAAGATTTTATCGAATTAAGAAAGGCATTTGTTTCAGTTTAAATGGGAATTATTTAAACCTAATTATTGTCCTTTCAAAATAGGGAGCTATATAAAATTCTTACAAGAATTTTACAAGATAATTGAATCTTTTAATACTAATATAGAGAGATTAGGTTATACGGAAATTAAAAAAGAAATATACTGTTGATATTAAGTATCGTTTGCTAAGTGGAAAGTAGTTTTAATTAATTATATAATTAATATTTTATTATTAGAATTCCAAACAAGCACTTCGCAATAGTAGTTTTTAAATTCATTTAAAAGTTGATTATTCCTTAAAGCTTGTTGACATAAAATTGTATTTCCCTATTAAATTCTGAGCTAATGTTTTTAAAATATGTCAAGTAAATTTATTTGCTGATTAAAATAATTTTATATCTGCAAATGAATTTAACAGGCATATTTTGATATAAATTAAATTTATTTGCTGATATAAATAATATTTCAACAACTATTTAAATGCAAGTATAAACAATACTGAAGGTAAAAAAATAAATAAATCTAAAATACAAATGAAATACCCTGTAAAGAATAGAAATTTATGCACAGTCAAGCGAATTTCATGTAAATCCCTACTCATATTTGCATTTCAAGTTGATAGTTACCTTTCATAATTTTCATATATTTTATATTGATTATTATGTGTTTCTTTGGAATGATTCGTTTAACAGGTTTTGAAAAATTGTGAATTAAGCTATCTTTTTGGTTGCAAAATTTTGTTGGAATACAATAATAAAGATATAGGCGTATATTTTTATTTCATGACTTATACCAGAAAATAAAATTTTCTATGTAAAATGTGTGTGCCCTCTTGAATTTGCTCTCTATTATTTCCGCCCGGTTATTCAAATTTAGTTTCCATATTCTTTTTATTTCACTTACAAATTTAAATACTAAATATTTTTATTCATATTTTATTTTTAAATAGTATTAAAATATTTATTTTGAATTTTTTATAGAATGTTAAAAAACATATATTTACATATAAATCAAATTAATTATTAGATAGGAATAAATATTTCGATCACGTAAGGGAGGTATTTTCTATCGGTCGCCTACGCCAAAAAGTCAAAAAAATTATCTGACAGCAACTTCTTAAAGATTGGGATACAGATATAATTATAGATGAGAACATTAACACGAGTTAAATAGTAAATTTTTCTACCAAGAAATATAAGAAAAACTTGTTAGAAAAAAAAGATTTATAAAAGTGAAAGATGCCCAGTTGATATTTGAAGGAACTTTCGATTTAACAGAAGTTTTCTAATTAAAAAACTGTGTAATAAAAATGAAGATCCAGCAGAGAATGTGTATTTGAAACAGTTTTAGATGAGATGGATTCCTTATTTCATATAAAAAAATAGGGCTCAGTATTAACAAGTTATAGAAATTAATCTTTGTTCCACCATTAGAACCATGGTATTTGACTAAAACTATGCATACAAAAATGAAATTCGAAATACAATTTAATTACATTTAAACGCTGTTTCTTTCTCATAAGAATGATTTGAAATCCATCGTATTAGCCAAAACTGTAACAGATATGAATAAAAAAAGTAACTGGAATAATTTTCCATAAAGGAATGAATAAATTTAGAGGCAAATGAAAAAAGCAATTAAAAATAATATGGTGAATGACATTTTGACTTTCAAATTTTATCAAATATCAAAAGGAATTTGTAAAGAATGCAATTTGTCAAAGTTTCTTAAACTTGGGATTAATGAAACTTTGACAAATTACATTTTTTAAAAAGAGTCCTCTTAGTCTTTTACTGAGTAAGATAAATTTCTTATATAAAAATCTTATTGTAATAGAATTAGTGCGATATAAAAATTGCATGGAATTTGTAACAGTTAACAAGACTATGACACTTATAGATAAATAATGTGTCTCATGAACACATTAACATTACGCATTTGGATAATATTTACTCATCTTCATTTAAAAATTTTTGTACATATTTATGGAGTCGGATTTTAATAAAAATTATTATTTATTACTTCAACCTTATAATTTAAAAAATTTCTTCAAAAAATTCACAATTACCATCCTTTTAAATTATTTTTCATGAAACCTAACTTAAATAAATTTAAATATCACAATAAAAATAATTCATTATTTCTAAAGTTAGAGCTTTTACCCTATGCAAAGTAAAATTCAATAGGAAGAAAATTGTTATTAAACTTTAAATTCAAATTTTAATTAATGATCCCTTAAACTGAGTATAAAATTATTTATTTTTTGGCACGTTTTCGACCTTCATCACCTTCAACAGGAAATGAGATTGCTCTCCAGGCAGTAACCTGCCCTCAAGACACGTTTTCCTGCTCGTCCGGAGAATGCATCAACAACACTAAAGTTTGCGATAACACAGAAGACTGCAAGGATGCATCTGATGAAAACAACTGCCGTATGTATAACATTCTTTTAATTTTTAATTTTTTCGTCTTTCTTTTCAATGACTATTGAAGTCGCACACATTAATTAATTTACATTTGAGAGATAAAGTTGTCACCTGAATTAGAGATCCCTTACAAGGGAAAGATATTAGACCTTTAAGAAATCTAAGCTTGCACAAACCCCCTTAACACGATTGTTAGTTAGACTGATTATCTGTCCTCATTACCTGATTAAAGTAGGCTCTTTTGCTTAAAAGTATACAAACACCGTAGCAGTTGAGAAAAAAAATAAGCAATTTTCGATTCAATGAACCATTTGCTGACACAAAACCCCTTTAGGTATCTCCGGCAATATTTTCTTTATATCCAGTTTCAATTTATGATCGTTTACATAAAATTGGTTCATTTTATGATCGTTTTTCGCTGAAAATATAATTCCCTTTTCAAGAAAAATTCTGTAGTTCCACTTTCACTTGACAATGTATGAGAATTGTAATAATTAAAATAAAGTAATTCAGGCAAATACGGACAGAAATAATAAAATGAATGATACTGGCTCAAGTTAATAACCTACTAAAAGTGCTGACTCAGAGTTCACCAAGGAGAATTATCAGTTTCATTGAAGTGAAAAGTTTCGATTTGATTCGAACCGTTTTTGAACAGTCAGAGATGGATTATGTATGTCTAATGTTTTTTCTGTCAAGATGAGTGCTTTTCCGAGTTTTTTCTCACGCGGCATGGTCACTGTCTGTGAAAAGTCCTTTCAGAAGACAGTACGTAGTTAATGTTCAAAATTATCGTATGTTGCAATTTATTTATTCTCTTGACGTTGTGAAAGAAATGGTGGCTCTTGCCACGATGAAATCTTTAATTTTACAAGCGTACATTATATGAAACTATGACTCTTATCATATTTTTAAAAATTGACGAGAAAGATTATATTTTACATTGTTTTCATTATTTATTGATTTAGGTTTATGTTTTATATGCAAATAATTGTAACTTCAAATTCAACTTTGATACGAAATCTTTTCAGTAGCTGAGCTTTAGCAGTTACTTTATTACTTGGAATTAAATGTTTTATCCAAAGCAAAATACTGATTGATTATGCTCCAAACTAATGTTTTTTTATATAACATTTTTGTTTGTAAAATTATAATTATATTTTTAAATAAAATTATAAGCATGAAAATATGTAAATAACAATTTACATATTTTCATGCTCCTAATTTTATGTATAAAATGCAAAAATCGGCAACAATCTAACAAAAATAGCTTATAAATCGTCTTTTACAGCCGCATAAAAATTTAATACTCATAAAAAATTGTAAATTTCCAAATTTTTTTTTAATCTCTACACATTATGGTGATTTTAGTTTTAATGTATCTATAAGATCAGTGAGAGAGAGCAAAAAAAGAAAATAATAATCTGATGGAATTGTTCTATACGAGTTAATTACTAATATTTATCAAATTAATATTAATTTTACTAATATTAATCAATGTCAGATTTAAATATTATATCATTTTTGCAGCCAAAAGAACCGAATCTCCTCAAACAGTTTGCCCAAGCAACTCATTCTCATGTTCATCCGGAGAGTGCATTAACATCACAAAAGTCTGTGATAACACAGAAGACTGCAAAGATGGATCTGATGAAAATATTTGCCGTATGTCGTTTAATCTTTTCTATTTTTTACACTAAAACACTGAGAATGGGAAAGGTCAATTAGTAGAAGTAGTTTTCCCCTATAAAATTTTCTGTTACGGGAAAAACAGTTAATTTTTGAACTGACAGTTCAAAAATTAATTTTCAGTCAAGTAAGCCCTTAGTTTAAGAACATTTTCATTCGTCATAAGCAAATTTGTTTTAACTATCTCATTTTTTTATCATTACAGTGGTAATATATAAAAAGAAACATATGATTATAAAAATAACATAGAGAATTTTTGCAAGACGAAAGTCAAATTCTTAAAGTTACACTGGGAAAATTATATGCAATTTTTCAAACTATATGTATTAATCAGATAATACGATCTTCAGAGGAAGGGGTTAGCCCATTATGTGCTGTATAGCCTACTTTGAGGACGCATTCATGTATTCCCTTTGTATATTTTGGTCAATTTTTACGCCTTCTCTCCCCATGTAAGCAAAACTAAATAAATGCTTATTCTTCTCCCACTACAATCACATAAGATTCTCAATAACCTCCTTTCATTTTTAAAATATCCATCAATGAAATATTAAATTAACTTATAAGAAACTAAATCAGCTATGCATTTATTCATTGAGTGTCAATAAAATATTAAATTAATTTAAGAATAATTTTTTAAAATAACAGTATAAGCTATGATAAATTTAATTTAATAAAATTAAAGCATAAGATTGGCAAAAATATTTTCAATAATTCAAATTTTAAAAACTCTCTCTCTTTTTGAAGATTTTGAATTATACAATTTAAAAAATAATTATTACAATTTAGTCCGTAATATTTAAAATGAGTAATATTAATCTATAAACATGTTTATAATAAACAATCTGACTAAGAGGGGTTTACGGTAATTTTTATGTACAGAGAATAAAAATTTAAGAGATAATCAAAATAAAATGAATATTTTATTGGCAAAAATGATAACCATTTATTAAACGATGATTACAATAAAGTTACTTTTAATAATTGAAATATATATATATATATATATATATATATATATATATATATATATATATATATATATATATATATATATATATATATATATATACAAAACTTTTTGAGCAATAAAATATCCAAAAGAGGATTTTCTTAAAGAAAATAATCTCTGCATGAAGAAATTCTCTTATATTATGGAGTTTATGCTTGGTAAAACACTTTTTTTTTTTGCCTTGTGCCAGCTAGACAGACAATTTAGGGTGCACTGCTCCACGTCTTCATACTGAACCATATTTGTTGTGGAGTCCGACTGCTTCAGTACACACATACCATAGGGACCCGTTTATAGGGTAGGCAACCATTCACACCTCTTTCATACATAGAAAGGACAAAGATAGGATAGATAGATAGAGAAAGTACATCCATGGCCGAACCAGGATTCGAACCCAGGACCTCCCTATCCGCAGTCAGGCACGCTGACCACTAGACAAGATGGTCAGCGGTAACACAATTAATATAAACGTTTCATAAAATAAAAATAAACGTATATAAAATATTAGCAAGGAAATTATATGATTAAAATACTGAAATCAATAAATGCCTTTTCCTTTAATTTATGAATATTTTTCAAATTTTATAAGTAAGCTACAGTCAGTGTACATAAAGAACTTAATATTTGTAAAGATGAAATCCTCAATTCAAATCTTTTGTTATGCTTCAAGCTCGTAAGAGATTCTATTAAAGGTTAAAACAACTTCTTAGCTCAGTTATAATGAAATTTGGCACAATTTAGAAAATTCAAAAATTAGGAAAAGTAATGAAAAAAAATAAGGAATAGGTAATATAAATAAAAGATAAGTATTTTTTTTTATTTTGAAAAGACAGTTCATTAAAATATTATTATGTCAATATATATTTTTATTTGAGGTGCAGAGAAATAGCGGCCTTAATAGGTTTTCTATAAATAAATAATGAAGTATTATATTTAAAAATGCAAATGTCATCTTCCGAACATCAGCTAAAATTTGGATGGAAAAAATCAAGCTTCATATTCTTTACCTTTTATGTTAGGTTTAGGAATTTCCTAAGCAAAAAGGTCAGATATGCTGAGAAAAAAATATATTTTATGATTAAAGGAATTTCTAAACAGCGTAAAATGAAATCGAAAAACGAAACTACTGTTATCGCATTTTCTTTTCATTTGTATTCATTGCTTTTTTCTGGTATCAAATAGGTATTAATATAAAGTTGAGCTACTGTAGGTGATAAAAAAAGTTCCGTTCAAATGATAAAAATTTTGATAATAAATAAATGATTTTCAAATATTGGTTTTATATGTAAATATAAAGGGATCTTTAAAGGAAATACAAAATAAAACCTTCTTCCATTTTGTAGAAGCTCCTCATCTTTTCACGAACCAAATTTTGTAATACGCTATTCAATTTGGCTGTAATTTCAAAGGATTTTGGATATTCACTCGATTGTTTTTGTACGTTATTAACAGGTTATAATTCTTAGTTTCATTAAATTTTCATTAAAAAAAGAAAAATAATTCGTAAATTAGTATGCAATCGTTTTTTATAGTAACAAATATTCTAAATTAAAATGATTAAAAAATTAATTACTGAATAAAAATAAAATAAAAATGAATCCAAATATGGAAAATATTCATATATATCAAACAAATGAAACGTATAAGAACCATGGTTTTTATATGTGGAATGATACGAGTTTCTAAAAATAAGTTTTATAGCGTTCTCTCTCTGAGGATTCAACTTAGTTGAAACTTAATGCTTGAAGTAATGGAAATACAAATGGCTTGCTATGTCCTCAAATACTACAGTATAATATATTTGCCTCATTTTAAGTATTCGCAAATAATGATTATCTCTTTCTAGGTGAACAAAGTCCATCTTTTTTTCTCACTTCCGTCCACAGTCCAAGCCCAGAAGGAACCACAATTAATGCTATATCAAGTAATTTACTAGCTATCACTAAGGATCTTCTGAGGTTAGTTATTGCTTTTTAACTAATATGTGAGACTACTAGGCTGACTATTTTTACAAAACAGAAAAACAAAATGCTGATTGAAATCGTAATATATTTACAAATTTTTAGAGAATATGTTGAGAATTTCGTTTGTGCAATTTTAATTATATTACTGTTCTTACTTAAAAATATTCTGTCTACTTAATTATTTTTAAATAAGCAAAATTTCATCAATCTGAAAGCGTATTCCACCTTGTTGATGCGATAACTGTTTAGAGTTCCCCTTTAGACCGTTAAGCGGCGCAGCGATCGATTATCAATATTTCCTATTTTGTACTTGTTGATGGACGTGCACGTCATTTTCATCATTGCATCTTATCAACAAGTGTTTGAGTGTTGATTTTCATCGATAATTAAGAATGGTAGCGTGAATCTCTTTGGCTATATTACAAGAAATTAGTAATCGTATAAATTCAAGACGTTGGCCGATTTATAGGAATATAGAAGTTTTATTTTCCCTTCCGAATGTGAAGTTTGTATAGATTATTTTAGGTTAAGCAATTTTTAGTTGTTGAAATTTTTACCGAATTATCTTTACTTCTCCAATGTCGAAATACAGTTGCGACGCATTGTCAGTTTATTTAAAAATAATGGAATAATTTTTTCAATTTATCAGCGAAAGCTAAAATAATATATCTCCAGAACAGTAGCATCTTTTTAAAAATGTTAATTATAGTCTAAAGTTTCAATTTTAATATTCCTTTGTTAATACTACATTTACCAATTAATTATATTTGATTACTTTTATAATTCGATCAATAATCTTAACTGACATAATTTAATAAAATAATAACAGAAACAAAATGAATTTTTCTCGTTAACAAAATAAATAAAACCATTCTTGTACAAAACACAACAAATTTTTCATCTTTCAATTTTAGATTAATTTTTAGGAAAAATTTTACATAAAATATATTTAAAATAATTTACGTGTGTATTGACATTTCTGCGTCTGATAATCACACTCAATTAAGCTTATTTCAAGCAAATAATATTAAATGTTTTTCAAATAATTATAGATTAAAAAATTGAATTTTCCAGCAAGACACTCTATTAAAAATATAATATTAAGATTTTTATAATTTTATTTAAGCATATAAAAAATACCATACATTATGTTTTACTTTGGAAAATACATAAAAGTTAAATTCAAAGATTTAAATAATTAAGCTTTTGAATCATGGTATGATATGAACATAATGTATTAAAATAATTTTATTGATTATATGCAAGGATGCAAATGATTATATAATATTTAAGTAAAAAATTTAATTTCATATACACTCGAAATTTTTAGATAAAAAATCTTTGGCTAAAATTTACTGTACAGGAACCCATGATTTTTCGCATTATTAATTCCTAATTGTTAGTTATTTTTTCTTTTTAAATAATGTTGTTTCATGTTTTCTATGTAACAAAAATGGTATTTTTGGCTAGCTATTTTTTCCCTTTCTGTCTCTTAAGACAGATTTGTTTGCGACTTTTTTGAAAAAAGTTCTAAGGGTTACAGTTAATTCTCCCAAAATCTTTATATTTGAAAATTAATGATTCCGCAGCATATTTATATAATTAATTAAATACTAGTTGAGCTTTTTTTTTGTCTAGTTGTAATATCATAAAATGATATATCTATGTCAGAAGAATTGTAAAGTTGTCATCACTCTACCTTTTTTTATATTATTAAACAAAATTATAAAACTAGGCAATAATAATAGAGAGGAAATTAGATTACATTAATGTCAATTTTTTGGTTAAGCATTTTCAAATTAAGATTACTTTTCAATGTAAAATTATTTTCAAATAGAAATTACTGGATTCCTGGATTTAGTAAATTTGTAGTCAAGTTATCAAATTATCACACGTACTTACACTATAACTTACTCATAACTCGATAACTTATTCACTTTTCCGTACTTTTTTGACAGAAACTTTAAGCATTTAATCTCACGTTTAGTACGCTCCATAATCTTTTCAATATGAATTAGTGAAACTTTCTGTTAATTTATTTTGAGCCATTTGAGGACTTTCTTCTTAAAATTTCACTTTTCTTTTTAGATGAACCGTTACGTTGATGCCATTTAAAAAAAACAACAGTTGCAACAGTTACAGATGCCATTTAAAAAAAGAAGGTATCTGGAAGACCTAAAATAAATTTTATAGAGAGAACAAATAATTTAAATTTACGCTCTCTGCTGATTTAGTTGAGTCTTTCTATGAGAAAGAGATTATAGACTAAATTGATGAGTAATTAACAATTTTTCAGCAGAAATTGAAGAAACTTATTGAGTATAAAAGAACATTTCGAACGTTACAACTGTACACATCTTGGTTTTCAAAATCACTGTGCACACAGCTCCAGACTTCTATTAGAAAATGTTTTCCATCAATTGATTCTTAAGATATATGTGAATCTATTATTTTTTCCGATGTGAGAAAATAATATAAGGACAAACATTGGATTTTCTTTCTTTCTTTCTTTCTTTCTTTTTTTTTTTTTTTGTAAAGTATAAGATAATTATAATCTTATATTGGTAATGGAGTTGGAGAGCGAAGACACATAGTTCACGACAAAAAATTTTTTGACTGATGGTATCTTAATTTTATCACAGGATTACCTATAATAATTCATTCACCAATTTCAGATAAATACACTACTGGCCATTAAAATTGCTACACCAGGAAGAAATGCAGATAACAAAATGATATTTATTGTACAAATATATTATACTAGAAATAACAAGTGATTAAATTTTCAAAAAATTTGGCTGGATAGATCCTGAGAAATCAGTACCCAGAACAACCACCTCTGGCAGTAATAACAGCAGTTATACGCCTGGGCACTGAGTCAAACAGAGATTGGATTGCATGTAAAGGTACAGATGCCCATGCAGCTTTAACACGATGCCACAGTTCATGAACCGTAGTGACTGGCGTTTGGTGACGAGCCAGTCGCTCGACAACCATTGACCAGACGTTTTCTATTGGTGAAAGATCTGGAGAACGTGCTGGCCAGGGCAACAGCCGAACATGTTCCGTATAAAGGAAAGTTCGTACAATACCGGCAACATGCGATCGGGCATTATCCTGCTGAAACGTAGGGTTTCTCAGGGCTCGAATAAAGGGTAGAGCCACGGGTCGTAACACACCGGAAATGTAACGTGCACTGTTCAAAGCACCGTCAATGCGAACAAGAGGTGATCGAGACGTGTATCCAATAGCACCGCATACCATCACGCCAGGTGATGAGCCAGTATGACGATAACGAATGCACGCTGCCAGTGTGCGTTCACCACGATGCCGCCAAACATGGATGCGACCATCATGATGCTGTACGCAGAACCTGGATTCATCTGAAAAGAATGACGTCTCGCCATTCGTGCGCCCAGGTTCGTCGTTGATCACACCATTGATGGCGCTCTTGTCTATGACGCAGCGTCAAGGGAAGCCGCAGCCATGGTCTCCAAACTGAGAGTCCATGCTGCTGCAAACGTCGTCGAACTTGTTGTCTTCCAAACGATCTTGTTTATTGACTCCAGCTCGTGATGTGATTGCACGATCCATTACGGCCATGCGGATAATATGCCTGTCTTCTCGGCTGCTAGTGATAGGTGGCCGTTGAGATCCCGCATGGCATTCCGTATTACCGTCCTGAACCCATCGATTCCATATTCTGCTAACAGTCATTGGATCTCGACCGACGCGAGCAGCAATACTGCGATAAGATAAACCGCAATCCCAGTACGCTACAATTCGATCTTTATCAAAGTCAGAAACGTGCTGGTACGCATTTCTCCTTCTTACACGAGGCATCACAACAACTTTTCACGAGGCAACAGCGTTCAAATGCAATTTGTGTATGAGGAACCGACTGAACAATTTCCTCATTTAAACACAATGTAGGTATCGCTACTGGCGCCTGCTTTGTCTGAATGCCTTGAAGAGCTAATCATTTGCATATCACAGCACCTTCTTCCTTTCGTATAAATTTCACGTCTGTAGCATGTCGCCTTCTTGGTGTAGCAATTTTAATGGCCAGTAGTGCATATTTCCGTGTCTGTTTAAAATTCAATTATACTTTCACAAATAAAATGCTTTCATTGAAATAATTCATATATGTGTAAACAATTTATGTCTATTTAATTAAAACTTTTAGCTTCACACCTCGAACCTATTTGAATGTGTCGTGGGAGATGAGGCTGGAGGAGTTGCAGAAGCTGCAGGACAAGGACATTGCGGAACTTCTGTCGCAGCGTGGTATCATAGTGCCACCTCGGCATAGTGTTACGTGTGGCGTCAATTCTCAATATTACAGGACGCTGGATGGCTCATGCAACAACTTTCTCAACCCTTGCTGGGGTAAAAAAGACGAGCCATACATGAGATGGTTACCACCAGTGTATGCTAATGGTACATAATTTCTTGTAAATTGAATAAGAATGTAATGTTATCTGAAATCAAATGATTCTTGGAATAGTTATTTGTTAACTAGAATATGAACTTGTTGTTATCCTTGTTAAATTAATCAACACCAATCTTCTGTATTTAAAACTGAAATACTGTACATTAAAAATGCTTGAATTACGGAAAGATATTACTAATAAAGTATTTTTACTGTTTTTTAATATCTTTTTTATATACATAAAATCTTTGACTCTTTTAAAAATTTATATGCTTTGAATTTGGAGTTTTATATAAAACTCTCTTTTGTACTGCTCATTTTGACTCTTTCCTGATAATTTTTCAGTAATAACAATTTGCTGTTATTAACAAAGTTTTGTAATGTTCTTAATAGCAGTAAATTGATTTTTGTTGTGATTACCTAAATACGTTTTACCCACAGCAATTATCGACAAAGAATGAAAAATTGCGTTATGAAATGTCTGTATCAAAAAGTATACGGGCTTTTTAAGCACAGATCGTTGCTGCTTCAATTGTTGTTCGTCAGAACTTCAATAGTGTTTAGACTTTATTTTCTCACATGTAAAAAAGTTCTTGAATTGAATAAAAAACACGAATTCTTTACACAATTCATCAGAGATAACAATGATCCCAATACTCGACTGAAACAGGCTGTAGGATTTTCATCATATCAATGATTCTAAAACAGTGGAACACTGAAATCGGATTTTACTTTTGTATTATTAAGTAACAATATTGGTGAATCGTCATTCAAAATGATAATTGTTGTTATTTTGTTATTGCTCTATATTTCATGGCCTTCACGACCTGTGCATCAATATCATACAAATTTAACAATAAACTTAATAAAAATCTTTGAATTTTATAAACTTCTTAAGGAATCATTAGAGTCATAGACACATAAATA
Source organism: Latrodectus elegans (assembly GCA_030067965.1). Taxonomy (NCBI): domain Eukaryota; kingdom Metazoa; phylum Arthropoda; class Arachnida; order Araneae; family Theridiidae; genus Latrodectus; species Latrodectus elegans. The sequence continues at coordinate 46,500,647 of CM057812.1, forward strand.
ATATATATGTATCTATAATTTTTGTTTTCGTATTAATGTCATCAAATATCTATAGCGTATCATTTAATATTTATCACATGCTTTTTAAATATTAGAAATAATTTTGAATCGCAAATAAGTATGATTTATAAGATACATATCAATTTTTGCCTATAGTTGTATTGAATGCTATTTTTTATACTCCTAATTTTTATCAAATTGTTCAAAATGTGAATGTCCTTGATACTAATGTTATTATATTTTAGCCTATTATTTTTGTTTACCAATGTAAGTTTTTAGCAGACTATTATATATAATAATTTGAAGAATCATAACCTTACGAAGGTGGATTCATAAGAAGTTCCATATCTTGATTTTGATGAGGGCCAATGATGTTTTGCAAAGAATGTAATCTATAAGTTATTTTCTAATTTTTTCGCCTTTGAAAATCGAGGGATATTCAACACATCCATCCATAAACTTATAGATTGTGAATCCTGAGTATTCCACACGTGATGTCTCTTTAACAATTACTATTTAATCAGCTTATCACTATGGATGACACTATACATTTTCTCCCTAGAACCCTGCTCCTCAGATGGTATGGTCATTGATGGCTTGTCATTTTATGAATAATTTACAAAAGAGTTGAAATATGCTGTTTGAATGTTTTTATATGCTTAATATATTTTAATAAGTATATAACTAATACCTCAAGCTCTAATGTTATTTACTCGACAGTGGTTTTTTTATAGAAAATTTTATTTACTACTTAAGTTGCAGAGGATTTATTATAATGGGAAACGAAGTAAAATTTTATTCTACTTTTTTATTACATTCATTATTAACAGGCAAAGAATAATATATTCTTGAAGTATAATAGTGATAACATAAATTAATTGTGTGTGTATGATGTAAATTATTAAACAATAATCACTCAAATCTTTCTATGTTGAATTTGCAGCATGGCTATATTAAAGCTGTTTCCACAATTGTTTTCATCAACGCATTCGTTACTTATGTTGATGATGCAGCGTTTTAAAATGCTACATTTCTTTTCATTAAATTCCTCAAATTGTTCTCTACAATTAGGCATTGACGAGCTTAGAAAAAGAGCTGATGGCACTCCCCTTCCTAGTCCCCGTGAGGTGTACCAGTGGGTGTCGAGTCAATTGGAGCAAAACACTAGTACGACCTACGATACATATTCAAATCTCATCGTGGTTTGGGGACAGATGCTGGCACATGACATTATCTTGACTCCTTCTGTCACAGTAAAGATATGGGATGGGAAAAAATTCACAGATGAAGGTAAGTATTCATGAACTAACTTTTTCACATATTAAAACAAAGAAAGTTCAGTTTCTTTTGTCACTGTACATTTTGCTTTTGACTCGAGAACTGAATCAGCTGGGATTTACATTTTAAAATGAATGCTGAGGCTTTACGAATATTCATGTTTGAGCTAGGAGACGAGATGTTGAACTGAATGTATGAGAGATATCATTGCTTCTTCCTCGGCTAGGACTAGGAAAAAATATAAATAATTATTAATTCTTTAGACCTCTATTGCTGAATACATGAAAAGATTTATCAGACAATATTTTATTTTCAAATTCAAATATCATATTAAAATATTTTAAAGCAATGTTATGAGCACAATAATCTGGTTGATCTGAATATAAAGTCTAAAATGAAAACCATAAAATTATAAATTGAGGAGCAGAGTGCTTAGAAGCAAGAATCTTTAGCAGAATGTTAGGTATAAAAATTGGATACTGAACCTATATTATTTATTGAAATGCTTATATTCTTTAGATTGAATAAAAATAATTTTTCTCAGTAATCTCTCTAATAGAAGTTAAAGGTTATGTTTCTTAGAAACTTTATTAGTAATAATGAAAATACGAATAATAATATATAATTTATTCTGATATAATTTATTGAAGATTATTTCCATATTATTAATGTATTTAAATGGTTTAAGAAATGATGTTTAATTGTAAGAATTAAGAAGGCATTAGATTAGGTAAACAAAACTTATACTTTTGTTCGACAAAGCTCTTTGGAATAAAAAAAATTAAGCGAAAAGGTTCTCTCTCTCTCTCTCTCTCTCTCTATATATATATATATATATATATATATATATATATATATATATATATATATATATATATATATATATATATATATATATATATATATATTTATATATATATATATATATATATATATATATATATATATATATATATATATATATATATATATATATATATATATATATATATATATATATATATATATATATATATATATATATATATAGAGAGAGAGAGAGAGAGAGAGAGAGATTGACATAGATATTAAAATTTAAGCGAACAAATATTTAATCTCTATTCTTAATACGTATGTTTTACATATTTTACATTAAAATAGATTTGATTTGTCATATTAAAATAAGTGCTAATCTTCGATATTGTTACAAATCTCCTTTTGTATTTTTTTTAAAATTATCAGTTTCTTTGTATAGCGCCTGACTGTTGCAAGCCTGGTACCCCACACCCAGACTGCATTCCAGTCGTCATGAAGTATGACGATGGTTTTTATTCTCGTGGCCACTGCATGGACATTGCACGATCTGCCGCGCATGTTTATAGTCCTCATTCTTGTCGGCCTCTGAAATTAGGTAACGTTTCGACTGCAATATATTGTAATTTTAACACTACCTTTGCAATCTTTTACTACTATGCGCTTTAAAATTGAAGCTTGGAAGTATTTGTAAGAAGGAGCAGAATTTATTATTTTTGGAATCGTTCATACAAGGAAATGAAAAAATAATTAGGACAAAGTAGATGATAGTTCTGGATATTTTATTATTACCCTTCATGTCAATATGTGATGTTATTGTTGTAATATATATATATATATATTCCCTTGAAAACATGATAGACTAAAAATACGATGAATTTGGTCCTTAGTTCAACCAAACATATACAATGCTTAACTTAATACCTGAAGAATCCCATTTTATTTTTGATTAGGGATAAATATGAGATTATGCTGATTAATCAAAGATAACAGTATTTTGAGTATATATGTAATAATTCATTGAGGTTTAGTGCTAAGATTGTTAAATATGTCTCATGAGAGCTGTGATATAACAGACAGACAACAGAGGGCAGGGAATACTATAGGCTTATCGTTCTAGTGCTAAGATTGTTAAATATGTCTCATGATAGCTGTGATATAACAGACAGACAACAGAGGGCAGGGAATATTATAGGCTTATCGTTCTAGTGCTAAGATTGTTAAATATGTCTCATGAGAGCTGTGATATAACAGACAGACAACAGAGGGCAGGGAATACTATAGGCTTATCGTTCTAGTGCTAAGATTGTTAAATATGTCTCATGAGAGCTGTGGTATAACAGACAGACAACAGAGGGCAGGGAATACTATAGGCTTATCGTTCTAGTGCTAAGATTGTTAAATATGTCTTATGAGAGCTGTGATATAACAGACAGACAACAGAGGACAGGGAATACTATAGACACATCGTTAAGCTACACTTTCCTTACTGTTGTAGATCAAAATTGATTATCTCCAGAAATGATAAACACATGCAAATTACACTCCATATAATTATTAGCAGATAAGGTAATGTAATAATACTACAATTATCTGAATCAAATTGAGACCAGACGCCATTTGAATAATCATATATTCGGATAATTGGATTTTTTTTTAAAAAAAAATAGTTTCTATTTTTATACATTATTATACATTGAAAAGGGGAGAAAAATACTGCATATATTTTAAGAAAAATAATTTTTAATCAATTAAATAAAAAGGCAACACTTTTACATGCAAAGTATTTACAAGTGCTGTTCATTAATCGATTATGTATGAACAGAACTGAAATGAAAGTCACTGTTTTTTGAGATTCTCTGTCAGAATATGCTATTTCACTGCCTTCATAAGTTTTTAGGCCATCAAATTACGTATGCATTTGAGAGCGAGAATTTGCATGTAGTCACACTCTGGTTTATACTTTAGAGGCTTTAAAGCAGCAGGCAAATGCTTCTCTAACTGATGGTCGCGTGTTTGTTTCAACTTGGACATTTTCTTAATCAACGCTTTAAATAAGTTTGCCCTAATTTGCATTTTGAAATCTAGTGTCTCACTCATAATCTCATCTCCTATATCTTTAGCTCTGACTTCTGAACATTCAGGAATTTTCAAAAAAACGTTTCTGAATTCCTCAAGTGACACATCTCTCTCTCACATTCTCATCTTTTTTTCCTTCTCTTTTCTTTTCGTGCGTTTTTTCTTTTTTCTCATTTTCTGTCTCTTCTTCAATCTAATCTATTTTTCAAAAAATTTTGAAAGCAATTCGGTTAATTGAAGTTTTACTGTAGACTGTTTTTTGAGAAAAAACAAAACTCAAGAAACAGTGTAAAGTATTGATTGAAAGGCAATGCTTTGCTTACACAACTTAAGTTGAATCTGAATTTGTAGCCACAAGCATTTCCGCTTTGTCGGACAACAGTCCTGCCTTTGACATGATCGCATTTGCATTTGAAGGCACCTGAATTAACGATTCTAACATTGCAGGAGTAGCGATACAATAATTAATTTGCTTCAAAATTTTGAAAGCAATTCGGTTAATTGAAGTTCTACTGTATACTGTTTTTTGAGAAAAAACAAAACTGAAGAAACAGTGTAAAGTATTGATTGAAAGGCAATGCTTTGCTTACACAACTTAAGTTGAATCTGAATTCGTAGCCACAAGCATTTCCGCTTTGTCGGACAACAGTCCTGCCTTTGACATGATCGCATTTGCATTTAAAGGCACCTGAATTAACGATTCTAACTTTGCAGGAGTAGCGATACAATAATTAATTTGCTTCAAAATTTTGAAAGCAATTCGGTTAATTGAAGTTCTACTGTATACTGTTTTTTGAGAAAAAACAAAACTCAAGAAACAGTGTAAAGTATTGATTGAAATGCAATGCTTTGCTTACGCAACTTAAGTTGAATCTGAATTCATAGCCACAAGCATTTTCGCTTTGTCGAATAACAGTCCTGCCTTTGACATGATCGCATTTGCATTTGAAGGCTCCTGAATTAATGCTACAATCTAACTTTGCAGGAGTAGCGATACAATGTTCAATTTGATAAGGTATTATAATAGTTTATTTTATTTTGATTATTTTAAAGATTAAAATATAAGTTTAGAAATATGACCATTTCATCCTTATACTTCTTGTTTTTTTATTTTATTTATTTATTTTTTTTATCTTGTAGCCTTTTGCTGCAAGCTCATCTCAAAAGATAATTGGTAGCAAGGTAATATAACTACATTAAAAAAAAGAAGGAACAATCAATGGTTTTTTTTAAAATATGAAAATTTAGTCAAATATCTGAATTTTTTCTTGGTTCTTAAGAATACTTCTTTGTGTTTAAATTTCAATAAGAAGCAAACACGCTCAAGTTTGATGTGATATTTTTATTTCTCAATGTATTTTTAGTTTATCCCTTTTCATTTTGATGAGATATGCAATAAGTAGGAAAATTATTTAGTTTATTAGTTAGTTTTTAGGAAAATTATACAGTTTATTTATGGTTTCTATTTTGTTTTTAATGATACTTAATACTGTTATTGAGAAATTAATTCGAAAGAAGATATTGTAATAAAATCAAACTCTTTAATTGAAAAATGTTTTCGACTCATTAAGGAAAGCAAGTTTTAGAACTGTTTTTCACTGCAAGTAAGATATTTATAAGAATTTACTAACTTCATTTTTATTTTTATGAAAATACTATATAAAAATTCTGGAATAAAATTCCTTAATCCTCCTAATTAATATTTAATATTTCATGAGAATAATAAAGTCAAATATTTTCGCTGCACAATTTAAAAATGGAAATAATTATTCCACTTTTGATCAAAAATCTGTCTAGATTCAATCTTAAAATGAACGATATTAAAAATATTGATTGGTACTAAAAATAATAAAGGAAAATTCGCCAAAGATTATTTTCGTAAATTTTCATTTAATTTATTTACTTTCGTTGTTCATATACGAGGATGAATAAAAAAATTATCTTCCTTTTCACCCTGTACACTTAGTTAAAACTCTCTGTTACGGATGATTTTAACAGACCAGATTCCATTTTCAATTTCTGGTACCGATTGAACAAATCTTCATGTGCTAAAAATGACAATAGAATGAGAAAATGAAACGAGACTTAAAAATACACAAAAAAGAATCATTTAATAATTATTTGCAAGTGCAAGTTCGCTGACGATTGCAAGTTTTATTAAAATGCAAGTTCAGTGATAATTGCATTAAAAGACCCCTTGTCTTGTCATTAAAGTATAGAAATATCTGATAACTAAATGTTCCCTAAAGATAATTAAATATCATTTAAACATTACATAACACCTGACTGTCATTTTCAAATTAAAAAAATATTTCTAAGCTTGGTGCTTTACAATTATTTTTTGACGTGCATAATTGAAATTTTATCCTAAGCGAAAAAATGAATTTCGTACTGAATTGCTTACTTATTTTGATGAACAATTATGGTTATTTCATTAGGCTTAATTTATGTATTCTTATGCAAATTTCATTAGGCTTAATTTATGCATTCTTATGCAAGTTTCATTAGGCTTAATTTATGTATTCTAATGCAAATGTCATTAGGCTTAATGTATGTATTCTAATGCAAATTTCCTTAGGCTTAATTTATGTATTCTTATGCAAATTTCATTAGGCTTAATTTATGCATTCTTATGCAAGTTTCATTAGGCTTAATTTATGTATTCTTATGCAAATTTCATTAGGCTTAATTTATGCATTCTAATGCAAATTTCCTTAGGCTTAATTTATGTATTCTTATGCAAATTTCATTAGGCTTAATTTATGTATTTTTATGCAAATTTCATTAGGCTTAATTTATGTATTCTAATGCAAATTTCATTAGGCTTAATTTATGTATTCTTATGCAAATTTCATTAGGTTTAATGTATGTATTCTTATGCAAATTTCATTAGGCTTAATTTATGTATTCTTATGCAAATTTCATTAGGCTTAATTTATGTATTCTAATGCAAATTTCATTAGGCTTAATTTATGTATTCTTATGCAAATTTCATTAGGCTTAATTTATGTAATCTTATGCAAATTTCATTATGGTTAATTTATGTATTCTTATGCAAATTTCATTAGGCTTAATTTATGTAATTGTTATTATTTAGGTTTGCCAAGGGAACAAATGAATCAGGTGACAGCTTTCATTGACGCTTCTCTTGTGTACGGTGTTTCAGAAGAACATATGAGAAAACTTAGAGAAAACAAAGGTCGCGGTGGTGAGTTATTTGTATTAAAATTCTACTTTAATCTTTAGAACTGTCAATGAATTCATTGAGATATTTCCTTTATTAGCCAAATTAATCATGGAATTTTACCACGGTGTTGGTTATCCGCCAAGAAAAGATGATATTTGCAAATCTGTACATCATGGTTGCGACAAAAGATGTTTCCTTACAGGTAAGCATATAAAGCCTGCTGTAGTATATGTAATGTTTTACAATCACTCTATTAACAACAATTGAAATCGGTCACAGTTTTATGAGTCAAAATATTTCAGACATGATAGAAAACATAAAGGTTATTTAGAAAATGGATATTATAGTTTTGCTTTGTTATTGCCTGTTTGCTTAATGAGTTCATTATAATTTTCTTGGTTTGCACAAGAAACATAAGTTCACTCACTCTCTAAGGAAAATCTTTTCATGGGCAAGATATACCAGTTTTTAAAAAATTGTACTATGTCCTTAAGATTTTTGTTTTCTTTTCTTGTTATCTTCAAGTTACATTTAAATCTTTACCATGAATTAGAAATAAAAATTGAAGAGGGTTATTTTGCATAAAACCATGACCCTTATTGAACAAAGAGAAATAGATGTTGGTTTCCTGTTTGCTCATCCCAATCTGACGGGGTTGGATGACTAAGAATTTGCCTGGGTTCCATTTTGTTGACATGTGAATACAGCCTACTATCTATAAGAAAAATCAATAATATGCTATTGATATTAAAAAAAAAGTATCATTACGGCCTTCATTAATTTCACTATCTATAGGCAGAGTCAAACAGCTCTGTTTCATTCTTTTAATAGGCTTATAAAACAAAACATTCATTAAGATCTAATTTTTAAAAAATTTATATGAAATAAATTCAGCTTCTTTAGTTTTTATATATGTGTGTAAGAAAGATAGAATAGAATAATTAAGGAGTAATGAAAACTTATGGAAAAATGGTATGTCAATCCTCTCCGATTGGAATATTTGAAAAGAAATCGCTAAACTTCGATTAATAATATTCAAAAGCATTAGAAATGGAAACTTAAATGCAAAATAAATGAACAAATGAAAAAAAAAAACAAATAGAAAAGAAAAATAAATACATGGAAAAGTTAATGTCCCCATATCCACTTTTTTCATAGGACATCGGCAGTGGTTGTATAAAGTGTGGTATTTCTGCAAAGATTGAGTCAAAAATTCAAAAACTTTCTATACTGATATACTTTAAAGTATTATTTTAAACTATAGATTGAGATATTGCCTTAAATCTGTGGTATCTCTTTCTAGAATAAATATGATGTCTGTCAAATAACAATACAAAAAAATTAGTTCAGTCAAATAAGAATATTGTGTACATTGCATCACATATATATTTTGTGTTTTATTTCATTATTTTGAATTTTACAAAATGTGTTATTTTAACGTAATACTGCGATATAATATACAACTTATTTACAAACATCATAATGGAATTTCACATACGAGTCATAACAAATTGCTTTCTAACTTTGTCTGCAAGGAACTCAACATATATATCATCTACTGAGCAAATATTTTTAATGATTTTGTAAAATGACATTAACGTGTATAATAATTAATAATTTCCATTAAAGTTTAAAAATACTAAACGTGTAACAAATGTTATGATACAAGATATCGATCATGAATCGCATTTTTAATATTATAATAGTTACAAATTAGAAATCTTGAAGCTAATAATATTTTTAAAAATAATTTAATACAATTTACAAACTATTAATAGTAAGAATAAATCACATATTATATTATGTTTCTATTGGAGGATAACTACACAACCATATGAACATGAATCTCTCCTTTCATGTGTGAAGCATGGTGGCAAATATATCATGACATTGGTAGCTGTGCCGTGTTATTCAACTGGATCAATTGTTATTCTGAAAGGAAGGATCCCTAAAAGAGTTACAGAGAAATTTTAGCTGTTCAGGTCTATCCCATGATACCAATTTTGTTTTTTTGGAGATGAGATTTTCTAGGATGATAATGCAACTATATATGCAGCGAAACTTATCCAATAAGGGTTTGATGGACACGAGGATGAAGTTAATTATTTACCCTTGCCCGCACAGACATTTGATCTCAATATAATTGAATCGTTATGGTCTAATTTAAAGTATTCAAAACAGAATCTATATCCTACGCCCACATTTCTCTCAGAACTTTCAGAATATTTGCATGAAAGATGATACAATATCCAACTAGACATTATTCAACATTTCTATGAATTGATTCTTAGACGAATTTAGTCTGTATAACATACCAAAGTGGATTCTACATCATACTGATAAAGGAATTTATTTTATAAATCTAATGTATTTCTTTAGTTCTGATAACCACTTGTATTTACGCTTTGCTATGTGTGTGTCCACCAAGTTTTTCTTTCCAGAAAGATTTTTCACAGATAGTAAGTCGTACTTACGTGGCACAAGAGATGAAATTCGGAATATTCTGAAGCACCCAATGAATAACACTCAGCAGAAAACATAAGCGTTACATACCTTGTTCAATAGTGGCTAGGATCCAATGCAGGACCTTTCCTTGAAAAGCACGATTTTAATTTGTACTTTCTTAGATAATTATAAAATACACTGTAAAGAATATAACATTTATTTGGCAGTCCGATTAATGAATGAGGAAAATTAATGGAGGGCTTCCTATTAATTGGTCAATGCATGACTGTATTCTATTAATTATGATAAAATAATTTTATTAATTACGAATCTATTAATTGTCAAAATTAATAGAGGACTTTCTATTCAAGAGTTGGTCTATGTATGATTGTATTCTATTAATTATGATATGGAATTCAATTAAAATTATTGGTTCTAATCGATCCAGTCTTTCTATGCAAGAAATGACAATAAAGGAAAAATTAAATGAAAAATCCCCATATAGTTATAAAATCATAAGTAAAGTTCAGTAATAGGGTAAATTATTTTATAAGCTCGTTCTCAATGAAGTTTTCTTATTCCTTCTTTCACTTAAAAATATTTTATTATGTTTAAAATGTTTTAAATTTAAAAAATTTATTTGCAAGAACATATAATTGTGAGAGTTCATATTTTCTCATGGGAATAAATGTTGATTTTGCGTTTATTCTAGGTGAGAAAAGAGCAAGTGAAAATCCTGTGTTAGGCGCTATGCATACAATCTGGGTGCGGGAGCATAATAGATTGGTAGATCTTTTGAGATCACGTGGCTGGTCGGAGGAAACCCTTTTCCACGTGGTTCGCAAGATTGTTGGAGCCTTGTTTCAGCACATTACATACAAGTAAAAGCATTTCTTCTTAAGATTAAGTTTAATGAGTCATATTTTTATTTTTGCGAAATATTCTGCTTTGTGTAATCAAGTATTTAGGGTAGGAGAGAATAACGGGCTTCAATACTTCAGAGACGTAGTGAACCGGAAATGCGTACGGAAGGGATACGGAAATGAAATCTAATACCACCTTAAGCTATGATATCGCTTGCAAGACCAATGTACTGATGCTTAACTCAACAATATAGTAATATCTCATCACACTATTTCTAGACTCGAATATGATTATTGTGGTGTTGCGAGCAGGAAGCGCGGGATTCGCCAGTAAAGACAATGACAAGTAAAGAAAATTCACGTGATAATAAATATGACTTATAACTTCCTTCACAGCTTTTAGGTTACCTACAAAGTAGTGTATAAATAGTATGATCGGACATAAAATGATATGTAGCAGCCGAAATATATTGTTCTGCAGTTCGTTCCATCACTCCTTTGTGCACAATATATCTATCATCACGCGCAGTTGTGCAACGAGATGGGCACTGTCGGTTCCATTGATCTGTCTTCATTTCTCCATCCAACGATCATAGATCATTTCATCTAAAATGACATCTGATTAATCATTCGTTGCTATTTTCCCTCAGCAGAACCTCCCTTAGTAGTTCTCAGTAGAACTCAGCGTTTGTTCAAAAGATTATTACTGTCTTTTATGAGGTACAATTAAACACCTTAAGGATAAAAATACATATACGAAAAAAATTATTCTCCAAATAGGCAGTCTCTTCTTCTATAAGCCTAATAAAAAAGCGCTTAAAGGTGGTACTACAGTCAGTCGCCCATAATGTGCATGTAAGCAGTGATGCTAATGAATTGCAAATCTCATCACAGAAAACGCATAATTTAAATTCCACATGATTTGTATGTTTGATTCAATGTGTTAGATTTTTACTCAAAAAAGTAGTGTAAAAACGCCTGCAGTAATTGAAACAAACCTTTTTAACGGCAAATAAACAATTATATAAAAGTGAGGGAAAATACTATATGATGGAGATATAACTGCAATAATATAACATAACATAAAACAATGTAGTAAGATAACTAGAAAAAATAACTTTGAAGAAGATATATATATGCAAAAAACTTATAAGTGTAACAAGAAAGAAATAAGATTTTGCATTAAAAAGGTGATTACAACCTTTAGTACATGTTAAATGTAAGCATATAAAGTTGTATAAAAATGTCAATATTTAATACAATCGAAAATGTTGAATAAAATTGATCATTTATTGTTTTACACTTTGACTAATGAACATATATCGGATATTTAATGTCTTAAGAGCCAATTTGATCCTTACTGCCAATCAATTGGTTATTCAGTTTTTTGGGAGATTATAGGGATTTTGTCCCGTGCTGGATTTTTACATGTAGACTGTTGCTTGATGTAAAATGTTTTCTGTAACTAGGGAAATAGACCTAATGAATGACCATTAGGTAGTTGGGACAATAACAAAAGTACAAAAGTGATCTACAGGTATAATCACGTTCATTTTTCTGTAATAACTATTATAGTAAACCAGCAGATATTTAGTAAATTGATAACAAAAAGGAACGTCAGATATGAAAATACTATTGATATTGTATCAGCATGCTTCCCTATACCTTGTCCTAGGTATAAAAACGATGTCTACTTTTGTTTCTTTGTGGACATAGCTTTACATAAAGATGCCATTATTGCGGAATCAGAGAGAAATGAAGAAAATCAATAAGCTACAGAAACGTAAAGAGGAAATTGAATATGTGTATGCTGATAATTTTCTTGTTTAAAAGATTCAAAACTATGAAACCTCTGAACTTTTAAACAATAATATGGCAGCATCATTGACGGTGCATTAAATGCAAAATGCTTTTCTTACTTTGGCTTTAGAATCTTATTAATATGGAACCAGTGGGCAATTAGGAAATAAACAAGCAATACTGTAAATTGAGCGTTTGATAAAAGTACGTTGATTAATTTTAACTTGATCACTCACAAATAGTGCATGAATAGGAATGATTTTTTTCCCCTTAATTTACTATTTTCTGCATTTAAGAAAAAATTATATTTGATACATGTTCTCCTGTGATGATATCATAATCAGAATAATCGGTGGAATTCTATTATAATTGATGATTTTTTTACAACTAATTATTCCAAGTGTAGATCCATACATTAATGTATGAGCTTGTGGCTAAATTTTAAACAAAATGAGTAGGGGTCAATGCACACAACTTGATACTAAGTGGTACATTATTGTCAGGGTCCCGTACCAAGAAATAGTTGAAAAGAAAATTGAAATGTCAGTAGCACCTCACTGAGTTATGAAGTTAATTTCTGCGTACACAATACATGTTGTACAAAGTAAAGGATCTTCTGATGTGTCTCAGTTTAAGTGAAATAAAGGAGCGGCTTGTCACAAAATGTGTTGTTATGTACACAAAATGTGTCGGTTAGTCACAAAATGTGTCTAAATTTATGATAAATAAAAAAGAGAAACGCTTTTGTTTAATTTTTTTATTTGTTTATATATATATAACTTTATTTACATTTTCTACTTTTTCTTAAAATCTAATGTTGGCTTTCTTAAAATTCAAACGTATTTTCTTGGTTAACCAATAATTTTTATTATCTGGACTTACATCGTAATTTTCGAATAACTAAGAGCTTACAGTTAAGAAAAATTTTATTTGTTGCTACAGAACTCGAGACTTCTGTGCAATAAAGTACTCCCTTTTTCAGGGAATACTTACCAAAAGTTGTGGGCCCCACTCTCTCAGGTGTCATGAATTTGACAGTTCCAACAAAGAAATACCACTACAATCCTACCATGAATCCAACAATTTATAACGTGTTTGTGACTGCTGCGTTCAGGTACGGTCACAGCATGATCAGCGGCCGCTACATGAGGAGAGGAAGGAGCTATGCAGCAAGCCCCCTGTTGAGCCAAGACTTCTTTTCTATGGACGAATTCTGTGGCCCTTTGGAAGATTCAGTGGCTTCCCTTTTGTATGGGCAAGCTGACCAAAAAGCGCAAAAAGTGGATTGTTTGTTCTCGAAACAAGTAAGAAATGAAATAAAAACACTAGTTCTGTTCTACTTAAATAGTTTAATAATCAAAATTTTAAGCCAAAATTCCACTTTCTTGAAAAAGAAATTATTATTTTCAACATCATTTGACTTTGAATATTGCTCCCTTATAAATAAGTGTGCTTAAGCAATTCCCAAATATTCGATTAAAAAGTATATTGCAGAAAAGTAATTTGGTGTCCTTTTTCTTCTAGATAACGGCTTTAATAGTGAGAAAAATAAATCTTACAATGATATGACATTATACTTTACTATTAATCTCTAAGTGCGCAACATTATACTGTTATCAAGTGCATTATATTATTTAAAAAAAAAATGTGTGTGTGTTTGTCTATAAATTTGGTTATAAAGTCTCAAAAATCACCCCCACAATTCTAGCTGAGAACTTTAAATTACTGTAACTAATATATATATATATATATATATATATATATATATATATATATATATATATATATATATATATATATATATATACATATATAATTATATATATATATTATGTGATTTAAATACTTCTGTATCATGCATGGAATTTTTAATTCGATTTAAAAGTTCATTATAAACAGTAGGTTAATAAAATTTAATAATTGAAATATGTACTATATTGGTACATAATAAATTGGCCACAAATGTAAAATAAAACTTTTTATTATTCAATGAAAATGGAAATTCGATTTTATTTGAAATTTAATAGAAACACCTAGTTGATAAAAATTAGAATTCATAATTTGCATATATACAAAATTTAAAATTTATTCAGTGATAGCCAAATTTTTAAAGAATAATTCTAAAAGAGATTCTCTTTTATAGGTGGCTAATTTCGAATGTAAGGAAGTATTCTCACATCTCTTGAACTTTATTTGCTGATATAAGAATAAATATTATTAAAGATGAACAAAAAAATAAATCATAATTAGTTTTCTTTTGAATTAAGTAATCTAGTCATCTTTCTTTGAAGCCGCGCGTGTCTAAACATGAATTTTTCGAAGTAAATATAATTTTTAAAACTTTTTATCAACTAATCAAGGATGTTAATTTGTAGACGATAACACTATGCATAAATTCTAATCCAAAATAATCAATGGACTTCTGTTGGATGCAAAGGCTAAATGTTTTCAGTGTCAATATACAGACGGTATTAACACATTTTTAGAACGATTTCGCGGCCGTTTAATTAATGTTTAAAATGTAAAGATTATTTTTTAAGTGTTCGATCTGATAACCTTTTTTCTGGACTAAAAGTCTGTATAATGATTTCTATAATAGAAGAGCTTTTCGCAATATTTCCAGGGGTATTGCTTTCCATTCCTCTTCCACTACTTTCCAGAGTCCATCTATCGTGGTGGGTTTGCGTTTCGAAAGAGCATTTTTTAACAGACCAAAGGCTTAACAGTCCATAGGTGAAACGTCAGGAGACTTCACAGAGATATGTTGAAAATGTATACATGCAATACCTGTATTAGTCATCATTTTTCAAGGAATGCATTGATAGTTTTTGAAGTATGACTTACAGCTTTGTCTTAATGAAGTTTCTCTCTTTGAAAGTCATTGGGATAAAGAAGTGGAATTTCTTTTGTAAATATTGGACGTAAAACCTTCTCCTGATAGTACGATTAGTTGATTTTAACATTTCTTTCCACTCTTCTTATTTTTAATTTCCCATTGTAGGAGAAACCTGAAAACAATCATAAACCCCTTACTGAAACTTTCTTTACATTGAAGGAAACGAGTTTGTAAATTTTTTTCTCCTCATTTTCTATAGTAAAAAGACCTTTTTTTGTTACAGTCATTTTGGTAAACCCATGCTTCATCAAGAGTCACAATGTTTTTCCATTTATCTCCTGATAAGTGGTTTTCATACAGGATTCTACAAAATGTTTTGCGTTGAGCCACATGTCTCGGCAAAAACTGGTGAACATTATGTTTTTTAGCATTTTTAAGTTGTAAATACTGGTTTATTATTTTATTTATTTATTGTTGCTACAGATGTACTTAAAGATTTTCAATTGATTTCTGTGTTGGCGGATTTTCTCTTGTTACCAGCGATCTCACTTTATAAACACTTGAAACAATACATACCTTTTACAGATATTCGTTTGGAGTCTTCTTTCTATGTAGAAATAATGATTGTCAGTTTTTAACTGTCCAATTAATAATATTGCTTATTTTGCATTTAGAAATTTTAACACCATGCATTTCGCAACGTTTTTAAATTCTGGAATAAGAACGTTTATCTTCGGAAAGCGCAAAAACATATCCTTCAGTTCACAGCATGTTTATATGTGACATTTTGAAAGAATAATAAATTTAAAAGTAGCAGACGATATATTTCTCATTTCGAATAATAAGCTGTTGCCAAAATTTTTTATTCTAAAACATTTACTTTTTTTAAATTCGTTATCGAAATCATTCTAAAAATGTGTTAATACCCTCTGTATGTATTCAAATTATATTATTTGGATATATTTATTACCATTCATTATTTTTAATAACTCATTCCTTTATTTCAGATAACAAATCATTTATTCTCAAAGGAAGTCAACGGTCAAGGATTGGATTTGTTTTCTGTCAATGTCCAAAGAGGCAGAGACCATGGTATCCCGCCTTATAACAAATGGCGGGAAACATGTGGACTACCTAAGGCAAAGGACTATTCAGACTTAAAGAGTGTTATGCCAGATTACGTCGTTGATAAGTTGGCGATTGTCTATGGGTATGATAAACAGGGAAAAAGGGATTAATTATTAATTAAAAAATATTTGGCTATCAGATAAAAATTGCTTATTTACTTTTATTAAAAATTGTTTTAGGAGAGTCATCAAGGAAAAGTAAATCCACGCTCATTGAAAATTCCCATTTTGAAAGTTTATTACAGGGCAAAAAAAATTATAATTCAAATTATAATTAAATTCCTCAAACAAAACATTCATAATATATAGTATCCAGAGATAAAATAAGCAATGCATTTTTTTTATTTCCTCAAAATCAATATTTAAATATAAGTATATAAAAGTAATCAGAATGTAACAATAAACTATAAAAAGATGCCTAGTCACATCTTTGTGGTTTATAAAAAATATCTTTTTTCTAGGCCTGGTGGAATAGATGAAGTGGATTTATATGTTGCTGGCGTATCTGAATATCCTGTGAATGGAGGAATTCTGGGACCAACCTTCACATGCATTGTAGCAAACCAGTTCAAACATTTGAAATTCGGAGACAGATTCTGGTATGAAAATACCGATCATCCAGGTGCTTTTACACAAGGTAACTGACATATATTCGCAAAAATTAACTTAAAAGCTGTTCAAAATTAGAGTCTTTTTTTTAAATCACCCGCGAATTGCTGATCATGCTTGAATCATAAAAGTTCTCGTCGTTTTCGGGTTGCCGTTGAATGAAGTGAGAATAAGTATGTAAATTAGTGTATGATGTGGTTGAGACACCAGTCAATCGAGAAAAAAAATATCAGTTGTTATAAAAGCAATTCCACCACACACATTCGCTAATCATAACTCGTAAAGTAGCAAAGAGAAATGGAAGTACCGGAGCAATCCGTTCGGTGTTTTTTGCTTTAAGAATTCAAAGTGCATTTGTCAGTAACTGCATAAAATCGACGAATATTCGACTTACACAACTGGGGACAGAAAATAATGAATGTTTGGCAGAATTCACTGGATGGCGATGGGGATTACTTCGAGGACTAACAATAAGCTACACTTTCCAAGGTCATTTCTAATGTTTATTGGGTCATTAAAAACAGCAAGAACTATCTTGTTTTCCTTACAATTGTGTGTAAACAAATTACAGACTTTGTTTTCATTTCAATCAGCAAATTTCACTGAAATAATTCACTTGCCATGTGGGTTCTAATAAAATAGAGACGTGAACTGTGTAAAAACTGCTTAGCATCTTCTGGATAGGTAAAGTATCTTAATTTTGGCGCAAATTATCCGTTTTTGGACCTTGTGCCACAATACCCTTCCAACCAATGAACCATCTGGACAGATAAAATATGTTTTACACTGCTTACACAAAAACCACTCACAGGTAGATTTTTTTTTCAATATCCGCAAGAATAAAATTAAGCCATTTCATTTTTCCCACTTGACAGTTTCTGTGTAGTGACACTGAATATTTCATTATTAAACAGTCTTTTATGAATAGAAAGCCCATATATTTGGTTTAATAAATCTTGTACTGGTACTTCAAAACTAAGAATTGTTTCTGCACTGAAATAAAAAATGTTTCATTGCAGTGAGTTTCATGTTGTATCATTCATGATTCCATAATACTCGTACAATGCAGGCATTCATTTTAAGAATTCAAGTATAAAGAAAGTCTACAGTATTAAGTATCTTCTTCCTCCAATCACGTGATTTCACTTTGGTAGGTATTTGTTTGAAGGGTTATTTAAGGTAATTTGCTTATTTGTTTTATCTGGATACATTCATCGAAATAGAAAAAAAAATTCTGTACGAGCTGAAGGAAAATATCAATAAGTGTTTGGGTCAAATGTCACACTTGTGATTCTTCTCAGTTATTTGGGTTAGTGACTTGAAGGCCATTTTAAGCCCCAAAATCAGGTCAAATGAATTTTCCTGTTTGAAAAATGAGCAATAAGTAATAAAAAATATATAACACTCATCCTTGCTGCTTTAAACTAACATTAAAATGAATATCTTGTCCTCTTCATTTTGCTTTTTCTTCTGATCTATTTTCAACTTGTTCAATTTTGGATGCAATGTCGTTAAAAATTTGAAAACTAACTACTAAGAATAACATGTCATTTTCATGAATTTGAAGCGCTTATAAACAGAAAAAATAATAATTAAAAAATCTTTCTTTATTACTGGTAAAAATCATGAATGGATTTTTTTCTCATCGCCGACGATTACAACTCAGACATGAGATGGTAAACTTCGCCTTGTTTATTGTTACTCAAAGGATGTGATTTGAAAGCAAATAGCAAATTCGTCGACAATTAGTATTTACGACGCCGTCTCAATAAGATGTGATGTAGATGAAATGTTATCTGACGTTATGGATATTTTAAACCAATGAGAATTGTAATAAAGTGGCGTAATCAATTGGAAAGAATAAAATGATCATTTTATGTTTTTTTCTTAAAAAAATAATTATAATTTAAATAGTAAATAAATAAATTGTTTTCATATAAATTTTTTTTATCTACCACTTGTATGCAAATGAAATGAAACAATTGTTTTAAAAAGGCAAAAATTTGCGTAAACTGTTAATATTGCTTTATTTGAAATAATATCCATCGCTAGTTACACATTTTCCCCATCTTTCGGACGATTTGTAAATACTGCACCAAAAAATTATCGGTCTTTTGAGGCCACAGCCAGAGTCATCAAGCCAAGATTTGTCGCTTTCGTAAGAATTGAAGCGCTGATCAGCCAATGCGTGTCCCAATGATGCAAAAAGGGGGGTAGTCGGAAGGAGCCAAGTCTGGTGAATAAAACGCATGAGCTAAAGGCTCCCAGCCGAGCGCCTTAACGATGTCCTTGGTCGGTTTAGCACGGTGGCTAGGTGTGTTGTCATCAAGGAAAATCACTTTGTGCTGCCGTTTCTTGTATTGCTCGTGTTTTTCGAGTATAGCACAGTTCAAATTAAGTAATTGTTGCTTGTAACGATCACTATTAATAATTTCGCCGAGTTTGAGAAGCTCATAATAAATTGGCCCTTCCTGGTCCCAGAAAATACACAGCATTGTATTGCAACCGAAGTGATTCGGCCTTACGGTTG
Source organism: Latrodectus elegans (assembly GCA_030067965.1). Taxonomy (NCBI): domain Eukaryota; kingdom Metazoa; phylum Arthropoda; class Arachnida; order Araneae; family Theridiidae; genus Latrodectus; species Latrodectus elegans. Next base: position 46,520,193 of record CM057812.1, read on the forward strand.
ATTTGGACGGCTGTCCGGGGTCAACATATAATCGATTACGCTCGGGATTCTCAAAATAAATCCATTTTACATAGCGAGTCAAAATACAATGGAGATATGACTTGCGTTTGTAGCGGGAAAGCAACATTTCACGCACAATTTTTCGGTTTTCCTGCTGATGGTCTTTTATCTGTGGTACTTATCTACCGACCTTTATTGTCTTGCTCATTGCTTTGAGACAATGGGAAACGGTGCTCTGATCAACATTCATTTTTTCTATAAGATGTCATTGCATTTGGTCATCATCTTCATCGAGTAATGCATGCAATTCTGCATCTTTAAATTTTTTTGCTGGTCTGCCACACTCCTCGTTTCTTACATCGAAATCACCATTTTGAAACTTTCCAAACCACTTGTATCACTGCGCACGACTCAGAGCAATGTCATCCTATGCTTCTACAAGCGTTTGATGCGATTCGGCAGCATTTTTTTTCAGATGGAAACAAAAAATTAATGCTGTCCGAAAATCGTAGTCGGAAGGCATAAAATTCGACATTTTCAACACAGAAAATAATTAAAAAACAAAACACTGCATGCAGAAACTTGCCCAAATGTAAACTAAACGTGAGTATCAAAGGTCAAACTATAAAAAACTCACGTATCACGTTTCCGTAATATTTGTATATATTCGTGGCGAAATCTGTTAACAATCGTCTCATTTGATATGCATACACCTGATATCTTCAGAAATTTATTTTAGTGATTTTTTAAGTTAACTCGGTTAATCTTCCCTAATCGAGTTGCTCGTGTTTAGCGGTATGAATGTTCCCGTCCCCAAACAAACATGGTCGCCAAATTTGAAATATCGGAAGGTGAAAAAACGTGGGGGAAAAAAAAAAAAACAATTTTAAGAAATTTAATGAACTTTTTGAGCCTATGTTTAACAAATCTTTTTATTATTTTAGCAATATTCATTAAAAGAAAATTTTTAATTATTTAAGAAAAACAATAATCTTAAAATTCAAAAGAGATTGCTTACAAATATTACAATTATTAATTTAAAATTCTATCAATTAATGAAATTATAAAAAATTTAAATTATCCTTGCCTTTTTAAACTAACCATAATAGGGATGTTTTGTCATGTCTTTTTTCATTTTGCTTTTTCTGCTCTTTTTTTGTCCATGTGTTAATGGATTGAATCAATAGAAAATGGCTTTTGAAAGCAATATTTTGCTTTTTATATAAGAAATCGTTTTATTAACAAAACATTTGACAATATTCTCAGACATTTTCAAAGGTAAACTTCGCCTTGTTTGCTGCCGCTCAAAGAATATGTGACTTGAAGGCTGGCAGCAAATTCAACAAGTCGGATTTACATCGCCGTCTCCATATGATGTGACAGGGAGGGATGTCTTGGATATTTTAAAGCAATGAGAATCGTAATAAAGTGGCGTATTCAGGATCTCAACTATAACGGGAAAAAAAAAACACTTTATGGTTAAAAAATTAAATGATATGAAAACTTTGAAGAATCAAGTAACTTTTCTGTTAACGGATCTTATTTTCACAGATATTCTCTACTTTTCTTTACTATGCCATTTTTGGAAATCAAGTATGTCCTTGGCTAAATTTAAGTTAAATTTATCCATAAATGTGGAATTCAAGCTTTTTAATGAGTAAAAGCATTTACAGTATGGTAGTCTTTAACTTGATTAAGTATTCAACTATTTTCATATTCAGAAAGAGTGAAAATGTAACTCTTTTTTTCATCAAATAACCACAAGTTTTATGAATTCATAGATTCTGGCAGTGAAAAATAATCAGACGGAAAAATATTTTAATATTATAATGTTTTGAATTATTGATAGAACAAATAAAAAATTTTTCAATACTTTCATCAATTTTGATACTTTTAATCAAGAAACAATGTATTTATTCTACAGGTATTTCCTGCCCTTGCAAAATTAATTTTTACCCCTATATGCTATGTTATATAGCAGTAGTTCACATTGAATGATTCTGAAGCTCATATTATTTTTGCAGTCCATATATGCACATTTTTAGTTCAATTCAAGCTTGTAAGTATTGAGAAAAACCTTAAAAGTCGAACCTCACTCTTAAAAAACTCATTATAAATACAGTTAAAAGTTTATCTTAGCCCCTGAGATATTAATCTACCAATGTCTTACATGACAGTAACTAAGCTAAAGTTTAAAATTTAGATTTCTCCTTTTTTTCAATATAAATTCCAAAAGAATGATTACATCTTTTTACACTCGTGTCCGTAAATTAAGAACAATGCAAGTTCAGACAAAGAAAGTGACAGAAGCAAAACAAATGTGATTTATTTGTAAAGTCTATTTATTAAACAAGAGATAAAGACCAAAAAAGATGCTATATATTTTACATCATTAATAAAAATGGCGATTTTTACTCCCTGGTGCAAATTTCAAGAAAGAACCTATTTAGAAAAACTAATATAACATGGTTGGTATGATGGTTAATATATATTATACTCCCAAACAATGTAAAGGCTGTACAAAGCCTAGGCATGCTGAGCATCACATTATAGATCTGATCCTGAGGTATATTACACTACTCATCAAGCAATGTTCTCCGAGGTTCCGGTAGACATGTGGGCGTTTTTTGACAGGCTGCAAATCGTCGGCCAAGTATGTCCCACACATGCTCTATTTGGATTCAAGTCTGGTGAGTGGGTTGGTCAGTCCATACGGGTGATATCCTCCGATTGAAGACACTCGTCTACAATGTTTGCATGGTGAGGATGGACGTTGTCATCCATAAACAGAAGTTCTGCACCCTTGGTACCCCTAAACAAACTTCCAACTGGGTACCTCCACATTCTAGACGGCCAATAATTCTAACACATAAAACATCATCCAAATGCTTCATTTGTGCCATAACTATACGGTCATTGCACTGAAAGGCTTTTAAAGCGCTTGTGAATAATTTTACTTCTTTGCAACCATTTCTTATATATACCTTTTTTACAGTCTCATGTTTGGGACGTACAATCGGCGCCATCTAGTGGTTTCTTGTAATTTGCATATTATTCTTCAAGATGTGTGTGATAATTCTACATGTGAAGATTTTATTTTAGAGTTGTTTGATTCTGAATTATCCTTAATGTATGGACATGAGTGTTATAACATAGCTTTATAACACTTTAGTTTGACTTAATAACTTGGTGAGGAAAGGTGTTGCTCTAGTGTTTTAGCTATCGCGAATTGCGCACACACATACCATACACAGCCAAAGCCAGACATTTTTTTTGGGGGGGGGGGCTATGAAAAGTAAATATTTAAAGGGCTGAATATCCGGTAAATATTATTTGATTTGTGTACAGCATAATGCTATCTCTTTTAAACCAGTTTGTTTATGTTTGTTCAATTAAAAATAAGAAGATGGAATTATACACATGAATGTATTTTCGATCCAATTGGGCAATAACTTTTATTAAGCACAGAATATTCAAATAATCTTGATTGTATGAACTATTACATGATCTATTATTGATTATTGAACCATATATGTGTTTAGATATTTTCACACAATTCACAGAGGTATTGTGTGAAAATATCTGACTCTGTGAATATAGCAACAGCCATTCCTAGTGCAATAATTAGAACAATTGTTTTTTTTCTTATAGCTCAAATTGATTCAATTAGAAAAAGCACTCTAGCTTCGCTATTGTGTCGGAATTCTGATATAAAATACATACAACCTGAAGCTTTCCTATCTGAATCGTAAGTAAATTCTCATTTTTCTCGACAGTCTGAAGGAAAAAAAAAACCTTCTTAACTAAAAACAAACTTATTTGTTCTTCTGTTTCGTTTCATTGCAAATTTAAAACATTTTGCGCACATTGTGATAATTTGACAAATTAGTCTGTAATTTTTTTTTTCAGAGAACTTCAAAATTATGAAAGTGTGTATCAAATTATTTGAGAGTCTAAGGTTTTCTGCCATGATTAGAAAATTGTATGAAACTAAAATAATTAAATTAAGTTTGCGTAGACATGTCACATGAAGACGTAGGATATGGAAATTAGAATATTCTATTTTATAAAAACTATTCAGATAAATTTTTAAACATTTTATTAAAATCTTTAACAGAGCAATTTAATGGTCGTTATCAATACAAAGTTTTATAAAATTTAACAAACATAATGTAGCATAATATAAATTAAAATGTGTGAATCCAATCTATATTTATAATAAAAAAAATACCGTATAAAATGCCCTTTATTAGTGACAACACACATGCTGTTCATTACAATCACATAAAATTTATGGAGCATCCAAAAGGCCCTTCTACCAGTTTTCTGTTATAAATTTTTTCAATCTATTTTACCAGCGTCACAGAATTTTTTTTCAGAGCATTTAATGAAGTTTTCTTTTCTCATTTTGTTGATGATCGTAACTATGCTATTAATCTAATTCGTTAAATCTCTTCAATGCGGACTTAGTAGCACTAAAGTGAGATAAAATAGACATACCATTTCAATAAATCCTTTAAATTATTTTTGGAAACCAATGTTTTACCCACAAAAAGATTTATTCGAAAATTTATATTCATCATATAATTCAATTTTTCGATTAAATTTTAATGATTAAAATGTTCTAACATAAATAATACTTTTTACGGCATAAACGCAAACAATTCATTGAGCAAAACTCGTAGAAAATGAGTTAATGAATATATTCATGAATGCAATGGTAGAAAAAAGCAGCTTATGTTTTAAGCTTACTTCATGAATATTATTTATCTTCAACAGAGCTCTTTTTTTTATACTTTTTTTTAATCAAATTCTTTTATTTTACTCTTTAAGAATAATGTCAAAATTAACTGCTTACAAGTGATTTTAAAGTATTATTTTTTTTGTTTGAATAAACTAACGTGACCTTAATAAAATACTTAATACTTTGGCGAATCTTAAATTCAAACTATTTTCAAACCGAGAAAAATGTTCTTATTACGAACTCATAGCGTTTTTCACATTCATCGGCTAAAATATGTTAATGATATGGATCAATATTTAAAAAATGTGAAATTAAAGATTTCTTTTTGAATTTTTTACTTTTTGCAAATGAAAATATTGTATATTTAATGAAATAATTTTTTCAATTCTCATTATAATATTGCAATTTTTATTTTGTTAAATGAAACAGATGTGGTACTAGACAAGCTATGTTAACATCAATGTTAATATTTTTTTCAAAAATACCTTTGATTTAAAAAGTGAAGCATTAAAATATTTCTAATATGAACAAAATTCTCTTCACCAATTTTCCCACATAACTATGAATTCTTTTAAAATTATAGTTAAAAGGTGTTATGCAATTTCTTCAAAGATATTGCACACATAGATACATCAAATTACGTAAAACTAATGGGAAAAAATATAACGATTATCAAATAAATATAATTCAAGTATTCAATATACTTTTAAACAATAAATATTAATTTTTGTTTTATTTAATGATTTCTTTAATATTTAGGAATTAAGGGATGGAGGGAAAGTTATTATTTAAATTTTATTTATTTAGCATATGTTATTAATCGTTGTTTATTGTTAATTTATAGATATACGTTTTTAATAATGGTCGTATTTTACAGATCTACGAATCCGAAGTTACATTGTGACGCCATATTAAAAGAAACAGATCTTGATCTAAATTTATGGCCTTGAGATGACTCTGAATTGTTTTTTTTTTATCATTGAATAAAGCATTATATCATTTTAATAACTCTTTTTTATTTTTTATAAACCATTTTGAAGCAGTAATTTATTGTTAGATTAGACTTATATGTTACTCAATAATAGAATACCACAACTCATACCCTACAAAATATTTATAAACTCTATTTATTGAATAATTTCTAAAATTGGTGAAAATTTATTTATGGAGCGTAACATGTTTTACGAATGAATAACTCAGAATCACTTGTTAGATTATGTATTTTTGCTTTTATTTTAATGATATTTTTATCTTTACATACTCTAGGGCATGTAGAATTTTGCCTCATAATTTTATAAGTTTATTATGCATCAAAATTCATACATAATAATTTGAATTTATTTTAGAATGATAATAACGTAGAATTGTTACTTCTTATTTAAATACGATCTATTCAAATAAAAGAAAAAATACTCAGGTAGATGAGAGATAAATCATATAACAAACAAAACAGTTTTTAAAAATTTATATATTTAAACTACAAAATCTATTAAAATAGTGAGGAATAAATTCAACTTTAAATATTCTATTTTTTTCCTTTAATGTTTATACTAAATATTTTTTAAAAATCTTCATATCATATTTTAATTTTTTTATAACTTTAAACACGTATTAAAATCCAAGCAGTTGTATTTTTGTATTAATTAATGTTATCATAAATTGATACAGCTTTGAAATAATACGTTTACGATGAATATAAAATTATGTGTTGCATTATCATATAATTGCAAAACCTGTAATATTAGTTAAAAACAGTAAACAGAGAAAAAGGGTTAGTATTGAATATATAAAAATTTAAAATGCTAAATGATGAAAACAGTTACAATGTTAAACGAGAAATCAATGTAGAGAAAGAACAGTTGATGTAATATGCTCTAAAAATAATAATTGATAAATTTTAATAAAAAAGATTTTATTAAAAATTGTTATTAGAATTATTTGCCACTATTGAATCATACTAATTTTTTTTTTAAAGAAATTCACTATATGTTTAAGCGTATATACATAAATATACAAGAATGTATGCATAAGTCACAAAATTCAAATGTTCAACGATACGAATTGAAAAAAATATGTCACGAACCAAAGAAAACAAGTACCCTCATAATCAACTTCACCAAAAGGTTTTGATATTGGTGGTAAAAACTCCAGGTTTTCCTGCCAATGGCATAAGACATAAGTCTATAAAAGTTATAATTGCATAATATTTAGATGCTTCTCGAAAGATTATGCTTTTATTACTTTTAGATTTAAAATTGCCATCAATTTTTAATCTAAAAGAGTTGAACTCAGAAAACGTTGGAATCAACTCACAAATCAAACTACATGAGTTGAGCTGATACCTGAACGGTTAGTGGCTGTGGTCTTCACTTCAAAATTTAGGACGTTCAATGCCTATCTTGAGCATGAGTGCTTATGGTGGTTCGAAATTTGTTTTAGGTTGTAGGCTCCTTTCTAACTAGTCCTCACGAGTGAAAAATGACCGTTGAGTGACAATCAAGCTAAGGAACCAACTAAGTTTTATCCTGCTCAGCAGTATTGAACTTCCAAAGAATTTTAGCAATCCATTATATAAAAAAATTAGATACATTCATTAAAATTCATAGTTTTATGAACATTTTTCTATATTTTCATATTTCTCAGATTATGAATTTGGAAGACTATGCTTGTAACAGTATTGAATACATTTCAAAACAAAAATCACATTTTCAATCAGCCCTCGAAAACTAAATATTTGTAGATGAACAAACATTTCATTGCAGATCAATTTACCTCCCCTGAATGTCAAAAATAGTTTATTAAATGGAGATATATAGAACAAATTCTTTAATACATGTTATAACGTCATTGTTATTATTGAAAAACCTCAGGCTAATTCCAGAATTTTTATGAAATTTAACATCCTTTGCAAGTGTGAAACAGATTGATTTTCCCTCTTTGAATCCCAGGAACTACGCAGAACCAAAGACAGTCAATTGTGATTGGAGGATGATGTGGGAAATGCAAACAAGATTCGTGTGAAAGGCCATTATGTCCCTCATAACAAATGCGATTCCTCAAAATAAATTAGAATCACCTGGTGAGTGGGGCATTCAAGGAATTTATCGCCTCTTCACCGTTTCTGATTTGAATCGGTGGAGTTGCCGGAAATATGAGTCATCGATTGACCTCACAGAAGGAGGATGTAAAAGTTATTGGAGTCCAGGTGTTGGAAAAAGCTTAGATATAAATAAGCCTTTGTGTGGGCTGGGAGACCTTCGACCTACGTCTGGTTTCCCTGATATTTCTTCCGAGAGAGTCTTGGAGCTGACAAGTCTAAGAGGCTTAAAGAGAAGAGTGGGAGGCCTTTAGCTCCTGATCACGGATATTGACGTCATAACTCGAGCCTGAATACCCTCAGCATCTCGTACTCCCCCGAGAGGACCATCGATATTATAGAGAGCCTTTCCGAGACTGTTTCCCGAGTGAGGAATTTAGGAATCTGGTTCTTAGTACCGTGAATGATTTCCTCTCACAGAAAGTGCAGTGAAACGTTCCGGAATTTGGGGAATTCATCAGTTTTCGTTGTGCCTACACTTTATGAACATTCCTTGTAAATTATCCTGTAAATTTGTAAATAAATATTTAGAAAAGAATATCTAGTTACCCGAGCCTACTTCCTTATCGCTTTTGGTCTACCAATAGTTCAGCATTTCCTGACGCAACAATGTAAAAACTTTTATCATTGTACCTGCTATTTTGCATATCTGCGATAAGAGTCATCGACAGATCTATTTGAATCTGGTAATACGTTTTGTCCCCCTTAAAAGTTAGGAATACCCGGAAATAACTATTATTAAAAGTATTTTGTGGGCTGTCAAAGAGTACTGTGGATGGAGTAACATCTTTACTGGAAATAAAGGGTTCAGAAACTGCACTGAACCACCTATCTTTGCCACAAGGGGTGACCTTGATAAAGATATTTGTGACAAGGAGCGATTAACGGATGAAATAGGACAAAAAGATTCCATTGACTTGTCTCCAAGTTAATCAATCATACAATGGATTTAGTTTTGCAATTCAGTGTACCGATATTAGTACCGAGTACTTTCTCATACCGATATTAGCTCCTGTGGTCTCAGTGAATAAATTCGAACGAGAAAAACGGCTATTTGTAATGAAAGTAAATTGAAAAATAATTAAAACTCATTTAACAAGGAAGAAAAGTGTGCTATCTTGTTAATCGGGATCAAGGAGAATAGGACATAAAAAATACTATTTCTGCACCCAGAGTTGGAAACGATGCAGTTTGAAATATTTTCGAATTTTTCTTTTATATAAAAAGTTTAAAATAAGCTGTAAAAAATTTAAAATATTATTTACCCTATACATTTTTATGACATAAAACATATATATTGTTTGCATTTATATATTGGCTCAAACTTTTACTAAATAATATTATTTTATTTATTCCTAAACAAAGATTATGGAATTTCACTAAAAATACACTTTAGAAATATTATATGTGTATATAGAAATATCGTATTAAAATATCGTTGTATCTTTTGCTTGTTTTTCAGTTTAGAAAATAAGTCCTCATCTTGTTGAACACATTTCATATCATCCTCTTAAACATATTTCAGTTCGGAAATTCGAAATTTGTTCAAGAAGAAATTAATTTTTGTGCCGATTACTTCGTATTACTTACTTCTGTCTTTCATTACAGAAAATAAATTTAGGACTAAAAACACTTTTAAAATTAATAAATATTGAAATTATATGATAACAAATGCAATTAACCTGCAATCTCTTGATAAAGAAAGAAAGTAATAACAATCTTTTGCTGAGGAAAAAATATGCTTGTAAACAAAGTTATAAGTTCTTCTCTTTTAGAAGGAGATATGATGATTTAGACTAAAGTTACATGTTTAAAAAAGATAGTATTTTACCTATTTAAAGTTAATGTATTATAGTCCTCTTTCTGCTATTCTTAACCATGTTTGGAATTATGAGCATTGATCGAGCAAATAATCCAGTTATTAACATAAGAGGCAATTTGTTAGAGTAGATATTTTCGGATTCATGCTCAGTACTCTCAAGTGTGTTGAGACTTTCAGTGAATCTGAGTAAAACACCTTATAGCTTCAAAAAAATCTTAATCTGAGGCACATAACTTTCTTTAGACGAGACTCTCTAAAAAATAAAATTCCTAAAAGAATTTTTTACATAAAGCTGATTGAACAGACATTTTTACATTTGTAATGATGAAGCAAAAATATTGTACGAGTAGAAATGCATTTGATAGAGCTTAGTATTTTAAGCTCATTAGATATGTACTGTTTGCATTTAATCCAACATTGTCTATGATTCAATATTTTAATGCTCAAAGACTAAAAAATGAAACGCTAAGACATATATAACCAAAAGTAAAAGACTGCTATGTGTAGATATTACAGATAGCATTAAAAAAACTTCCATTTGTATCCAAGACATTTTGCTTGGTATACACACATTTGACATGCCTATTGAAACAAAAGCGATTATTTATATGAAAAAATTCAAATGTATGTCAATGAAAAGATTATTAAAAATATTATGTTAAAAAATCTTGATTCTAATATAACGAGACATGCTCTTATAAATATGTTTGCTGATTGCATAATTGCTATGCTTTTAAGATATATCACTTATGAAGCCAAATTTCCCTTTTGAAAAAACTGGGATAAGTTCGTCAATAGCGAAAACTGTACTTCCTGATACACGGGGAGTTCAAAGGCTGGTATTAACATTGAGGTTAACATCATCGCCAAACATGACTGCTGTCATGTTTGGCGATGATGATTTGAAATTATCACTCCCTTCTGGCAGATACACTGCACTCTGAAGAGACATTTTAATATAAAGGAAGTATTAGATTCTTCTACCAGTCTGTACATGGATGAAATCTCATTACATATCATCTACGAATATCAATAATTTTCTGTGTTAAGGTTAAAATATTTCGATTAATGTATAATTAAACATTGGATGTGCTACAGAATATTTTTATTATATTTTTACTCAACTTTGTCACAGTTACTAGCCTATTTAATGTACCTTACACGTTGAAAACGTCAATATCGACCAAAAATGATATAAATTAATTTTATTCTTTCGTTAAATAAGGAATTTAAATAGCTTTCCAAAACATGTTTCAGTTTTTGTCTCTACATATTGATTAAAGTCCGAGATATGAAGGATTTCGTAAAGATTAGAAAGCCAACAGTGTGGACATTTAAAGCACCGGAAGCGGGTGCTTAAAGAGCCTGAATGATGTCAAAAATTAGTTTAAACAGTGTTTAATTTTCAACTATAAATTTACAAAGCTTTTAAAAGATAGATAAAATAAATACTTTTCCAGAAAGGAATCAGCAAATCAAATAAAAAATTCAATCAGCAAATGTGAATCTTATAGACAATACTTATCGATTTTCTCAGAACTGGTGTTTGCCTATAATTTGCAAGCTTCAAAAATGATAACTCAAAAAATTTTTATAATATCACTATGAAATTTCACGAGCTTGATCTGCATATTGTTTTCTAAAGAATGTGTACTAAAAGAATTTTAATCACTTAAATATTTCCCAAATTATGGCCTATCATTTGAATAATGGCATAGAAAATTTGGCTAAAATTTCAGTATAAATACAAATATTCAACTGGCCGAATTTTTTTTTTAATTTTTTAGCAAAAACATAAAATTTTAATACGTGATCTAGATAACAACATATAGATTATTTGGTTTTAATTTTTTCAAATATGTTTAATAGTTTTTAATGCAGCATTTTTTATGTTTTTCTTTTAAAAAATGCTTAAAAATGTATCCATATTTAACATTTCTGAAGAATAATATTGGCTTATACGAGGGTCACTCTGAAATTTTTGAGATACAACTAAGTTTTTAAAGTTATACTTACAAACTTTTAGGTGTTCCAAGTAGTCTCCTCCAGCATCAATGCATTTTTGTAGACGAATTTTTCACATGTTAAATCCCGCAAGCCATTCATTTCTTGGAATAGATGAAAAAAATACATTTATAGCCACATCCATCTCTTCTTCTGAATGAAAATGATGCCCACGTAAGTTCTTTTTTAGATTAAAGAGTAACCAAAAATCACGCATAGCTAGATCAGGTGAATACGGTGGATGTCCGATCACTTTGATTTGTTTTTGTTTAAGAAACTGAACTGTTAATCCGGCTGTATGTGAAGATGCATTGTCATTATGAAGCATTAGTCTCCTAACATTCAGTTCTTGTAGAATTTCTGGAAGACATTTAGTGGTATGCCAGTTTGCTGTTACTGTCTTCTGTCCTTCCAACTTGATGGCTTTGACCAAACCCGTACTTCTGAAGAAAACGGCATACATCACTTTTTTCAGTGCGCGTTGTTTTTTCACCATTGTCGGCGTGGGATCATCTGCAAAGATCCATGCTTTGCTTTCTTGGCGTGTTAGAACGTCAAAAAAACAGTAGGTATGTTTCATTACCTGTTACAATTTTAGAAATGATACGGTGGCCACCATCATTTAGCAATTTAAAAGTTTCTTTACTGATTCTGACACGCTCCTCTTTATGTGCTCAGTTAGTTTATGGGGAACCCAACGGCTAATTTTTCATATGGAATTAATGAATTATTTTGTGTATGGCTGCGGATCCAATGTTATAAGTTCCTTCTGTATCATTTGATAGGTACAGCGATTATCATCCATTAACATTTTTCGTATGGCAGGACACATTATCCGGGATTACTGCCGGCGGTGGCCTTCCTGTGTGTTCTTCATCCTGAAGAAAATTGCGACCTTTCTAAATTCTCTAAATCATCTGAATACAGTAGCACGAGCTGGAGATTTATCACCAAATGCTAATTGCAACCGTTGAACGCATTCTTCTTGATTTAATCCTGCTTTAAAATCGTAGAAAATCATAGCGCGAAAATGTTTCCGCGTCAATTCCATTTTCTCTTCGGTTTAAAATTTATTCTATGCTAAACAAGTTGAAGTTAGTCAGTAAAAAATCGTCTTCTGGTTTAAAATACTTTGTATTTTAAAATTAAACCGTTATTTTTATTTTGTAAATTCTCGTCTGCGCGTATCTCAAAAATTTCAGAGTAACCCTCGTATCAAATATTTGTAGCTCAATTATAATGTTTTCTAAAATTAAATAAGAAAAAATGGTTACAATGTATGTGTATGCAGTGTATTTTAAAAATATTGCTCTGAATGTATTCGGGTACCTTAATAAGATTTTTATTTTCTATTTTGGAGTATATGATAGGCAATTGTTTTCAGTGGTAGAATCTAAAGTCATTCCCTATATCTACCGTAATTTGACTTAATAAAAGTTCCTGCTCTTGTAATTTTATAATTATTTCGCAAGACTTCTCATTTCAATTATTATTCATTTGGACATTGATCATGAATAGTTTTACTCCATATTTGCCTATTTTCGACGCAATGCTCTAAGCTCATTTCCTCTAACAATTATTCTCACCATGAACTGACACAGAAAATGCTGTGCTCGTGGAACTTATAATCTTTACTTAAAAGTAAAATATTGATTTGTTTTTTATTATAACTATTTTGATCACAATAATGATCCACTTTGTCGTTTCTTGATTCTCAGTTCCGCAAAGCCACCCATAATTTTATTCTCAATAATCTGAATCTATTTCCTTAGACCAATCACATGGCTTTTTATAATTAGTCTTTTTTTGAAATACGCTTTATTTCAGAGTAGTAAAGAAAAACATCTATACATTTCTTGAAAATATTTTAAACATTTAGGAATCAATAAAAATTAAGGAATTATTTATACTAATTTAATTATGTTTAGAGTCACTGGTCGATATGAATAGGTAAGTAAACTCTACCTATTAATTATATTAAGTGACCTAATTAATAACTATGAAACTAATCTATATCCTTAACTTTCTTAGTTGGAAAGAAAATGCAATTGTGATGTTGCTTAGACAGTTGCCAGAAAATCGCATGAATTTTATTAATTTGCAGCCATTCATGACGTCTACTCTACATTTGTTTGTTGTTACATTTGTTTTGTCTCTTTCTTTTGTAGTCTCCAACCACAAAAGAAAATCACTCCATTTCGTCTCTCGGTTGCAATCGATTACAGTCCTTGAGATACATTTATTCTTAAGATTGTAATATTTCTGAGTATATCAAAAGAAAACTTTTGGGTAACTCATAACTCATCGATAGTTACATGAATTAGTACAAAAACAACTTATCTACAACACAGCTTTTATCAATGAACTTTAAACTATTTAATGATTATGTTTCAATGACACGTGTGTCATGTGACACATTATAAGTGTATCAAGATCATACGAAAACTATAAACTTGCATAGTAAATTCATTCATCAAAATACATTTATTTTTTAATCTTAAAAGACGACTTCATAAGGATCAAAGGTAAGATTGAATTTCTTGTTTTATCAAATATGTAATTGAGAAGAACAAACTCGTTTCTTAATTTATTTCTTGAATTAAAAATTGTTCTTAGAATTTAAATTTTCGATTTATATTAAAAATAGATATTTGATCGTAAATTTACAACAATTATGTTAATAAAGTATTCCTAGTTTGGTATCACTTATGTTGTAAGTCACTGTGTGTGTGTGTGTTTTTTTTACCCGACCAAAACTTCAAATTTAACCAGTGCTCAGTGATTTTGAATCTCTGTTAAGATCAATAAAGCTTGATTTGTAGCTATTTCACAAAACAAAATGAAATTTTCGGAATACATAATGTTCCTTCATAGAAATAATCTTTATGGATCAAATACCGCATTCGCTACTATCCTAATTCAAGAAAGCGTTTTTCCACCAATTTACTTGCCCCGATAGTCTCATAATAAGCCCAAGAATAATTTATGAAAAAGTAAGCAAATACATTTTACTAAAAGGGAAAAGTTGTATTTAAACATATTTACAAAAATGAATGATACGCGGGAAAAATTCATTCTTATGTGATTGTTTATCAGAAAACTAAAACATTTAAACTACATTGTTTGAATTATATCATACATTATCACATAAACACAAAACTCAATAATCTTGAAATTTCAAGCTATAATCTTGAAATTTCAAGCAAAAAATAGCTTACACTAAATACATGATTAATTTTTAAACTATTATTATTTGATATCATTAAATTTTTTAGTTACTTTTCTTAGTGAGTGGTGAAATATCTTATCTTTAATATTCTCAAAAATCATCTATATCATATTAACTTCAAACCTGATTGAAAAAATTTCATGAATAATTTTAAAATTTTCAAATTAAGTAAAATTACCGCCTAAAGTTGACGAAATAAAAAAGGTTAATTCAATTAAGATATTTAATAAATATAATTTTGAATAAATTTGATACAATATATAGCTAATATATAAATTATTTGGTGAAGAAATGATTCTCTTGGACACATAGCTGAAAGTAATCTGTCCATCGGCTGATGATTGAAAAAATTTAGCAGCAATCATTTGTTCATGCCTGGAGTTTGATGATTTCTATAAATTTTTATCTTACTAAGAATATTTGAAATATATTTATAATTTTTCTTTTATTTAACAAAAATATTTAATATACTTCGAAACTGAAATAAGTTTCAATATGTAGTTGTAATGGAATTATATTTAGAAATAACAAACAATATCGTTATTAAAGTGGTAAATTTGATGTATTTGACCCTTTTCACAAATAACAGCATAAAATACTATATTCATTATGAGAGTTTTAAATACGTATTGAAATATGATATTCTTATCTTAAGAAAATAAATAAAAGTTCATTTTCTTCTGAAATAAAAAAAAATTACTGTTACGGAATTGCTATAATTTTAAATTTGATTTAAAGTGACAAATAATGAAGCTCTTTTGGTGAAAATGTTCTTTGGGTCCCCCGCTTGGCGCATTTTTAAAAAGTCGCCAACTGGCGCGTTTTTGCGTGTTGTCTCGCGGAGTTAAATGCTCCGAAAGATACTACGCAAAAACGGCGTTTCTATGGCGACGAAACCGAAATCCGTGTTTTTAAGGAATTTCACCGTTGGTACGGCAACAAAAACAAAAACAATGTTTTTTTTTTTTTTTTTTTTTTTTTACAAATTGTATAACAAAAAATACACATATAATTGTATAACAAAATATAACAAAAAAGACAGGATTGCCATAAAGAGTGCATTTAAGATGAAATAGCCAGGGTTACCACGCTTTGCGCGTCTATCGTCCATTTGAAGAGAAAGGGGTACCCAAATCACTCTTTTGCATAAAATTAGGTTAAATTTTTTTTAAATCTTCATTTAGTATCTGAACAAAATATATGAGCATTTAAAACTTCAAAATGAAACCTATTTCCATTTTCATAATCAAAAAGTGATGAATTTCAGTTCCTGAAATCATATAAATGAAAAATACATTTAAATGCCCTCAAAATTGGAAGTAATAGAGCTGTCCAATGCACCATCAATAGGCTCATGGGGGAACATAGGTGGCCTTACTTATATCGATGAATAAAAATCTTGAGTGCACCAAGTGTACTACTGCGCAGGCCACCCCTAAACATCTCCTCTACACTGTAGGCCTTTTACATTAGGACCAAATTACTTCATCTCTTATTATGACTTTTTGAGGGTTCACGAGCCCCTGGTCATGGTATAGCTTGCAGTTAGTCCTTGAGGAATAACAACAAATACATTTAAAATAAGTGTAAGTTTTGGATATTTTATACGAAAACGAAATGTTAATTTCGATTGTTATTTGTTAAAAATGTAAGTAAAATATAAAGGAAATAGAATGATGTTTAAAATTTATAAAGAAAAATTCTTAGAGTATTAAGTAGGTAGGTTATGGTGGACAGTTTTGGATCTTTTGCCAAGAAGTTTTATGGCTCACAATAAAGAAGATAGCTTAAAATTTATAATCAATTCTATTATGCTTAAGAAAAGTCGATTGCAGTCTCTTAAACAATGGATGTAAATTGAAGTAAAGCAGGAAAATTAGCTTAATATAAGCAGCAAGAGAAGAGAGTTCAAGGAAGCTGAAAACTCTAAAATTTCAGATTTTGTCATTTAAAATTTTTTAGATAATCCCAAAAATTCGCAATAAGGAAGATTTTTAATTTACTAAACTGCTAAGAGAAGACCTCCATTTCTGCTATCTTCTATAATGAAGAAAGTTTATTTTTTTGAATAAGGATGTTTTGACAAACATTCTTAAACCTATTGTACTATAATAACATCTGCGGAGTTAAAATATTGAAATTTAGTGTAGGCGCATATTGGGAGCAATACGTGCATTCCATGAAATTAATATAAACGTAAGAAAAGTAACAATTGTGATTAAAATTGAGATCTAAAGGCTGGTGCTTCCAACATAGTGCAGTTGTATACCCAGCTTTAATAAAGCTTATTGCGTCCCATTCTAAGTTTATCATTTTAACTTAATTCCACCAGTAAACTTCTGAAGGGTTACTAAAATTAAAAACAGAATTTACTGGTGAAATTAATTTGAATTGAATATAATTTTTACTTGGGATTGACTGTTTGTCTTTGAGTACTTTTCCGGGTTTTCTTTTAACAGGGGAAGACTATTGACTTTAATTACAATGATTGTGTTAAGTATTATCAAATTTCAGGAAAATAGTAATAAAAATATCTTCTTGTTGGGCTTGAATAGCTAAGATTTTTTGTCGTCTGACTTCATATTTCATAAGGATTGAAATGACTCTATCATTTATTTCCGTATGAGTATTTTCTGTTGGTTGATTAGATTTGACTATAGCAGCAAAACTGGTTTTAGGATTTTTAAATAGTTTTCTTGCTTCAATGGAAGGTAGATGGTTTATTGCTTTAAAATTTAAAAACATTTTCTTCTCGAGATGAACGCGAGGATCATCTTAGAAGTGAGGTTCTTTGCATTTATCACAATATGGAATATTAGAAGGAGAAAGATTACTATTGTGAAGTGAGCTACAAAGTATGCGTATAACTGATTGTATCTTACATTTTGTGTGAATATTGTGTAAATCATGTGTAAATTTAAAGCAAACACTATACTGACGAACTATATCTACAATATTCAAATTTACCATGGACAAAAATACTTTTAGATGGGATTTTAAACTCGTACACTCTTACCAAGATAGTTTCTGAAATTTCAAATGTTTATTGAAACGTCTGATTTGAGACACAATATGGCCGTTACTTTCAATTTCTAACACTAGATTTCGTAGACTTTCGTCCACTGATATGATCGGGATAATGAATTTCGTAGTGACTGTTCAATTTGTATTTGTGTATTTGGGGAGTTACAGGTACATTCAATTCTGCCTATTACCGTTGTAGTTTTATAATCAGTTTTCTGATTCTGGTATGTCAAACTTCTTTTATGTCGTTCTTGTTAAAAATAAAGTTTAAAAGTTCAGATTTTAAGTGTGAAGGCTGCTGAGGGATAGAAACATATCCTGATGTAAGATGTAAGATCACTGGGAAATTTTGAAACTCCGTCTTCTGAAGCTGATTGCATAACTAGATGTGCAACATCATCATAGTCTAATATAGTATTCGATGTACATTTAAGCATCGATGTACATTAAGGTAAGCGTGATATTCACAGTCTAAAAAGGTTGTATAGCTATGCAGATATGCCATGGTGAATTAGTATTGAAGAAAATTAATTTAAATCAATTTTATTGGAATTGCCAAATTCCGAGAAATTTAAATAAACGAAGATAAACTGCTTGTGATGTTTTCAGAGTAAATAAAAAGTTCATAGAAATGATAACGAAACACAAAAATAGGATAGTAAGTTTTCTCTACTTTTCTCTCTCTTCGAAGTAAATGTTACTGAATAATAAATATTTCTTTTTTCTCTTCCAGCTGGTCAAACTAATTCTCGTATGTAAATAAAATGAGAAGAGACTATAAGACTCTCCTTTATTTACTAACTTTATCAACCTCTCCTTTATTTGTTAAATTGGTACGAGAATAGTCAAGGGTTTTGTTTTTAAATTAGCAGCTCATGCCACCGATTTCTAAGAATGAAAGGAACACATTTGTAGTGACTTGCGGTGTGCAATTTAAACTCTCATAATATAAATAGTATTAGTATCAGACTATTAATGAATTTGCATATGCATGGAAAGCACTACATTTAGCACAGATTTGATTTAAGAAAAGATTACAAAGAAGATATAAGACTAATTCTTTAAAATTTAGTACATTACTTTCCTATATGTAATAAAGATCTTACCATTTGAAATTTTTAAGCGATTTGTTTGCATATTATCTCCTGTAAATATTAGAATTTTAAACAAATGTCTTATACATAGTTTTAAAAATATTTTGTATGCGATTGTAAAAAAACATATCTGGACCAATGTTGCTTATTTTTGATTTTCGAAACTACACTTCTATGAACAATTAAAGGAAATTGAAAGTCTTTTATAAAATAGCAATATAAGGCAATTTTTTTTTCATGAAAGGGAAAACGGGAGTCACAAATGCAAATTTTTCTCATTTTCAAATTTCGCAGAATGCAAAGTTTGAGTTTGACTTCGAAGATGATATTTTAGAGGCAGCGAATGAGATTTGGCTTTCAACTTAATGTACGACAAATCGGAAAAGAATGAGTGACTTTCAGTAAGTGCGTTGATCAATGCGAGTGAGGTGTCTAAACGAAATCAATTGACTGAATCAGAAATTTGGAAAGCGATTGGTCGGTTAGAGGAGGGCCAAACACAGTCTTAAGTTTCAGAAGCCATTGAAGTCTCCCAAAATGTTATTTCCAGGATCTGGAACAACTTGGAGACTGAAAATACAGGCCGAAGATCAAGACAAGGTAATAGACATTGAACCCCATGATGACCGTTACTGAGCGTTAAAAAACTTGGAAACATCAAAGTATGAATGACACTTTTCATAAACAACCTCACTTGGCTACTGGTACCGCAGTTTCGGTACAAATTGTCCAAATCACCTTCACGTTCTTTGGCTTTATGGTTATAGACAAATGGCGCGTTTCATGTTAACAGCAAACCGCGGATGCATCCGCGGGAAGTGGTGAACAGAGCTTGGGAACTGGAGGAGAAATGAATGCAGTAATATTCTTTTTCTATCAAGAGAATCCTATTTTTGTTATCTTTCATTTTTATGATAGGCATATTTTCTTCTGAAGGAAACGTGGCACTAAAAACAATCATGCACTTTTGCACCAAAGTGTTAAATTTGGGGGTGAGAGAAGAATGGTTTATGGCATATCTTTATTGATAAACGTATCGAGATTCCTGTCATTAAAAATGGAGTTCTAGCTGGGTCCCGATATAAGAGGAGATTCTCAAACCTATTGCAATCTCTTACGCTACATTAGGTGGCGATGACTTCATGTTAAGTTGCTTGTCATGTCTTGTTAGCGTAGTGAATATTTTTTTTTCTTTTTTGGAGGAAGGAATCATATGAATGGAATGACCAAGTTATTCTCCAGTGATAAATCTTATAAACTCTTCAAGGATTGGAAAGTGTCATTTTGAAGGAATGGGAGAGAATATCCAAACACTCATTAATTGCCTCATTATTTTGATGCCTCAAAAACGTACAATGTTGCTGACCGTCTGGGAAAATCATGCTCTCTATTAAAAACGATTTTCTTTTAAGAAAACAACTTTTTTGTTTGTTTTTCTCGTATTCACAAAGTGTGTTTTTCCTTTTTGTACCCAAATGTTCAATAAAAAGCATTCTTTCTGCCAGATAAATGTCATTTTTATCTCCTACATCTATCTATAATCCAAACAATTATCCAGTGCAAAATAAACCCACAAGCTCACACAATATAATTTAATTAGAAATTAAAAACAGTTAATTAAATAACAATTTTTAGCAGTGTACTATGAAAATAAACACAAGGTAAAGCATAAAAATTATTTGCAGTTAACGTATCCATACAATTTAAAATCTATTTTTACTCATACTTTTTTAATAAAATTAATGTACCACCGTGATACAAACATAGTATTTAATAGTTATTTTAGCCAAAAACTGCCTCCAGAATTGATTTCTAACTCATTATTCTTGTAACTTATTTATTTTTTTCTTAAGTATAATTGGCGTTTAATTGTTATTGTTGAAATGTCCTGATGGTTTTCAATATATGTTACTGTTGAAGCATAGATGAAAAATATAGTGGTTCTAATTTTTGTTTGCACAATTCAATAACAAAGAAAATTTCTTTCGGATGGCAAGATGCATGGTACATTCAAAAGGGAATACTTTAGCCTTTATTGTTAAATTCTCATTTATACTATATCATAACTTTTAATTTGTTTATTAACGAAAATGAAAACTTAGCGTAATATAGATGTTATTTTATACTGTTGCAAATTGTCGATTGTTTCAAAAGACGCTTAAAAAAATTTTTTTATAAAAAATTGAATACTATGTAATATGACAATAAAATAGTAACACTCTGATTAAATATAAAATAAAAATAGATAAAATTAAGTTAGTTTCTTACATTTTTACCAAAAACAGGAATAAGTTTTGCAAAATTTTCACAAAAAGATACACAAACCAGACATAATTATACTCATTTAAGCAACTGGATGTTAAGATTTAGTTATAAAAATAGTGCAAAAAGGGTAAAAACATTTCCTATCCTAATCTTAAATTGATAAATCTTTTAAAATTTTTCAAATGAAAAAAATAATGCATGTATTCGAAAATCTGCTTGGAAAAATAAACTGATAATGGAGAAAAGTATTATGATTACCATTGACCATAATTGAGATGCTACTAATCTTTTCAAAACGAATAGACACGAGGGTAACTCTGAAATTTCTGAGATACTACTAGGTTTTTAAAGTTATGCTTACAAAATTTTAGGTGTGTTTAAACTAGTCTCCTCCAGCATCAACGCACTTTTGTAGATGAATTTTCCACAGATTAAATGTCTCAAGCCATTCATTTCTTGATTACATGAAAAAAATGCATTTATAGCCACATCAATCTCTTTTTCTGAATGAAAACGACGTCCACGTAAGTTCTTTTTTAGATTGAAGAATAACGAAAAGTCGCACATAGCTAGATCAGGTGAATACGGCGGATGTTCGATCACTTTATTTTCTTAAGAAACTCAACTGTTAATCCGGCTGTATGTGAAGATGCATTGTCATTGTGGAGCATTAGTTCCCTAACATTAAGTTCTTTTAAAATTTCTGGAAGACATTTAGTTTGCTGTTACTGTCTTCGGTCCTTCCAGCTTGATGGCTTTGACCAATCCCGTACTTCTGAAGTAAACGGCATACATCACTTTTTTCAGTGCGCGTTGTTTTTTCACCATTGTCAGCGTGGGATGCCCTTCAAAGACCCATACTTTGCTTTCTTGACGTGTTGGAACGTCAAAAAACGTTATGTACATTTCAGCACCAGTTACAATTTTGGAAATGATGTGGTGGCCACCATCATTTAGCAATTTAAGTGTTTCTTTACTGATTCTGACACGATCCTCTTTTTGGTGCTCAGTTATATTATGAGGAACTCAACGGCAAACTGCTTTTTCATATGGAATTCTTCATGAATGATTTTGTATATGGCTGAGGATCCAATGTTAAGTTTCTTCTGTATTATTTGATAGGTACAGCGATTATCATCCATTAATATTTTTCGTATGGCAGACACATTATCCGGGATTACTGACGACGGCGGACTTCATGTGTGTTCTTCATCCTGAAGAAAATTGCGACCTCTTCTAAATTCTCTAGACCATCTGAATACAGTAGCACGAGCTGGAGATTCATCACCAAATGCTAAGTGCACTGTTGAACGTATTCTTCTTGATTTAATCCTGCTCTAAAATCGTAGAAAATCATAGCACGAAAATGTTCTCGCGTCAACTCCTTTTTCTCTTCTATTTAAAATTTATTCTACGTTATACAAGTTGAAGTAAGTCAGTAAAAAATCGTCTTCTGTCTTAAAATACTTTGTATTTTAAAATTAAACCGTTATTTTTATTTTGTAAATTCTCATTTTGCGCGTATCTCAAAAATTTCATAGTAACCCTCGTTTTACCAGATAAACAAAATAAGAAATATGTAAAGAGTATTTTTATATCAATATTATAATAAGAAACTTACAAAAAATTTATATTATGTACTATTCTTGAATATAGTTTTGCGCCTAGCTTATTCATAATTTCGCAATAAGCAATTTTGATCATGAGCTTTTTTACAATTTTAAGTCAAAGATTTCAAAATATTAAACAAAAATAGCGAATTCGTTCTTGAAAATTAAAGCATTTAAAAGAAGCAAAAAGACTTACAATATTGCGGATAGTATGGTCCTCTAAGAGAACATCAGTTACATGATTGCATTTCCACCAATTCATTGAATATTCAACATTAAAAGAAATGCAAGATAGAGAGACCATTGGCAGCATTAGATTTGATATTAAGATAGTTTCTGTTTTATGGAATAATAGAGAGTTGATTATCTAAAACTTTATATTATATATTCACCTGATTTTTTGTTGCGTTTTTACTGCCGTGTTTTATTAAATCTCTGAAGTGCTATTTTCCTCAATATTTTGGCAACATTGAACTACATAAAAAGGATATTTGCTCATTACAATCTCATTCGGCCATTTCTTTCACATATTACATTATTACTTTCCCTTTTATCAAAACGTATTGCAACACATTAAATCATTTAAGCTATACATTTATTGATTAGTTTTCCTTCTTTATAGATACTATTTCTCATGCAATTAACAAGAATATAGGTGTGTATTTCAATTATCATTTTTACTTTTTTTTAAACGTTACTCATATGTGTGAGTTATTCCTTATCATTCTCTTTAAATTACTTTAATAATTTTCTTACTCATTTATTAAAGAGAAGTAAAGGTAATTTGCTAAAAATATTTGGTAAGGCAATTTTCTTAATCGAGAAGGAAATTATTAATTTCTTTAATTGCAATCCAATAAGCATAATTCCCTAATGAGTTTTTAATTTTATGTAACCAATTGTACGAAAAACGAATAAAAAATATGTTTAACTTTTTATTTCACTAAAACTAAATCAAGGCTTATCAATCTGAGGACGAACATAATAAAATTTTGTTATAACGAAAATAACGTTTGTCAAACGAAAATAAAATTTTGTTCTCTTATTTTCTTGATCATCAATTCAAAAATTGTGACGAAGAGATACTCATCTGAAATTACTTTTACTTTAAAACTTAGCATTAGGAGCAGGGACCATGAAAAATAGGATTTTAATTGCATAGTTTTTTGTAATCATAATAATTTATAAATGATAGTTTTCTGACTAAATATTTCGTCTATGTCATACATGTTGTTGCTGTTGCTTTTGACACTTGGATGATCCAAGCTTGCTCTGCCTTGGCTATGCGAATTTAAGTCAATAGGAAGCGTCTTTTGTTTTAATCAGAACACCATGAAGGTGAAAGTAAGCCTATGCTCTTTTTTTCAATCCTCGGATAGATGGCACCACTAGAAGAATCACTCCCTCAATTTTGACATTGATCTGAAGGGGGATGAATTTTTCTCCAGACCATTGTAACCAAGGTAAATGCTCAATGGCTGACCACAGGACTTTTTATTCCACGGATTTAACGCGCACGTACCTCTCATGTACTCGGTGGGTTTTGGGGCGGCATTGGGAATCAAACTCCGCCCTTTCGGATGAAAGGCCGATACCCTAACCACTAAGCTATCAAGGCCCATATGGTATACATAATCATTGATTAGTATTATTTTACAAATACGATGCAAAATCTTAACTACTTTTAAAATCCGTGTATCAGATGCAAAATATTTTTCGCTTTGCATGTGAATGACTTTTATTTTTATTTTAGCTATTTTACTTCCGAATTATTCCATTTAAAAGTCATACAGTTTTTTTGTGAAACGTTTTCATTGATTTGTTCAATCTTAATTTTTATAATACTGATAAACAGCCTTACTTGAATTTAAACATTTCTTTTTTCTCTTTTAGATGCTGCAGTCTTTGTGCAGTAAATCTCGATACCAGTACCTTGCCGTCTATTTACAACCAAGATCTGCTTTTGGAATAAACTCAACATTGAAAACTAGTCCTGTACATAAGACGTCAACCGTGGAATATGCAGAAGTCGCCAGGTTTACTGCGGTTGCGGATAAGTGGTGGAGTGCTGGCAGATTCGACAATTTGAGAAACATGAATTCCATGAAGTTACCTTTCATAAGGGATGCCGTTCTCTCCGCTACTAAGAGACCAGCAAAAGAAGGTTCCAATCTTCTCGCAGGACTCAAAATTATCGATGTTGGCTGCGGGGGCGGATTGCTGTCGGAACCATTAGCAGAAATGGGAGCTCACGTGACCGGCATCGATCCTGGAAAAGAGAACATAGAAGCTGCCATCGATCATGCTTCAAGAAACGGGCACTTGACGGGAAATTTATCTTACCTGTGTGCCAGTGTAGAGGACATAGCAGAAACTGGTGATCAGTTCGATGTCCTTGTTTGCAGTGACGTCCTCGAGTACGTCCTAAATGTACCAGCTTTCATTGGGTACTGCTCTAAAATTACTAAGGAGGGAGGATCCTTGTTTTTCACTTGCCCAAGTCGAACTGTTTTATCTTACATAACATGCGTCATTCTGACACAGTATATCTTAAGAGTGTTGCCTGTTGGCACTCTTCAGTACAGATATTTCAAACGACCTTGCGAACTGGAGTTATTACTTCGCGATAATAAATGCCATGTAATGTCTGTAAAAGGTCTGATGTACAATTATTTCACGAAATCATGGTTTTGGTCCAAGAGCACAGACTCTTTCTATATATTACATGCTATCAAAAATAATCATTAGTTTCTATGTTCTGAAACGACTGTATTCTTACAGAGACATGTTATAAAAAAGATAAAACATTTTGTTAATGGTATCTAATTAAACTCATATTATTTTTTTTAGCTAATTTATTGTTATTTCAAATAAAAATTGCAAACATTTACAATAATCACTGAGAAGTCGTATAATTCATTGAATTTAAATTATGTGTTTTCATTGAACTACAAATGATTAAGTAGTATACGTACAGAACTCAAATACAATAAATTATATGATCTTTAAAACTTAAGCAATTGTAAGAAAAATTAATAGTAAATAATATTTATTTTTCTTATAAATAACTTAACTACTAGTATAATCCTTAAGCTAATCTTTTGCTAATTTCGGAAGGACATAAATTATTAAGGCTTTAGTGTAAATAACTAAAAGTAAGAAAAAATGCAAAATTAAACCATATTACCATATTTTAACCAGAGATGAACAGGGAAGTGAAAGTTATACTGTACCCACCCTGCCTGCTGAAGGGTTAATGTACTGGTTTTCATTTCTCAGATTTGGCTCTTTTTTAAGTACATACTTGAGTTGATTAAATTTTAAAAAAACATTCTTTTACAAATTATATCAATACTCTATTTATAATGCACTTTGGGGCACCCGGATCACTTACAATTTGAACCATCTCAGCTAAATTCAACCTAGGTTTGATATTAAGCAATGTATAATAACACATTTTCATGACACATTCTGCAAAAGGAATCATTTTATGAATCAGTCTTACAAAATTTACATAAATGCACACTTCGATTGTCTATTTAGTTAAGACAATTTTGGAAAAAATGTTGATTAAATGTTTTCTTTTCATGAAGTTTTGAGGAGAATTTTGAGAAATTTTACATTTTAATTCATATTTAAAATTTTACATTATATTGGTATTTATATTTTCAATACTAATTTACACCACAGATACTCCTTTTTATTATTTACAAGCTTAGCATCGACTTTTCCATTTGAACGTGATTCAAAATAAAGTAAATGAATAAGCTAATCAGGTGAAAACAATGAAAATAGCCATCTAGAAACGCATCGCAGTGAAAAACATTGTATTTTCAGAAAAGCAACTTTTTCCTGAATGCGTTATTGAATTTTCTATTTCGTTTATTTGGAGCTTTCTTATTCATTCTGCTTACAATCATGGATTAATTTTATATTTTATTAGCAGGAAAAAATCCGTTAGAAATTTAGCGAAAAAGCAAAATTTGAAATTATTGAATGATAGAAAATAATGTTCATCAGCAAAGAGACTATGGCTCATACATAAAGAACTGAAAAATTGCAACTTTACTAATACCCATTTAAATGGATATTTTAATCAAGTACCTGTTCTTAAGTTTTAAATATGCTGTCTCGTTTTAAATGTGATCCAAGAATTTTATAAAGTGGTATCTTATGACCGTTAGGAACATAGATTTTGTATTTATGTTTTGGCACCATTTTGAAAAAATTTAATATAAATTTATTGTTTGCTTCTATGGTACAGAAACGAACTTGTAGTTTTATGGATGTGAATCTGAGCTTTTTCATTCCTTATTTTATAAACTTTTCTTTGTAACAATTTCATAGAATAGAATTTATGCTATTCTGTGATCTTTATATTTTTCTACATTCTCTTTAAATTTACAAAATATTTTTAAATTTACAAAGTTTTAATGAAATGTATAGTTTGTTTGAGACAAAAATTTTTTTTTTTAACAAAACGTGTTGTTTAAACAATTTGGAAGATTTGTGTTTTAAGATGCTTACGTTAGAGTTTAAAATACTGGGGATCGGAAAAAATCTTTCCAATGACCAAGCTTTATTCATGGAGAAAATTAAATATTGATGTTTCGTTAATTTAATTCCAAGTATGTTCTGACGAAAATGCATGTTGTTTTAAGAAGAAATAAATATTTCATGAATAACTACTTTAATTTATTCATGATAATACAGTTAAAAATAGACTAACATTTGAAGCAAAAAAAAAAAAAACAGTAAGAAAGAAAGAAAGTGTAAATATATTCAAAAAATGTCATGGTATAGAGAAAATTAATGAAATTATTTTTCAAATAAATATATATATATATAATGATTTGCATGAAAGAAACGTTAATTTGTTGAAATGTAATGGTTGAAAAATGCTATTACTTAGTCTAAATGTTTTTTCTTTCTTTTTTTTTACTTTTTTATTATTAACCAAATAATTCTCTCAGACAAAGAAGTCCGATTCAGAGCTTATTCCGTTAAAAAGTCGATATTAGTTTTATAATGTGAATTTAATTTTTAAAGAATAAACAACCATACGGTGAAACACCAATGCTACGGTGAAACACCGAAGTCTAGAGCATGTCGACATTCACATAGTCGCTTGGTGTATGTCAGAAATATTTGCTAAATACCCTTATTTCTAACTTACACTGGTGAATGTCGACATTCACCATAAACTAACGGTGAATGTCAAACATGTTCGATATTTATATATTTTTTCTCCGTAATTCAGTCGCGATGAATTTTCCGCCTCTCTTTGAGAGGAATAACTAAGAACTTAAAACACACAGTGCTTTCAAAATGAGAAAGGAAAATTATAGAAGTTAAAAACTTACTTAATTATACAGTACATTCAAAAAGAGAATTTTTTTAGGTGCTACAGATGGGGAGAAATCTTCATAGAGACCTTCGGTGGTTCAATCCCACTCTAGTACTGTGAGATTCAAAATGAGAAAGGAAAATAATAGAAGTAAAAAGCTTAATTATACAGTACGTTCTAAATGAGAAAATAAAATAATAGTAATAAAAACTTACTAAATTATGTGAACCAAATGTTATTTGTTGCAACTACTTAAACTGTTATGACACTCTGAATTGCACAAGAGGCCCTTGCTTTTACAACTGCATTTATTTGTGGAACACTTCCTTTTGCAATGACAGCGTGTACAGACTTGTCCATCGCTTCTCGAATTAGCTACAGCTGCTTCTCTCAGCGAAATTTCTTGAAAAGAAATCTTATCTATGGAAAGGAACTTTTCTTTACAAATTTCGAACTTATTACATGTGCAAAGCTTGAGGGTATCATTTTCATTCGCAAGTATATAAAAGTCAGAGTCCTCTATTCCAACAACGACCTCTTACACATTTCGCTTATCTGTACGACCACGTTCGACATCAGGGATTTGTATTCGTACAGTATCACCAATTTGAGCAGGAGAAATTGATTTCGTGAGGTTCGCAACATTTTTGTTGCTTGCAGAAGAAGATTATCTTTCGCGGCCACTCTTTTCATAGAAATTAACTCGTGTTTTATTATTTAGAACTTGATGTGAAGACGTGGTAGATTGCAAGTTCTCTTCGATAATTTTTTTAGAATTTGGTTCTCGGTTTGACCACCGCTCAAATTTTTTTCAGAATTATTACCAGTTTCTTCAAGCTGTTCTTCGGTTTCAAAAGTATTGGCGATTTCTTCAAGTTGATCCTCAGTTTCGATAGGAAAAAAAGACGATGTTTTGCCTCGTTTCGCTTTAATGCCAAACATGGCTTCATAAGGACTTTGGCGTGTGCCTTCGTGGTATATAGTGTCCTTGACAAATTGAACAAAGGGTAAATCTTCTGACCATTTATTTGCATTGTTATCGTTCATCCATGCAGTTAGCATATTCTGTGTATCCTGATGGGTCCTTTCAACTGAGCTTTCTGTTTGACCCTGATGAGGCTTTCCATGAACTACCTTTACATCTTTCCACATAGCGCATATTTCGTATATGACTTGATTACTGAATTCTCTTCCATTATCTGATTACAATATTGCTAACCACCAAATGTTAAAATTATTGGAAGAATGTGATACGCTACCTCTTCAGCTATCTTAATCTGCAAAGGTCGTAGCTGGACAAACTTAGTTAAATGATCTTGATACACTATTATGAACTTACATTCACCATCTGAGTTGACTGCAGATCTGTCAGATCAAATTGACATCTTGAGTTTAACTCATAACTGATCATTGGTTTCACAACAATACCTTTCTTAGATGCACTGTGTTGCATTTGACACTGTTTGCATAGCTTTAAATACAACACTACAACTTCATATGTAATATTTTTGTATTTATTTTGCAGCTCTTTAAGCATACGTATTCTTCTTCCATGACCTATTCTGGTGTGAGTTTCATATTGTATACTGAACAATTCCTTATTAGTAGCACAATACTGTAAATTCGTTTTTCCTGGTTTAAATGGTACAACTAAACTTCTCTTCATCATTAATTTTCAAAACGTCAAAACTTTTTAATCGTTTGTAATTTAAAGGTGTGTTGCACTTAGTTTTAGCAGAAACCACTTCAGAAAGTATTTTAGAATATTTTTCTCGAGAAAAATAAAAGTAATTGTCTTCTCGTTTACCCGAAATTAATTCATTTAACTTTTCAAGACAAAGATCACGATTCACTGCAGTATCCATTCTGTATCAATCAGAATATCAGAAAAAAATTAAGAAAACTTTGCTCTCACCATCGAACTTTGCATATGCATATGACTGACACAGCTGACTGACTCCACCAGCACAAAGGATTTGGCGAAAAACAGCTAGTCGCCTTTTTGTCGGCTCCTCTCTTTTCGACCTCCACCACCAGAACATATCTGTGATTGTCGACATACACCGGTGAGGGTCCGAATGTACAAGAATGTAATGAAATATTTGATCTTTCACTGACGTATTTAGTGTTTGTTGACATTCACCGGTGAATATCGACATTCTCTGATTTCGGTCTTTCACGGTAACACACACACACATATATACAGAGTGAACTTTTTTAAAGTGACAGTGTTTGGAGCGCCCTGCAGCGTTATCTAATTGCCGAAATGGCACCAAACTTGTTATTTAGATATATCTAAACACAGAAAAAAAGATTCCGTTAAAAAAACTTGTACACTAGTTTACTTGCACACTGATGACAGCGTGAATGGTCAGGCGATCTGGTTGTCCTCATACCGCCCTCTGCATGCGCATGCGTACTTTTGCGCACATACTTTTCGATGTGAAATCGGTTTCCTGGCGTATTCCCTACTTCCTTACCTATACACGAAATTTGTACGATAAGTTTTGAATCACCCTGTGTGTATGTGTATATATATATATATATATATATATATATATATATATATATAGGCATCATGTGAGTGCTTGAGGGTTTTGAGAGTATCATCTTCAAAAATATTTTCATCAAACTGAAATATATTCATAATATTTGAATGTTATAGAGAATTGCATCTAAATAACTGAGGATATAAATTTAAGGTACATTTTGCATTCGAAAAACAAATTTTTATGGATTATGAAAATATAAGAATGCTATTACATTTAATTTTCTGCAATTCTGTTTGAAAAATAACTTATAAAATTTGTCTTTAAGTTTAAAAAAATGTGCCCAACTGCAGATTTTTCGCGCAGTATCAACAAAATTTACATGCAGTTGAAGTACCCCAGTACAAGGGAACAAATCAAGAACTTTTTAGGTTTCACTTAAATCAGTAAGCTAAGATAACCTGATATATTTTGGAATTTTCACCGCTGAAAGTAAATTATTATCATGTACTCCGATCTCGTTATCGAAAGATTAGTGGAGGAAAGAACTCTTATGTTAGAAATTTATCGTAATGTTTTTATCAGATTATGCAAGCTAAAAAGTTTACTATAGTACGTGATTTTTTATCTATAGGTAAATGATTACCTGCTTCCTCTTAACGACTCTTGTATTTTGAAGCACGAGATCATTTAATAAATATAACTAATTTTTGTTTTTTGTGTTAAATATTAATCTAAATGTAATGCTTTTAAATATATTTTATTGTTATCAGATTTCTCTCGATTCTGCTTAACAAAGAAAAAACTTCGTTTGTAATTTGATTTTTTTTTTAATGTTTTATCCATTGTTCTACTTTTGTAATTTATGCTGCTTTTATAACAGTTATAATAATGTTTCAAATCTTATTCTTAAAGGAAATTGCTATAATTTTATACTTATCTTACTAGCTATAATAATAATAATAATTACTAATCAGAATTTTTCATTTAATATTAAATTTCCTACCATTTAGTCCGGATAATACAGGAAATGCGACAGAAAATTCTTAGAGCAATAAAAAACCAATTTCATTTGAGGAAACCAAAAATAACTACGTTTAATGTGCATTGTTTATATTTATAGAACATATGTTCTTAAATTTTCTGTATGGAAAATGAAGTCTCCGTCAGTTGAATTTTTTATATTTCATTTGGAATAACTATATCTGTAGAATATATGGTTTCGAAAATGTAAATTTAGTTAAGATATTAACTTTTGTGACATCCAAAGTATAATTACTTGGAAAGAATCTATAATATATTTTTCAAAAGTAATTTTTGTAAATATTCAATACATGTAATTAATATTGGAAAGTTTTGAATATTTTTAGATACACAAAAAAGTAACAAGTCATTATTAGCTTAGCAATACAGCAACATTAATAGTTTCTTAAGAAAAAATTTAAGGAGAATTTTTATCTAATTTTCCTTTAAAATTTATTTTGTATATAAAACAAAAAAATTTTTTTAATGTAATAACTGTTAATAAAACATAATATTGATTATTTTCAAATTTAAATTGATGTATTATTGTATGCATTTTATAATGAACAAATTAGAGAATTCATATACAATTTTTGAATTAGGATACAACTTTATTAAAATAAAATTTTTCTTAAACTAAATGTTATTGTTAAAGTTGTCTAAATAAGGTGTGAAAATATCTGTAGTTATAGAATAATCAAACAATAAAGTATTATTTTTCTTCTCCCCCTCCTCCCCGATTGGGATTTCCCAAACATCATTATATTACATATTGGCAGCATTTTATGTAAATGTAAGGGGTCCCCAAAGAATTTTGAATGCCTTTTTTTAAATAAATCCAAAGTAAAAAATTTATTGCAATGTTACAATGTGTGGTAAGTTATTTCTTTCCGCTGTTAGAGCTGATATTTTTGTATGTATGAAGAAAGTGAACTATCATAATGTTTGGTGATAATAATATTATTGCAAATATTATAATTAATCATCTATGAAAAGACTAGTACTAGTATCATATTGAACGGAAATGGGTGGTACTTTGTAGGTAATTAGGATTATCAAGTGCAGGCCATACTCCTTTAACTGGCAAGAAAGAAAAGTTTCTTTAGGGATTGCCTAACCTATCAAATAACCTTAGATTAAAGTTTCAAAACAAAAAGTATGTACGATGTGTTTGGTTATCAACTACACAGTGGTGATCACTTGCTTAAGGAAAAACTTATAACCACACATTAGATCCATAATGAATAGTAAAGTTTTAAATTATATATAACAAATGTTGAAACAAATTAAATTTGATCTATTGTTTAAATCAATGATTATGCATTAGCATTTCATTGTTTTTTCCCTCAAAAAAGGTACTTTAACCATTCAGTCATTTGTTTTACAGGTAGCCTTTGCACTAAATGCATTAATTTTTGTTCGGTATCTTTTTTGCTTTCTCATTTATATTATATTTTATATTCTCAATAATTTCATTCTCCGATATTACTCCCGTACATATCACATGTGAGTCAATATAAAAAAATTCCTGGAAAAAAATTTCAGGCTGCAAAGGGGTTCTTTGTTGGAGTTCATGCATAAGTGATTAATCTTTGCTCTTGTCATCAGGTAAATTACCTTGGTTTTTTTACAATTACGATGATTTCTTTACTAAAGCCTGGATGCTGAAATGTTCTTGATATTGTCTTTTCATCAACATCATTTCAAACATTGATTGACAAATGCATTGCTCTAGAAGGTCAGTTTCATAAGACCACTCCAATTCTATGCTCATAATCATTCCTTGCAAAAGACATGACAATATTTGCTCTTGAAGAAGTTGATTAAGCCCTGGTCCACATGGGCTGTAAGATAGAGGTTACATTAGGAAGGAGAAACATACGTTTCGATAAAAGATCCGATATTTCAACGTGAAATAGTGCAATTATCTGCAATTAGAACTTAACGATTCTCTGATAAAGAAAATAGCGTCGATTTAAGCCTCGCAGCAAATTTTGATGAATGCCACGACAATCATCCAAGATTTAATGTTTTTATAAGCATTTTTAAACATCTGGACTTTAAATATTTTTTTTATATAAAGCAAAGGCATTTTTTCTGTTTCATTTAAGTTTGCTGCGTGCAACACTGTAATTCTTCGCTTCACTTTTTTTTAGAACCTTCACATTTATCGCCTTTAAACCTAAGAGTTTTTTCGAATAAGATATTAAAAAACAAACTTGTCGCCTCGGTGTTAAAAATATCCTTTGAATCTTATTCGGAAAATAGTGATTTCAATACTTCTTCTTTCCATTCAAATTCCGAAATTATATTCACAGTTCCACTTTCACCACACAATTACTATTTGAAGCTCAGTGTCTGGTTTTGATTCTGTTGGAGCCAACCATCTGTGTTGTTTTGAATTCTTTTATTTTGAGCTTCACAGTAAAGCGATTGGATTTTTCTTTAATGACGTTACCATCTACAGGAAACTTCATTCGTTTCATTTTTCACGTATATTCAACGTTCCTAACCACTAGGATTTTTCAAAATTTATTTCGTAGATAACATGTTGACTCTTGTGAAGTATGGTTCTTGCCAAAATCAGTAACCAGAGCAGCCACCATAGTTGGAGATCACCGCTGTCACACGCCTCGGCATTGATTCAAAGAGATTTTAGATGTGTTCGTCGAATACAGCAGAGCAAGCAGCTTCCACACGTTGCCAAAGTTGGTCTGGTGTGGCAGCTGGAGATATGATTTGGGTCAATCGCTGAGCAATTATGGACCACATGTTTTCTATCGGTGAAAGATTCGGAGAGCGAGCCGGCCAGGGAAGCAATTCAACCTGGCGATTGACAATAAACCCTTGGATGTAAACTACGTGTGGTAACACATTATCCTGTTGAAATACGCTGTGGATAAGCCCTGTACGTAAGTAAGGAAATTAGAGGTTCTTAAAAACGAGCGTTTACTGTATGCATACACAAAGGGTTTCCATAAAAATTGAAAGTTTTATAAGCTTTTAAACAATATTATTAAAATAAAGGAATGTTTGATTTAAAAAAAACCTGCTAATTAACAAACACAAACAAAAAACAATAACGTAAAGTAATAAATCACGATTCTACTGATTATATTTAGCAGTTAAATAGGACTATAATTAAAGATGAGTAAAATGAAATGTCAGGATTGCATCATAACAGAACAGGGTTTTTAAAAAATGTGCTTCCAAAACACACAGAAGAAAAAAAAAAAAAAAAAAACTACGGCCAATATGAGTTTTTGAATAGCCGACCGATGGCTGAGTGGTTAGCGTTCCTGACTGTTTATCTGTTCGAATCCCACCTTGGGTATGGATATTACTTTCTCTCTGTTTTTCTTTATCCTTTCATATTAGGTAATGAATGAACGTAGCCCTCCCTATAAACGGGTTTGTGGTGGTATGGCACAGGTAATGCTACTCACCTCCGTGATTGGATTTATAGGTGTAACGTGATTGGGTTTACTGGGTAACGACAAATGAGTAGCGGTTTCGGTCTTATTGTGACGGAGGGTTGATCACTCAAATACCAGCCGTTACTAAAAAGTTTTTGAATAAAATTAATTCAATTCACAAAAATAGTGTGTGGTGCCATCTTTTGGCACCAATGGTTACTTTTCTTATCAAGACATTGTTTTACGTAACAGCAGCGGCAGGAAATTAAGAAACAATAAAAGATCAGTTGATTTGTTAAAAATGTCAGCTGAGCATAAATCTGTTTTAACAAAGCAACGGAGGGTTGATCACTCAAATACCAGCCGTTAATGAAAAGTTTTTGAATAAAATTGATTCAATTCACAAAAATAGTGTGTGGTGCCATCTTTTGGCACCAATGGTTACTTTTCTTATCAAGACATTGTTTTACGTAACAGCAGCGGCAGGAAATTAAGAAAAAATAAAAGATCACTTGATTTGTTAAAAATGTCAGCTGAGCATAAATCTGTTTTAACAAAGCAAATAATGTTATTTTCTCAATTTCGAGCTTGTTTATTTGAGGTAAAGATTTCCAAGAATGCGAAAGGCATTAAACAATAAAATTTTACTATTATTCATAATTCACTTCCTTCTAGGCACTAAAATTAAAAATACATTTGTTCTCTTGCATGATTTTTTTCTAACGTCTGGGTTATAATGTATCCTTTCACATGGAAGACATTGTGACCACGATAAATTTTATATGCCCCACTAACCATTAGTGACTAATTGTTGAATCAGCGTTCAAACTCGTAACCTTTCAAGAGTGAAAAACTGATAACTTAACCAGCCAGGTATCCGCTGGGCTTTTTTTACTCTATTTATGAAAAGAAAAATTAAGTTTTCTCATAGACTGTTGTCTTTGATGTTTTTGAAATAATGGAAAGAAACTGCTGACAAGATCAACTATTCTCCGATTTCTATGTCCTAGATAAATAAAGTAGAAGTTTGACCTTGAAAACATGATTCAGCAACAAAAGACAGTAATTAAAAGCAATGAGTTGCTTGCCACTAATCACTAGCAATAAAACTTATACAATAGAAGAAATGACAGATTCTTCTATGGTATAAGCTTTATTGCTCAATACATCAAACACGAAATGAAATATTATTTATTGATAATTTAAGCAATAAACTAACTAAACTTTTCCTTCATATATCTTTGCTTATGTTCGCTTCTTTACTAATCATGCTTAAGACAGATATCATATAAAATTGCATATGAGTATTCGTTTTGTTTTATTATAAATAAAAAGTAATATTCCTTTCCATTAGATTCACACACATTTGCTTGCTGTAAGTTAGAGTTCATGGAAGGAAACTCGATTAGAAACCTATTTTTAAGCACCTCAAGATAAAATGATTGCTAATTAAAAATGGTTTAAATCAATCTCTGGAGTATTTAAATTAAGTATTGATGATTTTCGTAAAATTTATATATGAGTTGGATTTATAAATGCGTTTATTAAATTACGTTTATTTTATCGTTTTCATTAAACGAATACATTATTAAACATTCAATAGATTTTTGTTTTATAAATTTTTATTCCTATCTTTTTCCACACATCATTTAGTACCATATCTGTGTTTGAAATTCCCAATATTTAAAATGAATAATAATTAAATGATGTATCCCCAAGGGAAAGGAAATATTTATGGGAAGGAGTTTTTTGTCCAAATATTATTATATGTCACATTTATTACAATTCTGCTAGTGGCTTCTCTTAATCAAATGCTAATGAATACATACATAAAAATTGCACATTATGTTAAAAAATTTTATTGCTATTTTCGAGTCACAATTATAGTTTTAACTATTATTTCTCAATGTAAGATTATTTCTTACGCATCTTTAACGAAAACGAAGTGCTTGCTTTTCTCATCTATTTTTTTATAGTTATTTGATAATAAAACATTAAGTAAAAGATAACAAATGGGACATTCTTTTATAAATGCACAGTAAGAAAAAGCAAAGTGACAAATATTCAAAACAGGAGTTATTCTCTGTTTTTATTATTCTTATATATTCTTCACTATAATAAGAAACCTATCAACCATCAAAGCAAAGATACAAATTATTTAAGAATTAAATATCGGAACAGCTTCGACTTTTAAGAACATTTCTAATTTTATAATAATGATATTCTAGAGAAATTTTAATTGTGATCCTACTATTACACATCTATTAATCATTCTACTATTAAAATTGAATGCATTATTGTATACAATGTCCCACTTAACCATCAAACAAACCTTTCCCGAGCTGACGTCATAGTATTCGGGTAAAATATATTTGCCTTTTACAATGAATAAGCATGCCTCAATTATTTTAGTGAAATATTAATCTTAGAATAGTGGTAATTCATGTATAATATTTAAAATGTTTTTTTAATTACAAAATAACTTTCGAAAACTTAAACAAGTTTATTGCTGAAGCTTATGATTTTTTCAGAGAAATAATAGGAACAGTAACTTTAAAAGCTTGAAATGTGTTAAGAGGAAAAGCAAATCTAATATTAAATTCTGAGCTAATAAGATATTAAAGAATATAAAAATCCAGCATATACATTCTATATAACATTACCAGGGACACGTTAAAAACTGGGTGTTGCAGCAATATCCTCCAAGAGAAATAATACCTCATGGGGTGGCAGGCCAAGTATTCGAGATCTTCTACTTGGTCCCTGCTTCAAAATCACGAAGACTCCTCCTGGCTGCTTCTGTCTAAGTGGTAGATGTCTAAGTGCAGGGCCCAACTCAGGGCTAGGTACAGAGAAGCATGCTGGTGCAACATAACATTACCAATGGACAAATTTTTAACTTCTTTTTAAGCCAAGGCTTTGATAGTCAAGGCATTTGAATATCTTGATATAATTCAGCATATCCAAACCTTTTGACTTCAGGACTAGTAAATTCATTATTTAAATCCAATTTACTGAAAAAAAGCTTTTTTTAAATAATTACTATATTAAATATATATTATTTTGGACTCAATGCTTCCAAACCAGATATTAAAGGTAATATATGGTTTGAAGAGGATAATAAATTTAGAAACTATTATACAAACGCGACATACAGGCAAATGAAGCATTAGAAGAGTGCAAAACGGGATGAGACAAAACATGTAGCTACGTGACACAAAGATAAAATTTATAACAAGGCAACTATTTCAGTACGACTTATTTACCGGGCCATTATTCTGTGTAGTGTTTGTATAACGTTTCCCGTATTATTTGAATTGAATTATGTTTGAATGTATCTTAGTGATGAGAAAGTATATACCACATTTTCCTGAAGACAATGAAATTTTCTCGTGGACCACCACTTTGAAAACTGCTGATATAATTGTGAATGTGAAGACTGAATGAATCAGTTTTATGATAAATTAAAATCTGCAAGAAAAATTATTATCCCAGATTTGAGCATTAGTATATGCGCATGGAAACAAATATTTTATTGCGTTTTAAAGTCAGACTTCATAAAACTCGACTCGTCAAAAATGTATTCAATTTTGAAACAATTAATTAAAAAATAGGCATTCTTTTAAAAGTTAAAATAAATCTAGCATGTTTAAAACACCCAGATGTCTTGCTACCACTCGTCTCCCAAGTCTACTACTTGTATTAAACTGTCTGGTACTAGATTAGTGCTGGTATTAAACTGTTTAAGTACTTATATCAAACTGTTTAGTACTAAATTAGTACTTGTATTAATCTCTCTAGTACTAAATAAGTACTTGCATTAAACTATCTAATATTAGACTAGTACTTGTATCAAGCTAATATTAAACTGTCTAGGATTTGAATACTACGCTCCTTCCCTTTCTGGAAAGAAATTTCTTCACAGTGTTACCTTGAATCAATGGGTGTTATGCGTCTGCTTTCAACCACGACCTACTAGACTAGAGTGTTTAGTTGGCTATACCTCAGCATGCATGTCTGTTGGGAAGGGATGACTGTGAATTATCATATGCTTCATATATGGAGATCTTTTAAACGTCTGCCAGAACACTAATAAAGAATGTGTGCGCTCGAATTATAAGTAACCAATTTTACCTTATACACTGCTCTCCGTCTACCAAACAATGATCAAGAATAATTTTTGCATATTGTCTAATGAAGTAGAACTGCTATTTTATCAAAAATTTTGCATTCCGTATTATTTATGCTAATGTCTGGATCTTTTAATGATTTACTATTTTTTTTTCTCTCTATAATGCTATTGAAATTTTCATAACTGGCTTAGTTTATCATACGTGATGACTATACAATTAATTTTGCTCCATATATATGGCTATGTTTATAAGGTCTTTTGAGCTTATAAAAGAAAATTTGCTATCTGATTTTGAATACTGAAATTCCAAAAGAATGTAGAATTAAATGGAGAGGAAAAAAAAAAAAGAAATATTCTAAAAATATGTATAGTAAGGCATTTCATTATTTTAATACATTTTTTATAAGCTCTATTTTTTATTTACAAATTTTTTCTTTAGATTTCTATCAAATGAAAATACAATAAAAATGATTATTAATTATAATTTTTATTTGCCCTCTAGAGCTGATAATAGTATGCTAATTTTATTTAATTTTTTTTTTTTTTTTTTTTTTTTTTTTTTTTGAGCTCTTTGGAAGGGATTTTTTTAAACTAACGCATTTCCTAATGAATAACTTTTATTCACTAGGAATGCCTAGTTATTTGCCGCATCTTTTTAGTATTTTTTTTTTCTTTTTTAGAGTAAACAGAAGTAGGAAAATAAAAGCAACCCTTATTTGATTTTTTTCCCATTCGGTCTCATCTATATAATTAGCAACGTACCCCAAATTAGTTTTTTTTTTTTTTTTGTAAGTAATCAAACTTTAAAGCCGTATGGATAGTCATGAATGAATTTGTTCTCCTTATTTTTCGTTATCACGAGATATCTTTGTATTATTTATCGACTGACTAATGAGGACTCAATAAGTGGAAGGAGTAAAATTCCTAAACAAATTAAATCACAGATTAATACGAAACGGTAGATTGAATTTTAAGCACAAAACTGTATCTACAGAAAAAAAAAATGATGAAATTTATAGACTTTAAGAATGAGAATTACAAATTAATTTTATATTCAACCCTGTTAATTGATAATTTTATTTTATCTTACATTAATTAAAATTTTTCATATTATTACTTTAAAAAAAATTAACTGATGATTTCTTTTAATAAAAAATAAATTTATTAAATGAAATTTATATATAACTTTCAAAAATTCTATACATGCAAATTTTTCTTCAAATAGAAATGAGGAAATCAATTCAAACCGTATAATTCAAATCTGAGGAATTTTTGTAAT
Organism: Latrodectus elegans; assembly: GCA_030067965.1. Classification (NCBI taxonomy): domain Eukaryota; kingdom Metazoa; phylum Arthropoda; class Arachnida; order Araneae; family Theridiidae; genus Latrodectus; species Latrodectus elegans. Next base: position 46,560,768 of record CM057812.1, read on the forward strand.
TCTGTTTATGAATTTATCATATTTCATTAGGATGATGCAGTGTGATATTGAAGACGGCCTTCCACGCACCTTAAAACACATCTGGGGCTCGTATTTCATAATTTTGGGTTATGGTCGAGACTTGGACTACCATAGTATTTTCCAAAATTTTCACACAATATTATAGGAGATAATATGATCAATGAATTTGAAATAAGTAGATTTTACAGGAAAAAAAAAGAACTTACATAGAAAATTGATTATAATTAAAATGATTCTATTCAGAATCCCCTAAAACTTATTCCGATCACATGATTTTGATGAAACTGGTGCCTAATTATATGTAAACGATTTCTTGCAATAAAAAATGTTTGATCACGAAAAGTCATACCCCGAAAATTCGTTGGACAAGTTAGTCACATCTATAATAATCAGAGTCAGATAAACATATTGCGAGTCTTTATCATCTTTCATTATGTCCTCACAAAAGAAATATCAAGCTTTACAAGTAAAAATATTTTATGAGAATGGTAGCAATATCTTGGTTGCATACGTGTATATCGTTGCTTGAAGGGAACGCAAAAAGAGATTGTGTTCAAGATTTGTTTGAAGAGGGTGATGAAACTTGAAAGATTGTTTAGTTGGGTGTGCGCTTCCAAGTGGAGGGCGTGAAAGCGGTTGCAAATGAAAAATTCGAAGAAATTGCTGTTGCTATATGGTTGTAAGAGCCCTCAGTTTCTGTTATCTGTCAGCAAGTTTTGTTATCCCTCTAACATTACTTACAAACTGTACATTTCTCCACATATAGTTTGTAAATAATGCTAGGAATATCTATGATCACTTATGTTGTGTGTTGATATTTATGACACTTGGACAAGCCAAGCTCGCTATGCCTTGGTAATGCGAAATTTAAGTCAATAGGGAGCGTCTTTAGTTTGAATCAGAGCATCATGAAGGAGAAAGTACGTCTTTGCTCTTTTCTTAAATCCTCTGATATCATCGCATAGCATCATCAGAGGGCCTACTCCCTCAATTTTGACATTGATCTGAAGGGGGAGGGGAAATTTTCTTCAGACCATTGCACCCGTGGTAATTGCTCAACGACCGACCACAGGACTTTCGATTCCACAGATTTAACGAGCATGTGTATCGCATGTACTTGATGGGACTTTGGTGGCATTGGGAATCGAAAGGCCGATACCCTAGGCTAACTGCTACCATGGTCTGTGATGATCACTTACTACATTGAAATTATAATCGTTGTATATCTCACCAAATATGATGGAAATTTTACTTGATATGGATTATCATTTCTATATGTTGCCTCTTTAATGGCTAACAATAAAACACATGAATATCTTATAAATTAGGAGGTCAGAAATACTGAATTCAGTCACGATCGCATTTTCTACTTTAAAAGTATAATAAAGTGAATAGCTCCAAATTATTATTGGTAAAAAATTGTTGAATATTCACAAAAAAAATGGTTAGCATTTTTAATGTTAACCATCAAAGTTGTAATGATAGAGACTGTAAAAATAATGATGAATTACAAATGAGAAGAATAGAATAAAGAAATGATAATCGGAATAAAGTAGAATCCAAATAAAATTCCCTATTCAAGAGAATGATGATTTGTAATAATTAAGATTTAATATTCTGAATGAAATATAAGCAATTTGGCTTTAAAAACACGAAAGTTTGAAGTCACACATAAACTATTAATTATTATAAAATTATATAATAAAAGAATATAATTAGAATGTCAAGAATATATAATTAAATTATACAAATTATTGATTAATACAAAGCTTGGAATAATAGTGTTATTTAATACACACCAATTTAATAAAAATTAATGAAATATCCAAAAATCACGAGAAGAGTTGAAATATAATTTACTAGCATCAAAATAATTAACTATAGGAAGCTGCAGTAAAGACTAAAAAAAAAATCCTTTTCAGAAGATGGATAAATATATATATAATATATGTACAAACATTCACGTATACATATGTAGCTAAGACATTATATACGGATATATGTCCGTGTACATATAATATACAAAGTGTCTTAATTTAAAAATTTACAAGTTTCCAAGAGATACAGAGACACGAAAACGAATCATACTGGCATAATCAATTGGAAACATAGGTTGAAAATCTAATGAGGTATAGGGTGTTAAAAAGACATGGTCGACGTGTAACAGTACTTGCTACATTCTCTAAAATAGACATTTAATGAAATAGACCAGAAATAAATATTCATTGTGACATTTAGGATTTTATCAGGCTTTGCAAAAACTATTTCCTAAACCTATCGTTTCGGGGTTCGCTCTCATAAAATTCGTCAAGTATTGGCGTAAGACAATTAAATTGAGCCAACGATAGAAACTTTTTCTGGAGACATTTGTTCTCAGTATAAAATAGTGATAAAGTAGGAAAATATTGATTAAAAATCTATTTGTATTTCTTTGATTAACGAGGCTATTTTAAATTAACGCAAGTAGTATGAAGGAAATAAATTTGCCTGTCAAAGAATGGTGTTTTTGTGGTCATGAGGTTGTGGGTTTGATAGCTAACCTGGACCATTCTTTAGGATTCAGTGATCTTTCACTGATGTGGCTTGGACGGAATGATGTGAGCTCAGCTATTCATCTCATAACTTAATCATAGTTTTAAACTACGAGCCAGTGTTTGTGCTTAATAGCTTCAGTCGGCGAAAATAAATAGAAGGACATATCTTTATAACTTTTATATGATGATTATGATCGATTATGACAGAGAAAGATGGTGTCACTTTTTCATTAAGAAGAATGCGGTTTTAATACTACTTTTGTATACGTGAGTTTCTGATTAGGTAGTTGAGAACTTTTCAAGTTACTTCCCTTGCAAGAAATGAATACTGTATAATTTGTCTAGTAAAGAATGCTCTAGAAAAATGAAAGCATTCTCTCGAAATCCCTCAGAAAGGGAAAAAGACGAGAAACGGAATAAAGGGCTCAAAAACTATAACACCATGATATCATGCAGAGAAAGTTTATGAATGTTAGATACATACAAAGTTTAATAATATTTAATGTGCATGACTTTTTTTTTGCGAAATACACTGCTTCGTAAGACATTTTTATAGATTTACTATATTTTCGCCTCCTAATTCTCTTTTATGCAGGAGAGTCATTGCCATGAATGTATGTTAGTTCAAGTATTGCTGTGCAGAGGTAGATATAAGCATGTTATAGAGAAATGGCATTTTATCTAACCTGTTTGAATGCTATATTCTTTCAGATATATATCTTGTTTTACCTTACCAAATCGTAGCTGAACGATTAGAGCTGTGGTTTTCAGCCTTGTGAATATAAGTTCCACTGAGTTCCAATGTAGTTATTTAGAATCCTCTTAAGTCTCAGTTCAAGTAGTCCTCTTGCACAAAAAATCATAGAAAAGCGATAAGCAAACATTTTTCTTTTTGTACAATTATCTAGTTTATGTTGCTTTTATTTTATTCTTCATGCTTTTCAGTTATGTCTGTTGTCACACAACACTCATGAATGTGATTTTCATTTTTAATTGCTAAAAATACGAGGGTTACTCTGAAATGTTTGATATACGCGCAGACGAGAATTTACAAAATAAAAATAACGGTTTAATTTTAAAATGCAAAGTATTTTAATAACAGAAGACGATTTTTTACTGACTGACTTCAACTTGTTTAGCGTAGAATAAATTTTAAACAGAAGTGAAAATGGAGTTGACGCGAGAACATTTTCGCGTTATGATTTTCTACGATTTTAAAGCAGGATTAAATCAGGAAGAATGCGTTCAACGGTTGCAATTAGCATTTAGTGATGAATATCCAGCTCGTGCTACTGTATTCAGATGGTTTAGAGAATTTAGAAGAGGTCGCAATTTTCTTCAGGATGAAGAGCACTCAGAAAGGCCGCCGTCGGCAGTAATCCCGGATAATGTATCTGCCATACGAAAAATGTTAATGGATGATAATCGCTGTACCAATCAAATGATACAGAAGGAACTTAACATTGGATCCTCAGCCATATACAAAATCATTCACGAAGAATTACATATGAAAAAAGTAATTTGCCGTTGGGTTCCCCATAATCTAACTTAGCACCAAAAAGAGGAGCGTGTCAGAATCAGTAAAGAAACTCTTAAATTGCTAAATGGTGGCGGCCACCGCATCATTTCTAAAATTGTAACAGATGATGAAACGTACATATCGTTTTTTGAGGATCCAACACGTCAAGAAAGCACCGTATGGGTCTTTGAAGATGATCCCAAGCCGACAATGGTGAAGAAACAACGCGCACTAAAAAGTGATGCATGCCGTTTTCTTCAGAATTACGGGATTGGTCAAAGCCATCAAGTTGGAAAGACAGAAGACAGTAACAGCAAACTGGTATACCACGAAATGTCTTCCAGAAATTCTACAAGAACTGAATGTTAGGAGACTAATGCTTCATAATGACAATGCATCTTCACATACAGCCGGATTAACAGTTGAGTTTCTTAAACAAAAACAAATTAAAAATATCGAACATCAGCCGTATGCACCTGATCTAGCTATTTGCGACTTTTGGTTATTCTTTAATCTGAAAAAGAATTTGCGTGGACGTCGTTTTCATTCAGAAGAAGAGATTGATGTGGCCATAAATGCAATTTTTCATCGATTCCAAGAAATGAATGGCTTGAGGTATTTAATGTGTGGAAAATTCGTCTACGAAAGTGCATTGATGCTGAAGGAGATTACTTTGAATATACCTAAAATTTTGTAAGTATAACTTTAAAAACTTAGTTGTATCTAAAAAATTTCAGATTGACCCTTGTACTTCCCTTGTGCTAAGGAAAGTTTGGAAAGGAGGATGCTGATTTAAATGGTAATCACGTTCTTTGATCGTGGTTAAAAGCAAGAGAAAGTAACCAGCATTTAGCTGATCAAAAAGATACTCACTCTATAGAAACATCGTTCAATAGAAATATAGAGATATTTTTCGCTTATCCCCTAAAAAGTCACTATGTACTGCAAACTCTTGTATATTTTCAGCATATCAGTCAGTATTTTTTTTACAATTGTTTGAATCTATTTTAAATTAAAAATTAAAATAAATAGTAAAAATTTGTGTAAAATGAATATTATTCCATTATTTTTGCATCATATTAAAAATGATTCTTAAATTTTCAATTTTAGTTTTAATTTGAAGTTTTTCCTTTATTTTACTCATTTTTATTCATTTTCAAGTTATTCATTTCTAAATTAGTAAAAATAAATGATTATAAAAAATAATGTTCAAGGAAAAAAAAATTATGTTATAAAAATTCTGTGCTTTAAGTAATCTAATTATTTAAATTATGTATTTAAAGATATTAAAATATAAGCAACACTAAATAATGCTAACATTGGAAAATTTTTGAAATTTTATTTTTTTGGGATATACAATTTATTTATAATATTTTAATGTTTCTTGTTGCTGTTATTAATTTTTAAATTATAATTTTATTGAATAAAATTTTGTACAAAATTAAAAAAAGATATTTTTTACTGCTTAAGAAATTATAATTTAAATAATTAATAAAAAAATATGTTTACAATTAAATAATGCAATTTTTATAATATTTAATTTGACACAAAAACGAATTAAATAATTCCCCACTACAAATTTCATTTCGAATATCATAAAAAATGTGATACCAAATGAGTTCTACATATTATAAGTTCATTTGAATATAAATATACTAGATATTGATGAGTAAATATTTTTTTATGAATTAAAAATTTTTTACTGATAGTGGAATTCCATTTTAAGCGACTAACTTTCCTTATATCAAATTATTTATTATCTTTGCTGTGCCGCCATCTATTGACAAGGTTTAAAACTATAATTTCATTTGGATGCAACATAAACTAAAATAAATATAATATATGTTTTGAGGGGAAAAAAAATCAGTGCATGTCATTTTATACACTGAATAAATGACAGATAAGATAGCAAATGAAGTGAGAAGTTTGCATCAAACTGCATTAAGGATAAAATTTTCTAATTTCACCCCACACTTCTTTTAAAGTCATTTTTACTTTTAAATTTACCATAAATACAAGCTTGAAAATTTTTTATTAATAATTTATAATAATTTGATTTATACATTAAAAATTTTAAGGTTTAGCTTTGATTAACGACTCAGAAAATTTTTTCATCGAAGCAACATATTACGTTGAAACACAAAATCTATGTTTTGAAATTTTTGAAGTAACGATATGTTCTTATAAGTTTTGTAAATAATCTTGTTAGCTTTTCTAAAATAATTTTATGTTAATCAATTAAAATTAATATTATTTTAATAATATTATTTATAAGAGATTATTTCACTATAAATTTTATTTTAAGTATTGGCAACACTAATTTATTACGGTTTCAAGAAGTGAAGGAGAAACGGCAGACGGGATTTTAAGGTAAAGTTGGTTATGAAATGTCAGCGCACGAAGTTCTACTTCTTATAGAATTACAAATATAAATCTGAACTGAATATTTGATATTTTTTTCGAACTGTGTGGTAGCGATAGTTCACTTTCTGCTATTAGAAGTATAGTAAGTTAATTTATATTTCTTTTAAAAAAATTATTCGTATTTGATCATGTAAATAGATGTGTAATAAGACCGGTGTAATTTTACATGTAGTTCGGAATTCCATAAAATAAGTTTTATTACAAATTTCAGTGATATTTTTCAACATTTAAAATTATAATTATAGATTGAAGGAAGCAGCAGTTCCTTAAAGCCGCCTGTTTTGTTTAAGATTTAAATTTTATGCTCTATTAAAATTTTTTGTGAGATAAGCATGCTTATTTAAATCGTATATATATATATAGTAAAATATCTATTAAGTTGCTAAAAAGTGTTATTCATTTATCATTCATACAAATAAAATATCTCCCGTAAGCCAATTATTTTTAATATTACGAGTATATTTTTATCACAGGTTATTTTTCTGTCACTTTTCTTTTATGTTAAATTTTACTGTTGTCTTTATTATTTTTATATAATTCCTTTAAAAGAAGTAACATTAATTTCTGAAATTAATGCTTACTCAGTTTCTGTATAATTAAATGGTTTACCTAAAGTAATAGTTTATATAAATTATTTTAATTATAAAAATGTGCTAATAAACTTCACACTAGGCATATTTATTTTTAATGTAATTTGTATTAATTTCTTTAATTTAAAGTTACGATGACTGTAATTTGCAATAACTTTTTATTAAAATTTCGAAAAAGATAACCTCTTATCAAGGTGAATTTCCATGCTTTAATAAACAATTAACAAAAATAATAAAATTTTAAAATGAGTAGCTATTATAATTTTCTTATTTTTCATTGTTTAATTAATCGCTTAGATGCTCTAGTTACTTAAATTATTACATATATTACTAAGCAGTTAAGATTTCATGAAAACTTAAAATCTTATTGCTATTTCTAATTTTTATTATTTACTGTAAAATAGTATTTGCATACTGTTGGCATAATCTTCATTTTAAATAAACTATTATATAAACTTGTAAATGACAATAAAAAGTGAATTGTAAATGCCTTATTTATCATTGAAACATACAAAGTAAATTAAATAATGTAACTAAGTTTTTCTTTATGAAATTTTAAGTAATGTATTAGTGTGAGATATTTACTATTAAGTACTTTCTTTTAGATTTTTGCTGAGTAAATATATTTTTAACTACTATATATTAAATAATAAAATCATTTTATATCCAATTTCATTATTTAATTCTGCCTCTTATTTCCAAAAATTTGTTTGTAGATAAAATCATTAGTAATAGCTATATATTTATATTTTTTATTGTAAAATTAAAAAGCTTTAAATAAAAATGTAACTATATTTAGATATAAATTAGAGATTTATTCATTTATATCAATGTTTATAAATAGCATGATTAGTCATTTATTTATATGGTAAATTTGTTTGTTAGTAATATAGATGAGAAATATTGTTTCAGGTTTTTGATGTTGAATTTAGAAGGATATTTAAGTTTTAATTCGATCTTTGGAGAATTGAAATATAACATTTAAATGCTATAGAATTTTATATTAAGCTCTCACTCTCAATTAAAAGATATAAATTGGCAGACACAAAATGATTTGAAGATTCGAATCTGATATTTAATAAAAATTTTATTATATTAATTTATTGAAAGATTTCATTATATTAATATCACATATGTAATGAATGCTTGGCTTTATAATTGTTTTTTCTCCTTGAGTTTAGGTTGGGTATATTATGTATTTGTGAAAGTAATTACATAAAATACTTCATATTTACACCTGCTTTCTTAACATTAATTATAATATTACCTAGATGTTGATTAATTTTTTAGAAATGCTCAGTTTTGTTAAAATATCAGAATTGTTACATATGTACTAAATGTTTTCTCGAAGAATTCTTATGAATGCTTAATTGAGGTGATTTTGATTTTATACGTCCATAGTTAAATTTAGAGTTTTCTTTCAATTGATAACAGAAATATATTACTGCATAATAAATAACATTTGAATGATAAATAGCTTGTCCCAAGTTACGTAACTTGACCAATTTATTTCAGTGATTAATTGTATTGGTGTAAGCAATTTTTTCTATATTAGAATTTCATTTACAGATAGTTCAATCTAGCAGCTGAATGTTTAGTACCCTAGCCTTCAATTTATCTATTCGAGAGTTTTTTTTCAGACTACAAATGTGAACTTATAGTGATTTGTAATCTTTTTAAGCTGTTGGTCTCATTTTAAATATCTCTTTTATATGTAAAACGATTGTAATGTGTGTAAGGAAGCTAAACCAAATCACTTACAGCTATATTATAATGGGTTTAATGGTTTCATATGAAGCATCTTGCTTCTTTCCTCATCAATATTATGAAATCATTTTATATATTTTAATCATAAAATGTATGGCCCTGTTATGTTGGTGATATTCATAAGTATAAAACTGAACCCTCATAAGTTAATGTTATATATATCTATGTATAAATTACTTTTATACATGTATATAATATGGAAACCAAATGTACTTTATAGACCTTATAAATATTGTGAAATGATTAAAGGATATCAAAGCCCTGAATTTATCTGCATCATAATTGTTAATAAATGATACAATGTATCTTTACTTTGATGGTATGCATTGTTAGACTGTTTGAAATTATTTTTTAAAAAAATATATTTGTGATAAATAGAACATAAAATTTAGAGTGTTTTTATGGAAAAAAAACTATTGCAACTAAAAAATCATAGTTAAAGTAACACCTAAAAAAACTAGTTGATCTATTACAACTGAAAAACTATAGTTCATATACCATAACCAATTTTTTTAAAATTATAATAAGTAGAATATATAATTTAGAGAATATTTGTAAAGGCAAAAATTTTGCTCAATTTTGACACATCTGTTTTTAATTTTTCCTTATGTACTTGTTAGATAATTCTGTAAAATAGAATGCAGGAATCAAAATTTAAAAATCTGCTTTTGATTTAATGAATCATGATCCTGGCCATAATTGTTGATATCTGTTTATCTATGAAGAATTCATGTCAGAGATAATTAAGAAATAAAATATCACTCTGGAACACATTTTGACAGGTATCTCTCAATTGGTCAAATTTAAGTTGGTTATCTATGTTGTATCCCATCAATGACCAAAATGATTGAACCAAGTGCAAAAAGATATTAATATGAACACTCTCTTTTAAATATTCTATGCCATCAAGTATTTGAAGATTGACTTTAAATTGTGTGATTATTGATTTGCTATTGTAAAGTACCAAGCTGCCAGCTGAATAATAGCACAATGGCCTTTCATTCACGATTTCCTCTGTTGAATTTTTACCCCAGAGTGAGATGTTTGTGGCAGTTGATAATCTACTTTAAATTTTAAGTCTAAGTAGTCCATTGTCTACAATAAATGGCTGTTAAACGACAAGCAAACCTTGCCATTGTAAAGCAAAAGCTCTCTAGGCATTTTATTTTGGATTGTAATGATCATATTTGCAAACTGAAAAAATATATATGCAACTGCTGATATGACTGCACTTAAGTCACATTATTTACTAGTAGAGGCTGATTGAGTTTTTTTTTCTTATAAAATATTCCTAGACTGAAATAGTATTCAGTTGATAACTTCTTATAAGTTTAATAAATAAAATGCTATATTGGATTTATTTAATACATCAAACAATCCTCTTAATTTTCCATTATTTTGTCCTCTTGGAGCTTTTCATACCAATGAGTTCTATAGAAACAAGCGTTATACTGGTATCTTTGAATAGTAATGTTTGCACTGGTGATTGTGAGAATGTATGTATCACCAGCTAGTTTCACTTTCCAGATATGTTATGTTCAAAGTCTAGCAAATAGTTATACAATTATTATATTGCATTATTTGTATTGAACAATGTATATTAAATGATGAGTATTTTTATTCCTGTTACCTAAAGTATTTTGGGTTGCTGTGTTTACGTAAGCACACAAAGCCCTCAAATATTTAAAGCATATGGTTACTCCAAAACTATGATAAATTGATTATTTTATTTGTCAATGTGCATTTAAATAGGACTTTACTGCTGCAATGACACCAATTGTAATTTTAATTATTTCATTAAAATTGCAATATTAATAATTAACAAATATCATTAATGTATATAATTTTTAAATATATTATAGATTTAATTGAAATAATTTTTAATTTATTTACTAAATTTCTTTCCTTGAAAAAATAAAAAATTTTTATTTCAGCTCCTATGATGTCAGTATTTTGAAATTATAAATATCTGTTAAGTTTTTTGTTTTAATTAAATGTAAATTATGCATAATATTTCTGTGTTCAATACTTTAAAAGTTTTCAACACATTTGATGCACTTTAATTTGAAGTGTTTATCATTAATCTCTAAACTTTGTAATTTTGCAATAACTAAAGTAATATCATGCCATTTTGTTTTAGAGAGAATTCTTTTTTTTAGTCTGGGTAGGCCTTTTATTATAAATTAGAATTCTAAGTTTTTGTTATTTTATGTATTTCTGGCTCAGTAATATTTTCTTGCCTTGTGAAGAAAGTCTACACAGAAATTTTTCCCACAAATATATTTTTATTTAAATGATGAATCATCTCCTTATTCTTTTTTATATATTTGTGGGAAAAATGATGAATCAGCTGTATTCATTATTTTAATAAAAATGCATTGTTTGTTTATATCGATATTTCTTTTCATGGTTTTTTGTTTTGTGATAATTTTTTCTTTCAATGTTAATTTTTTTTACTTAATTTGGTGTCAACCTGATAAAATATTTGACGTAGTAAGTATTTATAAATATATTATGGAGTATATCTGTTTATTGTGCGCAATGACATTGTCTGTAAAAATAGCCATTTACTATTCCTTTATTTGTAAACATAACAAGTATTTCTTTTAGAAATATGGTGTCTTGTCGGTAACCTTCTTTAAAATGCATGGTATTGTGTTTATGTGTAGGATATTACAAAATTTTTTCATTCAATATTTTTTAAAATTGTTATATTTATAGTCGACTAGATTTTATTTTTTAATTTAACACAAAATAGACTATCCCAAATTTTGCGTTCGAAAGAACAACATTTTTATTACTAAAAGCAAACCCCATTGTAGTTTTTAGTGACGTTTACTATAAGATCTTTTACGTTATGAAATTTCTGTACTTGGTCTCAATTTTTATTTATTATTATTTTTTTTTTGATTAAGATGAATACCCATTGAATATGTAGAAACAAATGAAATACTACTAGTAGTAATCTACTCATTGAAAATTTGTTTCTTTACTGAAAAATAGATTTAGTATAATAATGAAATTTAATATGTGGTTTTCACTTTTAATAAACTGTATTTTTTATATTTTTTCCATGAAAGTATTTATAGACTTCATTTTAGGTCATTGAACCAGGCTGCCCTTAAAAGTGGGTCACATAAAATAAATAACTCTTAGACTCACAAATCTCGGATTTTTGTTAATACTACCCATCAAAGTATTTTCAATGCATCATTCTAAAAGTTTTCTAATTTGATGTTTATTTATGGCTTCTTAAAATAATAATTTAAATTTAATGATTATCAATTATCGGTTAGCAGTAAATAGGACTGCCAATGATTTAGTTTTCGTTGATCTACTGCCATATTCATAATTTTGAAGTCTCATTAATTGCAAATCCAGAATTTTTGTCTTATTTGTTTCTGAAATAGTTAAAAAAAAAATTAACTGCAATCATTTCTCACACACAGAAATTCTAATTATAAAAACTAGTAGCTTGAAATTTACCCTTGTTTATAAGTATCAATCACTTAGAAAAAGTAGAATGTTTATTGTTTGAGAAATCTCTTGTATTAGTTTGGTAAAAGCTTCTGTAGTAGAGAAATTGCTAAAATACTAATGCTTACGTTTAATAATAAATTAGTTCCTTATTCAACTTAGTTTTCAGTTCGTAATATACAGTTAGTCAATAAAGTCTGCGTACATCAAGAAAAAGTAATATCAAATCCAAATTTAAGATGCAAAACGGTTACTTTCTTAAAGTCTTATTTTTTAAATATTTAATTTCAATAAGGGACTTTGAGAATATTACAGCTAAATAATTTCATATCTAATAATTTATGCACACTAATTTTTAAAAGATAATTGGCCAGAAATCAATGCCAATAAAGTTTGCGTACAACGCAAAGAAGGCGGGGATTTCTTATTTAACTTTTAAACTTTAAACTTGAGAATGCAAAGAAGGTTACACCTTCAAGCTCATTGACTTCCGAAGCAAATTTCATGTTGATTGGAAGTTATTTCTAATTTCTTTGACGAAAATGACAACCAATAAAGAAATTACTTTAGTTACGAGACAATTATAAAATTGAGAGATTAAGGTAAAACTCTTCTTGATATTGGTAAAAACCATTGGAAAATCATTTTCTAGTGTGCAAAGGTTATTCAAAACTATATTGACAGTGATTGTCTTGCTATAAAACCAAGTTGTGGGAGACCGAAGAAGCTAACGCAGAAAGAAAAATTCTTTTACGAATTAAACAAAATCTTTATCTTTCTGCTGTAAGCATTGAAAAAGGCATTTTTTAAACTACCAACATGGAAATTTCTCCTGAAACTATACGAAAAGTGCTGCGAAAGGCCGATTATCATGGGCGCAAACCTAGGTCTAAGCCATACATTTCCGAGACAAATGAAAAGCAAAGAATTGCTTTTGCCAAAACAAATTAAAATTCTTCGCGGGACTTCTGGAACAATGAAATTTGGTCAGATGAAAGTAAATTTACAATAGTTAAAGTTAATGGCTACCCTATTCTATGGAGAAAACCAGTAACAGAACTGAATCTGAGAAATTTAAATCCAACTGTGTGTCAAACAGGGAGCTGGCGGTGTGTTGGTATGGGGGCGTATGATGTCGATAGGAATTGGAAATCTTCACATTATTGATAAAGTCATGAATAAGTATGCTTATCTGGATATTCTAAAGAAAAATTAACGAGACAGTACCCAAAATTTAAATTTTTCTAATTTTATTTTCCAACAAGGCAATGATCCGAAACATACAGCTAAAATTGCAAAGGAATATCTCCTCTATCACACTCAAAGACAATTGCGTACTCCTTCATAGTCACCAGACCTCAATCCAATTGAACATTTGTGGGCAAAATTGGAAAAACGGATTTAAGAACACTATAGTACGTCGCGAAATGAGCTAATTAGTAAATTGCAAGAAGAATGGGCGAAATTTTCGTCTTACGACACTGAAAAACTAGTTCAGCCAATGCCTAGACATCTGCAAGCTTTTTAGAAGAATAAAGGATATGCTACAAAATATTGAAGTAATGTAAAAAAACTTATACTTTGCTTCTTTGAAAGTGGTCGCAGACTTTATTGGAGGGAATTTCTAAGTTTTTTTTAACAAGATATATTTTTGTAAAAATGTAAAAAAAAAAAAAAAAAGTATTGTAGCTAATAGTAGGAAAAGAAATGAAATGATTAAAATACATTTTTCAATGCTTTAAGTGTTTTTTAATTTAAAATTCAGTCTATACGCAGACTTTTGAGACTAACTTTATGGTCTGCGTTGTGACTCTTAGTAGATTCACTCATTTCCCGACCTGTTAACTGATTAGGTACTATTTTGACCATCAATTGTTTGTGGGTGCGATTCCCATTTTGGGTATAAATATTTACAGTGCTCCGATATCCTACGTTTGGCGCAGCATGTCCAATTTTGGACCTTGCGCCATAAAACCCAACCAACCAACCGATATCCTACGCTCTAGTCTTTTGTACAACTAGACCTCATATTCAAAAAAGTATATTAGTAACTATAACCAAACTTGCTGAGCATTTTATGATGCATTATGCATTTTATTAGCATAATGAGCCTCATTCTTGCATAAATATTTACAGTGCTCCGATATCCTACGTTTGGCGCAGCATGTTCAATTTTGGACCTTGCGCCATAAAACCCAACCAACCAACCAACCGATATCCTACGCTCTAGTCTTTTGTACAACTAGACCTCATATTCAAAAAAGTATATTAGTAACTATAACCAAACTTGCTGAGCATTTTAAAGTATTTTATTGCTAGTCATTTAATCGCCATCACACATGTGAAATTCTAATTTGGTGTTTGGTCTAATTTTAGACTTGCGAAATTCCTCATTCCTTGTTTCCATGCGTAATATTGCTTACATCTTACAGTATACTTGTAACTTATTTTAATTTTTTACATTGAGTATCTTAATGTGCTATTTAAATGATTTATTGTTGAACAATAAACGAAATATCTCAATTATTTTGTTGTCTTAGGCGTAAGAATTATAAATTTCTATATTTTAATAGAGTGAGTAGTTTAGGTATGGTTGAAAATTTTTAAAAGCATTTTTCGAGCATATGGTTGTGTCCTGAAATCCACTTTTAATCGAAACAAACGTACTCTTAAAGAATTATTCACACTCGCGCGCGCTTTCAAATTTTCTCTTTGGAGCATTTAAATGACTATCATTGAACTGAAGTGTTTATATTTCAAGATCGACTAATTATTCCATTGTAAACGTATTTAACAGATTTTTTTCAGGTATATCCAGATTATTTGTCTTAAATTATGTAACAGATGCAATTATGTTTATGTTGTTGTTTCTAATCTTCTCTGACGGAATCAGATCAATGAAACCGTTTGTATTAATGGTATCAATTGAAAAAGTGGGCAGTTATGGATATCCTCTCAGCTTAGCCTAAAATGTGCTGAGATGATGCCTCTTCTTGGCTGGCATTTGTAGTAAAGAGGGAACCTCTTGCTGCCCCTAGAATACATGACACCTTTCAAATGTCCACTGGCAAGTCGGGACAGGCGTGTTGATCTGCCTGTAACAAAGGATAGGTAGGGAAACTCCTGATTTTTTTTGTCTCTATGCCAGTTGTAAATCGAAGGTATTAACCATTTTTTTTTATTTCGGGCCTTTTGCCTCTAGAATAACTTAATATGTGAGTTTTGATGTGAAAGGTACAGGATTTTCTAGTTCTTCCTTTGTTAGAAGGTCGACTAAAGTAGTTCGGAAGATTATCATGGGATGGAATCCATTGAAAATGGATGTGCTGATAAATGATGAGATTTACCTTTCGTGTAGGATGGGTAAAGTAGTTTTATTTCCTATCTGGGACCAATTTTTGAGATGTTGAACTACATCTGTCAGATAAAATACAAAGGTCTCCGTAATTGCTTTCATTTATGACTCTCTTTAATCCTATGCCATCTTGGTAGGGTCACCCAAGGTGAAAAGATCACTCCATCATTCCCAGTTAAAACTAAAATCATGGAGCTAAGACGGACTTTATGGTGCTTCAGTTCTCGGACACCAGCTGCGTGTTATTACTCCATCAAACATGTATACAAATGAATCTGTTACTGCAGCGTCCGTCTGGCAGAAATATGTTTATGAACATCTGAAAAAAATTTGAAAGCCTTATATAATTATATAAAGCTTTTGCCTTTTTTACTTTACATTTGGAAAGGAATCAGCAAATATTTATCATTTTTTTCTGCAAGATAGTTTAAATTTTCCCTATGAAGCGCTGTTAATATTTTAGATATAGAAACATGAAAAAATATTTAAATAAATTTTGTCGTTTAACAGAGCTTTAAAAAAAATTCAATAAAAAGATCTTTGGATTTGTTTCACTAATATAATTAACTGCACTAAAGAAATTTACCGTAAGCAAAATGATGTTCGAGCATTAAAATATATTGGATCACACGTCAAAGATTTCATATATGGGCTTATGACAACATTCAGCCGTGTCCATGTATATCAGTACTTTCAATTTTCTCTGGCAATTGAAACTGCTTCCACTAAATGATGCCTTTTCATAAAAAGAAGCAAAAATATTAGATTTGAATTTGTGTATTTAAGATCGTTTATAAACTGACAAAACAGTTTTCTTTTAAATCTTCAATTATTGATATCAAGCCAATAATATCAAAGTGATATTCAAGAAAACTTTTCTATAGTTTTTTTATTTACATTTTAATAAAACTACTTAAAATATATCGAAAAGGTGAACCAATGATGGCTTATCCAGTTTCATCTAAATCTATTTATAACATTCAATATGAGCTGAGGTGAATGACGAAACTTTCCTTATATGGTTGAAATAGAAAATAATAAAATCTTAAATGAATGATAATAGAAAAAGCAAGTTCATATTTACTATTAAGTATAAAAAAAGAATATTTAAAAATATTCAATCTGTAAAAATTAGTATCTTAGTCTTATGAGATACAAATATTCCTCGACTCATTTTCTCCAAATATTTCGGGAGGGAGACTTTCATTTGCATTTTTGAGTACTATTACACGAAGAGCTGAGGAAGCAACATTTTTCTCCAATCTCTTAGGAAAGAAAGAAATGTCCTCATTAAATCGCGTTTCTTTGGTTTCAAACCAGTTGTAAGTGTGCTTGATAAAAGAAGTATCATGATCTGTCATTTCAGTAGTGCTTATCATGCTGTGATTATGCATTTATTTACACAGAATGCAATAAAAAATCAAAAATTGTGGTTTTCATTTTATCAATAACTAGAAAATATCTTTTTTTTCTTCTTTTTTTGTTTTTCGGTACCACATTACTTTTTAGTTTACCTTGGAGTAAAATTTTTCAATTGATACTCTTTTACTGTATTACGGAGTGACGTAGCTAATCGTTTTGCAAAATGACTAACCATTCTTATTTTCAACCAAATTACTTCCAAGTTTTTTAACTTATTTATTTCTTGCTAAGAATTCGAATCACTATCTGTAACGTGTATTTTATTTTTGTCATAATATTTGTACATATTACCATTGCAGTAATTTCCATTCCAAAAAGAGAAGCCAATACAACTTCTCGAAACACTCTGTGAACTTCACTCCAAAATCAAAACTATTTTTAAGTAATCTTTTGAAAAGACAATGTAGGAAATATTTTGTAAGCACCAAAAGTTTAGTCTAATTAAAGTTTCAATGAAACAACCTACATCTAAATTAGAAATGTAGACTTCTGCCATATATCATCTTTTGATATATCTATGTCAGTTATTTCCATATTCACCAAGTTGTTGTTAACAGCTATGTGTCCTCGTAATATTTTACAAAAATTATTCAGTACTTCAAATCTAGTTAAGTTTCTTTGGCTTCAGAGATTATTTCAATTTTTACAATTGTCAATTGGGGGTAAGTCCAGAAACAATGAAAATGTTTTTATTAAAGCATATATATATATAATAAAAAGAAACATTCATGAATACGTTCACCTCAAGATTTCTTTCTGAGAACAGGTTAATAATAGAGCAAATCGAAATTGTTTCTTACAAGAGTTTTGATATTTCTAATGTCTTTTCCAGAAACTTTTGCAATGTATTTCAACACACTTAGGTTTAGAGAAAACTTTTAAAAAGAGCTAACCTCATTTTTATTTAATACAGTGTATTTATAACATTAAGAAAGAACAGTTTTTCAGCAGAAAAGCTAGTTGAAGCAAGCGATTGTTTTAGATTCACTTGTAAGGATTTGGTAGATAGTCGTTTTTGTTCAAAATCTTTTTCAAATTTATAAGATCCATGTTAAATATATGAAAATTAATTTGCACTTATACTTTCAAACAGCAAATAAATTTGCTTGTTACGAAAGCAGTTTTGTTTCATTGCTGATGACTAATGTGATATTAATTTAAATTACGAAAGCAGTTTTGTTTCATTGCTGATGACTAATGTGATATTAATTTAAATTTTAATCCCAGAATTAAAAAAAAATAATAAAGTGAGCGTGGCTGGGCGATGAAAAAATAGATTTTCTGTAATATTTAATTAACAAAATTTTGGAAATAAATTTTAGAAATGGAAGAAAGATTATAAATTATATACAAATCTTGAAATCAATATTTCGTGGTTTGTGATGTTTATAGGAAAATTGGTGTTATGCATATTTTATACAGAAATTATTCATCACTAAAGATCATTCTTTGATACTCTTCATAGTATGAAAGTTGTAACAATTCTTTTGCATACTGCTTTTTGAAATACCATTCATCTTTTATAGTGCTATTTGAGAAAAAAGGCAGGTGAATTAAAAAAAAAAAATTCCTGAGAAATTCGGAGGTTTAAACCTAAAATCAATCCTTAACTTATAATGTAATTCAGCGTATATAATTTATAAGATTTCGTTACGCAATTATTTATAAAATTAAGAATTAAAACATTTTTGTGGAGTGCTTTAAACGCTCTAAAATAATTTAAAGAATTAATTGTATGATCCTTAATATTTAAAGTAATTCTGTGCTAATTATTAAGAATTCGTATTATTTATACAATGGAAAATTAAAATTTTTCAGCTTATAGTTTGGAGTTAAATGCACTCCTTTGAAAAAATTAAATTAATCAGTTCATTTGCTACAATTTTATCAAATTTCGAAAATATTTTAGAGCTAATCATAGTTGTATAAAAATCTTGTTAAAAAAAAATCACTATATTCATAGTCAAAAATTCATTGCAATGTTTTTAAAATTTTTGGTGCAATCAAAATTACTTTTATTTGATCTGACATTTCAATGAGACATATTGAGAACGAATTTTTGAATTACATCTGAGAAATAGCACTGTTTTTCCAAAAAATGTTTTCGTCGAAGGTTATAATGAATTAAATTATTTTACTAAATACGATAAGATTTTAAAATTTATTTAAATTTTTTTTTATTACAAGTGCTTTCCTGTTTTAAATGCGAAAAACATGTTTTATTGTTTACTCTTAAGAATGGTGCTAGCCCTTCTTCAAATCCAAAGGGAGAAAAATTCTGATTTATTTCGCCTCTTGTAGCAACATTTTGCGTTCTCGAAATGAAATAAATCTTGCTGATGTTCTTTGCATGTTTTCTCCTTTTTGTTTATTTTCCCTCAACATTCGTTCTCTTATTTGTCTTTTTTTTTTCTTTCCCCTTAGTCGAAAACTTCCAGACATAGTATAGCTGCCATTACAAAGTGGGGGAAATATACTGTTCGATGGAAGAAATCTTTTTCTGGCATGTAGGCGGTAATTAAAGCATAAACAATCACCCTTTTTTTCTAGTCTGTCAGGTGTAGTGAGTGACTACAGCTGGCGAAAACCCCTGAAGTATACGCATAGGTGACTTTCTACCGCGAATCAATTTCTGTACCTGCTTATCAGAAAATTTGCATTCGTCATCCAAATCTAGGACCACAGTAATATCGTTTTTTTTTTCCGGACATATTTATTTGTAAGTGAAGCTGAGAGGGAGAATGAAGCAAAATATGACTTTTTTCTTACTGTTATGTTGAAAGTGTTTATTTTTATTCGATATAATTTTCGCACCTACTGAACTTCGCAAAAGGAATTTTGAATATCATATTTCCACAAGCTGATATGTTTGAGTTACATTTTCCCTCAAAACTCACTCTTTTAGACTTGTCGAATTTACCATCAGAAATTTTTAATAATCTTCCCATTTTTGGAAAATTTTGAAAACTTGTGAAAATATTTTCTAGTACACAATATAGTGGATAAACCTAACAGCTGAAATCAGCTTCAAGGCATTTGAACAAACATCTATTGAAAATTGGCTGCGGAAAGTTTTTCATGGAAAATCAGGGGAGGGGAGCCTAGAAAAAATCTTCCTGATGAGTAGAGAGACGTAGTTACTTGCAAAAAGTACAAGTGTAACATTTTCTTTTGAGCATAGGCTGGGAAAGAATCTGAAGTTTTCCACTCCAAACTAACCACACCAGTAAGTTATTGACTACCCGTCCAACAGAATAGTCATCCCTGATAGAAAACAGTTTATTTTAAAGAGGAAAGAGCATTTTTGTAAGTCTTTTAAAAACGCATGCAAGAATCTTTCTTTAAACTGTGTTTCTTAATTTCCTCATACACATTTAGGTACGTCACTCTTAATTTTAAAATTTCAAATGTTGCGTTTTATTTATAGGGATAATTGATACCATTAGTGGAGTACTTTTCAAATGTGCAAGAATTGTAACATTTATTTATTAAAAACTGATAAAAAAAAAAAAGGAAACTAACATTATTTCAATATCATAAAAATATATATAATATACATATATCTACCTATTTAATTTTTAATATTTAATCTTTCTAATTTAATTTGAGTAGTATGGAATAATGCACACAAAGTAATAGTGAAGAAAATGAAGAAAATTGTGGTAGAGGTATTAAAATTGATAAGAAGCAAAGTAAAACCATTGGTTCTTTCTTAAACTTTTAACTGTGAATAATTATCGGGAATATATTGTTTTTAAAATTGATAATTTATACTAAGTACATTAAAATTTGAATAGCATAACTTGTTTTCTCAATAAATGGATAGCTAAATAGTTTTTAGATTTCCGAAACTTTTAATTTTAGGAAAATGATAGTGAACTGTGTTGAATAAAACATTTTTTAGGTCTATAATGAGACCAATATTATATTTAATTCTGATTGAAAGGTAAGCATTTTTGGAAGTAAGTTTCATTATACAAATCACTACATTTTTCTTCCAATGTTTATTATAGAAAAATTGTAGCACAGGAGTCATTCAACGCAGTTACAGATTCCTGTCAAATTAGCCCAAGTACGACAGAAATGACCGTAGAGCTGGAATTAAAGCCAGACTGTTACAAATAACTTCATTATTACTATTTTGCCAATGAAATACTACAGATTCAAATGACAGATTCTATTTGTTGCCACGTCGATGACCCGAATCGTCCATTCTGTGTTTATCTTTACCCATTTTTTTCAATGCACTGTCACCATGAAAAGATACAATGAAAATGTGCTCTAGGTACAGGTATCTTTCCTTACAAAAATATCCTACTTTGATGGCAGGTGTTTATGTGAATTCTCTTTCATCCTTCTACTTATTGTTTGAATATTTTATACTAGTTTTTTTTCCTATGCATGAGACATCGATGAGAAAAAGAAAAATCCCGTGTGTGCAAAGTGCGTGATGGCCTGTTCAAAGTTTCTACCTTCTAGCTTTTGCATATTCCATGCTAATTGCACTACCTATTCGAAAATTATTTTCGATTGTTCTACAAATTTTTGACGATACTTTTAAGGAAGGATCAAACTTTTTTTTTCTTGTTATCTGAGAAACAAAACTTCCATCAGTGTTTTCTTAAAGGATACGAAATTTTTTTATATCTAGGTTATATTGGGATTTTTTTTTATTCGTTAATGCTAATTATTTTTGAAAAAGAAACATATTTAATTTATTTTCGATACATCGCGAAACATTTTCTCATTAAAGTACTTTTAAATTTATGTAGTAGTTTTACTCTCTAATTATGATTCTTTTCTGCTCCTCATTCTTTTTTTATCTTTAAAGAATAAGATATGAAGAAACATCAAATTCACTATAGATTATATACAAATACCAGTATTTTTAAGTAAGCCGCTTTGACAGTGGAATGTCTAGCGCTTTGGTGGGGTTACAGGTTCGAGTTCGAAGCTTAAATGCTTGTAGTGTCTCGGAATCCACTTTAAAATGCTGGTCTAATTAACACGTATGTGCAAAAAATAAAATAAAAAAAAAAAAAAACATATCCTATACCCAATTTAGTTAAAACGTTGTTTTAATACAAGGGGTGAATCATAATTGTTATTCGAATTGTGTATCATTTAAAATTGACCGAAGTGTTCGCCAGTTCATTGTCTGGAATTTAGGTCTACAAATTTCGGCGATTAAACCCAGTGCAGGAAATATATTTGATTGAAATACTGAGTATCCCGGTAAAAATTATGTGTTTTGGAATTGTGAATATTGAGGTACACTAAGTTTATTGCTGAGTCTTTGGAATGTGTGCTTGGTTTAAAGTTTCATAGTTTCTAACTGAAGCAATGCATTTGATTTTAGGTATAAAGTTATCGCTGGACATCATGCTTGTAAATTCTTTTCAATTAACGCCTGATTTCAGGTACATGAACAGAAATTTGTAGTTATTGTTGAATGGCTAAGAATAGAGCTAACCATTTTGTATCTTAGGCTCACTTTTGCAATGTAATTCCCTAACTGTGCAGAGTAGTGTCAAGTTTCATGAAGTCTGCTTAATTTATCACAGCTACATTTCGATAGAACTTGCTCCCAAAAGGCTAAGCGTACCCAGAAAAATTATAACTGTGGCCTTCGTTTCATCAGTTGACGAGTTTGAATGCAACCTTGGGCTTTTCGGTGTGCGGTGGCTCGGAATCCGTTTTGAATTGTGTATCTTCAGTCAAATTAGCTCTTGTGTGTGCAAAATTAAAAATGGACTGTTAAGCTTTTACTCAACTCCAACTGTAATACGAATTCTAGTGTTACCGAAAGTTTTGTAGTCTTTCATTTTGACAAAAAAAATCTTAATTTTTTTAGTAAAATGCTAGTTATTTATATTAGTTTTGAGTAATATATACAACTCCTACACACTTTCAAAGCTCGAATTTCTCATTTGAGAATATATTCAAATATTATAAAGTATCGTATCAAGAAGTAGTTTTAAGAGAGGAGAGATTTGTGGTAATTTTTCCTGACAAAGGTAAATCAAACTGGAATCCTAACCTTGTTTACGAAAAATTCGGAATTACAGGCACGTTATAGATTTGAACAAATAGTATACATTTTCTGGTTCATTTTATCTGCACGTATACACTTCTGTTAATTTTTAAGAGCTGCCTTGGATTTCCATAAATATCCAAACACGAACCCGCCACCTCAGTACAGAACCAATTATTTAGTTTCTCAGTTTATTTTCAACTGTCATAGGTGCGTAGGTAATTCAACAAAATAAAATTATTCTTTGAATTATTCTTCAATATCTGAGAATTTAATATTCTTTTTTTTCTACTAGTGTCAAATTAGCTTTAGTGTGTATAAACAAAAATTAATGTAACTATAAGTATAGGGAATAAAATATTTTAGAAGTTTTTTTTTCCTTGATCACCTTTTCCGGTCTGCTTTCAAGGGTGTTAATTGTACTGCTGTCAGAGTTCTATAAATTTTTTGTATCCATTATGTTTCCAACACTTAGTAGCATAATAAAAGGGATTTTTTCCTTATTAGTTAACATACATTAATGTATACTTTATAGCCTTCACGTGAGAAGGACATTATTTTCCACTCTTTATGTATGTATGTTTATATTTACACGCATACAGAAAATATAAATGTCGCTTGGTTGTAATGAAATAAGTATAAAAGAAAAATGTTTGCATCACAATTGACTCTTTCCATTCCTAAAATATCCACGTAACTTGAAGACTTGAAATTGATGACTAGTCTGCAAAATGGTTATAATCATTTTTATGTAGTCATATTTCAAATAAATTCTCGTTCATTGTTTTTTATTTTTCATTTTCGTTTTTATTACAAGGAAATGCGCATTCTATCAGTTTTTTCCAATAGTCTAAAAAAATTACGAACTTAGCTATAAGCTTACAGAAACGAATTATAAAAACCATTTAGTACAATTCAAAATTAAGTATTGAAAAATTCAGTACAAAGAAAAAGCATAGCTGTGCAATAAACAAATAGAGATAGTTTTTTTTTTTTGTACTTCCTTTAAATATATTCTTATATATTTATTTATTTAATAATAGAACATTTGCTTATATCTTGTGTTCTAAAAATTCGCAACGTTTTGCTGTTTAAATTTAGTATCATGGGTATCAATTTGAATATTTACAAGGGGTTGAAGGGGGGGGGGATAGTTCCGATTTTGTTGTGTGATACATTAAATTTCTTCGAATTAAAATTTTTTAATTTTTCTGGATACGCTTGCCCTTTTGATTAACACATTTCTAGATCTGGCATTTAAAGCACACATCGGCTTGGTAAAAAAATAGAGTGAAAGGACATACACATCAAATTTGCGGATTGGATTATCCACCTTAACGAGTGTTGATCAGAAGATAATTTCAGTCTGCTTATTTTATGAATAACTATCAAGTCTATATATCTGTGAACAAAGCAATGATACTTTTTGTACTAATTATTTTTTAATAAATTGTTTTTTTAAAATATTCTTCTCTATGGACAAATATTAATTTTGTTATATTGACTTCCATGAATCTAACTTACGTTCAGTCTTCGAATAAAAAATGTTATCGAATCTTTGGTCGAGCCTTAAAAATTTAAATTTTACTCATTTATATACAGAATTTCAGCTTTTCGAAATCATTAGGTGTTTACCCTACATTTATTATTTTCTGTGTGTGAAGCTTTGGCACTTAAAATAGTTCACACACAATCAACATTTCTTTATTGCTTTAAAATTTAAAAATTATTGGTACGCGAAATTCTGGTTTTAATGACAATTTTATTTTGTAAATTTTACTCGTGGTTAAAAATGTATAAAGCATAAACTAACAAAGAATTGATTTTTTTTTATATGTTAGTGGAATAAATGTATTTTTTATTTACTAACGTTATTGAACACGCCTCATTCAGATTGTTTAAAATTAACGCTGTGTGTTGCAATGTAATATTGCTGCTAAATGGTAATGAATTATCTTTTTTACTTAGTAATGTTTTAACGAGAAACCAAAACATTTTATAAGTTTTAAAAAGATTTTATTCTTTAAATCCTGTTTTAAAAGTTGCGTTTAAATAAAATTTCAACTTTCACTATTACATTCATGAATAAAAGGGTTATTAACAATTTTATGTAATTGTAAGTTTCCGAAGGCATTTATTGAATTTTTGCTTACATGAAAATGTGTTTAAAAGTGGCTACTAGGATTGGGTGCTTATGTTAAAATTTGTATGTAAAGCTTCATGGAGAATTACTTTTGATACAATATACTAAGGATAGCACGACGGTCTTTAAAACGCATTTCAGGATTTTATTCTTGTCAAATTTATTTTTAGACGATATCTCATTACGTTTCATCTATCTATTAAAAATTAAGTGTTATTCCATGAGTCATTTTTGAATTTTTATCAATGTAATAAAATCAATTGTGAGGAGAACTTGAAATTAAACTTATTGCTAATTTTTTCCAGTCATTTAAAGAATGTTAAAGACAAATGTTTACTGCCATTTTGAGTATTCATTGTAATGACGAATGCTGCTGCAGCCTTCAAAGATGCTGGATTTTACATGGTTGGTGTCTGCATCTTTTCATGGATGCTCAGCTGACTGTAGAACAGCTGCTTATAGTAGTAATGATCGTTCTAATGAGAAGGCATTTTATTCGAACATTGAGTACATATTAATGGCAAAATGTTGAAAGATATAGAATAACCGTAATTGCTTGGACCTACCAGAGAAATGTATATTAATGTTGATAGACCTAAAGTGGCTGTGTGTGTGTGTGATATGCGTTAGTTGTATGACAGTACTGTTTGGTATATTAGTGTAACTGTTGTGCATGAAATTCATGGAACAATATTTGCTGTTATCCCGAAAAAAAGAAAATACTTACCATTCATCAAACACTGATATTCGTTTCCTCCTCAATTTTCACCATTTGAAGTCTATGCAGTCTCACTTGCAGATTTTCTGATAGATAGTACAATTATTTAAGTATTTTTTCATCAAATATCTGAGAATAATGGTATTTGGCAAGGCATTGAAATTAATGGATATGTTAAATTTTTTTTTTCTCCGGACCAACGATTTCGTCTGAACGATGATACCGATCATTTACATGTTTAAGAATACTTAATTTTAGTTTTTGGTTTTACTTTTTGATACACTGTTTCATAAATGGTTGAGATTTTCGATCGCGATTAACATTACTTTGGTGTACATCCATGTCTTCTATCCAAAGCTTTAATAAACGTTATATAAAAATTTTTAATGAGCTTTAATTTACTCTACTTTAATTTACTTAAGGTTAATTTACTCTAAATTTAGTTTTATGGTGGAAAAATGTTAAATTTTTAATGGATGTAAATTATTTTGATTGGGATATTCTGAATAGCATGTGATTGCAAGTTCTTAATATTATCAAGGTTTCATAATATATATATATATATATATATATATATATATATATATATATATATATATATATATATATATATATATATATATATATATATAATGTGTGTGTATTATATATATATATAATGTGTGTGTTTTATATATATATATAATGTGTGTGTATTATATATATATATATATATAATGTGTGTGTATTATATATATATATAATGTGTGTGTATTATATATATATATATAATGTGTGTGTATTATATATATATATATAATGTGTGTGTATTATATATATATATAATGTGTGTGTATTATATATATATATATAATGTGTGTGTATTATATATATATATATATAATGTGTGTGTATTATATATATATATATATATAATGTGTGTGTATTATATATATATATATATATATAATGTGTGTGTATTATATATATATATATAATGTGTGTGTATTATATATATATATATACACACATATACAATTTATTGCTGCTGTTAAGATTGATTGGTCTATATAAGTACGAATAATTGAATAAAAAATTAAACT
The DNA here is from genome assembly GCA_030067965.1 of Latrodectus elegans. NCBI lineage: Eukaryota > Metazoa > Arthropoda > Arachnida > Araneae > Theridiidae > Latrodectus > Latrodectus elegans. Next base: position 46,587,854 of record CM057812.1, read on the forward strand.
TAATTTTTTGTTTCCAAAGAAACGTGAGTGATTTGCCGATTGCTAAGTGTTTAATTTATTTGTTAATAATCGGAAAGTCGTGCATTGCGCGTTTCATTTCTTTATCTTTCAGTTACATAAATCACACTCTTCCCTAATGTTTCCGGTGTTTCATTCTTAAAGAATCTTGTACTCTTTTGTGAACAGTCGCTAAATCGCATCTGGTGTCGTAACAACAGGTCGTGCTTTTTCTTCCAACAGTAAAAAAAGGAGCAACACTTTATAACGATGACGGCAGTATTTTCATTATGACCTTTCGTGTAGAAAAGTGATTCGGCAGCTTTTCATTTTTATGTGTAAATATTTTTTTCAAAATAGTTAACGCAGTTTTTCTCTGCAGAATACAATACATATTTCTTTTGAATTTTAAGTACTTTTACGCATTTAAATATCACTAATTATTTTTTTTGTTTGCGAATAGTGTCCGTTGATTCGATTGCTGCGTTTATTTTATGTATTAATATTACTTGAAATATTATTTTTTTTAAATACGTATGGAATAGTTCAAGAATGGAAAATTTACACTTTATTTCTATTTAAATATTTATTAAAAAAAATTGATATATAAACTTTTGATCATATGATTGTTCAACATTATTACTTTTATCTCAAACTATAATTTACTATTTAATATTTTAACATATTTGTATAATTTTTTACCTCTAAAAATATTTTAAAATTTGTAAGTGAATAAATCTTCATAATTAGTAACATTGTATTTCATTATTAATGGCTGAAATTTGAAGAAATCATGTTTTGATATTTTAAAATAAATATATCCAATTTTTCATTGTTGTTTAAGATTAAAAAAATGGTTTCTTTTTTTACTTAAATATGAAAAAAAAAAAAATTAAAACTTTTGCAAAATGGATGAAAAATATAATGGCATTTAAAATTTGCTATGAAACATATAATCGAACTTCAATGAAAAGGTCTTTTATCACAGAATCTGAACTTCCGTTGGATGCGTTTACAAAATTAAATAAAAAAAATAAACTGATTTCCATTACTTTTGTATGGGGACATCAGAAACTGAAACGTAATAAGACCCGTTAACTTCTGAAACAAAATAACTAATATTATTTTGAGTCAATAATTTGAAGAAAATTTTGTATTGTGAAACAAGAAAAAGGAAAAATCCAGTGAATTGCTATCTTAAATTCTCATCAAAGATACTTTCTCCCCTTTCAAAACATATTACCATTGGCTGTGGACAAAAAGCAATTACTAGCTTTATCTTGGAATTCCTCACAAACGTCATTGCTGTCTAAATCACAAGATGAAATTGTAACAAGATTGGCTTAATTAGGTTTTAAAATTCCTACTTAGTGTGTTCTTAAAATTTTCTCTTGGATGTTTTATTTATTTTTTATTTTATTGTGCGCATATTTTCGCTGAGACGTAATGAAAATTTGCCTTCAAGGAATTCATAGAATCTTTTATTCAATTAAAATCATGTCTTTGTTTTCTAAAAATTAACCAAAGTAAATTTAATAAAGTCTATTAATGTATTAATTTATTAAAATCTATTAATCTAAAATGGATATTATTTTTTATTGAATCTTTTCTAATTTATTTTTTAATATTAGTTTGAAACTAATATTTAGCGAATTATAAGTAATTAATGAGTAAGTTCTATTAAGTTTGTTCTTTGAACATTATTCTCTCTCTCTCCTATTTATTTATAACTGAGCAATTTAAATTTAGATTCGTCGCATATTGATTTATCAAGTGTAATCTCATTTTTAACTATGTGGGGGCGAACTTATTTACGCATAGAAGGTAGACTTACATGTACACTTGCTTTGTTGGACTTCAAGGAGCTGCTTTAGATTGGTGAAAAACGCTACCTGTTTGAGAAAGGAGGGACGATTTCGAAACTTGATCAAGCCGAAGACAGCCGTTGATTATCTACCTTGACTTTTATTCAACAGTCCAAGCGTTCGAGTCCCACCTTGGGCTTGGATGTTAGTGGTTCGGTAGACAAAATAATTTTGTAAATGAGGTTCAAACAGTCGTAAATCTCATAATTTACATAAAAATAGTTTAAATTAACTGTGAATGGTTGTAATGAATAAAAAATTTTGTTGACTTGTACGGAATGAAAATTTTGGAAACACTAATTATGAACTGATTTCGATTATTTTTGGAGTAAAAAGAGATCAATTTTATAAACTGATGTCATTGGAATGAAAATATAAGCTTGATATTAAGATTGTTGAAATTTAAAAAAAAAAAAAAAAAAACCATAACAACGTAGTATGTATCTAAAAAATTTTTTTATTTTAATAAAAAATTTTTAAGTATCTAAAAAAATAATTTAAGTTTTATTTAGATACTTAAATTATAACTTTTTTGAAAGTGAAGGAAAACCCTAATTAATCCTGTGTACTGGCTGGCGATACATTGATGATCATGGGACTATAACTTACTACAAAAAGCGTAAACTTTATCTTTCGAATAAAAATTAAGATTTAAAAAACGATTTGCTCGAAATGCTGCGAAATTGAAATTCCTTTTATCTCCTCTTTTAATCAATTTGATATTACCAGCGTTTGCAAAAAACTAAAAACGCACTTTCTCAGCAGTGAGCAAAATGAATGCTTGAAAAATGGAGAAAGAATAAGTATTGTTATTTTATAAAATTAACTTGGAATATATGGCAAGGAAACATTTTTGATGCTGTACATTTCTCCTCCCTATCCATCGGGCTCTTGCCTTCGGTCCAACAGTTCGTGGGTTCGAATCCCACCTTGGACATGGATGTTTGTAGTGGTTCGGAATCCACTTTAAACCGTAGGTCCCGGTCTAATTAGCCCTCCTATGCAAAAAATGACTGTTGAGCGACAAACAAACCTCCCTATCTACCAACAATTTCTGATACTGTTTATTCCCCCCTTAATAAAATAACAGGGACGAAATTTAAAAAAAAGGGAGGAGGGAAAATCACATATCTTGCTATTCTTGAAGGGTGTTCCGGAGTGCATTAGGCTATAACCTACTTTACAAGGAAATCAAATCAGTGTTAATTATAGTTTAATAATTACAAACGCTATCATCAAAATCTCAAAATGAAGGCATAACTTATAAGTTAGTTGGAGATCAAAACGCTCACATGTTTCATTCTATTTGGCGCAGCCGTTCTCATTCAATCCCGGAAAATAATAGGCGGTGTTACAAGGAGATTTAAATCCATAATTTGTGGGGTAAAGTGACTTGTGCAAGGGCGAAGTCCATTAAAAATTTACTCCATTAAATAATTCCTGCACACAGGCATTTTTCATGATTGTCCGCCCTTAATATATTTAAGATTCCACAAATTATAAAGAAGTGCATGCACAATATTTTATTGAAGTAAAATTGTAAATACGAAGTACATCAGTAGTTATTTTACACTTGTCTATTTTATGGAATTTTTTTCAGATTGTATTGCCAGAATAATCAATATAGAGAAAAGAATGGCTAGGGAAAAAAATGAAAATCTCTGTTTAAATAAAAGAAAAACTAAGTGTAACCCATAAATATGTGGACTTATTAGAACAACGTCTATGCGAGTAACGACGTTGAAAACAAACATATCATGCTGCTTTTTATTTGCTTCAGCACCAGTAAACATTTCGTTATATTCTCGTGATGCTAAATTCAAGCTGAAGTGGATAATAGGAAAAGATTTTTAAATGGCACTGCATTGCGGACAACTTAACCGAGCAGTTAGAGGCATGTGAACATGTCTTTTCCTTGTGGGAAGATCTTTCGTAGATGGGATATTCTCATATCGTTAAGAAAATGGTCTCAGAAGTTCCCAAGCACACACACACCCTCCCGACAAATTTGTCTACGGAAATGCAACGTTAAATGCTATATTTGAATAAGCAAATTAGAATAGATGTAATTTTTAACGTACTCCATTAAAGATGAAAAATCGGGCGATTAGTTTTTTGTTAGCCAAAACCAATGTGCGTGCAATTGGTTTGGCTAACCGAAAAACAAATGTATGCGCAGAATACTTAATGACATATCCTTTAATGTTTTTTTGAGAATATATTAATATTTAAAGAAACAATGAAGTGTTCTTCGGGAAATATATTTTGATTTGCAATCTATTTCCATTATCTAAGATGCGTTAAATTGCTGGTTTTATAACACTTTAGATTCCCATTTTAACTGGATGTTTTAGTGCTGTTGAGTCCACTTTATACCGCGACTGCAGGTCCATTTATTCCTCATAAATAAATTACAGAAACCAGCCATTGAGCGTAGCCTTGAAAATCATAAATAACTTGTCATTTTAAATTGCGGTCAAATAAATGGATCAGGATTGTATATGTTGATAGCCCTTTTCTAAACATAAACCGTCGCAGAGACTTTAGACTCTTCAAAAGATAATGTGCTTCGGATTGCTCAGCTTTAAATTTTCCGTCAAGTTTCATTTTTAATAAATCAAGTTTATTTCTTAGTTATATACGACAAAAGGGTATATCGTAACAATCATAATTAGTAGGTTTTTTATTACTTTTGAAATCCTATGAAGTTGAGCTTATAGTGGAATAGTCAACGCAATTTTGATCTTTACTTCAATAGTTGGGTATCTGATTTTCACCTCAAAGGATACATATGTAAAGGATACGGAATTAATTTTTAAACCGTGATCACAAAAGTATCCAGAAAAAAAATGGTCATTGAATGAAAATCAATGAACTAACTTATGTAATATCAAAATGCTTTCTAGTTTAAAATACATAATGAAGGGAAAATGCAGTTATTTCAAATCTTTATTACTGTGCATCTGAATGTTTTATAGTCTGCATTTCATTTTATGATTTCGATTTTAACATTCGGTCGTGGGGATGAATTTTTATTAGTTCGAAATACTATTCACACAATGTGAACTTCTGTTGAATTAACCTTGTTCAAAAAATTACTATGGAGTGACAAACCAAACTTAAAAAAATAATAAAGCCAAATTCTTTTTTATTTTACATTTCTCATAAGAATTGTTTGCATTACATTTAAAGATCTCTTGTAAAAGACTGATATATGGCGCGCCGGTAATCTAATGGCTTAATTCGGATTTAGGTTTCCCCTAATGAATAAAGGGTGGTTGAAATATGCGCATGCATTTCTCTAGGAAATGTATTTGCATAACAATCTGTTCTGCACAAAGTACAACTACAAATTATAGTTTCCAATGTGACCTCACCTCTGTCCCAGTTTCTCTTCGAATATTGAACATTCGGAAAAGAGGAGTGGTCTGGCAAATAGAGGCTCTTGCTCCTAATCTGGACTGAAAAACTGATTTTGTCTAATGATGATTATTTATTCGCTTTGACTCTTAGTTGGCTTAAAAAAATCTGCTTTCCAATGAATTTTTATAATTTTAGATAATAGGCTTTAGTCTACAAAACGGATTGGTTTGTATAACTGGTTAACATGTTACATTTATTTATTTGTTAATGTTTTTAAATATTTTTCCCTTACTGAAATAATCCTAGTTTGTTAAAAAAAAAATACTTGTGAAGAATTATTGCATTTTTTTATTGAGTGACTAAATCTATAACATGCTATGAAGTGGATGAATCTATTAGTTAAATATTCTTTCTAAACCGTATAAAAATTACTCGAGCTTTTTACAAGATAAAGGCTTGCATCAAGTATTGTATGGGAGAAAACAAACTGTGATGAATTACTCACTTTGGCAGATGTGAGAACTGAAACGCAAAATTAATCTTTTGTTTGTCAACAGTGGCTTGGTTCAAAACTGGGACTTTTCATTTCAAAAACCTGATCGTATCCCTCGTCTATAGTGAGTCTATTTTCTCTACTGATTTGTTATTAAACTTAATTCTCACTGAGTGAATAATTTATATACACAGATAATATAAAAGTAAATAAAATATAAGAGTAATTTATATACACAGCTTACATAAAGGCATAAAGATGATTTTTTTTGGCCGCCAAGCAATTTTTATTTTGAATATATCTAATATAATCATGATTTGTGATTATTAAATATATGTATGCATAAACCTATTAAACTTTTTCATTTGATGTTCTTAAAATAATTTTTCGAGTTGAATATACTTCAATACTTTTTCAATAATTAAAGTGTTTTTGAAATCAAACTAGATAATTCAGAACTGATCATTATAAAACGGAGAGCAAAAGGTTAGAACATCGTATTGTATCACTCTTAAGGGAATAATTGGGAAGTATATCTATTTATTTTAATGATATAAATATATATAAAAGTAAAATTTTCTAAAGCAAAATTAGGGCTTCAATAATATATTTAACTCAGGGCTTCAATAATATATTTAACTAATAGAATATTTTTCGTTGGTTATCCGTTGTTTCAGTTGCTAGTCTTAAAAATGAATCTACGAACAAAATTCAAAGTGTATGTAGTGAAAAATCAAAGGATTAGAACTAGGCATCTTGATAGCCAATAAAGCAATGGCATATCATTTGATCCAGCACGAGCAATCCACTATTAGAATAGACAATCATTCTTTTACTGATATAGTTTTTATGTTGATGTGTTAAAACACAATCTTATAATAGAATGAATCCTGGTTCAGATGTTTAATTCCCATGACATGTAAATGTTCTGCCTCAAATTCATAAATTATAACGATTACCTTTGTCAGAAACTTACGAAGTCGATTTGTCCCTAAATAAATCTGTTCGCGAAACCCTAGTTCTCCAACTGTTCTTGGATAAGTAGATACTTTCAGGTATTAGAATGTGATTCAAAATGCATAAAAATATTTGTCATTATAACAATTTTAAATTTCTTATTGGTATTCAATTTTTTTCTAAAAGTGAAAAGATGCAATTTGCAAAGTTTTTAAAATTTATTTTATTTTTGTGTAAATCAAAGACTATTTCGATTCAAAAACTATTTTCGTGTGATTTTGTGGTTATTTTAATCATTGTGATCTGTAATTTTTTTTTTTTCATTTTCAAAAGTTAGTAATTGAATGATTTAAGTGCTATACATTATAAACGGAATCTTATATCAACTTCAGGCATTTTTTATGCTTATCTGCGGGAGAGAGTATGCATGATTTTGTCTTTATTTCTACGAATGTATGAAACACTAAATGTTTATTTCATTTCGTCCGGTTGTAAACCCTGTCTGCTGTGAATCATTTCTAAAAAATGTTATGGCTGATTATTTCAGACCGTTGCATTTGCTAGGATTCTTAGTATTTGGTATGTTAAAAAAAAAAAAATAGATATGAAAACCATAAATATTTACCATGAATTTATGTATTACAAGTGCAAATACATTACTGGATTATATATTTTTGACCAAATTTTGTACGTAGACGCATTGAAAAAAAATTCCTTTATATTATTCTAAAAATGTGTAAAAATTGTGTACTGATAACATAAAACAATACATTTGATTGCAAACTGGTATTAAATTGTATTAAAATTAAAGTTATAGAAAATATATTTTATTCAGTAATAGTTTCATCACACTATTGTTTTATTTACGGAAACTTAATTAAAATTTTATTTTTACTCCTTCACCGTATCCTGTATAATCTTGTTAAAGCGTCTTTGGTGTAATTACTTTCATAATGAATAGTGGGTAACATATTCACCTGTCAAACGGTGAAAATCTTGACTTCCAATCATCAGCTTTGATGAATGCATGAGAAGAAAAATACGACTCATTGTACTACTGTTGCAAGGATCGAAACTGGAACTTTCCTTTCCTAAAATATGGCTTTTCTCATGTTCTGGATGTGATTTTCATCAAGTGCTTATTGTAGTTCGTAATCGTCCTCGAAATGTCTGGTGTGAAAATGTGGCCGTAGATCATAAATTTCTTTTGTGACGAACATTATCTGTAATTAGTTCCATTACATTATTAGAGAGTAGTCTAAAAAACATGATAGAAAATATTTTAAATACCCGATTTCAAATTTATTGTTAAAATTATAATTCTTTTTTTTAAATTGTAATAGCTTCTATATTGACATTTTAGGAGAATGCTTGATAACAGAAATAGATAATATGCCAAATGAAATCAGTTGGGTCTGAGAAGAATTATCGTTTATTACAAAATTTTATGAGAATAACGAAATGTCACCGTTTAACGCTCATATTTCTCGATGTTTGGAAACAAATAAATATTTAATTGTTAATCGTGAGATAATTGTGGTATGATATTCACATTGGTGGTAATGTCACCACCAATGTGAATATCATATCATGTAAATCAGAGAAGTATCGAGAGTTGGCACAGCATTATTTAGGTCCTAAAGTGGGCCGTCTCAACGTGTCACCGGTATTAATTCATGCAAGATGGGGCTTATTTCCATAGAATTGTTGACATCTTTACACGACTTGAAATGACATTTGGGAGCGTCTGAATGCATTGGATGCAGAGAAATTCACGAAGTATCGGATAATGGTCTTAAAATAGTCCGGACTTAAATGCGCGAAAATTCTTATTTTGAGGATTCATTAAGGATGGAATCTGTGAGAATGTCCTTAATTCACTGGACGACCTGAAATCGGCTATCAAAAGATGATAGATAGATCGATGCACTTGATTCTGGCCCACTCCACACGGCTCCGGTCCAGTACCTTGACAAGTTTCGGATCAGGCTTCATAAAATTAATCGTGAGCAGTAAACAGTTTATCTTGTATGTTATAAATGGCTTTCATACTTTATTCTTAGAAATGGGTTTTATATTTGCCCAGATTTTCTGTCTTCCACAATGATTACTGACTTTCTATCATGCTTTTTTAGACCACGTTGTATTTGTTGAATAACGAAAATGTTTTTTTTTTTATTTAAGTTGGAATTGCCTTTCAACACTTCTATTCATAGGCAGTTATGTTTATGAAAATCAAGTGGATTGCCCAATAGATTTTATTTTGCGTTATAATTTTAATGTATATTAATATTTTTATGTCGCTTTAAAAATACATAAACTAATATTAATATTTATCACTTAAAAATGTCTTTTTAAGTAATATATATTTAAAATATTGCTCTATTTTGATTATGTAAATATTTCTATAATATTTCATTTTTCTTAAAACATTAACTTTTTAAAATTGCGATTCTGAATCGAGAGCTTCCATTGCATTTAAATGGCACATTCTTTCTCGAAATTCCTTCCGATTCCTTCACGGAGAATTCATAGACGCAGTTCTCGCATTCCTGAAAATCTACGATTATATTCTCGGCTTCTGTTTTGTTTCTGTTACTTTTTTTCTTTTGCTGTCTGCTACTGCTGCTTTACCGTGCGACTCACCTTGAAGATTCATTTGAATAATTTTGTGTCTTTTAAAGCAGAAAGTGAATATAAAGTCTCCACCTGAATTCTTCCTTTCTGTTTTTATTCTTTGGAGCTTTTTAAATGCTTCTTACAAATGAGCCACCCCCTCATTCAACACTAAGTAGTCTGAAGTTAAAAGTTAATTTTGGAAGAACTATTGTTTATTCGAGTTTATGAACTGCCAGCATTTGACTTTATGATGACTATCTGATTCTCGAACAAGTCTGTCACGCTACAAATCCTTTCGTCTGCCATCAGAAAGGGTTGTAGAGCTTCTTTACAAGCTTCGCATCAGTGGGAAAAAGAAATCGTACCTTCTGTTCTTTTTATTCGCCCTTAAAGAGTAGTATTTTTAAACCATTTTCTTAAAATGACGACGTGGTGATAATTTCTGAAGTCATTTGCAAAAATAATTTGTTTTCTACTTTTCTTTATTATTATTTTTTTATTCTCCTTACTTATCTTTAAATAGAACCGGAAGTTTTTGAAACTATCATTAAAATGAGCATTTCATTTTTTCAGAATAGAGTTGACACGCAACAAATCCTTCCGCACAAAACAGAAATATTTTGATAAATTATAAGTTTTCATGTTGGCCATCTGTGCGATTTATTTTATTGAAGAGTTATGAAACTTTATAATTATTGCATAGAATAATTATCATAGGTTTTATTTTTTTATAATTTATGTTAAATTTTGATTTACTGAACATATGAAAAAATATATTGATTATTAGTTTTGTTGCAAATTTATGTTATTTCTTTTATTGAAAATGAAAATAGTATAATTCAAGCTTCATTTCAAAATTTAAATTAATAAACATTTGAAACATGAAATTTGATTTATAGATACATTTTGAATTATTCTTTGTTTATATTATGTGTGGGTGTACACACAGAGAGAGAGAGAGACAGACGGAGAGAGAGAAAGAGACACACACTCAGAGAGAGAGAGAGAGAGAGTTTTTCGCGTTTTCATTATATTTCCTGCTTCGTTGAGTTAATAAGAGAGCAGTAATAGTCTATGTTAAATTCACCATTTGTTTGGTTTCGTATCCAACTTCGAATATGGATGCTTGTAGCGATTCGATGTTCAATAGTAGTAATCCTCAGTTGAATTAGCTCTCGTCTCTAAAAATAACCGTAGGAGGGAAGCAAATAAACGATCTTAGTTTTTTTTTTTTTTTTTCGCCCTTTCCTTTAATATATTGCTTGTGGTATCAATAAACATTGCTTCTCATTCTTTGCTTATATAAAACACGTATCTCACGTGCTCAAACCAGCAGCGATTGTGTCAATACCGTGAAATCTCATTCTATTTGTTTACTTGACGAATGCTTGAAGATGCACTGTTTATTGGATAAAAATATTGTGTTATTGAACTTGAATACAGTATTGCTTCAAAGAAATGAAAATACTTCTTAAATAAACTCTAATGTTGATAAAATGTTTTTATTTTTAATTGAAATTTAATGATTTCAAATTTTAATATAAAAACTGTTAAATGAAAATTAATGAAAATTCCCAGCATTTTTATATAATCAATGTTCAAATAAAATTCAAAAGAAAAAAAAAAAAAAAACTATGAAGAATAGTGTCGTAAAGTTCGATATAATTTTTTTTTTCGTGATAAAAATAAAATCTTATTATTGATTGGTAAGAGCTCTTTTATGTTCATTTCAACACTGAGTAGTTACATTAACACCTCCGGGTTGGTGTTTTTCGTACGAAATAACCATAATTCTAGTCCAATGAATTCTCATACAAAAAACGTAGAGGGACAAACTAAATTCGGAACTGTGTGTTAAAAAAAAAAAAAAAAAAGTGAGTTGAATTTCCTTCTATACAATGAACATATTTTTTTTATTTCTTTTGATTTATATTTTGCAAGGAAAGTGAATACTTACCAATAAATTAGATGCATGTAGCTAAATGATATTGTGAATTTAATGAAAAGACAATCTTTCATTCGATTGAAATCCTGCTAAAATTAAGAGGAGTTACGCGAAAAAAAATTTCTTTGACTTTTGCCGAACTGACGTTTTTTTACGAGCAGCGTCATTTGTGTTTCGAAGACAAGGAAGTGAGTCAAAAGGGGCGTAGAAGACGTCCGATATGACGTGTGAATTAGGAAGCAATTGTGATGCACCTCTTTTCTTTTTGCATGCACAGTGATTAAAGTAGGAAGTTGCGATTGGTCTGCTGCCGTGATTTGCGGTCAGATTAAAAGAAACTGCTAATTTACACGTGCACCTTGTGACGCAGATGATGCATGACGTTTTAAACCCATCACTACTTGCGTAGCATTAAACTCAGTTTCACTTTTCATGAGAATAAAGTTGTCAAATTTTTTTTTTCCTACTCCAAACGAGTCATCGTTTATTGACCTATGCAAATCATTTGTTTTTTACTTTTATTTTTACCTACATTTTGATTGCCTTAGCTTTTGCTTATTGAGTTTTTTAATCATTTACTGTGATTTTCATTCTTTTCTTTTTTAATAAGAAATAGGTTAATTTCTTCAGGTGGAAACTGGTGTAGGTGTGGAATTCAATTACGCGTTCTACCTTTAACGGAATAAGTGTGTCTGAAACACTTCAGAAATACAAGTAAAAGAGGGGGGAAAAATAACCCGTAAGAGCAAAATAGGCTGCAAGTATTTTTAACCTTTACGTTTTTTTTTTAAAATTTTTAAATCAAGATTGCAATTTTTAATTTTTTTTGGATACTTTTATTTGTATAGAAAATGATAATTTCTGTATAATAATTAACTTAAATATTTAAAAATGTATTCTTATATTAATAGCATTACTGCTGGTTTGTATTGCTTTTACAAAGAATTGTAGAATTTGAAAGTAAGTGGTTGTTTTCACCATAATTTAGTGAAGTGGCTGTTTTTAAGAAGCTATCTTCTTTCTGAAAAGACTAAATGCATAGAATTTTGTTTCTGAACATTGATGGCTTCTTTTGTGGTTCAATAGTAGGATCGCTCTGTTCGGAATGGAAGGTCCTAGGATCGAATCAATGTACAGTTGAAATACAGATTTTGCGAATCTTCACGGACTGAGTAAGTGCTCCAGAACTTTTTAGTTCACATTACATGGAAATGATTTTTTTTTTAATGCAAAGACCTCGCATGAATTCAAAAAGCAAAAAATCTTCAATTATTAGGTTGCCTGCTTAGAGATATAATTTATGATAGTCTAGTTTTTTTTTAATTAATTATATATATATATATAGAAAAATGATTTTAAACACACAACTTTCAGGGCTTAAAAAGATTGTCGGACATCCAATTACATGTATCATGTCTGTTTTTACTACTGAAATAATTGATGTGATGAGTGTTTAATAGACATTTGAATGAAATTCATAACCGTGCAGAATTTTATTTCATTTTTCTTGTTATGCGCGACTACCATGAGAAAGCCACTACCAAGAAATGAGTTCAAGCTCATTTCTTGGAAAAAAGTTTAATATAATATTAGTGTAATGTGGAAGAAACTCATGGCCACACACATTAACCACAGTTTGGCTGATAATTTTTGGTTTCTTTTATGTTACACAGCGTTTTTCTTCAAAAATAACGTGGATCTGTGATCTCACTCATTTAAATGTCGTGAAAAATATCAGGTTTTCATCTTGGAAATACAAAACTTTATATCTGTATTGTAATGTTAAAACATTTTTCTCGCTGTATATTTTAATAACAATTGCTAAAATAATTGAATTTGATTTTTAAATAACCTTTTTGACATTAATCCTAAAATATTTTTTTATGATGAATAAATATTGTGTAAACAATTATAGAGAAACAAATTCAATATATTTGTTTTAAATGTATATGTTTCATAAAACTAAGCTTTAATAATTGTGTTGTAAATGATAATTTGTTATAAATCTTGACCTCTGACAACTTCCTTTATTTAAATAACAAATTTAATTGTAAATGATTTAAATCGAAAATTAAATCTGGCAATGTACTTAAAACATGTCTGTTTTTTTTCCATAAATAAAATGTTCATGGTGGTCTATTAAAACCTTAGTTTAATAATGACATTATATATATGCTTTTATAATTTACTGTCTACCTGTTTGGTAATAATTTATATAAAATGTCAAGCATTTGCATCTTTACTTTAATAGTGATAAATAATTTTAAAATAAAAGCATACAAATAAGCAAAATCTAAAATATCTTTCTGTTTGTCCAAGTTTTTTTTTTTAATTGAAAATTTTTATAGGAATAGATATAAAATTATAAATCAAGATGTCACTAACTGCTTATCTCGGTTAGCTGTGTAATTTTCAAATTCTTTATATTGAAAAATTATGACTTTCTTAATCTTATTAACTTATATTGATTTAAACTACTGCTGATGTAGTTCTATAAATTTCATTTAACAGAACTGGAAGATTAATTAATTGCGATCTTGTTATTTACGTTTTTTTTATTGAATGAGGGACAAGGTTTGTATTAAGAATCCAAATAAGTGCAGGTATCTTTCTCTGACATTTTATCCATGAAGCTTTTTTATTTCCGTCACGATATTTTTTTTTCTTAGAAACTTTTGAGAGAAGCGCCCTAGGGTTTCGACCGAGCAGAGACAAAAGAGCCGCCAGTTGACATTTGTGTGGTGACTGGAAGGTCTTTTGAGGGAGGGGAAAAATAATAAAAAAAAAAAACCCACCTAGAAACCGAAAGGAGCTGATCGCGCAATTTTCCTCTCTTATGGATAAGGAAATGGTCGATATGAAGACAAAACTTTTTGCTAAAAAAGATCTTCTTTTCAAGTGTTGGCCCTCCGGTAATGGTAGACGTAAACACGTGAGTATTAGGTAATTGATGGTATAATGAAAAATTCCTCCTTTTAAACTTGATCTTTGGGCAAAAAAAGATTTCTGTGTGTGTCAGTTTATATTCCTTTGAATTCTGCTTGTGGAGTTTCATACGTATTTCTTAAAATCACCATCGCTTGTCGTCAATTTTCTTCATTCAAAACATTTCTTAATTTATCTTAATTAAAAATTTTTTTTAATTATTTATTTTATTTTCAGTATTTTTTCATATTTTTTAAAAATTGATATTTTTAAATCGAGCGCGTAGCCGAATGATTTGCAGTTTGGTTTTCAGGTTTAACTGTTCGTGGCTTCGATTAAAATGGAGACATGGATTTTTTTGGTGATTTGACTATGGATTTAAGTTGTCTCACGATGGCCTTGTTCCATAATCGCGTTTTTAGGAGTAAAAGATCTTAGAATTAATATCAGTCGGTGTTGAGAAGTAAGGGGCGGTATGAAGCACTTCTACTTTCTGTGTGCACCCCTCAGAACACTTGTTCTGGAGTTTTCTAGGTTTTCAGCAAAGAACCTCTGCAACATGAAAATGATAATAATGATCACTATTTATGAGAAATTTCCCCGCAAAGTATTTTGAAGTAGATTTTTAACAAAAAAAAAAAGCTGTTTTAAAGATGTATTTTTTAAATTATCTATTTCGCTGTGTGTTGTGAATAGTGACTAATGGTAAGGTGTTTTTTAATAAAACGTTTTAAGAATTACACAGTATTAAATAATTTATCCTCATTTTGCTGTCTCATTTTCTAATCACTTCCTGTAACATGAACATTTTATACTTCATAAATTTCGGTTTCCATTCTACAGATGTTTTGAATAATTTTTTCCTCATTTATTAATAAGAATGATGTTTAGTATTAAATGACATGACATACTCAAGAGATTAATGAACACACAAACATTGCAGAATATTTGACACTTTTAAGCTAGTTTCGCATTTCCTTGCTTTTCTCCTCCTGTGTATCATTAATAAGGGAAATCATTAATGTTACTTACATTGAAATATTTATTAGTACTAAAACCCCTTTTGTAATTCAAACTTACGTTTTTAAATTTTACGAGCTTTAAACATTTTTTTTGATGCTTTTTATTCCTCTTTATGTATTTAAATTTCTGAAAATGCAAACTTCGATCTATGTTTTTTATGATTATACAACATTTGTAAATGCAATAGTACGTTTGCTTCATGTTTTGATTCAAAAATATAATTTTGAATAACTTCTAACTCGGGTAAATAAATATTTCTCATAAATCCAGTTCAACTGTTAATTGGAGTTGAATGTTTAACACTCTTATGTTCGGAATTCATAGTTATCAAACTTTTTCGTGCAAAAGGAGAAAATTGTATAAGTATTTCACAAAAGTATTATATTTTTCAATTTCTTAAACTTTTTTTGTAGAAGCTGATGGAAAAATGCATATTTGTTAAAATATTAACTTTTAAATTTTTATTATAATAAAATGAGATTTGTATATTATGATACCATGTATAAATATTTTAGTTTCATATGTGCAAATGTAAAATAAAACATTTTTTTTTCTTGTACACAATCCTCATTTTAAGTGCTTAAATATTTTTGTTCATTTTCGGAAGAATTATGCTGCTTTTTCCATCACTCTGGTGTGAGGATAACCGAGTTGGTAGCCGAATACTCTTGCCTTCGGTTCAACAGTTCATGGGTTCGAATCCCACCTTGGGCTTGGTTGTTTGTAGTAGTTCGGAATCCTCTTTAAATCACAAGTCTCGATCTAATTAGTCCTCGTGTGCAAAAAATGGCCGTTGAGCGACAAATCAAACCTGATGTGAGGACAATTTCAAACATTTCGCATATCAACCATCAAAATTCCAACTGTTATTTGCTAACAGTTACTTTTAGGTGAAAGCAACTGTCTTTTTATCGTTATATTAAAATGATTCCAGAGAGAGAGAGAGTTTCCATGATTAATATGCACAATTAATCGTTGAAACATTGATTAGAATTGCTGTTGAAAAAATAAAAATTAAAACAATTGCTTCGTTAGTTTTTTTTTAAATAAAACTATTAAATAGTGAACAATAAATATAAAATTTTGTATAAAAATATTTAATAAATAAGAACGCATAAGGAATGATAAATGTTTGTTTAATATCGAAAATTTCATGTAATCAGCAGAAAATATTTAAATTTAATGAAGGAATTACTGTGTTTGAAATTTCAACTTCTATAAGATTTGTAAGAAATAAACAAAATGGGTGTATAAGTTAAAATAAAATGCATCTTATGTTTCGTGTGCTTAGAATTTGAGAATTACTAAAAACTTCCTAAAGGAAATTGTCGAAATGTAACTTGCAATGCAAATACAGATCAGGATACGCGCTGTATAATATCCATTGAAATTTTGGAGTGTTTTTGCGCACAAATGGTTCTCATCCTAACGTGTAAGATGTCCTCCCATTCTATATTCGATGAAGAAAAAATTCAGTGATCATGGTGGCCGTGTTTGAAAAGTGTTACTGTTATATTCTCAGTCTAACGATACAGTTAAAGTTTGTTTTTGATAATCATGATAAAAGTAAGATTATTATGGAGCTGTAGTTTTTTCTTCGAGTCACTGCTTCGGATGATTATGGGTTTGTTCATGTTAGCACATCCCACAGTAATATTAAAAACATTGATCATGAGACTTACAAACGAGTATGCGTTCGTTAGGGCAGTTTATGTGTGAACTGTCATTCTTTGGGGAATTACGTTGTTTAAAAAATGTTTTTTTAATTTTTGACTGGTTGGGACTCCTGGAGAAAAACAAAATGATACGACCAGTACATGATGGTGCCACTTATGCTGCTTCTCATGAAAGTTATAACTGTAGATTTTGATAAAGAATTCTCGTGTTTAAAAGTGACCACAGAACTAAGAAAAACAAACGATTCCTATCAATTTCAGGTTACTGCTTTCTAGAACTTTAATCTTGTAAGGATCGTTTCGAGTTTCAGTTCACCAATTTGGGAGTTCGTTTCTCTCTTCTAATGTAACTATTTGCAGTTATTTGGATCTGTTTCAATTTTAATGGGCAATAAATGACAGCTTTTAGACGAATCTGATTAAAACATAGAAAATAATACTTAGATGCCCTGGGAAAGGATGCTACCGGAATGCTACTTCCTTCCATAACTAATTAAACCGTAGGTCCGGGTCATGCGCAGCATGTCCATTTTTGGTCCTTGGGCCATAAAACCCAACCAACCTAACAGTATCGGTCTAATTTGTCCTTGTATGCAAAATTGACCGTTCAGCGACAAATGAAGTAAATTGAACTTACCATAACTTGCATGAATTCCAATTTTCATGGAGTTTTAAACGACCTTCAATGGATATCATGCGTTTTCGTTTGTGCTTAGAAATACCTAAGGATTTTAATAGACGCTATCATAACATGTATTGCACCTTGCTTTTTCCTTATCGTCGCACCCCACAGATATTTTCAATGAAGCTTTCAACAAATTAACCCTAATGGGTAATGTCAGCGATGTGAAAATTTTAATTGCACATTCTTGCGAGATTTATTAAGTATTTATAAACAAAATGTGTGTGCTTCAGCGAATCTTGTAACACGTCATTGTTTCGTTACTAAAAGAGGAATATCTGTTTTGCATTGGTTATAAAAAGGTTAATGTCTATTTGAATACTGATCAATTGAATTGCATTTACAATTCTCTTAGCATAATATTTTATTAAATAAGAGAATATGACATAGAAAAATGGACAACCGATTCAACGCGATTAGCTGTTATTAAGAGCAAATGTGAGTTGTGAACATCGGAATATCTCAGATGAAGGCATTTAAAACTCAAGCATGAATGGTTTGCGAAAAATAAACGCCGAGGAATGCTTAAAAGAACGCTGACTGAAATGGCTGCGGAGAACGTTATGGTTCTTTTTTGGTTAGTGGGAACACCCATTTGGGGCTTTTTGTATGAATGCGCGGAAATATGAGGCAGTTGGAATTTTTCATATTGGGATAGTGCCGATCATAATTGAATAGGGAAAGAAGTGAATCTTGTTTATATGAAATTAAATTGGCCAAGAATGTTTTCATTTATAAGTTAGTTTATCAAAAAATGACAAGAAATTATTTTCATTTTTTTATTGATTCCATCAAATGATTGAATCTTTAATTTACGTGTATAAATAAAATGTGAACTTATCTTGGAAAGTGAAGCCGCTGGTAATATCGATAATTTTAAGTAAGTTTTGCGTTTGAGTGACATTAGAAGTAAAGATTCTGTTATAATGCATAACAAGAAATTTCTGCGACTAAAAAAATTGTTTTTTCTTTTTAAATTCCATTTTCTTGAGGCTGAACGGATCATTGAGCAGTCAGGGCTCTGCTTTCAGTTAAATAATTCGTGAATTTTATTCTCTTTAAGCACGAATTTTTGCAGTATTTCATGTTCCGCTTTTAAACCGTAGATACTGACCAATTGTGAGCATTCGTTTACAAAATGTGATCACAACTAAACCCAGTTACAAGAGAGTGTAAATTATAAATACATATTTTAAATTTTTGTTAATTATATAGTTTTTTCATGTTAAATATTTGTAAATTCAATTCTTGAAATATGTGTTTTTAAATATACTTTAACCTTTATTTAAAAAATACTTGCGAAATAAAAGTAATATGCAAAGTTTATCATATATTTAGTTGAACACGTTTAACATCGATTTGTAATTGATGTCTTTATGTACTCAATTTATTTTCGAAGTAACAAATATTTTTCCATTTTTAACGAGCTTTATCGTTGCATCTAATTATATTTCTTTTTAGGGTAATAGGATTACCACAAGTTTCCTGCTGATAGTTCGGTAAATGCTGATATAAATCTATGACAGAATTGAAAGAAAATTGAAGCAAAATATCACATAAATGTTAAAAATGTCATCTTTTTTCTTGAAGGCAAAGTCAGTGTGTTTTTCACACAATTTTTGAAAAATATTTTCAAGTTCCCGAGAGTGAGTTTTGTGTGCTTTTTTTAATCAGTCTGTGATTTTCAGTTTCATGGTTTTGGGGAGTTACCTCCGAAATCTTTTGAAATTGTCGTGGATACTCAGAATTACGGGATTGAGAAAAATTTTTATAACGCTTGAATGATTTTTAAGAAACATTAGTTTTTCGTAGAATGAATAAGAACTTATCTTCTGAACGAAAATGGGCTAGTATTCGCACTTATGTGAAATCTTGGATTTGTCAGAAAAATTTACTATGTTCAAATTTTCGAGAACCGTAGAAGTTTAAACCTCGTTTTATATTTAAAATAAGTTTCAAGAGATCATTTCTGTAAATGTCAATAGAAATTACATTTCAATAGTGAGATGGTCTGAAGTTAGACCATGAAAGTTCATCCTTTGCTTTCAATCGCTTAGATGAACAAATTTCAATAAGCATCTATTCTTAGGACTGGATTAAGGAAACTGCCAAGGCATCCTACAGATTTCTATGTTTGAAATGGTAGGGATTGAAGCAGCCTTATTAGTATTCGATGTTGATGCGTATGAGTTTTGTCCTAAACAATATTAGAGTGAAGAAGGAAATTAAAAAAAAAAAAAAAAAAGTTAAGTAAATGAATCGCTAAAGCGGAAGTGTGACGGAAGTGGGTAGTTTTATTTTTGGCCAGCCATCTGTAGAAATGTTTTTCTTACAAGCTAAAAGACCGTGCAGGAATGCTCGAATTGGGGGTTTCCTCCCTCTCTTGCGAAACTGATTGCCTGAGTTTTGAACCGTAGTTTTTAACTGCATTAGCTAATAATATTCATTTTTAACTCTAAATTATAAAATAAATTACCCAATCATAAAAATTGAGTTTCGTAATTCTGTGTTATGGTCTATTGTTTGTGTACTGAAACTTAATTATATTAAATAGATATATCAAAACGAAGATATTTTTTGTATTCATTTAGAATGCGTCTGATTTCATTTTAAAAGGATGGCAGGGGATAATTTATTGAGAAATTCAGTTGAAAATTTTAATTATGAATATTTTAGGCTCATCCTGGCGTATATTTAATTCGTTCATGGTATTATAAAGAAATAGAGCTCTACCAAATGGAGGATTCCAAGCTCATATTGTCAAACAATAGGAATCCGATATTGCATTTTTGCTTTCTGCGTCTATTAAAGAGAATTTTGTTAATTTTTCGGGTTTTCGCTCTAAATACTTGTGATTATCTTTGGAAAAAGTTTTTGCTGGGTAGTTCGAGGTGGACGTTCAAATGTCACATAACGATTTTCAGTTATTAGATTTCCCAGCTCGTGACGACAATTATGAATACTTTAATTCAGCATTATGCTTCTATTATGAAGCGTGTCATGAAAATATTTGTACTTAAGTTAGGACTCTGCATTTTGCGTAGCAGTACTTCAAATTAGTGTACACCGTTATTGTGGCTTCGTTGAAGCGTAAGACTATCTTGAAAATATACAAAGAGAGTTAGTTATTCTCAGTATTGTTGGCACTTTTTTTATGTGTGCGTTACATTAAACTTTTTTTTTACAGAAAGAGAGATATAGAAAAATCTTTTTTTTTTCAAAAAGTATTCAAAATAGACAAATTGTGAAATGATGTGTAAAATGTGCAAGTTTTGTTATTCGGTATTTGACCAATCTTCCCATATTCTATTTGAGTCAAACTGGCTGCCAAATTGTTAGTTTTTGGCCTTTTATTCAACAATTCGTGAGTTCAAATCCCAATTCGTGCTTGGATGTTTGTCATGGTTTGGAATCCATTTTAAACTGTAGGTCCCTGTCCAATTAGGTCTCTAGGGCAAAAAATGACCGTTGAGTGACAAAAACAAACCGTATTATATTTAGAAAAATTCATGTAACATTTAATTGATAATTGAATAATTAGTGCAAAAGTTTGAGTTCTATTTCATCGGATGTAGATTTTTCTAATATTTCAAAGTTCACTTTAAATAATCAAATTATTCTCTGATATAAAATTTTACTGTTTTTAAACATAATCGTAGGCACTCTAATTTTGATAACGTTTTTCGTTGTGAAATATCATTTAAGTTAGAAAATTTTAGATGTTATCAACCTCTAAGCAAAGTTTTAATTTTCAAACTTTTTATTTAACTAATTAACTTTACTTTTTTTAAAAAAAATATTTTAGTTTATATTTCAGTGACGCATAACACCATCTAGAAAAACACTAAATTACCTTACTCATAATTCTTTTGAAGTATCATGATACATTTTTGTTGAATAAGCTGCATCTCGGACTGAGTAATGTCAATAAAAAAAACCGAGTATATCTCGAGAACATTTTGCTTATGTTTCTACATTCAGTCTTATAGCATATTGATGATGAAATCAATCTAGCAATTAAGAAACTAATTTCTTGATAAACAGTGTTTGGGTCTCCTATTTAATAGTTTGTGTTTATTTCCCACCTCGGTCATGGATGTTCTGGTGAATTGGAATTAAAATCGTATTTATCATTCGATTTAGTCCACGTGTACAAAACGTGATTATAGAGTCGCAAATAAATTCGACCACTATTATGCTGTGCTAGCAAACCTATTTGGCTGTAAAAGTGGAATTGGAGACTGGAGTATCAGCAGCCTAGCTTTCAGAAGGTTCAATTTCTCAGTCGTAGATATTTGTATTTGCTCGGAATTTATTTTAAGCTGTAATTAATTACCTGTCGAATCAGCCCTCATGTGCAAAAAGTGACTAGAATGACAAATCAAGAACAGAAACCATTCAGTTCTTATCCGTATAAAAATTTTCAACATAAGATGCTGGCAAATGAATAGATGATCAACTGAGCAAATTAAAGGAGATTATATGGTCCCAAATAGGATCAAAATAATCCCTCCTGGAAAAAAAAAAATCCCGCACCTCAGACAAAATCATCAATGAAAACCCAAGAAGTGGCTTTGAATTCACAATATGGGACCAACAAGATAATGAAATAATCCTCAATTCTCAAATAGATAAGGATTCACAAGAGTTAAAGCTCCTACTGACAACAAACCATAAATTGGAAGAAACCAAACATTTTCATACAGTTACACTGGTATATAATAAAGGAATGCCTGTAAAACCCTTAAAAAGGAAATCGTAAGCAAAAGAACTGAAGAAAAAAGCGAAATCGGTAATCATAGTTCCAATGAACATTTAACCACATTAAATAAGAGTGCTTGCCACATAAAAAAAATGCCTTGGAGGAAGACCGTTATAAAAATTATTTGTAGTAACAATGGATAAGAAAATTCTGACCAACCATCTTTAAAAAATAACAAAATTAAAGGATTAAAAAACCCTACAAAAAGGTTATTTTGCTTAATATGCCGTCTACAGTCACTGAAGAAGAGCTTATCTACTTATCTGAGGAAGACAAGCAATATTTTATTAGACAACCTAACCAAAGTAATTGAAATAAGAGTACATAAATACAAAGCAGGTCTCCAACATATGGTTTTGGAATGCGACAAATTTCTAGCAGAGTTGTTAAAAACATTCTATACATAGACTTTCAACGAGTAATCTCCCTCCAGTAGTTATTTGGTGTTGTTACAACTGCTATACTTTTTGGTTATAGTTGAACATTGTACTCCTCTTTCGCTTATTGTCCCAAATATAGGGTAAAAATGTAGTGCAAAAATTTGTTGTTGTTGGCTGATCCTCTTTGAAGATCTGACATTGGTCAGATGGACTCCACTAAGTTGTTGATAGTTAGAAAGTCAATGATTAGCAGGTGATTTGAGGATAAATCCTCCCGGAAAGTCCGACGCAATCCAGAATATGTTTCGGAGAGGCTGGATAGTCACAGCATTTTTTACAAGTATGATAAATCTTTGTACCACATTCAAACGATAAACATTTTAGATGTCCACTTGAGAATCTGGCCAAGGCAGTCTGACATTTTCGGTCACATTTTGTTTTCAGAAGAATTCCAGATGTTCAAGAGTATCATTGGTGTGTTGGGCAAAAAATCTAATTTCATTATATGATACCAATGTAGAAAGAAACCACTATTATCCCAACCATACAGCATACGCAGTGTTCTCCAAAACTTATTTTAATTTAATTCAGTTAAATATAACCTTATGAAATAATCGATATACAAGCGGTGCTAATCATAAATACTTGTATAAAAAGAAAATTTAAGTTACCCTTTGTCCCATAAAACAAATTGCTTTGACAATCAAGCAAAGACATCCTTACAGAACAACCCAATCACTACCATATTACTAACACTTGCAATCAAATCAAATGCTTACCAATCAGTTGTCAACGAAAACAGTTACATCACAATTTGAATATTTCATCAATAGTAATAATATTCAAATAGTTCTTCAAAAAATGTATTTATTAAATGGTGCAATTCTGGAAGTACCTTCTAGATGGGAATTGTATTATCTAAAAGATAAAAATAATCTTACAGCATCTATAGTGACAGAAATTTTGACTCCTACTGATTACTTCCCAAAGAGACATAGTAGCAATCTGACTAGAAGCAAAGCCACAATCAGTAATATTCATTTCTGCCTACTTGTTTCCAACTGAAGATACAAATTCCACATTAACACATCTGCAATCAATTATCAACATAATCATCGAGGGTAACTTCAACGCACACAATGAAATTTTGTTGATCCAACAACACCACCACCATCCGAATTTCATTGTGTATGTTGTAGTAAAATTGAATTTAGGTCATTTTCAGTTAATAACAATAAATTTTATTCTAAAACTTGTCATTAATAAAGTTTTATTCATAAATAGCATTGCTTCAGCTTGAGTAATTCTTGATTTAATTTTAAGCAAGTTGATGCTATATTTGCGACTGTAGGCTTTAATGAAATTATAGTGTATCCTAAAATTTTCTCCCATCGAATCCGCTTTTCTTTTTGTACTAAATTTTGAACCACTCTTATTTAAAGATACACACGGTTCATATTAAATGCACGATTTTTGTCTTAGCAGTAAAAACATTCTATAGAACAATTCTTTGAAGTGTTTTTCGACCCTGTTTTGCAAAGAAAGCTGCCATTTTGATGTTTCCAAATCATTATTAAGCTATTGTAAACTTGAACCAGAAAATTGGAAGAGTTCTCCCCACATACCCCTTGCTGAGCGCGATCGATAAATGCCGTAAAATCGAAACATTGACAATCAATAAGACTAGAAAAGCTAATGAAGCGAGATCTCATCATTGATGTCATCGATTCTCGATTCATTTTGAATGTCAATATCCAATCAAAAATTAAAATTCATCACTCGGAGTGAATTGAAAGGTAAAATCATTGATGTTGCAATGGAACTAACCAACAACTCTAAACATATGATATAAAAAAAAAAACAGTGGATGATTGGTACCGAGTCGTTGTAATATTTTGTTGTTGGTGTAGAGCCTACTAAGGAACAATATAAGTACATCTAGTATTCGTAATGTGTTGCTTTACGATTTGAGCTAAAGGTGTACTGAGTATAATAAATGATACTGCAAGAAGAAATTATCTTACACACTGAAAGAATAGCTGATATACAAATATCTGACTGCGTAGTATAGAAAATTGGCGATAAAAATGAACTGTGATTATATTTTGTTAATTTCATCGCGTACGGAGAAACAATATGAATGGTTATATATTAGCAATGTAAACACTTTTGCGTTAAATAAATACTGAGTATAAAAGAAATTAATTTCATTGTGAGAAGAGGAACAGGAATGAAAACAGAAAGCGTAGTAGAAAATGTAAGTGAAAGGAATTGAGAGAAAAATTACGAAGTGAAAGGAATCTATCATTGTTTCTCGTGACGTCATCTTTGTATAGCATACATTGTGCAAACGGTGTCCCTTATTTATTAAATCCCGACTGCAGTTACAAGTGCAACAGGTAGCCACACAGGCGTGAAAGACAGTCGCTTGTTCAATTCATGCTTCTTTACAGCTCATCAAACAAAGGTATTTCCTGTCTTGTTTCTGGTGTATTATCGTGCAAATGCACATGGCCTTCGCCAGTGACCTTGGATGGACCCACCATCACTTATTGCTTACAGGCTATTCAAATTCTGACAGGCGGTTTGTTTTCCCATTTTTTTTTTTCACCCGCAGCTTAAAAAGTTCACAAATCAGGCGAATTTCCTCATTTATTTTATTTTTGCTTTATTTTTTTTATTTTCATTCACATATCTACATTCTCTTTCCTATTGCAGATGTTTGACTTATCTTTACTACCTGTAATAAGTGATTACAGTTTTTGACATTCTTCAAGTTTTATCTTTCCATTTATCATTACATTCAAATTTATCTTTCGTGTGAAAAAAGTTGATTTCTTAAATAACATGTAACTTTTATTATTGCGACTATTTTCACCAACATTACGTTTGAAAATATAAGATTAAATAAGTTCTTATATATCTAGCGATTTTTTTTTTTCAATTTTCCAAATTTATTATTTTAAAAATTCCTAATTCAATTTTGGGAATTTTAAATTTATTACAATTTTTTCATTGTTAGAAAATTTTATAAAGACATTGTAACGAAAACTGCATCTTAGGTATGAAATTGTTATTTTGATTGTTTTATGTTGTGGAAAAGACAAAATTACAGATGCCATTTTTTTTCGGTTAATTCTTAATGGTTTTATTTTCCAGAAATTTTACTCTTGTAATTGATTAGCTCGTCAAGTAAAGTAAGATGTTCTTAGTATCACGTAAATTTTTACTTTTTTAGTTTTTGACTTTTTGTTGTGTTTTAAAAATAATTTTCAAACTAAAGTTTTTTTAAAATTAAAAAAAAAAAATTGGAGAAAATTTAATCAAGTGCATCATTTTTAGTTATATATGTAAAGAAATGCTAGTTTTTTTAAAATTTTATATTTGTGATATAAAATAAACAATTTAAATATTTAACGATAATACGGTGCTGAATAATTTCCATAAAAGGAGATTATTCTTTTAGTACTTCATTAAAACATAATTAATAGGATTGTACATTTGTTTATCTGTTATATCCATATTTAAAATTGTTTTTCCTCTGTGAATCTGGAGAACGCTTTTTTATTCAAGCTTTTATTGTCATAAAAATCTTAGTTTTTTTTATAAATT
Organism: Latrodectus elegans; assembly: GCA_030067965.1. NCBI lineage: Eukaryota > Metazoa > Arthropoda > Arachnida > Araneae > Theridiidae > Latrodectus > Latrodectus elegans. Next base: position 46,614,153 of record CM057812.1, read on the forward strand.
TTCAAAAAGAGAATTTTTAAAAATTTTACTATTTTTCTTTAATTTATGCTTAATTTTTATTCCAAGCTAGTTTTTTTCTGAATTTATAGAAGAGTATTTAACGCCTTGGATTACAGTACAACAATGTGTTTTTCAATCCATGGGTTGATTTAAACTGTAGGTTCCGGCCTGTTTCACCCCTTCATCTTAACGATGACCATAAAGAAACAATGTTTAAATATCCAACTGTGTTGTTAAATAGTGTTTCAGGATCAACTTTAAGCTGTTACTCGATTGAATAAAAATTTGCTTAAAAGTGAGTCAAAAGCAATCCAATTTACATGTAATTAAGGGAAAAACTGTTTGTATTTATTTCTAACGGTACATTTTATGCCTTCTAACTAAAATTTGAATTAATATTTCTAATAACATTAAATTTCAGTTATTTTATTTTGTATTAGTTCGCCGTATTTGAATATATTGCAATGCGATCTGAATGTAAAAATCGTAAGCGTATATACCCTAGTGAAATATATAAATCTCGTCAACTTACTCATAAATCTGGAACCATTATACGTGTAAAGTGCTCTTTCTGCAGTTATGTCCGCATGGTTAGTAGTGTCTTAATTTCATTTACATTAGATGCGCAACATGCCATAGACATGCTGTCATACAATTCAATAACATTTGTTAGTTCTTCCTCCACCAAGGTTTCTGTTTGTTATCGGGTATACGATTTTATTATTTATTTCTCCCTTATTGGAGAGCAATGAATTAAGAGCGAATGAATGAATACAATCCATATTTTTTTACTGCATTCTGAAATTTATGAAAACATGTGGAATAATCCATAAGAAATTGCTGGTTGTTGTACGGAAACCACAGACTTTGAAATGCCTACTATAGTTTCGTTTCAGATTTGCTATTAAAATTGATTTTGCGATGTTTAGAAATCAATCTATCTTAATTTTGATAATCATAATTCATCATCTTTATATAAAATAGCGGTTATTAAAAAGATTCATGATTATTTATTTATTTTTATGAAAGTTGTTGTTTTACGAGCTATTTATTTTACAAAATGGAGTATTCATATACGAACTTCTGTAATAAATGTTTTCTTAAAAGCTAAAGAGATTTATAATGGCTATATCTTTAAATGCTCAGTGATGTTAGATTCTTTGTGTAGAAATTAAATTCTTTGTTTATAATTAGGCAGAGTTGCCAATCGGAGGACCAGTGTTGTCTTTCAATTCGTCAGTTACGGGTTTAACTATCATCCTGCCAAAATGCTGCAGTATCTTGATGAATAAAAAATGTTCCTTTAGTGTATGGGGCGCAGCATGTCCAATTTTGGACTTTGCACCATAAAACCCTACCACAACCAACCAACTTCTAGTGTATGGAAATAGCAAGTATGATATCAGATTATCGGGTACTGTGAAGGCTTATTCATTTTAAAGGTGTCGTATCTGTGTAAAGATGTTTAAATAGGTGGTAATATTTTTATTATAAGAGTTCCTATGCGATAAATAGAAGCAATCAATTCATTGAAGTTTCATCTACAAATCTAATTTTTTTTATTATTTATAAATATTTAATTGATTTTAAGAGCAACAACCGAAAATCATTATTTGTATATGCATTTATGTCTGTGCACTCAATAATTTCTTTCTAATCTCAGTGCGACGGTACGTTTTAATTTTCTATACGTTTTTAATAAACTGTCCCATCATTGAGAAGATTGGTCAAAAATCGAATTCGAATAATTTACTGGAATGCATGATGCACAGTATTAGAAATGCTATGTTAATTGGCTAAGTAAAGTCAAAAAAATTTAGTTCTCTTAAGTCTCTGTGAAAATTATGCATATTAAATGTAATTTTATGTAAGTAATATGTATAAATAAACATTATTGAAACAATGCTAAAACTTCATAAAACAAACTTTAAATTCCATAATATTTTGATTAAAATATTATTTTTACGTTCCGATTTTTACCCTAATCACACACACACACACTCTTGTCTAATTTTTAATGAATGAATATTCTGAAATTACCTGCAAATAGAATTATTCATTCAAATGTTTTGCTAATTGTATGCATTCTTAAATCGCTTTTTTTTTACTTTCTTAATACATGCTTGAATGAGTGGCTTGAAATAGAAATCTTTCTCCTGATATTAAGAAAAGCTTGAAAATTATCCGGGTTTTTTTTTTTTTTCTTTCAACGTTGTGTATCTTATTAGGTATTAAAGTGCCACTGATATATAATTTGTTAATTTTAAATACGCACAAGTAAAATAGAATATCATTTACTGCTACGTGAAAGAATTTTCCTTTTTAAAAATTAGTTATTTCTTAATGTCTGTTATGAGTTCCTGCTATGAAGCAACACTCATAATAGAAGTGGATGCATTTCTAAATTACAGAAAATAATCTTAAATTTCTCTACAATATCGAATTCTTCAAATTTTTTGCACCAGGCTTTTATGATGATGCTTCTACCTCTGGATAAGTGATACAAACTATATTGTAACGAAATATTTGTTAACTTTTATTGTCAACAGATGGCGCTATAAGCGCATGTTAGATTTTGTTTATTTTGTGATTGTTGAAAAAATGTTTTCGTTTTTTAGAATTTGTTCGACTGTAATACGTGCGTATAGTTTTGTTTGAAGGGATTAATATCCTATGATGTTTTATTCCATTGAATTTAGATTTATAGAGGCTTTCAGCCTATTCCTTTTTTGTAAATATTGTATAAACATTTATTAAAATATATAGAAAATTATTCGAGCTTTTGCACCTTTTGTTATTGAAGTTGTTCTCAATGCTTAGTTTCGATTTTTAGTTCTTAGTAGAAAAGAGTAAAATCTTTCAATATTAAATAAAACCGTTATCATTGAAAAGAGTTTTTCCAGAAAATATTAGCATTGTATACTGTTATACAATCGCTTTATTGATCTCACCAACTTTAGAATAATTCCTTTAAATACAATTTTAGCTTTTTTGGTTATTTAAATCAAGTGAGAGTGAAATGGAGCTTTCTCTCAGTATCCATCATAGTACAGTAAAGACTTTGGGTACTCTTCCCATTCATTTCATAATGTATAACGTTTTGAGTGCTTAAATTTTGTGTTCGAAAAGTAGTTACATGTACAATCACTGTAGATTGAGAATCGCGTGTAGGAGAAAACTCGAATATCTGAGAAAAATGTATAGTTGAAATTGTTATATTTGTCTCTATTAAGTGACTCCTCTAAACATTTCCTGAAAGAGGTTTCTTTTTGGCAAAATATAATTGCAATTTTTAAAATGTTGCAAAGTATTATTTCTTTTCCATTATTCAAATTCGTAACTAAGCAACTCTTTTACTCTCTTATCTTAATGAAGTTAATATAAAGACTAATAGTGAGGTGTAGTGTAACTCAAAATCCCCCGTAATATTTATAATAGTGCAAAATAATGTATAAATCAAGATTGACGGATAAAACACCATTTAAAAGGAGGGTTGGTTATACGTAAATTCGGAAAAGCATAAAATCTTAATCAATTAATGCATTAGATTTGACTGCGTCATCAAATTATTTCATAGTTTATGGACTTGTATATCATTTGCATTACAATCAGTAATGAGTGTTATATTCAATGTGAAAGGAGTAATTAAATTTCCTTGTGTCCATTTCTTTACTAATCTTCTTAACTAATCATTCCATTAATACTCAAGAACCTGCTGCACGGATTAGTGTATGAAGAGAAGAAATAATCCGATATCATACCCTTCTTAACATCAAGAAAAGGAAACTCGCTCTCTTGCTTGTTCCGAGTGCATATTTCTGGCATATCCATTTGCTGCTTGAAGAGGTTTTCCCCTAAAGAGGATTCAGGGAGCTAGGAGCCCATTCAAAGGAGACACTTTTAGTGTGCACTATTTATCCCTTTCACGATAGGAAAAGAAGCTCGACTCCTGTTATCAGAGGAGGACGTTGTTTGCTTACAGCTGCTGTTCAAATCTTGTGAAATCGACGTATCTGATTATGCAGAGGATTTTCCTCAGTTAATTGTTCGTCAGCTTATTACATTCTAAAATGCTAAGTTTTATCTTGGCATATATGTGCATGCGTGTATATATGTGTATAATATGATATGTGTATGTATTTGTATAATGCAGGTTAGAATATATAAAAGATAGTCTACTTTAAAAATGAAACAGTTGTAGTTTTCCTGGATCCGTTAGCGTTGCAGTGAGTTGGTAGTTTTTATCTATTAGCAGCTACTGTGCAGTGACTATTAAGCATTAACTTTCCCTTATTGATCATATTCATTTTTCTGAATTTTTTCCCCTGAAATGTCTGATTTTTTTTTTCTTCACGAAATTCGTGGTTTCTCCTGTTATTTAGTTGACTGAACTGTTGATACTCTAATTATGTTTGCTATACATTTTTAACTATTGATTTTAGTAGAACTGATCCTGTGCAAAAGGTGATGACATAGTAATAAACTAATTAACCAACTTTATTTTTTTACCTATGCTTTCAATCAATTTTGATCTAATAAGAATGTTAAGAATTAGCTACCTCATCTTTTCTTTACCTGTTCCTTTATGTTTAACAGTTCGAGGGTTCTGTTCCCAATTCCGGTTTAAATATTTGTTCAGAATCAATCTCAACCAATAAGTGCCTTTCGAGCCCTGTAGTGCGCAAAATGATCTGTGAGCGACAAATAAACCAAACCAAAGTTTTCATTACTTATATAGGATATGTTAAGTTCTTTTTCATTTGGAAAATTGTCTAAGTGCAGCACAATTAACCAAAGCTATTTGTCCTGTGAAATGAGATCTTAATATAATTTTCTTTATTTTGCATACTTTTCTGAAATGTTTAAGAATTTATTCTTTTTAATAGTTTTGATTTAAGATATAACAAATTTTCAATATGAATTTTGAAGAACTGAAGTTATAAAAAAATGTGGTAATTGAGAAAATCACTATTTCAAAGGTAGCTTTTACAATGTTATCGATTCACATTTTAACTTTTTGCTTAGTATGTTATATTTGCTCGAAAAGAAATTCTAAAAATAGTATAAATGTAACTTTAATATGCTATATATATATATATATATATATATATATATATATATATATATATATATATATATATATATATATATATATATATATATATATATATATATGAAATTATATCAAAACATCCTAAAAACAGAAATCTTTGTAAAGTACCTAAAATTTAACAAGCGAAATGACTTCTTGGAAAATTCCAGATAATGAGCCCGCTCTTGCCTTCGATTCAACAGTTTGGGTTCGAATCCCACCTAGGGCATGGATGTTTGTAGTGGTTCGGAATCCACTTTAAACTGTAGGTCCCGGTCTAATTAGCCCTCGTGTGCAAAAAATGACCGTTAAGCGACAAACAAACCAAACCAACCAGATAATGAGCCATAGTCATATGTTACAAGAAAGGAAACAATCATAAACGTCGATTGACGTGCCTGCAGGAAACAAACGCCAGATCCATTTCCTATTGTCCAATGTTGGCTGGGATCGAACTTAAGACCAAAATGTATCTTATAATCCTGTGTTTGATAATGTTTATTTTCCTAACTTAAGTTCTAGTATTATTCAAAATACGCGTCATTACGTTTTCTTTCGACTGAGATATCCATCTACCGGTAGAATATTGATTCCTTAGATATCTTAGTGAAATGTGACATGAGCATTGAGGATAAGTAAAGGGCTATGTATAAAATTTGTAATATCTAGCTTAAAACTGAATGTTGTAGTATTATAAATAAATAACGTAGTATTGTAAATAAATAACTGTTCTTGTATAATCAAGTGATTAATAAAATACCATTAATTGTGTTCCAAGAAACTGATTCGTATTTTAAAATAGCTTTTATCTTCATAGAATAAGTTAATGGGGTATGCGAAATAACGAATATTACTATTAAATATAGTCTTCCTCTGTGAAATTAGGGACTGAATAGGTTTCCAGATTACTATAAAACTGAATTATACTATTTCAGATAAATTTCGAGAATTCGAATAAATATGCATTTTTCTGCGCTTCAAACGGATTCCTTATTTATTAAATGATATGTAAAAAAAAAAAAATGCTGATCTCTAAAAAGTATTAAAATAACATTCATAGTATTAGAAATTGAATTTATAAAGATATTAATTTTAATTTTCCTGTAATATTTTATTTATTGATAATTATTGAATAGATATTGGAAAATATATTCTTATGCGTATTAATAAGATTTTATGAACTTTTTTCTCCTTTCAGTTTGCAGTTTTGATGTAAATTGTGATCCGTCTGAAAATAGAAAGGCTCCACTTTTTCTGATTTAGAGGTAAGAGATTTGGCTCTTAAATATTGTATGTTTTTGAATCGATCAGAATATATTATCTGCCTTCAATCTCAACGTGTTTAGTCGCGAATCGTGATGTTAATACGCTTTCCTACAATGAGATTCATTTTTTGTAGTTTACAAATCGTAAAACAGCATTTTGACTCTTGATAAAATATGAATGAAATTATAAGCATAGTTTCGTACTGATGATACAGAAGAAATACGCAACTTTCTATTGTGAATTTTTTCTCACATCTAAATTCACTATTAAAATATTCCATCTAAATAAATGTACTTAAATAAAGTATTAGGCATGGTTAAAATGGCAAACTATATAAGTAGAATTCTGTCTATATCGCTTATTATGTTTTTTTTTTTTTTTTTTTTTTTTCGAATCGTCCGTAAGTATATTTTTATTTGTCAACAAAAAGAGAAAATAGTAAGTTCCTCCTCCCTAAAGGTGCAATATTCGAAACATGCTGTATTCCTTTAAAATTAAAATTGAATTATTACGTATCTAAGCAATAAGTAATTTCAAAATACGTTAAAATTACTCATTGTATAGATATATAGTCTGATACAATGCTGTGAAATTTTCCTAATGTTGCTGTATCGTTGATTATTTAATATTTCAGTAATGTTTGAGTTTCTGATGCTGCAGTTAACTGTAACGTAATGATTTTTACTATGCCGTGGCAAGCAAAATCGCATTAAGTCTGAGACGAAACTTTGTATCAACTTTAAGTAAACTTACTTTTGTAAATAATCTGAACTTGGCTTCCGAAACTGAATTTCTAATGCTTCAAAAACACCGTGTATCGGAGCCTAAAAAACTGGAAGGTTACTAGGAGTTCCCTCCTTAAAAACATCTTTCAATAAAAACTAGAATTAAGATATATTCCTCGCCAGAGAGTAAAATCGGAAGTTTTTCAGATTACATATGGATTGAAGAAAGTAACTATCGATTATGATAATTAAATTAGAAAGGGATTTGGTCATCCTTTGCAAAAATTAGTTAGCCTTATTAATGAATTTGAGCCTTCGTTATACTTTTCTGTTCTTTTATTCGTTGACTTCAATAACTGTCTCTCTTAAATATAGAATAATATTAGAAAGAACCTCTCTCTCTCTCTCTCTCTCTCTCTCTATATATATATATATATATATATATATATATATATATATAAACTTCATTTTTTCACCAAAAATTATAAAACAAAGTTTTCTTTGTTAGAATATAAAGTGGTTTACTGGGTGGAAATCGGCAACTTTTCTTGCTTTTATATCTGAGGTACAGGTGCAACAGTTAACATCTTTTTGGGGAGATGGAGTCCCGAACTCTCAACCTTTTTATTGAAGGATCGATTCACATCATCCATGGCCCGTCATAATCCGTCCAGCCCAATTTCAATATCATATATTCTTAGGGTGGATAGAACTGGGACTGGCTCTTTTGCCAAAAGGAGTTCACATCCTGCGAAATCCCATCCCGACATATTCGCCTTAACTCACCTGGGGCGGCAGGGAAAATGTGCGCGAATCGTCCGATACATACTATCGACTTTTTCCATGGCGATTGATTCTGTTTTCCTCGGTGAAATTTTCTTTGCCTACCTACCTTTCAGTCTGTCGCTCCCACCCGAAGAAAAGAAGAGAGAGAGAAGCCACTGGATTGACGTCACAGAAAACTCTCGCCGACCCCCCCTCCGGAGTGATCCTCTCCCGCGAATAACGTCCCGCCATTCCTCGTTCAAGATGGAGGATATGACGGAACGGTTGTTCTTCTCGGATCGTCCTCAATCATTCCATTACCATCCCTAGTCAGAGGATTGTTCTTATTCGTGACGAAAGGGTTCAAACCTGTTGTGGGTATTTCTCATCTGCCTCTTCACCAGCTGCTGGAACTTTTTTATTTCAATCTCCCGTAGAAGAGAGGCAGCCCCCACCACTCTCCGGCAGAAGTGTTTTCTAATCTGCCCGACTACCCCTGGAAAAGTCCCGGAGATGTGAATAACTTAAGTGCGTGTGTGTGCGACCTCATCTCACGCTTACAATTTTCAAAGAATCTGAGGTTCTCAGTGTGTATGTGTGCAACAGAGCATTGGTCTGCCCCCGCAAAATAGGAAGGAAGGCATACATTTCCCGACGGGCGAAGATCCCCATGGTAAATAAAATGTTTCTTTTTCTCTTATCCTTCTTTCAATGTAACAACATTGTCTGTGACCCTATTTTCGGAACTACTGGGAAATTCTGATGAGTTGGTTTTTTTTCCTTTTCGCTTGGTGTTCCATTCCTGGATGTTTCGGTGGCCATGTTTAAAGCAGTCAGTTCCCCCTTTTACACCTTCTTACCTGAAATCGGATGGCATCACCCTTAGGAAGGGGTTCCACTAATTCTCTTGTCTTGCTACATAAACAGGAGCGAAAGCCGATTCTAATTTTACATGAAGCAAATATCCTTCGGCATTTGAACAGAAAGTCTGAAAATTTTTATATTTTTCTTAGATTTAATATTTTTCATTCATTTAAACTTAGTTTTTCTTTTCGAATTTCTCTAGATTCTACAAAAATGTAATCAAGGTATACTTATAAATATTGCGAAAAAATGAAGAAACTTAAAAAAAATTGAACTTTTTTTTACTTGCTGTATTAGATTAAAATAAATTAAGGCATTATTAAAAATCCGACTTTGTTTAATGAAGCTAAATTCGTACGAATTTATTGATCCTTAAATTGACCTTGAGCTTAAGACAAGTTATTGCAAAACAAGTCTATTAATAGAAATTACGTTTGTAGACATGTAAAGAAAATCTGGTAGTTGTAATACTTTAAGTGTTAAACGTATTTCAAGATTTTTATTTAATTAAAGATGTGAACTAAGCGATGTTTTATTAATCAATATTTAAATTGAACCCTATTAGCATAATTTAGATTACATTTTTGAAACATTTTCCATAACTGTACATAATGCATAGGTATCATAATTAAATTTTAAGTGTATGCAATTGTCATTAAATATCCCTTTTTATAATTATAAAATACATTGAGTTTGTGCAAGATATTTCTGTACCTGTGAAGTAGTCTGAGGCACGAGTCAGAGATTTTCAAATCCTTTATTTCAAGTTCTTATCGATTTCTGTATTGAAAAGATTTCTGTTGCCTTTTCTGATGAAATATGGTTTTAAAGTCATTTAGCTAATAATTTGTTTGAAATTAATATTTCAGCAATGCTGCCCCTATAAATTAAAAAATATATATATACTAAATTAAAATAATGGGTCTTTTGAATCTAATCTTTCAATTCAAAAGTTTCACATGATCTTGGATGTAAATGTCTATTCGTTCTGAAATTCTATTCTTATTTGCATCGTCAAATAATGGAATCGATGATTTTTGTTCTCTCAAATAAGATAATTTTATTAATACCATTTTTTTATTTTGTGAATAAAAGGTCTAACATCAAATATTCATTAAAGTAAAACTATTTAAGTACATTCACTATTGCATAATGTTAATTTTATAAATCAGCTAAGTTTTTGTAATTTTTTTACTACTTGTTTGCTGACAGATTTTCATTAGATTTTTTTATACAATTGATTATCTGATTAATGTACAATTGATTATCTGAGTCTGTAAATAATGAGAATAAGTTAGAGTTTTTAGCTCAATCTTTCCCTCATTTTTTACATTTAAAATTTAATATGAAATTAAACCAGTGATTAGTCTGTGACATCAAAATTATGACTTTTAATTTAAAAAAAAAGTGCTCCTTATTTTAAGAAAAACGTTGTAATGTTTGATGTAGGAAGTGAGAATTTTAGAGAAAAAAAAGGTTAGAAATTAAACAGAAAGTCTCTTAAAAATCCTTTTCTTAAAAATTCATTGCAAGCTTCATACTAGTTACGATTTGTTAATAATTACCATTATAACTAACCAGTGTACACTTTGTAATTTTTATTAGTGCAACATATATTATTATTCACAGGATTAATCATGTTTTTTAATTTTCTCATTTTTGTTTAGCATGTTATACAAAAATGGACACCCATTTAAATTTTCAATATGAAATATATACATGTGGCATATCGCTTCCAATTTTAAATAATAATCATTGGTGCTAGATAAATTCCTTGCAAGAAAAATCTCCTTTAAAACATTCACGAATATTAACAAAGTATTTGTAAATATGGTATGGTGATGATGCAAATAGTATATATATTTGTAGTTATTGTTAAATTTATATTAGAGCACTGCCATTGATAATATTAGTAAGTTTAAAAATATATCAATTCTTATTATCATACTTTATTGTGTTGCTATCGTAAATTATTTTGGATTCATTTTTTCTTTCGATGTCTTTCAAGTCACACAGCTTATTGTATTCTACATGCAAAAGCTGAATCAAATGATAAATCGTAAATTCTGGAATATTATGAAGCAATCGCCATTTCTGATATTCAATTGGTTTTTAATTAAAAGAATAATTTATTTGGTACTCCTTTTATACGAGGAAACAGTTTGAAAATGTGTTTTTTTTTGTGCATATTTTACTTTTAAAAGTAAATTTCTGTGTTTACATCCTGATGATTGGCGCTTTGAGCCTCGTCTCGTGAAGTTCGTGAGTTCGATTGGGGGCGAGTGTTCTTAGTGGATTAAACTGTAGAGACCCCGGTTCAATTAGTTCTCCTGTGCTTCCCTGTAGTCCTGGTCAGCTCCGAGATCTTTCAAATTCAACGATACTCTTTCTTCAGGGTTTAGATGACAGTAGTTTTTATGATCATTCTTAAATTGTGCTCTCTGATTCAATTCATCTTGATTGGTTGAATTAATACAAACGTAATGCACAGGAGGAATTAAATCCCTTATAAATCTTCGAAATAGAATTTTTAAATACAATAATTTAATGCAGAATTATTGTTGGCTATAATTTTTGAGGTATCAAGATTTTGCTTAACCATACAGTTATAGTATTTTCAAAGTATCCTTTAGGAAACATTTTTATTTTTTTATTTAAAATTATATTTTAATTATGTGTATGTGTGTGTATGTATATATTTATAATATAAAACCGAAAACACTCACTTGTACTATACATGCATTATAATCAGATAAATATTTTCTAATATTTTTTAAAAAAAGTTATTGAAATTTATTTTTAACTAATTTTTAAGTATTTTTTTTGTTATTAAAAAGGTTTAAAAATTGACTATTTAAAATATATATATATATATATATAGAACGAATATTGGAATCTATTACAATTGCTTGTGAACCAAAAAGAATTTGCAAAGGAGGTGTTAAAGAAGTTCTAATTATTTTCAGTGCAATGTATTATCAATTAACTGTGCAAGATATTTTTATTCTACTATGTTCATAAAAAATATTTAAAAGTTTAAAATAATTTAGATCACTTGCAGTCGAAATAAATTCCTTTTAGAGTTTTATGGGTTGTAGCAAAATTCTTGTATACAATTATCTTTTTCAATTTTTTTAATTTTTTCATTAAATTGTCATATGTTACTCTTAAAAATTTAACGTGGCACACATGTGGTACGTAAACCCAGGTTTTTTTTTTTCGGGGGACATCCCTGCTTTAAAATAAAAAAAAATTAATGTGAAAAGATACCTTTAATAATCAAGCAGTCTTTAAATCCAACTGTTAATTTATAACTGGATTTAATAATTTTTGTGATGAACTTATGAACAATTTTCATTCATGAAAAATCTTGGTAAATGTTTTGAAGTACAAATTTTTGTAACGAAATTTCGTGCGCAACAGATTCCCTACCAAATAAAACAACCCATTTTAAATAATATTTTAATTTTATCTTTTATTGCAATTTATTTTCCTGGAAATGTTTCCTAATTGTATATTGGTATTGTTTTTAAAATAGGATCTGCATGATAGGGTAATGCATTAACTGCTTTTTCACAACGAAATATTAATAAATAAAATACTTTCGCAAGATGTTTGCTTAGTTTTTTTTTTATCTGCTTTAAATCTCAACTTTAGTAACTATAGTTTTATATAATCATGAATTCTGAAATATGTCTTATCCGCGATGGAAAAACGGCTGAGGTTGTTGTTCAATGAGTGATTTTCGGCCGTTCTTTATACGATGTTCAACTTCAAGATTATTCGATATCTTAATTGAAACAAAATTTTTAATATATATTAGTTAAACTTTTTGATTTTTTTTTCGGGGAATTACATAGTAATTTTAAATATAATTAATAGAATTTTAGATATAATTAAAGAATTAATAGAAAGTAATTTTAGAGCATTGTTTAGTTTACACTCATAGAGTAGTATTGATTTTCCCTATTTTTGCTGTCTTGTGCAAATAGTCTAAAGTGAACTCTATTTAGTACATCGGTTCGTCTTTAAAAAATGATTAATGTTGGTAAAATTCTTCCAAATGTGTAAATAAATGTGTTAATTTTTAATTTTGTTAAGAAATTAATTGATACATAGAAACATCATTTATCTTGAGAGAAAAGTTTTGTAAAATGAAAATCTAAATAAAAAATTTTGTAAATATCAAATTTCTGTTTTCACAGAATTTTATTCTGTTGAGCTGATACTATTAACTCCATTTTGTATCACCAAATTAGCAGCTGATGAGTGGTTTGTGCTCTGACTATCATCTGAAGAATTCGCTTGTTCAACTCTTTATATCTTAAACATGAGTGTTTGTTATAAATCAGAATTCATTTTAAAATGTAAATTCCTTTTGCCCTCGTGTGGAAAAAGTGCCCTTCGAGTTGCAAATTAAACCTACCTAATCCATTTTTTCAATTTTTATCATGATCCCACTGAAAATTTCTGCAGGACACTGCCTTTTATTTAAACACTGAAAATTGATTTCAAAAAGATTAACAGATGAGCTGAAGTTTGTTGAGTAGACTTAAATTCAATAGAAAATATGTCAGGTCACTTGCTTCAAGTCTGTGCAAATCAATATGACATACATACGAATTAGAAATAGCTATTATAGATGATAGGGGAAAAAGTCAAATTCAATAAGAAATCGAATAATTTGAAGTTGCTTATATTAATTTGAGTAGAAAAAAAATTGTTTAATGTTGATATAAAAAATATGTTTATAAATACCTGCTAAAAAGTTCAGATATTTTACATTTCATTTATTTGCATCAAATTAATTTTTAAGAAAATTCACAAAAGTTATAGAGCTTTTATAATTTAATACTTATAAAAAGGATTTTAAGATGTCATATTTGAATGTTTATCATAATTTAGAAATAATTTTAACTCTAAGATTTATGAAAAACGTACAAAATATTTTTTAAAATTTCATTAACAATTGCATAAGCAACGCACATGTCTAATAAATAAAAAAGAAAAGTAACATACATTGAAAGAATGTGAGAATGTCTTTAATTTTGTTATAATCAAAAATTAATCCAATAGAAAAAATATTAAAACTTTCAATTCGATTATATTTATATTTTATCCAGCTTAAATTTGCAATTAAAATACAAATTAATTTTTAATTAATGTTTTCATTAAGTTAAATAACGAATTCACTTTAGCTGTTTATAGTAATTTTATTCCTTTGGCAATTTTTATTCATTTATAAATTAAATTTCATGTTCTTTATACTCTATAAAAATCCTATTTCAGAATTAAAATCGAGTAACAACATTGGATGTTTCATTTTGTATCCGTGCCCATTTTCCCATCATTACAGTCCCAGAGAAATTTTTTTTTTTTTGTAGGTTATTTATGCGTTTCTCTTATGTAAACGTATATGTTGCAATCAATACATACTTGTTTTGTGTACTTGTCTTCCAAATTTTGGGTTTCTACATTCATTTACAAATTAGGCGGAAAAAAGCAAGTTCCTTAATATTTTCAGGCCAGTGTATTATGAATCATTCTGTTTCTTAAAACAGTCTTTTTTCAGTTGGATTCTCCTGAAAATTATTAAATAAAAAATTAAAGAAATAGCTTGAGCACATAAATTTTTTATACTTTTATGAATCCTTTAGTATAACTTCGCTTTCAGTTTTAATCAAACTTTACTAAAAATAATGCATTAATAAATTTGTCATAAAGTGGATGTTTTTTTACCCCTTTTACTTTTTCTTCTGTTCTATTGTCAACGTGTTAATGGCTTCAATCAATGGAAAACGGTTTTTGAAAGTGATGCTTTGGTTCTTATATAAGAAATCGTTTTATTAACAAAATGAACGTATTCTCAGACGTTCGATGGTGAATATCGCCTCGTTTGCTGCCGCTCAAAAAATGTCATTTGAAGGCTGGCAGCAAAGTCGACGAGAAGTCGTATTTACCACGTGCCTTCTCATTACGATGCCGTAATTAATTATGCATGACATAGATGAAACGTTATCTGACGTCATGGATGTTTTAAACCAATAAGAATTATAATAAAGTGACGTAGCCATGTTCTCAACCTGAACGAAAGAAACAACTTTATGGTTAAAAAATATATAATTAGTTTTATGAATGGATATGATATCTTAATATAGTATTATTTTAGACTTATCAGTTTTTGTCAATAACCATATCCTTGAGCGACGCATCTACTAATCAATTAATCAACCCATACCTAACTGTTATGTTTCTTTGATTTTTCCTCGGTATTATTACTTCCAGTCCCATGAATATGATGAAGTTTTATTTCTTTTGTGTGATTGTGGCGACAATCTCAGTACTTAAATGTATTTTGTACTGTGTTATTTTCTCTTGGCTGTAAACTCTTATCTTCATTTCAAAAATTCTTGGATTCGAATTTCATCTTGGATTTCAAGGTCTACTGTGGTTCAAAATCCATTTTAAATCATAAACCTCGATCTGATTTGCCTTCGTGTGCTACAAATGATTATCTACTAACAAACATCCTTAATATAAAATTTAATCTTATTCTTCCAGTATATCAAAGGAATGGCTATGATTTGCTTTTTTGCTTCATGAACGACAAAATCTGCTGGTTGACCAGAATCAAATTGTTTAGCTACTTAATTTATAATGGAATATTATTCTGGGTTGTGTACAAACTATGTATAATAAGTTTTTATATAATATTTAATTATAAAATTTTCCAATTTCAAAAGGGTAAACAAAATTAATTTAATTGTTTTATTTTAAAATTAATTTCAAATTGACACAAACTTGAGTTCAGATAATATTTTATTTATTTCGAAGAAAATTTCTTATGAGTCTTCATTTATGATAAATATTGCAATTTTTTTAGAATTCAAAATAGAATATTAAACAAAAATAGATGGTGTTACATTTCCAATTTTAAGAATCTAATTTTACTAGGAATGTATTTATTTTTTAAGTGTCAAATATATATGTAATATTTTATATAATATGATCTTATGTTAATTTTTTGCTGATACTTTTATAGATTTTTTTATTAATTTTTTTCCTTTTCCTCGGAGATGCATTTTAATTTGTGCATTATAAACAATTTTTAATATGTAAATGCAAGATAGCATTTATTAATGAATAAAGATTTTTTTTATGGTTTTATCACAGCTTATGTAAGAGAAGCTTCTTTGGAATATAGATATATTGAATGTCAGCCGATAGTGTACGTCGCTCTTAGAATTACTTTTTCATATTTTTGCATGAATTAAGAATCAAAATTGTTGCTAATTTTCGATTTTAAATATAGGAATAATTATGAAATTAATTATAAATTTATGAATAAAAGCCACGCGTAATCATGACTTTATAATGTGTAAAAATATATTGACGGTATGAATATAAAAAAATTCTTTTGGAATTATTTTGTGACATAAAGTCTTGTAGGATATTCTTAGAAGAATACAGTAAAAATATTCACGATATTTTAAAAAAATCGAATTTATTGTTTTCTGGATATTTTCAAGTGAACATTTTTTAAGGTCTTCAATTATAAGGTGTTTCAATTACTTGTGAATTTCCAGGTTATGAGCATTCGAGCTAAGAAACTCCCATTTAAATTTCTGCTCGTCAAATTTTATATTTTTACTAACATTGAAAAAAAATGCTTTAAGCTTTTTTAATGAATCTATCTACAGTAAAATTATGCACGCACTTTTAAAATGCGAATTTTAATAGTTATAAGCTTAAAATCAACATTTAGAATTGTTTTCTATAATCACATTTATAGATGTAAGTAGTCAGATTATATTAATATAATATCTATGATTATTTAGTTGATTTTAGCATATTTAAAATAATTCAGAAACTTTTCAAAAGTAAAATATTTCTTAGGTTCTGTTTTATGCATATTTTTTTTTCAAGAATATTTCTGATTTTAAATATTTCTCATAAGTTTCTTTAATTGGGCTCATTTAAGTATTAAATTGCCTAAATTCATCTTTTATATGTAAGTTTATAGAAGTTTCTTATCGCCATTCAGTGTCCATTTTAAATCGAAAATTGGAACGTTCGCATATTGATTTTAAGTAACGTTAGTTATTTTTAAAATTTTGCTTATTAATAAGATGCATGTGGAATGTCATTACATTTTATCTGAAATCAATGACATTAAACTGAACTTAAAAATACCTTGGAACTGTGCCTTGTTAGTATTCAACTGCCATATTGGCGCGCGCGCGTTTCCGTAAATTAAAAAGTCGTTTCTAATAACTTTATAGATTATGGTGAGTAATTTCATTTTAATTAGTCATTTTCTTTGGAATATGCAATAAAACAGCGCGTACTGAAGAGAAATTGATTTTAATTTTTTTTTATTGGTACTCTTGTTTTAATTATTGTATTGGCGATGAAAATTTTAATTATTGCAGTCAGCAAAAAATAATTTGACGTGGTCTCTGTTGCATAAAAACGACTGATTATTATCTAAAAAATGATATAACTAAGTTTTATTAAGTAATATTACATCTGCAGCATAATTTAAGAACAATAATTTCTTATTTATACCACATTCTTAAGCTGTAAAAAAATTCGACATTAAAGAAAGTTTTATATTGTTAATTAAATCAAAAATAAAAATGGAACTCTTAGGAATTATTTTACAGTATCCTCATGTATGGCACGTTATAACTTTAAATTTTCGTTACATTATATATTATATTAAAGTGGCACATTATATGCTTTATTGTTAGGCCTTTACAACATTTCAATAACTATACGCCAGTTAACTTTTTAAAATTAAATGCCTTTTCCTTTTCTTCTGTTGCATCCATCAAAATGATAAGAAATTAAATGTATTCTTTTGCGATAAAAAAAAAGTAATTACAATGTATTAAAAAATTGTCAATTGAAAATTTGAGTTTTTCTTCGCAATTATAAACAAATATAATGTAATTTAAAAAAAATTTCCTCAAAAAAGAATATCCTATTTTTATACTTACATAAAGATTTTTTGCCTTATTTAAGAAAAATGGCATTATGAAGAAAAGTGAATTTTTATATTAATAATTTGTGCCCTTAATGCAAGAAAACTGAGTGTTTTTTAGTATTATAATAAATTTCAATATGAATAAAAAGTAGTATCTATTTTTAGAAGATACTTGAATATTTTCATGTGAAAGAAAAAATGAATTTTTTTTATAGAATTCTGTAAAAAAAAAAAAAAAAAAAAAAAAATTATAAATAGATAAAAGGCAAAACCGTGGAACAGTAAATTTTGAAATCTACGAAGCTATTTTTACGTAAAATTAATTTCTCTAGACCAAAGTTTGTCTCATTTTAGATTTGATAATTTTAAAATGTCTGATAATGACAAGAAATGGGAAATCTAAGATGAAAATTTAATTTTATTAATATTTTTAGTGTCAAATGATACGTTTCAAATGATATGCAATATTGATTTTAATGTTTTAGTTAAAGAAAAGCAATTGATTTAATGAAACTGAATTCTGAAAAATATATAACCATATCCATCTCAACTATTTAAATATTTATCTTACAAAATTTTTTTAACTAATATATTATGGAATATTACGGATCGATTATTTTTATGCATATTGACATACATAAAAATCTAATCTTAAGTCTCGTGATATAAATAAAAACTTAGAATAGTTTTTTCTAAGTTTGTTCGTTGAATTGGATCCTAAGCTTTTCGACTCGTGAATTTGATAGTTTTTAAATATATCAAGTAGTTTCTAAATTTATTAGTTGCAGGAAATATTATGATTACAAGAAATTAACAAAAAAAAAATAAATAAAAACACTTTTTAAGAAATTTCGGAAAAAAAAAAACATTAACAAAGTACACTAGGCGTGATTCTTTTATCCTTATTTTTCATTTCCATTTTGGAATTCTGCAACCATTTTAAAAATTGGATCTAAGAAATTAAATGGCAATTTTTAAGTTCATTTCGCTCGGTTTTTTTTTAATTTTTTTATTTATCATTTGTTTTGGTAACTACACTTCTGGATAATTCTGATTGCCAAAATTTATACTTTTTCGTTTATATCGTGTATCTTTTATTCAGCAAATGATTGATTGAAACGTTTTCTATACTAATAGACGTTACACTTATGTATGTGTTTCGAACAGAAATTAATATCTCTGCTGATTTTATGAAATAAAGGTATATAGTAATCATTAAATTCACATATGCTTTAGCGGTATTTTTTTGCTGAGTGGATTATTTACTTTGTCTGTAGTTAATCTATGCTATTTCTGTTCGGAATAACACGCAGATGTTTGTATGTCACCATGGTGACTCTTCGAACAGTCTTAAGTAACAACACATTAATGATGACGTCATCATTTATGATCTGGTCATTAACTTTATGCGAAGATTAGCACATGATAATCTATTAGTAGAGAATATCAAACGAATTGTCAATTGCATTAGCAACATCATGATGGATGGTATAAAATGATTCTTTCCTACACATCAATTCGTACATGCTGGTATTAGTATTACAAATACATCGGTGACTTCCAAAAGGGCTAATATTTTTAGATTTTTCACTTACGCTTTTGTTTATTTTCCAATGGA
The DNA here is from genome assembly GCA_030067965.1 of Latrodectus elegans. Lineage (NCBI taxonomy): Eukaryota > Metazoa > Arthropoda > Arachnida > Araneae > Theridiidae > Latrodectus > Latrodectus elegans. The sequence goes on from CM057812.1 coordinate 46,633,472, forward strand.
AACCCAGTACTGATTAAACATTACTCTTAAATGAATTCATTTACACTAACAGAATACTCAATAAAATATGTGCATTTGTGAAAGGAAACAAAAATAATCTGCTTACATTAAATATTCCTCTTAAAATAAATGTAGCGAATCATGCGGATTCTTTTAATTTTATAGTTCTCAATTTATTTCATAAAGTACAAATTTTTTATGTATTTTCTGTTCTATTTCTTTTCTTATTTGGTTGTATTTAACGTACGAATTTTATTTTTTCATCATTCATTAAATTTTTATTAAATCTTTTATCGTCTTAATATATACATATTATGCATTACATAAATTTTTTTAAATGTTGAAATTACTTCCCAGTTGTAAAAAAAGTTTCTTATATTTAACAATTATTATTAAGTATGTATTTAAGATCATTAGGTTGAGATGCAATTATTTATCTGTACTTGATACAGACTACTTTTTATAATTTATATATTTCATTATTCTTAAGAAGTTGAAGAAACGCCATCTGTGATTAGAACGCTGCTGCAAATGTTTTGTCTCTTGATTCTGGGGCTTTTATCACTGCCATTTTTACGTGAATATTGAAGTCATTGTATTTAATGCTGTTTTTGCGTTGAAACGATTAACAAAATTCTGATTCTTTCCCTTAGAACAATGCTGTGTCATCGTGACTTGAAATAATTCCTATAACACATGCTGTTTCTGATCGGTTTCTCGCTTTGCTCACTTTTAAGGTTTTTAATATGCATTTGTTGAATATGCATTTGTTGAGAAATATCTTTGGAAGTAGAAAAAAATGTTTTTTTTAATAATTATATTAATGTATTTCTTATTTAATTATATAAATAGTTGACCATGATCATTTTCCTTAGGAGTCATGTAATGTTTTCGCATTTCAAAAAATCTTACAATTGAAATAGCTAGTTTTGCTAGCTTGCCCACTTCGTGATTTCAAATAATTTCTACAGATCTAACCACTGTTTTAACCCTAAAACTTCGTAAAATCATGCTATTCATTTATAAAGAAACTCTAATTTATCAAACTTTATTAAAATTTGTAATTTCCGTTGTAAGAATATTTAAACATTTGTAATATTTCCAGCAATATAACTATTTGGATGGTTTAATTAATGCAAGTCTCGAGTTAGAAATTCCATGAATTCTTCAAATAAGAACGGAATACTATTAATTGTCAGAAAATTATTTTAATTATATAAAAATTTCTGGTATTTTCTAATGTAAGAAAGATCCTGGAACACATTGAGATCTTTCATTTAAAAATGAAGTTTACGATCTAAGAATAATAAAATACTTTTGAGGAGATAAGATCATGCATTCATTTGAAAGTATGTTTTCGAAATTACCTCCTTAAATTATGAAAGGGAAAAAATGCAATTTATCATAAGATTACATTGTCTAACCCATTATTACATGCACTATAAAAATACCATTTATTTTATAAAGAAATTCAAATAATCATGATGGGACGTTAAAAAAAAGGAAAATTCTGTTATAATTCGTTTTATTTGTGTTTTGTTTTACTGTTTAATTTTTAATGTTACTAGCTTTGATTTTTCTTTATTATGTGATTGATAATTATTATTATCAAGAAATATTTTTAGTGATTTTTCTTGTAATTTTTTATCTTGAAGAGATTCGCAAGCATACCAGTGTTTTTTTTTTTTTTTTTTAATTTTTTATCAGCATATAAATTAAATGTTTAAAATGTGCATAAAAATTTGTAGTCTTAAATTTAGTTACTTATTGAGAAAATTTATAAGTATGTAGCCTTTCTTAATTTCTAAGATCATATTTATATTTTATAATGAATTTTATGTGTCACAAAAATAAAAATAAAAATTGTTATGTGGCACATACTTCTTATGTAACCTCCTTTTACTACTATTTAAAGTAAGTTCTAAATCACTACATATTAGAGCTATTTCTGGTACTTATGGACTATATAGGATTAAAGTTTAACACTGAAAGCATGATTTTATATTGTAACATCAACATTAATAATATTTAAAAAAATTTCTTTTTTGCTGTGGTAATAAATGTATCTTGAGTGCCATCATATATTGCAATTTTTTATTTGAAGGGTCATCTTTGCATATTTTCACTTTTCATAAATATTATTTGAGCTGTAATTTATAAATGATAACAATGGGGAGAGTTGGTTTTAATTTCCATATATTTAGATAAAATAAGGAATGTGGGTATTCACACATACTCAAGGAGCAGAGAAGGTGCTCGATATGAAAAGAACCCACATATATCAGACAGTAAGATGTCAGAACCTTTAAAGGATACAAACTCAGTACTCGTCGTTGTTAAACAATCCAAGACATTTCGGTATGTTTCTTCGGTGACAAGCTAATATTTGTATGATCAGCGTTCTATTTTTCAGTTTTTTGGTTCGGCTTCTAGTTTGGGCGCGCTGATCTGCAGATGAATTGTTAGCTTTTTGGTCTTCAGTTCAAGATCTTTTGGGCTGGATTCTCACTTTCAGTATTAATGTTCATAGTAGTTCGGGGTCCACATTAAAATGTAGATCCCGACCCATTTAACTCTCGTGTGCAAAAAGTGATCGTAGATCATCAACCATCCTTGTTTGAACTCGCTGATACATGTAATGGTTTTGAATCGACAACAAATGTTGATTCCAGTCGCATTGACCGTTGTGTACAAAGCGTGAACTGTGACCAGCAAATCAAATTGATCTTGTGTGTGGATGTTGGTAGCGGTCAGGAATGTATTTTAAGCTTTAAGTCTGTCGATTGAGAGTGACACCAATCAATCTGCATTCTCTATATATTTGACAGAAAGTTTTTACACGTTTACCAGATTTTACACAAGAGGTTATTTCTTGTTTGTAAAGTTTTCCCTAACGGAAGTTACTCTACATATTCAAATGTATATGACAGATTTAATATCTTTTACGGTGTGTGTATGTATATGTATGTTAATATATATATATATAATCTTAATTGTGTTTTAAAATTTAATTATCACAATTTGATACATTTATCACAAATTCTGCAAGTGCTGAAATCAAGTTTCATTCTTCAGTTTTGTATTCTGATTAACGATATATTTTACAATTATTTTATCGAAAATCATTAGCTGTGCTTATATGCATAGTAATTTAAATTTTAGCTGCGAAATTTAACATGCCCCATAATACCAATTTCTTCAATGATCGCAGATAATTGGAATTCTCATGTAAATGAATATCGTTATGACCTCTAATTACACAGTTCTTGAGTTAAATTCGTACTTCAATCGTGTATGTGTTTGTTAATGGTTTGGATTCTATTTCTAAACCTCGATTCCGATCAAAATAATCTTCCCATTTAAAAAAAAATCCATTGATCGGCAAAACAAAGTATTACTATTCTTAATGCATCAAAAACTTTTTTCCAATCTCTGTACAGGATTAATTCATTATCATTTTGTGTCATTATTTTGTATAATCGGAGAACCTGCCTGGTATTGAAATAAACCACTCATCTGATCACAAGGCAGTGGGCAATTTATTCAGAGATAAATTTTCATGTTCATCAGTCTAGATCAGTGTTCTTCCAGGTTTCGTTCGCGACATTCGGCTGAAATTTACTGCTGACATTTGAATACTCATTCACATTTGAAAATGAATAAACATTTCATAATTCCAATCACTTGGAATTGTTCACAATTCTCACGACATTGTATTGTAGTTGTTTTAAATCTCCCAACTAATGAATTGTCCCAAAATATAGTGTTAATTAGCTTACACTATATGTCAAAATTTTACCCAATGATTTATTATTCTAGTGGTCTTTATTAGCATCATAAATTGCGTCTAAATTCTAGTAGTTTCTATTTATCTTCTCATTTTATGTACAGTAAAATTCTTCACCATAACAGCTTTAACATCAACAACTTATACTTTATAAAACACGTAATCTATATTATAATTTTAAATGCTTGTTTAATATTTCATGAAATTGGTACATACAATGATAAAAAAATCAAGTGTGTATACATATATATATTGTGCATTAATTGCATCCTACTTTTTAATTTACATTTTTTTTTCGCCTATCAACTTACCAATTTAAGGGATTTTTCTGTTTTGTTTAGATATTAGAAACTGCATATATATATATATATATATCATGTTGACCGCTAAGACCAAAGCTCTCAAATTGATGTATAATTATCCATTTTGTTAGAATTTACTAATATTTTAATGACAAATATGTATTATTTTCTATTAAACAGTTTGTGATTGTTATTTTTATTTGAAAATGCGATAAAGAATTTGCTACTTATAGATTAAAGTTTCGGTGCACTTTGTTAAATATTGTTTTGAATGTCTAGGATTCAATATCTAATTTAGTTTTTTGATTGTATTTGATGCAGATCTTTCATAAGTGATTATGTTTTGTTATGTTTGTAATATGGATAGTATTTTTTTTTTATTATGCAAATGCTACCATCATTCCTTTAAATGGCTGGAATCGAGATTTCTGTAAATGTTAAATCTATATTCTATTCACTCAAAATTTGCTGAACTATGATCCTTATCATTTTGTAATTCGTGTAATGTTTATTTTTTATTAACATTTGCATCATTGTGTACTAAAAATTTTTATCGAAAATGATCAAAATTGCTAATGTTATATGCGATATTTTCATATAGCATTTGAATAATTACAATGAGAGTATTTTACTGATAATGGATTGAAATTATGAATGTTCTATCTTCCGACATTCGCTTTGCAAGTGAGCCGTGCTTTGTGAGTAACCCCGGAAATTGAAGCTCCAGACCCTTTAACATCGCACATGCACCAGCGTCGTCTGTTAAAATGTGTTTTCTGTGAACTTTGACTTTCATTGGAAAAGCTATTTTCAGGTCACGTGACATATTTCCATCGATCTCCGGAGACCTGGGATGTATTATGCTCCTTTGATCGTCTTCTACTTGAGACGGAAGCTCCCGATGAATTAGAGCCATCCCCTCTCTCTGTACACATAGGTACAATAGTTCTCCTTGCACATCATTTTTTTTAGTTACTTTGTCTGCTTTTATTCCATAGACAAAGAGGAACTTCGATCCACCACCCTGTTCCACCCCCCCCCCCCCCGAAATCTGCGGAAGTACCTGTCCGGAGACATGGAACGTTTATTTATAAAATTGAAAATTTTTCCAAACAGCTTTTTTAAAAGCAAAGTAAGGCAAACAAACCTGTCAAAAATCAAATTTATTAAGTTGACGCGTCTTTTATTTTCTTATTTAAGCATCCGTAATATTTACTTATCCTATTTAATAGATTCTTGAAATAATATATTAATCTATAGCTTCTATATATATTAACAGCTTCTTGAATTGAGATTCATATTTATAAATAAAAGCTTTGCTGGTAACTTCATTTTATTTAATCGGCGCAAAGTTTATTTTAATATATTCTGTATGTAATTTGAATAACTTAGATGAAAGGATGTGTAACAGTTGGAAGCTGTTGCACGGTGTTTCACCCTTGAATATTTTTATTTCTATTCATTTATCAGTTTGCTTTCTCAGAGTTCTTTTCTTGTAATTCGTAATCATACCTCAAAACAAACTGCGCAGTATCCGTGCAGATATTAGAGTATTAGAAAGTTGAAACGCATTTTCAATCTTTCACAATTCAATTGCCAGGTTCGAACATGGGACCTTGCATTCTTAAAAGCATGCTTCTTCCAGGATAAGATAAATCCATTTTATTTAATTTATACTTTATCGTTAAGAACACACTCTTTTTCTTTTCGTGCTCCAGAGATATGTAAATTTGTACATTTTGTACGTTGAATTTATTATCTGTAATGAAATAATTTTAAATCTTTTAATTTTAAAGCATTTTTATTTTATTTATTCTTATTTAATTTTATCGGAAGTAAAATGATTTTTTTAAATCATTTCATTTTTAAAAAGTTTCATAAGCTAATTCCTTGAAATTTTTTTTTAGAAAAAAAGAGCATGATTTATTTTTACTTTCAAATAAAATTGTGTTGTATTTTTATTCTGTTGGAAATTTTAATTAAAAATGCATTTAAAAAAACAAGTATTTTTAGTAAGTTTGTATACTTTTGAGAATTATTAAAAACTTTTGTAAATTATCCCTGTGCTAAGTTTATATTTTTTATTTCATTTACTTGAAAATTGCATATTAGAGAAAATGAATAAACCTCCAGTAAGTTTTTATAGCTTATAATCATCTGTTTTTTTTTTTTTTTTTTTTAATCAGTCTGTGGTATTTTATTTTTGACTTTCTCCTAAGAAATAAGATAGAAAATTTGCTGCATGAAAGTATGTTAGTAATGCAACTAATTAGAAACATAATGAGAATTGTGAAAATGGCCTCCCATTAAAAATTGTTTGTGTTTCCGGAACTTAGTTTGTCACTGCTATTATATTTTTGTTATTAGCAGAGTAATGGACGTTCATCTTCTAGTGTAACAGACAACACCATATGTATTACTTCATCTCTTCTTGGTCCTGCGGTCGACAAATAAGTTTGCGATACTTTTAATCAAAGCAGTTTATTTAGTGCAGCAATCATTGCTAAAAAGTGACACTCACGAAAGTTTTATTTTCAAACATTTTGGTGTAAAATATGCAAAATTTTAGAAGCCAAAGTGTTATTCTTTTTATGATCTTTATAAATTAATTTTTATATTAATATTTTACCTCTGTTAATATATTCTGTTCTTTATCAAACTGCTTTGCATTCACTCTTAAAGTTAACATTGAAAAATATCGCATGTAAATGTGTTTGATATATTATAAAAAATCGGATTTCTTTTATGTAGCTCGAGATTTTATTCTTGCAAAGATTTTACGCACTATTTTACTTATCATAGATATTAATAATTATCATTTATCCAGAATTAATGTGTGGATTTTTTGTTGAAACTTTAAGCTTTTTTTTAATGTAATTCTGTCAAAAATTTCACTCTTGTGATAACGGAGTCATTAAATATGAAAAAATATTAGCTTTTATGATAGTTTGCATCTCACAATGAGATGGCGTTACTTACGTGCTATCAGGTTCCACCTAACCTTTAATTGTAATATAAAAATTAGTATTTGAAAAATTTAAAGTTCTTGAATTTCAAAATTTGTTATATTAAAGAACAATTCAAAACTTAAAAAAACATTGTATTTTCACCTGGTAAAATCAGTAAGACTTATTATCTTATTTATTAATTTAAATTTTATATTTGTTTCTCGCTTCATTATTTTTATTGAAAATCAAAGTTAATCCCTCTGAAATTTTTTTACTTTCTCTTTTTGAGATGTGTCTAACTTATATTATTCGATGTTCAAATATATAGTTAAGGAAATAAATCGTTTTTCCGGAATATTTAAAAGCGGTTGATTGTTTTCGTTTCTTGATTTATTTTAATGTAAATTCCTATTTCTCTTAATTTTTTGAAAAATAATATTTAATATTTCTTTTCCATTCTATTTTTAAAATCTGATTATTATAAAATATGTATTCTAATCCTGTTAAAGTACGAGAAAAATTTCATTGAAATTATTTTTGCAATGTACTGTTAAATCCTGTATAAATTTCTATAGTATTGTTTCATTTAAAAACAAACCTGATATATATATATATATATATAAATATATATATATATATATATATATATATATATATATAAATATAATTTTTATAAAATATTACAAACATTGCATTGTTGTGAAATGCATAGTTTCCTGTATGTATTTTCGCCGCGTATATTTTGTCAAGCTGGCAGCCAAATGGTTACAGCTTTGGCTTTGAACAATTCGTAAGATAAAATCCCTCCCTTGGATGTTTAAAGTGGTTGGAAAAACTAGAAGTTCTGGTCTAGATAACCATCATGTGTAAAAAATGATCGTTGAACAAAAAGCGTAAACGCGTCTAATTAAACTACTTATATTTACAAAGATTGCAGATGAATAAAAGCGATCCTAAAAAATAATAAATTATCCTCCATATGAAAACTGCCCTATTCAATCTTCGAGTAATTTTTGGTAATAACTCATAACTGTGTTATTAAACACAAATAACCGATCCTTACGAAGACGATGTTATTTATTTCTTGAAAATTAAATGCCCTGAATACAAAGTGACCGCAAATTATTTTTCCTTCTTCCTCATTAAACGCCTCCTGTATTTGTAGGTCGGAAGAAGAGCGAAAATAATGTTTTCTCCCTTGAAAATGTTGCCCTAATCTAATCAGCAGATGGAGTGTGTTTTGCTGCTGCTGCTGCTGTACCTGCACTTAACTGGCAGACAGCCGGTTCCGGACTGAACGACTCGCTTTTATTTCCATTAAGGTCGTCGCACTTAGGGATCAAGTGCGCTCCGGAGTGGGAGACTTTCTGCTTCTTTCACCCCTTTCCAGAAATGATTACTCATTTTAATCGAATGGTGCTTGCTCCGTAGTGTCTTAAAGTTTAGCCGTACGATTATTTTTTTCGTTTTGAATTTTATCGATATCTTTATGGCTTGGAAAGCAAGTAAAAGTAAGCGCGCTACTACGAGTATATTAGAATTTTACAAAAACAGAGAAGTGTTTTGAATTCCTTTGCCGCGACTTCGTTAGCATAAAAATATCACCAAACAGGTGATAGTTTCTAATCAAATGTTGTCAAAAACTATTAAATTCTTAAATAACCAAAATAATGTTGATAATGAAAATATGATTAAACATTGATTATTGCGATCTTTCAGGAAGCTTTCAATTACGTCTTTAGAGGGGGATTTACCTTATACTGACGAGGACTCCTAGCTATATATATGCTTACGCAAGATTCAGACTAACAAAAAACAACAAATATCTAGTGACTCAGAAGTTTTAACTTGTTCTTCTCAATGGCCCCATGATGGATTAAATTAAGGAATTCTTATTTTTCAATCTTCAGTTCGAGACCTCGCGATATTGTGGCATGTTCCTCTGCCATTTCAGTGGAACTCCAATTTTTAGTGCTTTTATTAAGACTAAAAAAAAAAAATGTAAATATATTCGTCAAGTACAGGAAACAATTTTTAACTGTCAAGTATCAAATAAGCTTTAATATTATATTAAAATTCAATTTGCAGAAATGAACTCCTCACCCTCTAGTTCCACACTTTTTAACTATTCTTTCTTATACCCGTTGTACTGCTTTATTGTTTTTATAACATTATACACTTCAAATCTTACAAAAGAGTTCTTTTCTTATCAGTTGATTAAGTCCAATAATATAAATTTACATTAATAAAAATACGTATTTTTCATGTAATGTGTCATTTCTAATATTTTTTTTTTCCTATCTCTTGTTTTCACATTAATCTTGCCCTGTACTTTACCTGAAATCTATTGCAATGAAATTCTATTCAAACATTGATAACTTATTTAAAACATTTTTTGTGATTCTCTATTATTAAAATCAATTTTCATGTTTTAGTCCACAATTAAAGTCATAATCTTGTAAAATTAAAGCTTATATCTATCAATATAATTTTCACTATTTAAAAAATAGTTTTGAACTATTTATGCAAAACAAATGTACTATTTATGCCAAAACATTGTTTTTGCATAAATGTTTTTTTTTTTATTTTTTATAAATGCACCTATATTTATTGTTAAATTAGTTTGAGTACCTATTTTAAATACGCCAAAAGTGTCTAAAGGACCATTGAAAATGTTATGTATTTTACTGATATTTAACTTAAATATTAGAAAAAGTAATTAAAATAAAAAATTTTCTAATTTTTGCTTATTATAATTAAAGCAAAGTAGTTTTAGTTTGATATCGCTGAACTATCTATTGGTGCATCTAGAAATTGCCTTGGAATATGTATCGATTAATTTTTAATCAATCTCGTCCTTTTTCCTAATAAATTGGCGAGTAACAATCTGACTATTAGTTTTGTATACATTCTTTTTCCGTGTATAACTTACAAGAGCTTGTAAATATTGCTCTCGTATAGTAATTAAATGCCACTTAATTGTTTGCTTCAGACATATTGTGTTGAGATATCATTTGTAATAATATCATAAAATTCACCGTGAGTCAAGTATTTTGTAAATTAAAAAAAAAGCATGTAATTTTTTATTTCTTCCGTAATTATTTGATTTTACATCTTGTGAAATACATTTTATATAGATATTGAACAGTGCTGCAAAATGTTGTGTTGAAATATCGTTTCTTGCAGAAACTAATCAGTTTTGCTATAAAGGGTATAAAATAGTACGACGCACACAGTAAAATTTATTTTATTTACTGTTCTGTAAGCTCTACAAAGCAGATGACCTAATAACTGAAGATATTGTAATTAACAACCTCCGCGTATTAGTTTCCATGATACTTTCATGGAGGATCGCATTCATGTTTTGCAATTGACGAAACTTCCAAGATTCCCAATGGCTGAGATACAATACAGAAGAGTTCCAGCGAGTGAGTCTTATCGCTAAATCATATTGAACCAAATTACTTATAAATAATTGCTTGCCCCAATTGTCATAACAATGCATTTTAATTTTAGGACATCGCTTAACTTTTGAGAAAACGTTGTTTTTAATTTTTTTATAATTAAAGGTTTTCCCCGGAATTTATAGTTTGCCTAATTTAGAAAATATATATAGCTATAGCATTTTATAATATTTAATTATAAATTTTTGGAAATTAGATATGTAATGTTGCCCTTCATTATAAATAAGCCCAATAGTTGCAAGGTTTTAAGAATTTAAAAAGTTTGAATTTAAGAAAAATCGCTAGCTTTTAATTTTGGCTATTCTGAAAATTAAATTGGATGCAAAACGGCTAAAATTTTACGAATCAGTTAAGAATTGACCCGCTCATTTCTAGAGAAAAAAAAAATCGATTAAGCGTTGTTTTATTTTACCATTCACTCTCATTGTTAGACGCTGTATTTGCTTTTCTGATATAATTGAACTTATCTTTTTCTGCTTTTCATGTAGATTTTGATAACTTTTATTGACAAAACTTGAAGGATGATCTCTGCTTCCGGATTTAGATATGCACTATCGGTCACCAAATACATTTTCAGCTGCAGAAATCTGTTGTGCCACCTTGAAAAGTTGCCCATTTTCTCTTTTGACGTCATTTAGTTTCTCTTCACCGATAAGAGAAATAGATCGTATGGGTTGCAAAAACAAAATTTATCACATCAGTGGTTATTGCTTTTTGATATCTGATTAGAAAGAACTGAGAATGAAATTATTTTTGGGACTTCTCAGACTTCTCAACCTATTATGAATTTAACTATTCATCGTTAAATATTTAGTTTAATAACATCATAAAGGGTATCCACAATTTATAACAGCCACTGAAACTTAAAATTGTGTTGCCTACAATTTGTAATTTTCAATGACTTTATTTATAATGCGTTTGATTCCTACGTAGCTTGTGCTATCTTAGATAAAGATAATTTATTTCATGTGCTTATTGAAAAAGAGCATTTTTTCTAAAAAAATTCCTATTATAAAGAAAGGGAAATGGGCTCCATATTTACTCATATATGATAGTTGTTACTATTAAAAGTAGTATATGCTATATTATAAATTAGACATCTTTGCAAAACTTTACGTTAAGTTTTTACCTGAAAACTAATTTGAAATATTTTGATTTTTAATTTTAATCGGGAAACAATCACTATGTGAAGACAAATTAATTGGATTTCCCTTTTGCATTATAATTCTGAATGCTAATTTTAACATTTTTATGTTGTTCACTTGAGTCTGCTTGACACTCTAACAACTGAAAGTTGTTAGGATTTTCTATTCTTCCATTATAAAGTTTTTCGCTTTTCGGAAGTATATTTTTTTAATTAACTTGCGATTCTTATATATTATATTCAGCCGGTAAGATACACAAATAAAAAGTCCGATACTTTTTTTTCGGAGGGGGGGGGACATTAAAAGATGGCTCAGTTTAATTATTTGATTACCTGTAAAAGACAAACATATGATTCAAAATAAGATTTTTAATGTCGTTTAGTATATCAAAAAATTATTACTGTATCATGCTTGTTTGGTTAAGGTATTGAGGTAATTAAGTCATTAAAGTATACTGTTACGTTCCTGAACAAATTTCATCATTTTCCAAACAAAGGAGGCAGTACACCCTAAGCTCGATCGATTTATTTAAGGAGCATGCTAACCATTTAGTACATTATATATTTTCAGCCTATAGCGTATTTTAACAAAAATAACTGGAACTTGATCTGGCATTATCATATTTTCAAGTTGATGGCTGTAACACAAGATACCATATGTAGATGTCATGCGGAATTCCACTTTAAACTGTACGTCCCTGTCCGATTAGCTCTTATTTATAAAAAAATAACCATTGTGCGGAAAAAAATAAAATTAATATTTTATTTGATTTTGCAACCTGAGCAATTGAATAAAGTCCTATATAATTTAAGTAATCGGAAAATTAGTATATATATATATATATATATATATATATATATATATATATATATATATATATATATAACCGTATAATACTACTCTTAAGTTTCGATTCATAGATAAATGACGAAGACAACATTGAACTGCCTTTTCTCTCGAAATTTCTAAAGTGACTTTAAGCAATACGAAAGCACGTGTTTTTCTTCATTTAACCATGTATTGATAATTATAAAATCTACTTAATTTATATCGTAACATGATATTTTTAAAAGTGATTGAAGTTTTATGGAGTAAACAAATGTTTGATACCCATGTATTTCTAACGACTTATAGAGTATCCAGGGTCTACCGTTACAGTAAATTTACACACAGCAGCACGTTTCGGTTTCACTCAGGTTTCATTTAGTTCTGAGAAAACTGCTGTTAATAAAACTCTCGAGTAAATGAGCATTTTTAATTATAAAATATTTTTAAAATTTCTCAATATCACGCCTGTTAAAATCGATAATATTCAAAAAAAGTTAACTATTTAATTTAAAATAAAGAGCGGCGATTAACAATAGGTGTTAATTTCAACTTATGATTACATAATAGATCACTCTTTATTGACAGTTTTTTTCAACGTATCATTGGTTTTCTTCGCTGTACATGCGATAAGGCCAGATTATCAGGGGCAAAAATAAGATTTCTTATGAACACCTTCGTGCTTCCGATGATAAAAACCAATCCTTTGTTGATTCAACCATTAGCATGGCCATTGAGAACACTTACAGAAAACCCCCTTTTTTATATCAGATATCAGTTCAACACGCGCCTTGGTGATTATCTCAGCTCGGACAGGGAAGTGTTTTCACCAGTAGCAGTTTAAAACAAGGCGCTAATTTCCTGTATGGAACTAGAGGAATAACAACTGAAAATTGTTGAAAGGGGCTTTATTCAATGAATTTTGCTTTCCTAAAGACAGTGAATCGTTTTAAATGTTTAGAAAATGCCCTGGCACTCATTCTAAGATATGTTACTATCAAAAGCAACATCGTTCTTTCATTTCGGGGATCAAACCTAGGGCCTTCTGTTACAAAGTTCTCGCCTTTGTTATTTGTGGCATGGTAACCCATTAACATTGGGCTTTAGGAATGCAATATTGAATCGAATCATTTCATTTGTTCTCTGGCTGCTTATTTCAGATGACCGAAATCATTGAACAAACCAAACCTCACAAATTTGAACTGCGATCAATTGACCATATTGAGACTTAGTATAGCATACTCCTCTCAAAACAACAACATAATGGTATTTAGACGACGCGAATGTGAATATCGTAAACCATCACAGGATGTAGATCTTAAACTAGCTGGGTCTCACACATACAATCCAATCTCTTTTAATTTAGGAATGTCGGTAGCTTGATTAGGAATTCTCTCAGTGACATAATGTGCCGAGCTGGTGATTAAAAGTTCATCACTCTTCATCCGGCCTTTGATTCAACAGTTCGTGAGTTTGAGTCTCACCTTGTATGTGGACATTTGTAGTAGTTCGTAAACCATTTAAACTGTAAATCCCGTCCAATTAGCTCTCCTGTCCAAAAAAGTGACCGTAGAACTTCCAAATTTCAACCTAGCTAAACTTAGCTTCAAACATGAATATTCGGAATACACTGTAGATTATTTACTCCTATTGAATGTCCTGTTGTACAAAAATTGATATCATAGAGAAATGAATTAATCTTCTTCTAATCCACCAATACAAAATTTATGAAAGGTATTCCTTTTAGTGTTCACTTTTATATCCATTGTTTATGAGATATTAAGGACAGATATGTCATAAACGCAGTTTTCAATATTAGATTTATGGTTATGTTTAATTATAATTATATTATAGTTGGATGCAACCTCTGGTTCTTTAAAATCAATTTAGGATAAACTTTTTTTTAAGTTCAAATTCCCATTATTTTAATTTGATTTTGTCTATAATTATCCAACAATCAATTTTGATTAATAAAAGATAATTTAACTATAGTATATATCCTTCTAAAATCTTACTAATCTAAGTTTACTTTTTTTGAAAGAACTACTTAAAAATTGTTTAATTGAAATTAAACTTTTATTTTTTAAATATTCATGAATTGATTGATGACTGTAATGTAAGAGTTTGCTTTATATGGAAATTTTTAAGAATGGGAAACGCAAAATGTTGCTGCAATTATTTTTTCAAATAGAGTTATTGTTTCATAAGGATATGCATTTTTCTCAAACACTTATAAAGTTGTAGTATTTTATATAAGCAATAAATTACTTAGAAATTTTGAAATATCCCTACTTTTTTAAATTCGTATAATTCTAAATGGAATATTCATAAGTATTCAAAGTTTATGATTATTTTTTTTCCTAACATTACTTCATTATGACTTCAAGATTGTTATTGAAGTAAGATTTTTAATTGGAAACAGTAGTTTTAACAATATAAGGATTTGAAAATCTTTTTGCTCTTTTAAGACTTTTTATATATTTTAACTTCCTACATTAGAGCAAAATAGAAAAAAAATGTTTATATTCCATATTATTTTTATTAGTGAAAAAAAATGTTTTTTACGCCAAAAAAACTTTTTAAAATATTTTTTATTTCAATTTGGAAAAAAATTTCAAATTGAATCACTCTGTGTTTATAAGTTTTGTATTAAATATGTTAATTGCATAAAAAAATTTCAAACTAGTACTTCAGTTAGCAGAAATGAATTCTTTCTTTGTGTTATCAATGAAAACTTTTGACTATCTTGAGTTCTCAAATACACCTATTAATAAACAGAAGTGTTTTTAAAACTATCTGAGCACAGTTTACATTCCATGATAGAGATGAATGGTTGTGGGGGCTATCAGATTATCTTCTCTTGTTCCATTGTATTTTTTATCGAATAAAGATCACATTGCGACAATATACAAACAAAAATAATCTGTCTTGGTTAGAAAAAAAAAAGGATCCTTAAAGGAAAGTATAAAAGAATTGTTTTAGTAAAAATTTTTATTAGAGTAATTTATTGCATTATTTAATGAACTTTCCAATCTTTTTGCAAACTATATTTTTAAAAAAAAATTCGTTACTCGTAAAATAGTTGCTATTGGGAATGCTATGTTTAAACAGACAACGATTGTTTCATAAATAGTTAACATTCTGAAATCGCTACTTTCTTTAAATGTGCATTTTTATCATCACGTGAGCTCTAAAATTTCACGGGGACCGAACTGGCAACTTGAATACTCACTTTGTGAAATGTAGTTCAATAGTTTGTTATGTTCGATGCAATCTTGGGGGTGAGTGGATGCAATGGTTAAGAGTCCTCCTTCAATTAATGGTCCGTATCTAATTATACCTTCTGCGAAAAATGACTACATAGCAGACTAAAATGCTAAAATTTTGCTAAGATTTGAATAAATGCTGTTTTCTTTTGAAATGTGATAAGAAAATTGTGTATTTTGGAACCTTCAATATTAATTCCGCACATCTCAAGCTAAATGTGAAGATCATTGCGAATAAAAATATTTTATAATATAATTTGATCGCTTCCCCTACTTTGAGTTTGAAGCAAAACTAAATACATTATAGAATTTCTGGACCATTTTTGAATACATGTGAAATAGATAAATATTTAATTAAAAAAATTTTTTATAGAAAAATGTTATATTGAAAATAAATAACTTTCATTTGTGATTTAATGATTTCATTATTCTATATATATATATATATATATATATATATATATATATATATATATATATATGCATGCTAATGTACATGTGCCGAGCTAGCAGCCGAATGGTTAGCGCTCTTGCCTTCGGTTCAACAGTTCGTGGGTTCGAATCCCACCTTGGGCATGGATGTTTGTAGTGGTTCGGAATCCACTTTAAACCGTAGGTCCCGGTCTAATAAGCACTCGTGTACAAAAAATGACCGTTGATCGACAAACCAAATTGTGTACATGTATATAAAGAAGTGCTAAATTTGATTTATAAGCTAAATAGCAAAATATTTCAAAAGTTTTCTGAATTTGTAAAGAGAAAATAAGTAATAAATAACTAAGAATAAGTCATTCATTCATTTTATTTACCTTTTCATTAAGAAGAGCTCTGATGCTATCACAATTTCATGGTATTTTTAATTGTTTAAGTTAAGTAAAAGGTGTAAAATAACTTAAGAGTTTACAAAAGTCTGACACTATTTATTATCTTATCTTTTTTCATTGGCATTATACCTCATGTTAATGAAAGGAATTTCATTCACGACATCAGACTCGTAAAATTCTTTCAAATAAGCTAATTTGGCCAGAGACATTTCGTTACTAAATATAACACTTAATTTATATTTTTTCTCTTTTTCAAAGGCTACAAGCTAAACTAAGTTTTTTGGCCTACACTCTTTGGATTTAGCTTCTACCTCAGGTAAGGATGCTTGTTGTTCGCGCTAACTAAAGTAGAATCTACTTTGGACAGTAGACCAACTCTTCTCATGTACGCAAAAATGCCACTAGGCTGTTCGACCAACTGCCTTTAATAAAGGGTATTCCCCATTTTTTTTCTTATTTTATTTTATTTTTTACTCTGTATCTTGTTTGATATTTTGTGGATCCATTAAACTATATCCATCAATATTGCTACTAAGTAATGAATAAAACGTTTGAAGTTGCCTCCTCATTATGGATACTCTCATTTAGTTTAAGTCTTTTAATTCTAATTTATCGGAGTCATTATTTCTGAAATAATAAAATATGTATATACGTCCAGTTTATCAAGAGTTAATATGATTTATATTAATCATTTTGAGAAACTGATACCTTCTATTTTATTTTAATTCTGTTTTAAGCTGGTTTTCTTATCTTACTTATTGTCTTACACATTAATCATCAATAGAATTTAATTTCACACCGTAAATGTTACATTAATTTTTGAATATTCTGTAATTGTCTAAAATGTTTCATTACATAAACTTGAATTTTTTCCCGACGTGTGTTTTATCCGTTTTAGCGCTGATTAATTTGAAGATGTGCAAAAATTTTCTCCATTTATTGCGATTTTAATGGTTTCCAAATTGTGACCCCCTTAGCATTATGTTGCTTTCAAATGAATAATCCTATTTCATATTTTCAGGTGCCGCGTTTTTAATGTTTTTTTCCCCCTCCAATCTGAGTTTGATTGTAAAATTTTAAGCAATAAAGGAAATACAAATTTATAGATAATAAGATTGTGATAAGAATGTACACTATTAAAAATATTAATAAAAATTTTTTTATGGAAAACTGAAATATTTTTAAAACTTTTTTTTAATCGAGTATTTGTGTCAATGATGTTGAGTTGATAGCGAAATGTTGTCAGCGCTTTCTCTGAGCGTTTGTTCAACTGCAATGAATTCAATTGCTACTTAAATGTAAATGTTTTATAGTTTTAATGTGTGTTTATTGGTCGTTTGTAGCTTAAGTTAGATGTTATATAGTTTGAAATCTGGTTTAATCAATGTTCTGGTGAATGAAATCTCGTGCGTGATAAATGATTGTTAAACGACAAATCAACTAACATTGTAATATAAAATATAAATATTTTTTATATCTGTTAAAGACACAAAAAATACACACACATTAAATTATTGTGAATGTTAAACTGTATTTATTATAGTTATTAATTTTAAATATTTGGAATGGTCTAAAGTATTGATTTTGTATTTTTCCTTAGCTTCTTTTTTAAGATTACTTACCAGTGTTTATCATATTCAACATTTTCTGCTGTTGGCGAACTCGATGCATAATTTGGAAGTGAACTTTAATAGATTGCTGATTAAAATGTGTAAGAGTTTTCTTCTACATTCAATGTATGAAAACTCAAAATGTATTCAATTCCTTAATGTATACCATAGTCATTTGACTCAAGTTAACCACTAAGTATTTTAGAACTATAGTCTTTGGTTTAACAATTCGGGAATTCAACTCCCATCCTAAATGTGGCTTAGCATCTACTTTAAACTGTTGGTTTTGATCATTGATTGTCGCTTACAAACAAATCAGATGTGATCTTCAGTTGAATAGTTTGATTTCTACTCCCAATTCAGATATCGATGCTTATAACGGTTTAAAATCTACTTTTAAAGTTGATACTATTTGAATGATCCATCGTGAGCATAAAGTGATCTAAAAGCGCAAATCAACCAAATCAAGTATTTATCTTAACCTTTGAAGATTATATAGAACTCAGTTTTCCTAAGTGAAATATGACTCTGGAAAGTTGAGTTTGACTTGAAAATTCGATACGCCGTAAAGAGTGGAGGCGCTGTAAAATCTTTGTCTTTTGATGTACAGACTGAAGATTTTTTGATTATAATTTTTTTGTCCTCAGTCAAAGACTGGACTTCTGTTACGGCTGCCAATGTTTGATATCCAATTCTTTACATACCATAAATTATACTGCATTTAATCTTGCATCACTAGTTATATTGTACATACATTAACAATTTTTTGAAAATGATAAGAGAATGTCAAAATGATCAAAAAATATAATACTTAGATTCGCATATAATTAAATCGACTGCTTTAATGGAAAGCAGATTTTACATTAACAAATAATTGATTTTTGAAAATAATTCTATTTGTAAAAATGTTTTTGTCAAAACTGATAAAAAAAAAATTATCTAAATTTTTTATCAGTGATGTAATATTTTAATTTATATACATGTGAAAATTTTAAAATTGAAGTTTTTATATTACTGCGTCTAAACAATAATAAAAATATAAAGTGTGATCCGAATGTGCTTGTTATTTGATAGTTTTTTAGATCTTATTAGTTATTATTCGTTATCTGTCGATTACAAGTTGTTAAGCAACTGTAAAAAAAAATTCCTGCTCGGAAATAGTTTTCCCTTTCATTTTTGATGTCTGTGGATTTGATAATGAAATGAAGAGCGTCGACAACCTTTCTTCACTTTTAAGGACACGATAACAAGAACCTTGGTGACAATACTCACAATTTCCCCGTCTATATTTATCTCATTCAATGCTATCTTCTGAAATGGCTGCCGACTCCATTCCGAGATCTCTTCTATTCCTGTCTTGACAGTGCAATTCGTGGGCACCCCAACATATCGAAACGCTATGGAGCGTGAGCTGCGAGGCTAATGAGTCACGGTCATGTTTGCCGTGCATAAGTTGAAATGGGACTGCTGTGAAATTCATTCGACTATTGATCCTTCTTTATAAGCGCCCTTAGATTCAAACACTAAATAAGATTTCGATTCTGTTTATCAGGAGAAACTGCGAAATATATGATGGGCATCGTTATTATTATTTTTTTCATTATTTAAGATAAATAATCGGAAGAGAATTCTCAATATCGACAATCTTTAATTTATTTCTTTTTTTCCGAGTGAAATTTCATTATTTATTTAAAATAAAATAGACAAATATGAAATTTAGTAATTACTACGATTCTGACCTGTAGCATGATTAAATTGTATGCGAAGTTATTTTTATCGGTAAAGAACAGTCTATAGCAGAACTGATTAGTCTTCTATATAAAGAAAAAGGATATTTTGTCCGAAATTTAAATTATATATATTTGTCTTGAAAAAGTTATTTTAGTGTTTTTAGTATTGAAATATTTATGTATGATTCAAAATACGTATATCTAGCAGTGCTTATCGTATTAGGATCATGCTATTTAGAGTGAAAAGTTCAGAAAGAAGCAAGTGATGAACAACGCGAAATGCATGTTGAGTTTCAACTTGACAGTTTTAATTTAATTTTAGTTCTTTTCTTTTTTTTTTTTTTTTAAACTTATTTTTGTCTATAATTGATTTAATGTCTCTTTCGGTTGGTTATTAATTTACTCTTTTCATTAATTTCAAACCCCCAATTACTAATTTTATTAGTATGTTTCTTACATATTAATTCCATAATTGAATTAAAAGGCGTGTAAAGCCAAAAATAAAAAATAAATTGAAACTACTCTTAAAAGCTTCTCCATATAATATTCAATTTGCCTGGAATGCTGCAATTTCCCCAATATTAATAATAACAAATAAAAACATTTTCAAATCGGTAAACATTTTAATTATATATTTGAATCTAATTTAAAGTTTTATATTCCTTGGTTTTGTAGCTCTACGTAAAGAATTTTTTTAATGTAAACGAAATTAAGTTCATCTGTTTATCTATAAAATCACATTTCAGCGTTTATAAGTAAAATTATAAAGTATTTTGAATAAGTTATGCATGTTTAAATGAAAATACTCTTGTAATATTAACTTGTATAAAAATATTCCTTCGTTTTATGATGAATATAATTGTGTATTATTGAAATGAGAGGCAAGCTCAATACTCTTAAAATTAAGTATTATATATGCATCCATCATTAAATTAACATGTTTATTTCATAATTTATTAATATTTATATAAACATAATTTTGAAAGAATATCTGATAGAAAAAGTGTTAGATTGATTGAATTTCCATTTATTTAAAGTTAGATAAACATTGGGGTGATGAATAAATTATAAATGTTATATCTATATGCAATCACAATGAAAGTATATTCACTTTGTGGGGTCGCTCAAAAATGATTTAAATCATTAAAGTCGAAAATTGTATTCGGTGCTCTATTGTATTTATTTAATGCTCTACTACTAAATGGTATCTGTAAAACCGTCTTGTAGATAATGATTGGTTGTTGTTTGACAGCCATTTCATATTTTCAAGAGGATATTGGGTTTGGGTATAATTTTTCTAAAATTGTCCGCATTTAGTGCAACTTTTTTGTAAATTTTTAAATTTAATACTTTTCATTTTAGCACACTTAGATTCACTTTAAAAGCAAGTAAAAAGTTCCGAAAAATAATTTCACCACATGAAATTTGCAATAATTATTTTCCTATTAATCATGCATCACGGAAAATTTTAGTAAATACAATAAGCTTTCAATGAAAAGAAATCTAAAAAAACTTCAAGCATAAAAAATACTATGCAAAGTGCATATTTAAAAAAAATTCCATTTAAATTATTCTTAGTGACAAATGATTCTAAAATTACTTGTCATTAGCTATCATATCCCCGTAATTGGCTGATCCAATATAAATTGTCAACCATCCAACATTCTATTTGATTTCCCCTCTAGACGTAGTAAATTTATAGTAATTTATAATCAATTTTAAATTTTCATTTATGATCATATAGCATGTAATAGACTGAGCCAGTATGACTAGTCAACGATCCAGCTATTAATTCGACTCTTACCTTTAAGTGGTTGCTTGGTAACTCGGAATCCGTTTCAAAAAATTGTAGGTTTTCAGTCGAATGACTCATCGTACGTATAAAATACCTTTTTAAAGAGAGAAATTATATATATATATATATATATATATATATATATATATACAAGCACATATATACATATGTATGTATGTATATATATATATATAGCAACTTACTTCATAGGAAAGTTTTCACTTATATTAAAATTATTTTGTTCTTTAGCCAAAAATATATTGCGGAGAAATGTTAACTGCTGCCCATTAATATTACAAATGGACAGAGAGAGGGAGAGGGAAAAAATGTGTTTTTCAATGTTCAATTTGTCTGGTGTATTTATACCAAATAATTGTTAAACTGCCCGTTATTCTTTTTTATAGTTTTAATCTATTGCTTTAGAAACTATTTATCCTGGTTTAAAAGTCGTAGAAATAGTTTTATATCACTTTCCAAGAATTCAAATTTTTTAGAATTTTTCCATCCATGCAAATTTTTTATTTAAATAAAATAATTTTATAACTTTAAAATTTACTATTTTTATTAAATGTGTGTTTTTTTTTTATAGAAATATTAAATTATATATTTGTGAGAAAACAAATGTATTTGGTGTCACGTGTTAGTGCTATTTTAAAATTGACTCAATAACATTTTATTTACTTTGGAATCAATTTTAAAATAGCGCTAACACGTTACTGACAATGTTTACATTATTGTTTTACTGAAATCTCTGGAAAATTGTCGGCTGTGAACAGCTGAATAGTCATCCTTCGTGGGTTCGATTTTCATCGCATTCGTGAATATTTGTTCGGGTTTCAAATCTACTTTGAACCGTTAGTGTTCTAGTTGAATGAGCATTAGTGAACAAAGAATTTAACATTTTGGTGACGAACCCTTCCAAAGAAACTTTAAATATTTATTATGCAGAAATTTTACTTATTTTAACAAGACAATGTTATTATTATTATTTTTTGAAAATTCCAGTAAAAGTGTGAAAATTTCATTTTAAATTTTAAATATTATTTAAAAGCAAATTTTTACACTTGTTTAAATATCCAATTATTAATCATTATAATAAATTCAATAAAAGTAACATTTAAATACTCTTATGCATTTAAAACTTGCAGAAAAATGTACTTTTTTCCAAGCATATTCTTGTAAAATATTGTATTATTCTTTGAGGAACAGAATTATTAGCAATGCAGATACATTTACTTTAAAATTAGATAATTGCTTTTGCTTATAAAAAAAATTTAAAAGAAGTAAAAAAATTTCCTTAATTTCTCTCTCTCTCTTTAAAGAATTCTCCAAATATTACTTTATTATATCTTATAGATTATTACTAACATTCAAATTAATAATTCCACAGAATACCTTATTTTCTAAGATTTTTCTTGAATCAATATCGGTAACTTAGGTTGGAATAAAAATAACTGAGGTACGATGCTCCACTTCAAATGATATTGCAAGCATATTTGTTTTACTTCTTAAGTGGTGTATAAATATTTTACTTTTTAAAAATTATGTTAAGTTTTAAACTTTCAAATTAATACTGTTTAAAAGTTAAAAACTTATTTACAAGATAATGTCCCGTCAGTAAAACACGCAAACACTCTCTCACCCGCCGTAAATATTAGAAAAGTTATATGGCTGTTTTCTGGTATCGAATTAAAATTTCGAACTTCATGTTTTGAAATTAACTGGAAGGAAATATTCACTTTTTCTACAATGTGCAGCTTGCTTTATATATATATATATATATAAATAATATATATTATATATATATATATAATATATATATATATATATATATACATACATACATACATACATACATACATACATACATACATATATATATATATATATATATATACATAAATTCCTGTGTTATAAATAATTCAAATTTTTAAAAATTCTGCAGTTCCTGTTAGGTATTTATCTTATTATCTTCTTAAGGAATTATTACAGACAATATGGCTGTGCATTCAGACATAAAAAGGAAAAAATATCGGAAATTTCTAAGCACTCATCAGGGCGATCGTGAGTACAGAAAAGGAGTGCAATATCTTTAATTACTTATAGGCTCAACTAATGACCTATGATTATTTTTTAAGAGCTTTATTTCATTTATTCATTATTGTTTAATTCAACGACACATACTTTTTAAAATCAACTCTACTCAAGTAGTTCAATTTGGTGTTTTGAAATTAATTAGAAGGATGACCAGAGAAGTATTTCTTTAATGTATAGTACTCCTTTTCTCTTTTCTTTTTTTTTATATAAATGACCAGGAATGCAACATTTTAAATGACTTCAAAATATATTTTTATTCATCTAATAAATATTTTGTTTTCATTATAAGACCCTCTGTTTTTTCCCCTACATTTGTGGGAAATATTTCTTTATAAATTGTAAATATGATGCATTGTATCTATAATTGGGTGGATTAAGAAGTGTTATGTATGAATTTTCAAACATTATTAATAGAATTGAATTTTTATTCCCAACTTTTATATATTCGTAGATAAAAAAAATATTTTGAAAGTATTTCATGAATTTCAGTTGTAGAAATCGTTTCATATTCTTTTCCTTTTTTTTTATTATTAACATCTTTTAATAAAAAAAGTTTTAAAAAAAATTCGCATCTATGAAAATTACTGCTCTGAAAGCAACGTAATTTTTTCTTGATGCAAATTAAAAGAGAATAATAAAATTAAAAATTTTATTCCAGAATGGCTGCTTAGAATAATATCCTAATATTTATCAATAAATGTTATAAGAACTGTATAATCAGAGAATTTGAGTTACATATATGTAGTTATTAGCAATTAAAAAAAATCGATGTTATGGATAAAATGTAGATTTGATTATTTTAAAACTGGTGCTGCATGAAAAGGAATACAATGACTGTCAATTGTGTAAAAGATACTGTATTCTGGGATATGCAAATGACTTATATTTAGATGCATGTTCACGAAACATACATGATTGCGCCATGTACAATAATATTATTAAAAGGGATCCTAATTTTCGTTGCGTGATAATACTTAATTTTTTTAAAAAAAATTCCTATCCCATTGTAGCTTTATAGTTGAACGGTGCTCTTCATAATTGAAGGCCCGAGTTCCATCTCAACATCTATTGAAAATTGGATTGTGCATTTCTATCAAAGTTGCGTGCTTTATAGTTTCACCTTTGCGACTTATAAATACAGCCCTTTATCTCTAAAAAATTTTTCCAGAAGACTATATTATGTAAATACAAATGTATAGCAATACCCTTCAGTTAGGTTATCAACTTTACAATGCCTAATTCGTGTTATGCTTCATGTGTACCAAACAAACTCTCAGCTATTCTGCCACTGCTAGATGTCTTCGTTACGAGACCAATCCTTTCGAATCTTTCTTGCCGCTGCTCTGTGATTTGTAGATGAATGGAATCCATGAATATAGAAATATTCCGTTTATCTAAGATGTGGTTGAATCTGATTTGCATGTAAAGATTATGCAGGATATATCCCTATATGAAGGCACTTTTGCATTTGTCACCTTTATTTGAGACTCCATTATTTCAAATTGTATTAGGTACATACTTAGACAGTATAGCTATTGGAGTAAATAACCACGTTACATTTGGGAAATGTTAGAAATCATGACTTCTTATGTTCGAGTTTTACCGGATGTCGTTTCCCATTGCAGGAGTACACTTTATCTGTGTATACCTGACTATCACACTCTCCACGTTCCCGTCATTCTATTATTCTTAGTAAAAATGGCCAAAATTGTAATGTACCATCGCAGTTGATGAACTGTGACTAAGCATCAAAGAAATATTCTAAACCATACGCATACAAATCGAAATTGATTTGGGATCTATTTATTATTCTAGATCAGTTCGACTTAATGTTCCCTCAGCTTAATGTCAAAGCAGCGGAACTATACCGTCTTTAAACTTATGTATACTTTCCTTTCATTATACTGCATGCGTACATAGGATGCTGCTATTTGTTTTCCTTGTATAACCTGTCATCTGTTGGAACATCGTAGTGGTCGTCCAACGGATCGGATCCACTTTAAACTGTGGGTCCCTGTCTAATTTGCCTTCTGAGCAATAAATGATCGTTGAGCTACAAAACAACCGTAGTTTCAGTGCTAAAGTTATAAGTGAGAATATCGAATATTAATGTGCTTATAATGATTTGGAATTCATTTTAAATCGTAGTTCTCAGACGCTGTTCAGAAAGGACAATCGTAGAATTCTAATCTATCCTTTTAATATTTCTATTCAATTCTTTCTAGTATAGCAATTTTAATCATCAATTGTGTTTAAAAGCATCTTGAAATGTGCTACTTAAAATTGGTTCTATAATCCTTAACGTTTTCATTCCTGCTTGTAAGGAATCTGTGAAATAGATTTTATATTTTTTTGGGATTTTGTTGAAGTAAAAAAAGATATATATATATATAACCAAAAATGCTTATCCAACGAGTAAGAAAACTAGAGTAATATTTTTTTTTACTTTTATCTTCTGGGGCATTTTTTGTTAAGGCTTTATTGCTTTTTATCTTTTCTCTTTGTCAATATCCGAAAATGGAATGTGCGTCAATCCATTTGTAAATTTGACATTTTCTTCTTTTTATTTAGATGGAGAGGGAAGTAGAATTTTCTTCACTCATGTTCTTCGCATTCTTAGATAAAAATAGCCCATCCGCTAATGAGGCAGGCGTTCCTTTTTTTTATTTATACTACTTGGCCCTTTGTTTCGAATTGTTTTTTCACCCGCACCTGTTCACCCGCTATATTTTGATGTTCTTACTTTTTTTTTTCTTTCTCTTTTTATTCGGGGAAAAAGGTTAGCGTCGCGCATTCTCTTCCAAAACTTGTACTCTCTGAAGGAAATTTAATTTCAGAGGTCCGCCATTTCTGTCTAGAAGTACATACTTGGGAACATTTATACCTTGTCCCAATTAATAAACCTTTTCCTTTTCTGTGAATTTTCCGAAGGACAAAATGGCTATTCAGATGTACAAATGCTGTCTGCCCAAAATTGCATTCTCTTCAGATGTGGGGGCCGAAATGTATGTGGACACCCACCTGTGCTATTGCAGAAAAAAAAAAAAATCTTTTTTCTATTCGGTAATCGCTGTTGGCATAGATGTAGAAACTCGAAAATGACGCATGTATTACAATTTTTTTGTCCAAGTCCTTGAAAGCATTCCAAAAAGTCTTTGTCTTTCTGTATAAAGTAGTTGGATTGTGCTGCAGTTTAGTATATAAACTTTATGTTTTAGAGTTTTTTGAACATGCATTTAAACGGATATTTCATTTTTATATAAAAAGTAATTGATTATGAAAAATGAAATCTCGAGTAAATCTAATCAGAAAATTTTTGCTTTGAAAACCTAATTTGAAATTGAAATATTTTATAATCCACTTTATTTAAATTTTTTTCTATTTTTTATTAACATAAGATTACATACCTGTTAAGATTTTATAAACTCAAAAATAAATTGCAAAAGTGAAGGATAGAAACAAACGTGTTTCATAAGTATCAAATGCTCTTATATAAACTCTTTTTTAATATGAACTACAATGTTTATAAATTTCTTTTACATGAAATTTTTTTCTCGATACAAGACACACTTTGCAAATTCAAATGCAAAACTTCTGCTGAATTAAAAGTTCTTTGTCCCTTTAAGTAGGTACTGGTTTACTCTCCGTTCATTTCTTCAATAGTACTAAGTTCACCATATTAAAGACCAGAACACTTGTTTGAAATTCATTATAAATAATTGATTCTGTATAATTAGTCTTCCTGATCAAAAGGTAATGTTAAAACGAAGGTCTACTGAAAGTACGCTCTTTGAAGTGAAAGGTCTCGTGTTCGATTCCTGCCGCTGTAGAACAACAAGGCATAGGTATCTCACGCTTCTGCTTTTTGCATGTATATCTGTTAAAGTTGAGTGCTTGCGAGTTTTCTCTTGTGACTCGTAAATACAGCCCGTTATCTATGAAAAATCCTCTCGAGAGGCTATAGTACGTAGCAGATATTTAAAAGCTTTACTATAGTAAATTATACTGTGCAGTGTTAAACTAATTTAACCGAAAATCTTTATTAATACAAATTTCAGGAAACTCTTAATTTGATATAAAATGTCAATCGAGGAAATAAGGATTCAACATTTTATTTTTTCTCTTTTTAATGTTTAAAAATTTAAGTTCTATATTTTATCCCTTTTTAGATTTTTTATATGGAATTTTTTTTCATCCATTGAGAAAAATCTCTCGTTTGTGAATGAAAGGCATAGGTCATGATGTCATAGAAAACTTGTAAATTATAGTTCATATTGCGAAATAATAATTCTGCGTGTCTGAATTTTGCGCGAAAGGTTTATTAAATATACGAATGCAAGTTACTTTCCAGCTATTTGTAAGACGTGACGTTATTTCTTAACTTGTTAATGCTGTTCTCATGCGAAACAATGGAAATTAGTTTGATGAATTGATTTATTTATTGGCGAATGTTATTTCTTAACGATTGTGTTTCTGATGTAACGAGTGCTTATTTTTGTGAAGGGGATAGCTGTTGGCCTGACGATTCATTTTATATTGTTCGTATCGAATAAAAGCAGTTTATCAAGTGTGACGCATAGCATTTCAAAAGAAAACTAATGCATTTTACCTTTTACTAAATTTAAATAATGACTAAGATATTTATATTTTTTTCATTCCAGTCCTTCCATAATAGGATTGGGCGTTATCATTATTGCAAATATTGTGTTATTTTATAAATGCCGAGTTTTCCATGCTTTTGGCAAAGTATTTCCTATTTGTTAAGTTTTTGCAGTTCAATGTAATTTTTATATTTGAAATTTGATACGGCATAGTTTTCCTGCTAAGAAAATATTGAGAAATGAGTTAAATTGTTCTGTTACTCTGTATTCACTAGGACCACCTTCTAAAAAAACTAGCACTGAAATAACATTGCTGTGAAATACTCGCTTCTGTTTATTTGATAATTTAAAATAAATGTTACGTGTTGAAAAAAGAAATAATTATTGTGAACACACTTGGTGTTAGTAAATAAAGTATCACTTTCAAATTTAGAGCTGAATTGAGGTATCAGTTTTTTTTTGGGGGGGGGGGGTGAGGGACGCGTTTAACTTTTGAATTACACTTACAACAATTGTTATTCACTTTTTGATTGCAAAGTAGCAAAACCTTCATAAAATGAGTTAACGATATACAAACTAAATTATGTCATTCATGCAACTAGAAACAAATTTCACTTACCTACTCGATATTTTTAGTGAAGTTCATCATTCAAATGAATTCGTCATATGTTTTAAATTGAACAAATTGAATTATCTCACCCCCCATCTCTCTCTCTGTATATATATATATATATATATATATATATATATATATATATATATATATATATATATATATATATATATATATATATATATATATATATATATAAACGCTCTGGAACTCAAATTGTCAAATGTGTTGTATTGAGCGAAAGTGTCAGGTAAAATATGTCAAGATCGTATCTTTCGTCATTCAAATTACTTACCTTGTCGTGTTAACAAGTTTACTAGAACGACAACATCTAAGTCATTTAAAGACCTTAACGTGAACTATGTAAACAGTAAACACGACTATAATTCTTAAAAATTATTTGTTATTTAAAAAATTAATAAATCATTAGATCGAATTGAACTTGGAGACGAAAGAATTTTGAAAATGACAACATTGGAGGATGTCACGTTTTTGTGTCGAACGTTGCCACTTTACAACCATGGCATTTGTACATGCTAATAGGCATATATTACTTTTCTTGATTCATTTTAATTTACTAAAATACACAGCTTTGTGCGTAGGTGTGCAAGAGAGAAAGATTTCTTAAAAACTGTCCACATATTTAAAGAGATTTTTTGTATCGCTAAAAAGTACTTCTGCAATATTTATTTTTCAAATAGAACGCTTTGGTTCGCTTGGAAACTAAATTACATGTTGTGTGTTAGATTTTCATTGAAATAATTTCAATTAATTTGTATATATATAATCTTCTTTAGTTTTTAGTTAAACAGCGTATGGCTTACTTTCCGCCTTGGTCATAAATGTTTGTCGTGACTGGGAATGCAGATTAAAACTTGGAGTCGTGATCGAATTCGATCTTTTGATCAAAAAATGACCATATAGCGACAAACAAACCAAAAGTAGTATACCAAAATATGAATCGTATTTCAAATATGCATTATATGAATGTAATTTATATTCAAGAAAACGAGAAAATTTATTTCAAACGTATGATGAAGCAAATATTTAAATAAAAAATTTTATTTATTCGGTATGCAGTATTAATTCGTTATAAAAGTTACTGTAATTGCTTATTTGATTGAAAAAGGGAAGCAGCACAACCCCCCTCCCATACTGCCATCCTAGCTGGCACCAGACAACAAGCAAACAATCTGCTTATTTACTTATTTTTCTTATTGTTTTTAAGTATAATTCCCTCGTATTTTTCGTTTGATTTCAAATCGTTTTTTGATCTATTGAAGGAGAAAATAATAAATTAAGTTGAAACAAGTGTCAAAGAGTTGTACGGTTATTGTGTGTGTGTAAATAACAACTGTTTGATTAAATATATATATATATATTTAAAAAAAATTATTTGCAGAAAAAGTTTGTTACAAAGATATTTTTCATCCAAGTTTTAACTCATGGAAGCTAATTAGTTTCAATGATGCAATAATGAAATTATTATTTCTCTAGAATTGAAATATATATATATATATATATATATATGTATATGTTTGTGTGTATACATAGACTTTAAAGATTTGAAATACTTGCTTGATCAATTTTAAAATGTTTTCCTTTATTCAGAAGTCACTTTTCTTAAATGGTGAAGCTTTTAAAAAAGCTTAATTTTCTTTTTGTTATAACATTTTCTAAATTTGTAAACGTTTTATTCAACTGCTGCTAAGAAGAAAGAATTTAATCTCAGTCTTATGTTTTTCAATGAGATTTCGAAATAAATTTCTTTTTTGCAAAGTTCAAGCGAATTTGGAAATCTTATTATATAAATCTCTGCTCGGTACCTCCTTTCCGAATTTTTATTTAAATGGATTAGATTGTTCCCTTCATGGTACTGAGAAAAATGTAATAAGAATTTAAAAAATTTTTTCCTTTAAGGTGTAAATGCATTTATATTTTGTCCATTGTTCTTTAAAAAAAAGTCATAGTTTTATTCTGACTATCCAGATTCATAGATTATTGTTACTTGTTTTAGATGATAACGTATTTCTTATTTCTGACAGTATTATGCCTTACGATGTAGTAATCTTTTGCGATGTGCAGCCTTTGCATAATTAATATAATGTAAGATCAACACATTGAATAGTAACTAACTTAATTAATGATCATTTTTATAAGATCCGGAAGCTTTGGACTCACCCGTGACTCAGTGATAAGATCGCTCCTCGGTGTATAAAGTCCTGGGTTCGTACCCTACCACTGTTGAACAACTGAAATGGCTGTTACTTTTCTTTTGGCATGAATCTTTTTTGGGTAGTTTTTAGTTTCCGTCCCTGACGTGATTCTCAATCTCACTATCAAGGAAAAATCCCCCCAAAAGCTAAGTTTTCAATCCAATGTTACACTAAAATGTACATGATATGTGTGTAAACCAAGGGAAATTTGATACCAAAAAAAGTGTTTTGTTCCTAACATGGTATGGAAATGCTTTTTGGCAGTTAAATTTTTTTAAGATCGATATATGCAAGCTTCGTAACATGGTAATTAGGATATTCTGTCATTTCTGGTGTAGAGATTACTTTTAGTTTCAGTTTAGTTTGTCATCCAATGATCGTTACTTGCACTTGAAAGCCAATTAGACCAAGACCTAAAATTTAAAGTGGATTACGAATCACTACAAAAATCTATGTCTGGATAGGATTCGATCTTTCAGACTGTTGGATTGAGGACCAGAGCTCTAATTATTTTACTTAAAACTTGGCACTTTAATTTCAGAGAGTAGCAGTTAGATGATAGCTTCGAAAACAGACCACAGTAGTTCTATTGTATTTAAATTTTGTGAATGGCATGGAAAAACTTCTTGAATCTTCATGTTCCCGAAATCGTGTTTGAACAATTTGATGTGGCGTTATCTTGATAATAGCAATCGCTGAAAAGAAACAGTATCTGCGCCGTAGAACACAATTTATCAGTAAAAGGAGTGACGTTTTACAATATGTCTATGATAGTAATATGTACATGCAAGGTGAGGGGCACTTTGCGTATACATATCACTAGCGTGGTCGCAACTGGGGGTGGTCCCAATGTCCTGCAAGTGAAATGATACCTCTGGGGATGGCAGGCCAAGTATTGGGGGTCATCTGCTTTGTCCCTGCTTTAAAATCAGAGTACACATGGCTGCTTCTAATTGGTAGGTCCCAACTCAGAACTAGGTACCGGGAAGCATGCTGCTGCAACAACATGCAGGGTGACAAAGAGGCCGGCATATGTGTCATATAATCCAGGATGCTAACTTCTGATTTTGGTATTTTTTTGGCGAATTTTCTTATGTATCTTGCAATTTGGTGTTTATTACGTCATAATTATGAAAATCTATAAGAATTATACACACAATTATTTCTTGGTAACCCTAGTATTTACGTTACGGTGGGTCATCTTGACAACATTTCTTCATCGTCAAAAAGTAAGAATAATAATATAGCATCTGTACCAAGAGACGTATTCTGAACTACAAAATGATGCTTAAACTTTTAGAAAACCGCTTCCATGCTTCGTTATTGAAAGGAAAGTCTGTAAGCTTCGCTATTCGTGAAAGCTGTAAACCCATCCCTTAGTGGCGAATAGAGAAAAACTATTCACCAGAATACCAATTATATTTCAACTGATCCGCAGTCCAGGTTTTTGATTCCCCATTCTCGCTATTTTCAATTTACATATATCACATGGAGTGGAGTAATTACAATCCTACTTCAATTATTTTTTTACGCTATTCCTATCGAAATGTATGGATTGATACTGGTTCTATAGATGTTCATCACTGCCGTTGAAGTCTTCCTTCTGGTGACCTCAATTATCCTTTTTCTCGCAGAGAATTTGATTTTCCTTGCACTGTTCAGCCTCTCGGCTGTTTTGTCATGATCACTGTATATTCGACATGTTGCCTATCTGCACTCGCAACAGCTGTGATTACTGATGCACTGATTAGACAGCTCTGACAGGTCTCTCGTTTTAGCTTCACCGAAAACAAAATTTAAGCAAATTATGATTCACAATGTGCTCACATACATCCTTGATATTATAAGAAACAATGTTGTGCAAAAAAAAATGAGTAACCTGATGTATTACGTACTATACTACCACGTACGGCACTTTACTGCGATGTTTTTCCATATATTCTAACATATGTATCTGTCACTAAAAATTTAATGAAATGTATAATTTTTTAAATGATCAAAATTACTTAAATCTGGTAATTTATGCTTTCCTTTTTGCAGTATTATCTTTTTCAGTGGTAAACATATGTGTGAATTTGTTGTTGAATAGTCAAAGGTGTGTGGCCTTCTTTTTAACTCCCACATCGATCATAGTTTCTGGTAAGGATTCTGAATCTACATCACGTTCAAATCACCTTCTTATATTCCAAAAATAATTGTAGCTTAAAAATTAATAAAAAGTGAAAATAATATGCAGTATGTGTTTAAAAAAAAAAACATTATTTTCAAAATGAAATACGTATAGGAAAAGCATATATTTTCCATTTAATTTTTTTTTCATTAATGTGATTGTAAAAGAACAAAAGAGTATATTTTTAAGTTGAAGATTTCAATTTGATAACTATAATTCACTTTATGAATTCTATATTCTAATGGTTGTTGTTGTTCTCGTGTGCCAGTTAGGCTGGCAGATTGAGATGCGCTGCTCCATTTTTCCAACTGAACCGTATTTGGTGTGGAGTCCGACTTCTTCGGTACACACACATGCCATAGGGACCCGTTTATAGGGTAGGCAACCATTCACACACAAAGAAAAGACAAAGACAGAATAGAGAGAGAAAGTACATCCGTGCCTGAACCGGGATTCGAATCCAGGACCTCCCTACCCGTAGTCAGGCACGCTGAGCACTAGACAAGTTGGCCGGCTTATTCTAATGGTTAATTTGCCGAAGCATTTTAGTAAGAACGACTTCCTTCACTCTTATACAGTTCAAATAAAATATTTTACTGATTGTGTTACCGATTAAAGTCTTTAATATGAATAAATCCTTAAGTGTTACTTGAAATATTTTGTAATATTTTTCACAATTCTATGAATTTAATTATTCAACATTTAGCAGTCCTGTATGTTATTTGCCGTGTTAGTCACAAGATCCCATCTCGGGCATTTCAGCGGTTAAGAATCTACTTTAAGCTGTAAAGCCCGTTCTCTAACGAGTCCTTGTGCGCAAAATATGACAGTAGAGTGACAAAAGAACTTATTTGATTCAATAGTTTACCATATATGAAATTAACTCGCAGCTCAGACTTGAATAAGTGCTTGAAAATTGTATTTAAACTAGTACATAGACCCTTTTCTAATGAGACCTTGTGTGCGTTGTGTCCATAGAGTAACATGAAATTTCGTATGTAGTACCATTTATTTTTGATATTTATTTTCTTTTGCTCTGATCAATTTTAATTTAATGATATAGATATATATTCCGTCATAGCTCATTTTTCCATTTTTTAAAAAAAATCATTCCTAATTGAATTTTTATTTTCAGATCTTTCGTCTGAATGTGATATTGAAGTCATAGTCACTATGAAAACTGCATATAGGTACTCGTATAAAATATTTTTTATGTGTATAAAAAATGTAATTGACCCGTATTTTTGCTTTAATTATTAGATAAATATTTCATATAAAGACAAATATTTATTTATCAAACAAATTGGAATACTAGTATCCAACAAATTTTTTAATTTAAAAATATGATTAAAGTTTTAATACACAAAAATAAGTAAATTAATTTTTAAAATCTCTACCGCGCGTTACAAAGACCAAAATACAAAACTATAAATATTATTTGAACTTGTTGGATTTTATTAATATGAATTTCTTCAGAAGTGTAGAATAATTTCCACTCAAAGGTTTAACAATAGTGTCGAAAAATATTACATTTCGCTTATGAATATCAACTTGATTGCTTTAAAATAGTAAAACTGCTTTCATATGTTAAAGTATCTGCTTTAACATATGAGACCATAAGTTATTTGTTACTAAAATATTTAAACTATTTTTTTGTTAAAAAGTCCTGTAATATTTATTTATGCTGTGACGAAAATGTGTAACTTATATTGATAAATAATATTAATTAAAAAAAATAAAAGTTAGTTTTAAAAAAGCAGAAAATTTGATCTTGGTGTGATCTTGACCCAAGATTAAATCTTTGTCAGTTTAAATCTTAGGTTTAAACTGACCAAGATCGTTTTTGCATGTTGAGAAAATTAGGCACGCAAATACTACATTATAAATCACATGACTAATATAGAAAGTATAATTTTAATTTGGTTTGTATACATTTTTTATTTGAACTTGCATTCTAGAAAATAAAATCTTTGCATATTATCAAGCTTATTAGTTATAGTTTAATATAAACATTTTGTAGGCAAGATTACTCACATTTTTTGAAGGCGAAAATCATTAGACGTAAGGTTTTTAAAAAACGTTTAAAATTATTCTTGACTTTGCTTATAATTTATTTATAGGATTTCATTTAAATAAATTAATTTTCTTTTAGAAGAATATAACAATTCCTACTTATTTAGGTTTGTATGCTTAAATATTTTGGTTAATGACTCTAAATGAAAAATTGCATATGCTGATATCTTAAAAGAGTATTAACTTAAAAAATCAAATAAAATGTTGAAATCGGAATATTTTGCAATTTCAAAAGATTAGTTTGAAATTTAAATGCTTGTACTTTAACTATATTTAATCTAGAAGGAAAATATTATATAAATTGTTTGATTCCTTTTTTATTATTCTGTGTGTATACATTTGAGGTAGTTTTTGTCAAATGCTTACAACTATTTTATATGGCTGATGGAGTTAAAATATCTCATTATTTTTGTATGAAAAATTATTTTAGATATTTTAACAGTACTTAAGGAGACTGCTTTTCCCATGTTCTTCAGTTCTGATGTTAATGTAGGAGCACTTATTTTGGGATCCTTCTTTAATGAACCGTCTGTCAGATGATGTCACTAGAAATGGTCGCCCAGTACGAGAACAGTTTTAAACCGTTAGAGTGGCAGCAAACTTTACTTACCATTTTTACGGAGCTGTAAAACCAGCTCTCTTTCGGAAACACTTGTCTCTCTACTTATGCTACCCATTGCAGAATTTCTAGTTTCTCGCTACGTTAAAATTTTCACTAAAGAACCTTTTCAGTAACTTATAAAATGACGTCTATTAACTACATTTTAATGGCTAAACCAATCACAAAATATAATTTAAAAAAATTCATTTCTTTTAGTGTACGAATACTTTTTACACAAGATGTTGGATTGTTATTATTACAAGATGTTGGATTGTAAATATTTATTCATGTAAAAAATTATTTTTGTGTAAATTGCACATGAAACTAGTGAAAATGTGTTCTCGAATATATTTATAATTAATTAAAATGGAATTTATTATATAATTTTTATGAACGGATCTCTTTTAAATCAATTGTCGTACTGTACGAATACTTTTTACACTCACTGTAATATTTATGTAGTTTGAACTTGTGTGTTTATTTGGCTAAATCTGCTGTTTAAGCAAAATTAAACATTGAACTGCAATGTTTGTAATAATCACCCTTATTGACAGATTAATTGGCAAAGCTCTAACCATTTCATTTGAATAAATATTAGTGCTCTGAATTCCCCGTCAAGAGTTTGATTCTCATTTTAAGTGTGGATTTTTCTGATGATTAAGAACTCATTTTAAACTCTAGGTTCTTATCCTTTGCAAAAAACGAGCTTCGACGACAAACTGCATATTTCAACAGTTCTTGTATTCTGTTTCCATGTTCAACCATAGCTCTTGGTAGAATTTATTTATCGTGAAAATAATGTCAAGCAAAACAAACATTATTTTGAACATGTTTCTTTATGAGTGTTGTAAATACATTTGCTTCGATTGAACAATTCTCAAAAAATATCTTCATTTATAAATAAATGACTTCTATCTACTGGATACATTCATAAAAGATAATCTCCTTCCGGAAAAGCTGATTACTTTTGCTGATAAATCAACGTAAATCAGTATTGATTCGTAATCGACATTATGCAATGAAATTTATATGGATTGTAATTAAATATTATTCTTATTGGATTATTCATTGTATCAAAGAAAACAAAATGCCATATTTTTTTTTTTTTTTTTTTACGAGTGTTGTTATTTAAGACTGCTTTTCATTGGCTCGTTTTCCTGCATTTCAGATTAGTTCCTGGATTTTATTTTCACCTTACATTTTGACTGATGTAGAGATTCAGAATTGATTTTGAGCTGTAGAGTGTAGCCAAAGTAGTCATCGCTTGCCAAAACCCGTCAGAGTAACAAATTAAGCATTTTTGAAGAAATTGTTAAAGAAATCAAATTTATATTTCTTTAAATGTGTATATTTTGTCGCATTTTCTGAAGGGCCATTAATTTATACTATTTAATATTGTTAAGCCTAAAAATAAAAAGGTATATTTTTAGCAAAACTTGCCGAGTGTTATCCTATGGGACCTTAGGAGGATTGATACTATCGAGCCTCCACCGTCCATCTTTACAGAATAATAAAATAGTCTCGCCTGCCGCGTGTGGAAGTAGCGAGAAAAACTAGAAACCCTTCTTCTTCCTTCTCATATTTATTTCACGGCGCGATAGAAAATGGAGTTTCTAAAAATAGACCCTTGGGATGTAGCCCCTCCCCCATGCACCACCTCTTCCTTTTCCAATGAAAGAAAATGTTCCTGGCCTCCTCCGCCGAGATATTGTCGGTATATGCATTTTTTTCCTCTTTTTAATATTGACTCCCCCCCCCCACCCTTTGTCGTCGCACTGGTTGTGAATCTGCGATAACTTGACACCTTCGTGGGTGCGTATCCTCTTCTCGAATGTCCCCCATCTTGTGTTACACGAAAATTCGCACTACTTGAAATCGGAATTTTCTTTCTCCTTGAGAGTTCTATGGAAGGCTAGTGAAATTATTGCCTCTGTTGGTATCGCCAAATTTCCTTCCGTATTTTGCAATAAATTTCCAGTTATCAGTTTTAGTGGTTTTTAAATATCGCAAGAGACTATTCCTTCCTGTTGTAAAAAGACTTTATGACACCCTACTGTGTATATTTCGCTCTCATGCTTAAGTTTTATTGATTCTGTGTTTCTGAAATGTTTTTCTTCCGATGCAAATATGGTAAACGTTTCATATAGTATGAAGTTTATCCATATTAAGCATTCCTACTGCTCTCACAAGCCATTGGTGAGATTTCATTGAAATATTTCTTAATTCTACATTAAAAAGAATGAAAGAAGAGTATTCTATTTTGATTTTAACCGAATTATCTGTAATTATCTAACGAATTTAGTACAAAAATGAAAGTAATTCATTATATAATGAATTACTTTCATTTTTGTACTTGCATTACTTTTTGACTACCCAATGTTTATCTTATAACAGAACAAATACGAGCTCAGCGTTATAAGTTTCAGAATATAAATTGAATTCCCTCATCTGATATGGATGTTTTGCAATGATTCCATGATCTTTATCGAATTTTCATGTGTAAAATATGTACATGGATCATAGTTGTATGTTTATTTATACCTGTACTTTACGGTAGCCATGGATAAATTTTCTTCTGTAATCAAATTAAACATATTTGAAACGCAAATTTTTAAGAAAAATGTTTCAAAATTTTCCCAGTTAAAATATTTTATTTTGATTGATAAATAATGCATAAAAAGGCGTTATTTCTGATGATTTTATTTGGTCTAGTAATAACGTAATGATATAATTCATTTCAAAATTAGGATTGTTGTATTGATATGCGAAATAGTTATACTGAAAAAATTTGAAAATTGGATAGTCAAATTAATTTTTGTATTTTCACTTTTCTCAATGATTTGTCTTAAGAAACAAATCAGAAAGTTTTTCGAAAATTTGTATGTTTTATAAAAAAAAAATATAAATATATTAATTATTTTTGTCTTATTGAAATTTTCTTCGAGAGAAATTTTGTTTTCAATGAAATAAGTTCCTGCACTTTGTTTAGAACATGAGTTAGATAAGAGCTTAGATTAAAATATCGTTGTTTCGAGAGAGTTCAAAGTTTTTATTTACTATACTGAGACTATAATTGTCTCAGTTCATTATTATATTTTTATGTGATGAGATTTTTACTTATAATGTCTATTGATTGATTCACTATTATAATTAGACATTTTATGTGACAAATTCTTTAAGTTAATCGATAATTTTCTACATTAAATTAACGAAATAATTTCACGTAAATTAGAATACCAACAAGAATACTTCCTACGGCCGTTTCTTGTTACATGATTCAGAAGATAGGCATAATTGAACTTAGCTTTATACTGAAAACGCGTATGCATACTTAAAGATTTACGAGTCACAATTCTGAGAATTGTTCATGCATTTAATGAGCTCTTCTACCTATGCATCTGCACATTTTTTAAAAGAAAAAGTATGATTTCGAGTCTCTAAACTTACCAAAATATAATTCAAGACTATTTTACTGTTAAATATTAGTAGATTTCTGAAAGTATTAGTGTACCACAGAATGCTCAAGCATTTGCTGTCTTAATAGAAGCAGACTTACTTCCAACGCATTGAATTCTTATTAAAATTTTATATATATAATGAAAAATAAAAAGAGATGATTGTGCAAACTTGATGCATTGAAATGTATGAAAACCCTGACTTCAGTTGTAGACCCTGGTTGTTGGTACTTACAGCTTTAATATTTTCAGCACCTATAAAATAATGTAATTTCAGTTTTAATGTTTGTTTCGCAATTTGAATTTAAAGCTATAATATTTGAAAAAATTATCCCTTCAAATGTTGCGAAAAAAGAATTATGTTCGTATAAAGAACATTATATTAACATACAGTGGATTCCTTCCCACGTGTATCTCAAGAGGAATGAAATTGCGGACAGTTTGGCCAAAGCTGGTGTGGCTGAGGACTGTGTGCCATCGGCCCCTCTCACATTTCAGGAGATACATTCAAAGATTAAACATGAGAATAAAACCACTTGGATTGTTCCTCCTGAGCATCATTGGTACCACTGCGCGCGTCCAGATTCTTACCTAATTACTGGTCTTAATGGACAAGAACAAACGGCTATTGCCCGTTTCAGAAGTGGCCACCTTAGTAACTTGAAATTCGTCGATGGTAGGAAGAAATTCGAAATTTGCTCCAAGTGTTTAAATGAACAGACCTCTCCTGAACATATTCTTCAATGCCTTGGTCTCTCTGGGAAAGATCTAATGAAGAATCCACTTATGGTGCCGGATTTTTTGAATGTGTACGCGCTTATGGACCTAGTTTAGCGCTGCTGACCTCGAGGGCATGCAACAACATCAACACATTATATTAATGTAAGAGTTTTTTTCCTCGACCTCTAACTTCTTATTGTGTTTCTGGACTTACTGCTGATGTGCCAAATATCTGACACTTCAATCATCAAGCAAGAATCAGTGTTATCAATTGTCCAATGCTCAGAAATATCTCATCGAACACTTTTGTCTTACTCTTAGGGGCAAGACTGAGTTTGGTTCGGAGTTCGCCATCACTGGGTGCGCTTCTAAGAAAACGCTAAGATACTATCGGCAGAAGCCTTTAAATTCCGTTTCGCTA
Organism: Latrodectus elegans; assembly: GCA_030067965.1. Classification (NCBI taxonomy): domain Eukaryota; kingdom Metazoa; phylum Arthropoda; class Arachnida; order Araneae; family Theridiidae; genus Latrodectus; species Latrodectus elegans. Next base: position 46,674,135 of record CM057812.1, read on the forward strand.
TTTAATGGAATGTTACTTTACATAGTTACAAATGATTAATTTTCCAATAGTAAAAAATTACATTTGGACATATTACATTCTCGTAAATTATTGATATTTAAGTGCTAGATAATTTTATTAACTAGAAATACCTCATTCATACATTATGTTTAAACATTTTTCTGCTTCGTTATTTTTTATTGTTGAAAAAAATTATAAAGTTTCCTTGCTACCCGATTTACGAAAACCACCACAAAAAAATCATAGTTTTCGCTTTCATTCTTTAAAGTAATAATATATCTGATTTGTTTTGTTTTAATTTCTTTTAATAAAGTATTAATCATATTTCTATAACAACTGAAAACTTGTAAAATATTTAAGTAAATATAAAAATAATGAAAATTGAAAGAAAATCACACAAACTTGAATAAAAAAGGAAATGTAAAATAATCAATAAACTTAGAAATGTGGTTACCTCTGCTGATACTTCGTATTTTAATTAAAGTGTGTTCATATGAGCACTGTTTCAATAAAACAGTTCGTGCCTTCGATTTCTTTATTAGAATTTTAAAATTCTTTGGAATCAAGATTGAAATCTCTGTCCTGTTTAAATAAACCCGCGTGTACAAAACTGATGTAGCGAAACAAATTAATCAATTATCATTTATATGTTACCTTTTGCAATGAAGGAAGTAGAAGTATTGAGGAATCCCTTGTACGAGAGTAACATAGCTACGGAATATTGAATTTTCTTAATTTTTACACGCCTCTAAAAGTTCTGAAATTTAGTCTTTTTCTTTCACTTTTGTAGTTTCATTTTCAATAGATATGTTTTTAACAAGAATTGCATACATAAACTATAAGTTTTACGTAAATTAACCAATATTGCTAAAGTTAATAAAAATTGCTATGAAATGTTTGCGATTTGAATTATTTGTGTGTAAGTCAAATCTCTTAGTGAAAAGGAAGTTTGCTAACTTTAGAACTTATAGGATGAATTTTTTCTTTTTAATTTTATACTATAACTTCTATATGATCTTCTTTATGAACTAAAATTAACATAAATAAGAAATGTACTAAATTTACGTTTCTTTACGCAGTTTATGCAAAAATCCATATTGATTTTAGCTGCTTTTAAGATGCATCTCTTAGAACATTTATTACTTTAGAATACTTCGAGAATATCGTTAAGGAAGCAATCCATTCACAGTAATACTTGAATACACGGAAGTATTCAAACAAGAAATTGTGTGAGAATTTAACTAAAACGTTTTTACAAGCTTTAGCATATTGTGTTTTGGTAAAAGTTTTTTTTTTCTTTGTTAAATTGCGGCGTAGACAGCTTATAATAGTTAGAAATTGTTATTGGTTATTGAGTTTTTTAAAACTAGTTGTGTCTTCAACCAAAAGAATTAAAAACTTATCTGAGATAACATTGTTCGTTTTTTCATTGACAAGTTCTTTTGTTGTCGCCACTTCCGTTGCATTTCTGTGCAAAAATGTCTATATATCTATGTATAATATAAAGAGTAATTATAACCTAATTGAGTTATATCATTTTTTAAAGAGGTATTTTTGTAAGAAAAATATTCTTTACATATGAATTCAATTGCCCAGTACATATTTTTGTGCGTAAACGTTTGCTTAAAGTACGGTCACGTGATATCCTAATGCTTTGAAGGGAGAATCTGGCATGTGTAAGAAGTTAAATGGAACTATTTCCATCAAAATTTATCCAGCTTGAAAAAGAGTTGGGTCTTTTGGAGAGTAATTTTCTTTTTTGCTGCTGCTGCTGCTGCCCATACTTTTCCATGTGGTCTCTGTAATAAGACCTCTCCGGAAATCATTAAATGTTAGCGCCTTTCCTTATGGTTCCGTTAATGAGTGCCCCTCGAATGCAAAGCTTTTCCGCTCACTAGCCGTGGAACTTTCACAAATGAGATGGATTCTCGCTCTAATTATTGCAAGGCTCCCCTCTGAACAGTTTTTAAAGATGGAAACAATGTGCATCGTTATTGGCTTTCTGATGGGGTTTCATTTTGCCGGTTAATTGACGGTGGGAAGGCTCTTGGGAAGCGAACGTCTCTTGTACTTACCTTTTTATTGTGCTACGCATCGTAGCTGAATTACTTAAGTTTATTTAAAAAAGTATTTCTGATTACTTTTTTTGCTTATGAAGCTAAAAGAAATTGCAAGTTGGTTAAATTCGAATTTATTCTTCTTTTTAAATGTTTCCTTTATTACGAGGTTATTTTTTTAATATGTTGTGTTAAAGATGCATGTCATGTCACCCATACTATATGCATACATTTAAGTCATGATTGCAAACTAGTTGATACATTAAACTCCATCTTGTACACCTGCTTAGCAATAAGTGATAAGATAGAATTTTTTTTTATAGAGATAGCAGGCATTATTCATGTATTGCTCGCGTAATCCGGAAAATATTTTCAATCACTTTCTTCGATGGTTATGCATCTAAAAATCAAAAATGCAATGCTTAACTTCCTTTATATAACAATACCTAAGATGATTGATTTACCTGAAGAACACAATATTAGAGGGAGAGCCCTAAGGCCTTGATAAATGTAAAAAACGTTATCGTTGAATTTTTACTATCTATCTATATATATATATGTATGTATGTGTGTGTATGTGTGTATGTGTGTGTGTATGTATGTATGTGTGTGTGTATGTATGTGTGTGTGTGTATGTGTGTATGTGTATGTGTGTGTGTATGTATGTATGTATGTATATATATATATGTATGTGTGTGTGTATGTGTATGTATGTGTGTATGTATGTATGTATACATATATATATATGTATGTGTGTGTATGTGTATGTGTGTGTATA